>CAJVGC010000060.1:48360918-48377870 GCA_910822075.1 Senecio squalidus | reverse complement strand
GTGCGTCGCACAGGGTGCCTTGTGCTGCGCCCTGGACCAAAAATCCAGCTTTTCCAGTTTTTCGTTTGCGCGATCGTTAAGCAGTTTCGTTCGCCGAAAGTTCCCGATTCTTTTTGCGATGAACTTAGGAAAGTTCATACTATGATTTTCTTTGTATTAGGTTCATTAAATGTTATATTTTCACTTTCGATTCCGAGATACGCACAATTTCGGTAAACAATAAAAAAGAGCAAAAGCACGATATCTCGAAGATAGAGGATACGATAACCGACAATTGGCATAAACACTCTAACTTATATTTATGAGAATACTAACTAATTGGCACTTAGATAAATAAAATTATTACGTCTCGGGGGACGAATCAGCGAATACAGAAACCCGATTCTCAATAACAGTAAACCGTGAGCAAAACAAAGCGAAATACAAGGGTCGAAATAAATTGCGAATAAAATATAAATGATAACGGTAACTCAAGTACCTTAAATTGACGGGACGTCACAGCCTCCCCCAGTAAAAAGAATTTCGTCCTCGAAATTTCTATTGAGCATCGCTACTAGAAAAGAGATGGGGATATTTCCGCTGCATTTCATCCTCCCGTTCCCACGTAATTTCTGCTCCAAACTTGGAGTTCCATCGGACCTTTACTATAGGAATCCGGCTCCGCCGTAGGCGCTTGACCTCTCGGTCAACGATTTCTATCGGCTCCTCTATAACGTGAAGCGAATCATCCAAGCGTAGCTTCTCCAAGGGGACAATCAAAGACTCGTCAGCATAACTTCTTGAGATGCGATACATGAAATACGTTGTGAACACCGCTCAACTCAGGTGGCAACTCAAGACGATAAGCCACTAGTCCAACACGAGACAAAATTCTAAACGGACCCGTAAAACGTGGACTTAACTTGTTGCGCTTTTCAAAACGAAACACACCCTTCCAAGGAGAAACTTTCAATAACACCAAATCGCCGACCTTGAATTCCAAAGGTTTACGACGCAAATCCGCAGTACTTCTTCTGGCGATCTCTCGCAGCTAACAGACGATCTTTGATCCTAAAGATCTTATCAGTCGTCTCTTGGATCAGCTCGGGACCCGTAATCTGGCTATCACCAATCTCAGCCCAACAGAGTGGAGGCCTACACTTCCGACCGTAAAGAGCTTGAAAAGGCGTGCAATTAATACTGGAGTGGTAACTATTGTTGTACGAAAACTCGACCAACGGTAAATGTCTATCCCAACCCCGGCCAAAATCTAAAACACACGCGCGTAGCATATCGTCTGAATCGTGCGCTCGCTCTGTCCATCGGTCTGAGGGTGATAAGCTGTACTCATATCCAATCGTGTGCCCAAAGCTCGCTGTAGCGTCTGCCAGAACCTCAAGGTAAAACGCGCGTCGCGATCAGAAATAACCGATACAGGAATTCCATGCCTGGCCACGATCTCATCAATATATAATCTAGACAACTTCTCTATTCGGTAATCTTCTCGAATAGGCAGAAAATGCGCTGACTTGGTCTGCCGATCAACGATGACCCAAATGGTATCATAACCTCCTGAAGACCTAGGAAGCTTTGTAACAAAATCCATCGTAATATTTTCCCACTTCCACTGCGGGATTTCCGGCTGCTGAAGAAGGCCAGAAGGCTTCTGATTCTGAGCCTTAACCTTAGAACAGGTCAAACATTTGCCTACATATTCGGCAATCGCCCTCTTCATTCCAGGCCACCAGTAAAAATCTTTCAAGTCGTGGTACATCTTATCGGCTCCGGGATGAACGGAGTAATTAGACTTGTGACCTTCATCCAAAATCAACTGTCTAAGACCGACGGGAACCAAAATACGGTCCAAGAAATACAATACCCCGTCGTCTTTCGGCTCCAACTGACGTGCCAGACTAAATAATCCTTCATCCTTCAGACAATCCTCGGTGAGAGCCTCCTGCTGAGCCTTAATAATACGAGGCTTCAAACTCGACTGAATAGAAACCATCATAGCGCAAACTCTCACCGGTTTAACCGATTCCTTGCGACTTAACGCATCGGCTACTACATTCGCCTTACCCGGATGGTAGCGAATTTCACAGTCATAATCGTTAAGCAATTCCACCCATCGGCGTTGTCTCATATTCAACATCTTTTGGTCAAAGATGTGCTGTAACGACTTATGATCAGTGAACACAGTACACTTAGTACCGTACAGATAATGGCGCCAAATCTTTAAAGCAAAAACCATCTCGCCTAACTCTAAATCGTGTGTTGTGTAGTTCTTCTCATGAGTCTTTAACTGACGAGAAGCGTAGGCAATCACCTTTCCGTTCTGCATCAGCACACACCCGAGTCCCTTATGCGAAGCATCGCAATATACAACAAAATTTTCGGTACCCTCGGGAAGACTCAAGATAGGAACATCACACAACCGCTTCTTCAATAACTGAAAGGCTTCCTCTTGCTCGGCACCCCAAATAAACTCCTCGTTCTTCTAGGTCAACTTCGTCATAGCCGAGGCTATCTTCGAAAAATTCTCGATAAAGCGACGGAAGTAACCTGCCAGACCCAAAAATGAACGGATATCGGTGGGCGTCTTAGGAGCAACCCAATCTCTGACGGCCTTTATCTTGGCAGGGTCAACGTGGATTCCCTCCTTGCTAACCACATGGCCAAGAAATTGGACGTCAGTTAACCAAAACTCGCATTTCGAGAACTTAGCGTAAAGCTGCTCCTTCCTGAGCAACTCCAACACTATCCTCAAATGCTCCTCGTGCTCCTCACGGCTACGAGAATAAACAAGAATATCTTCGATGAACACGATCACAAACTTATCGAGGTAAGGACGGCATATACGGTTCATCATTTCCATAAACGCTGCAGGCGCATTCGTGAGACCGAATGGCATGACTAGAAACTCGTAATGACCGTATCGCGTTCGAAAAGAAGTCTTCAGAACGTCCTCCTCCTGCACTCTCAACTGATGATAACCGGATCGTAAATCAATCTTAGAAAAGAAACATGAGCCTTGCAGCTGGTCAAACAAATCATCTATACGAGGTAAAGGATAGCGGTTCTTTACTGTCAGCTTATTCAGCTCTCGGTAATCTATACACAACCTCGTCGATCCATCCTTTTTCTTCACAAAGAGTACCGGCGCGCCCCACGGACAGAAACTTGGCCTAACGAAGCCTTTGTCCACTAACTCCTGGATCCGCTTCGATAGCTCTAACATCTCCGAAGGTGCTACCGATAAGGAGCCTTCGCCACCGGCGCTGCTCCGGGAATTAAGTCGATCCTAAAATCTACCTCTCGACGAGGCGGTAAACCAGGTAAGTCCTCTGGGAACACGTCGGGGAAATCACACACTACTGGCTTCTCTTCCAGCTTCTCCGTGTTGTCTTTCTTCACAAGATGTGCAAGAAAAAGTGAACAGTCCCGTTTGATGTACTCCCGGACCTTCATTGACGAGACGATCTTAAGGCGCTTCCCCGCCTTATTCCCTTGAACTAATAACGGCTCTCCATGCGGTAACGGAATGCGAATCATCTTCTCGAAACATACGATCTATGCACGATGCGTCTCTAACCAATCCATGCCGATAATTACGTCGAAACTACCTAACCTAATTGGAATTAATTCGATAGGAAAAGAGTGGTCGTCGAAACTAACACTACAGTCGGAAAGTACCTCAGTCGCATGTAAAAATTCACCATCAGCTAATTCTATCTCAAAGGAAGGTACTAAAGGTATAGACTTACAGGGAATCATAGTCCTAAACTCAGTAGATATAAAACTTCTATCCGCACCAGAATCAAATAAGATAAACGCAGGTCGACCACAAATGAGAAAAGTACCTGTAACAACGTGTGGGTCCTGCTGAGCCTCCTTGGCTCCCATAACAAACGCTCTACCGCGAGGACCGGTACCAGCAGCATTACCAGCCAAACCCAACTTAGGACATTTGTCCCTGCGATGCTCGGGAGATCCACATTCATAGCAATTGCCCCTCGGGGTCTTACGGAAATTATCGTTGTGCCCTAACTTCTTGCACCTACCACATACCCAACAAGCCACATCTTTGGTGTGGTGCCTACCACACCGATCACACTTCGGGTACTTACTCTGGGTACCCGATGCCACAGCAGCATACGATTTGGAAATTTGAGGAGAGTCATTCCTCCTAAACCTTTTCCTCGAATCCTCATTGCGGTTTCCACCACTCCGTTTCCCTCCGGAGTTTTGCTTAACTATCATTGGGGCTAACTCACCATCACGGACCGCGTTCTGAGTCAACGTGGTCGTGATTTCAACCGCGCTCTGGAATGTGCCCGGTTTGTTGGAAAGGACACCCTTACGGATTGCCTGGGGTAATCCGTGAGTGTAGCGACCGATTCGCTTGAGCTCCGGTCGACCGTGAGTGTAGCGACCGATTCGCTTGAGCTCCGGTCGAACCAAGTGTGGAACCAGCTGGGACAAGGGGTGAAAACGCGAGTTGTACCCCTGAATGTCTGACCCAATCATGGTTAAATTCCAGAACTCGTCCTCCAACTTCTGAATCTCGGATTCAGGCACGTATTCCACAATCATTAACTCCTTTAACTGCTCCCAAGTCATCGAGTTAATTTCAGCTCGGCCTCGCACATTGACAATCGAATTCCACCATGTCAGAGCAAAACCTTGGAACACAAACGCAACAAAACGGACTCGATCCTCGTCCGCACAACCAACAGCATCAAAGATGGATTCTAGCTTTTCCATCCACTGGAGTGTTCCGGTCGCTCCCTCGTTACCCTTAAATTCTGGGGCCTTGCAGCTCATGAACGTCTTCAAAGTGCATCCATTGCGTCGAGCTGAGCCCTCTGCTCTACCCGATCCAGTAATCTCAATCTCAGGGCCATCATTATTAACAATCGGCTCGGGATTTCCAGAACCCGAACCACCACCAGTTCCTTCAGTTGTGCCCTCCCTCAGTTGAGCCACAATCTCGGGCATCATAGCCGCAATCTGCTGAGCAATCATCTGTCCGAAGTCTGGGGTCGTATCATTACCCGAATTATTTCCTCTCGCATTCGCATTCGCGGAGTTAGCTCTCAGATTCTCAGTATTCGCTCTCGCGTTCGCAGTAGCACGTCTCACGGAACTTCGTGTCGCAACTCTCCTCTTAGGCGCCATCGTCCTAAAAATAAAAGACGAGAAAAACTCGATCAGCAAATGTGTGCGACACAAAAACAATTCCAAACGCCAAAATAACAACGCGAAAATAAACACGTATGAAAAGTAGTGCACACATTGCAATCAGAGAAAATCGATTTAAAAAGCCTATGGTCATAGTCCAAGTGATTTACTCAGTTTAAATCACTCGGTTCGCTATAACCTTTGGCTCTTATACCAACTTCTGTCACACCCCGCTAATAGCGGAAACACGAGGTGTTCCAGTTATAATATCATGAGTCAAATGTTACAACAATATAACCAATAAACAAAACATCAAATATATTAATCATGCCAAATGTTACCAAAATACATTACAAATCCAAAAGCGTTACAACGCCAAGTACAATACAACACAAAAGTCAACAAGCGGATCAACATGAAGATTACATCAAACTTTACAAATCAAATTTCCCAAAACAAGCGATCCGAAAACAACATGGCATGATCAACGGAAATCCTCAATTTCCTGAAAAGCGTTAAAACGACATCAACAACATGTTGGTGAATTATTCGCAATTTTAAGTAAAAAGTGACCCATCGGCAAGTTTCAATGAACATAATAAATTTAAAATTATATATCTTGTATTCATCCAATAGTGAAAGGTACTATGCCTAAATCAGTCATACAACTCGCTCCTGAACCAATTAGTTTAATCCCCTATCCTAAGGTGTGTCAACCAAAGGCAATCAGTTTAATCATAACAGTTTAATATTAAGGTCATAACATCCGCTCGAAGTAACAGCCTACAGAGGAATGAGGGTTAGGTACATAACCCAATATAGATCTATACATATGAACCACGGGCAAAAGCTTAACGAGTGTATTAGAGGGGAGCCACCATGGCTTAATGACACATAATCTAAGGCAGACCAAATTCACTAGGTAAACAAGATAATCAACACAGTTTAAAAACACGCTTTCCAGCCCTAAAAATATTTAAGACAAGGGCTACGAATAACTTGCAGTACAATTTCAGCAAATCTCGGGTAATTAATCACGGAGTTACAACTCCACCGTCTAAGTGCCCTAAAAACAGGAAATAACGTAGTCTCAGTATCTCTATAAGTCTAGTCCGGTTTAGCCTTGTCGGTTAAGATTAAGTTTAATTAAAGTTTTCCAATGATAAATCAGTTTAATCAAGATGACGTATTAAGATGACGATGTTCCGTGCCAAAAAGGGCCGACCGGAAAGATATCGACATTTCACGTCATAACGACGATCCGAAAAGAAAAATATTCCTAGTCGAAACGACTACAAGGAATAGTGGTTGAAAGGAATATTGTTTATAAGTTTTATCGAGATCGACCAAGATCAATGTAGGTCCCAGTGGTCCGATCTACAGGATTAAACCAACTAATCACGAGGCGGAATCTCGTAATCAGTAATCAAACAAGTAATAATCGAATAGTAATAACAATAAGAACAAAACGTAATTACCCGAATTCTGACTATCTTATTAATTGAATCACTCAATTACAATAACTAGTCTTCACAGAATTCTCTCAGTCTGTCTCTAACCATTAACTAACTGATTAACCCTAAACCTAAACTCAATGTCTCTTTATATAGAGACATGTTCACAGGCTTGGGCCACTAATGGGCTCATGGACTATGCAAAGTCCATTAACACCCATAACAGACTAAATAGCCCACTTAACAATACAATGTTATTGGGCCATTACAAACTCAAATAAACTATTACTAAAGACTTAATTAATCTAGAACAACTGTCACACAATTTGCACCAACAAACTCCCCCTTGACTGTTGCTTCTAGATTCCGTTATACGCTCAAAGTCTTTATAGTCTTTTACTCGTTGTGTTCCTTGCAGGTTCTTCTAATTCATCATTGTCTTGAATAACTCCCCCTGAATTGTTGCAATAATTCAGTCTTCTCCGTTTAAGCTTGTGAAGATTCAGTCTTCTCCGTTAATGCTTGTGAAGAGTTAGGCAGCTCCCTTTGTTGTTGTGAACTTCGTTCTTTATCAGAGTCTTCATCACTAGTTGACTCAACTAAGTTCATCACTTTTTCTTGTATTCTTCGAGCTTCCATGAATGACAACAAAACTCCCCCTGAGCTGTCTGACGATGAACAACGTCTCAAACAGCAGTTTTCAAGAGTAGAGTCTCGTACTCGCATAACCTGCAAACAAATGTTAGTAAATTTTATTTTATTTTATTTTATTTTATTTTTTTATTTTTTTATTTTTTTTAAGATATCGACACGAAATTTTGAGTGTTTCATGTCGATTCTAATTTTCATAAAAGGAAATTACAAAGTTACAAATAATATCAGCTATAATTAGCAATGATCAGTTATGGTGGGGAACCCATGCCATAACACGTCTTGATTGTCCTCTCTCGTTCACGTAGACAAACTCTTTGAAGAAACCATCATCTTTAGTAACTGTAGCGTTAACATTAGAATTCAGGTGGTTCCTTGGTGGACGAAAGGATCTCGACTGCTGATTAAAAGAATTTATCCTCTGACTCGGGCAGTATGGATTAGAAGATCGAAAAGACGGTCGAAATGGATGCGGTTGAAATGAATGATCATTAGAAACACCCGTGTGTTCCTGTTTCCTAATCCACTTCTGAGGCACCTGTTTCCGTACAGGTGAATAGGACCGAGCCATTGAGTGCCGAGCATGCTGCACCTGTGTCCATACAGGTGAGTAAGAATGAGCCATTCGATTAGTCTTTGGTGAAAACGATCTGCTAGCTTGCTCTTTCTTCGGAGAGGGCGATCTGTTGGCTTGCTTTCGCTTCTTCTGTGGACATACCGAGGCCACGTGACCATGTTCCCGGCATTTAAAACATTTCAAGTCGTCCATGGGCTGTTTGGGTTTTGAGTTTTCAGCTAATGTACTCGTTTTTGTCTCCGAAACACTTGACTCAGTTTGATTGTCCCTTGTAGAGGAAGATTTACAAGAAGAGTCAACACTGTTTTCCTTCACGTCACATTCAACTTTAAGAGAACTGTAATTGTGATTAAAAGGAGGAGGTGTTTCATTATATCCCAAACCTGCAGTATTCCCACTTGTGCGTTGACGACCTAAGATGGAGTTCAAAGTACTGGAAGAAGTGCGGAACTGTTCGATCTTCCTTTCCTGCTCAGTTAACCTTATTTCACAAAGATTTAACTCCTGGACCTTTGTCTTCTCGGTTTTGAGGTCGGCCATCTTTTCAATGAAGTTTTCGTTGGATAGGTCCAATGTACAGCTGCAAACCTTTGAATCATTTTCAATATCTTCAACTTTTTGAATATCGTCTTCATTCGAGCTAGTTTCACGTGTAGTACTAGAATCACTTGCAGTACCACGAGCTTCACTGCGAAATTCCTCAATAGATTCCATTGATGCTGATTTATATGCTCTTAATCTTTCAATCACCTTCCCCAGAGTTAATTGTTGACGATCATATATAGTCGAATTGATTTCATCTTTTATCTGGTTTACCCATACCTCCCAATGCTTGGGTAATGCATCCAAAAATCGTTCTACCTTTTCGTCTCCAACGGTTATTCGAGCTCTGGCAAGGTCAGATAGCAGATTGTGAAATCTATTAACAGTGTCTTCAAAACTTTCATTTATACCTGCTCTGAACGTGTTGAATTGTCGTTTAAGTGCACTTCCTCGGCTTCGTTGTTTAGCAGCACTTCCAACGTATTGAGTCTCGATTGCTTTCCAAAGTTCATAAGCAGTTTTGTGAACTTGACATAAGTATATCGATTCAATGGGCAGAGCCATTTTCAGACTTTCCCATGCTCGATTTTCAGCATCATATACTCTTCTATGCTCAGCTGTGAAGGAAGCGATTTCAATAGGAACATTGACACCATCATTTGTACTAGAAGCCTGCATTGGAGGTGTGTATTTTGTGTCGACACACAGTACCCACATTTGTACGTCTGTGTAGCAACAAAAAGATTCAAATTTATCGACCCATTCGTAATATTGTGAAGATTTAAGTAGCTTGGGAGGAGTGTTAGATGATTTTGAATCCATTTCTTTATACGTCCTCGAAATATAATGTAATAATACTTGTCAAATTACTTAGATCCAAGTGAATTAAATCCAAATTAATTAATCCAAATAATCGAGTCCAAATCAGTCCAATGATGAAAACTTTAATCCAATTAAGAAGTCCAATAACCGGTTCAGTCCAAATTAACGAGTCCAATAACGAGTCCAAATAAAACTTTAGTCCAATTAAGAAGTAAAACTTTGGCCCAATAAAATTAATGACAGGCTCAAAATGGTGAAGCCCAGGTAAAGTGAGTCCACTAATTCCTTTCACACAGGTCACGAGCTTGATTACCAACAATGTAAATTCCGCCGAACTTGTTTATCAATCGATCTGTAACGAACAATAGAACCGAAAATCGATTTCCACCGAAACGAACTTGTAACAGAACTTACGATTCCACGAACATCCAGTAATTAACAAAATCAAGCGAGGTTGTAATCAAAACCAATCCAAAAATCAGCGAGCAAAATAACCTTTCACGAACAACCTTTCACGAACAAATGACGAAGATGTATAAACTGAATTCAAACAACGAACAACTTCTTCGTCTATAGATCTTCGCCGATGATTACTCAGTCAGAAAAGCCACGAAGATGTTTAAAAAAACCCACGAACAAGGTGTTCGTCAGTTCGACTTTTTCACGAACAACAGCCACGAAGAAGTTGTTCGTTCCTTTAATCGTTGTTTTCCACGAAGATGAATATGAAACGAAGATGATACCGAACAAACAAATCTGACGAAGATGATTACTATTGACGAAGATAATAGCTGCCGAAGATGATGCTAAACGAAGATGTTCCTGTCACGAAGATGTGTTGCTTCAACGAAGATGATTTTCGTCGCTACTGTTAACGATGAGCCGAAGATGTTGACGAAGATGCTTGTTCGTCTAATTTGACGAAGATGTTAATCTGAAATTAGCGGCGAAGATGATGCTGATTTTCTCACGAAGATGTTTTTCAATCGCTGCTCTGTGTGGATGTTTGTTCGTTTCAGTTAATCGACGAAGATAGAATTTTTTTCAGCCAACGAAGATGAAACGAAGATGGTGAGATGATTGCTGATGACGAAGATGAATCCCCCAATGATAACGAAGAAGTTTGTCAATCTACTCTGCTGCCACCATTGACTTTAATTCCCAATTTTCGTTGATTATATTATTGTGTTTGTATGTCGTTTTGTGTGTTGCCAGCTACTTTTGTCAGCTAATAAAAAGTTCCCCTTTTATTTGATCAGACTAAGTTTAATTAAGGCCAGGCCCAACTCTACAAATAAGGCCCACGAACTACTCAAAAGTCCACGAAGATGATGTTAATGATCCATGAAATTTAAAAGATCCACGAACTTGTAATTCTACTTGAGTCCACGAACTTGACTCACGAACTTGTTTGGTCAACGAACTAAGCTTTCGGTCAACGAATGAAGCCGCCAAAAACCCTAAATCTCAAACTTCAGCCGTCAGAAATATTAAGAAACCCTAACTCTCAGACTGCAGCCGTCAGAAAATTTAAGAACCCTAGTTAGCAGCCGCCGAAAACAGTGCGTTTGCTCTGATACCAATTGTAGGTCCCAGTGGTCCGATCTACAGGATTAAACCAACTAATCACGAGGCGGAATCTCGTAATCAGTAATCAAACAAGTAATAATCGAATAGTAATAACAATAAGAACAAAACGTAATTACCCGAATTCTGACTATCTTATTAATTGAATCACTCAATTACAATAACTAGTCTTCACAGAATTCTCTCAGTCTGTCTCTAACCATTAACTAACTGATTAACCCTAAACCTAAACTCAATGTCTCTTTATATAGAGACATGTTCACAGGCTTGGGCCACTAATGGGCTCATGGACTATGCAAAGTCCATTAACACCCATAACAGACTAAATAGCCCACTTAACAATACAATGTTATTGGGCCATTACAAACTCAAATAAACTATTACTAAAGACTTAATTAATCTAGAACAACTGTCACACAATTTGCACCAACAATCAACGGCAACGATGTTGACTTGGTCAAAGTAAAAGATGTTGATTTTATGAAAGTCAAAGTCAAGGATGTTGACTTTGCAAAAGTCAAAGGTCAAAGATGTCGATTTTGTAAACGTCAAAATCGATAATTTGAGGTCGAATCATAGTTAATTTGAAAGATAATCGAAGTTGACGTAAAAATCTCACTTTGACGTTTTGAAAGTTTATAAGTCTTTACTTTTCAAAAATATAGTGTAAAATGACTTTATATAATGTTTTTAACAAAGTTTATCGCAAAGATATAAGTTGACGGCTTTAGATTACGATCGCATTTCGTAACAAATGTTTATTTATCGAAATGTAGGTAATATGTCCGCTTTACTAAATGTTAAGACATTTTTGATTGGGTTGACGTCTTTGAGTCCAAAGACGATGTTTTATCACAATATGTTAGTTTTATGTATTTTAGTATGTTTATACAAGTGTTTAGAGTTGTTAGAAACATAACATGAAATCAGAGGCTTTGAAACGACAATTTACGGAACCAAAACGTCAAGACGGCTAAACAAGCAAAACGAAGATTTTGCTGGATTTGGCCCCGCTGCGTCGTCCTGGGCAATCCAGGACGGCGCACAGGTCCATTTTCCAGCAAACACCGTTTTGTTGTTTTGCCGAAATCCGTTCGTTTAGAGACTTTTTGGTAAAAACGCAAACTGTTAATATCTCATATTCTGCTCCAAATACCTTTACCAATTGTTACATATATGTAAATATATCATTTTACATACTAACACATACAATATGTTAATTTCGGTAATAATCACATCCTTACGTATTTTTGTCCATACTTTGTCCAAATCCAAAAATATTCAAATGTGTTGGTCTAATACATTAATCCTAACCATTTTCAAGGCTAAAACCGAAACATATATGGAAAATAATAAGGAAATATATGAAAAGATGAATTAGAGAAAAATATCGATTTTACCGATAACAACCGCAAAGATCTACAAGCTTGAGAATGAATAAACCCGAAAGCAAACTTTTTGGTGTGTTGATGAGAAATAATCAGCTCCAAAACAAAAATATATGCACCATTAGTTTAGATCTTTACATGCAAGATGATAAATAACGTTTTCGGAGAGATTTTTTGGTAAAAGTTTACTTACCAAGATCAAAGAAATCTCCTCCAAGAAAAGCAAAAAGAATCTTCTTCAAATGATATGTATAATGGAAGACAATAGCTTGGAATGCAAAAGAATAAAAGTTGGTGTTAGATTCTCTAACAAATGAAGAGAAAGATGGAGAAAAATGGAAGAAAAATGAAGAAAACTTAAAGAAAACCTTACCAAAAGTTGATGGAGATCAAAAGGAACTTATTACTTAGATGATCTTGGACTTGAATCCTTCTTCAAATGGGTGTTTTAAGCTTCAAAGTTTCTGGAAATGGGAAGTATTTTGAGAGAGAAATGGTGAAAATTGCATGGATGAAAGAGTGAAAATGAGAGAGAGAGAGAGAGAGAGAGAGAGAGAGAGAGAGAGAGAGAGAGAGAGAGTGTGTGTGTGATGTTGTAGGTGAAAATGTGATGATTCAAATGGGTTTGTGTGATGGATTGAGACTCCAAATGAGACTCCCCTGCCCATTTTCAGACTCTTACACGTTTGGGAGAAGTGCCCAACCAAAAGACATGCAAAAATGAGTCACACAACAAAACAAAAAATCTGATCAGCAGCCATGTGCGTCGCACAGGGTGCCATGTGTTGCGCCCTGGACCAAAAATCCAGCTTTTCCAGTTTTTCGTTTGCGCGATCGTTGAGCAGTTTCGTTTGCCGAAAGTTCCCGATTCTTTTTGCGATGAACTTAGGAAAGTTCATACTATGATTTTCTTTGTATTAGGTTCATTAAATGTTATATTTTCACTTTCGATTCCGAGATACGCACGATTTCGGTAAAGAATAAACAAGAGCAAAAGCACGATATCTCGAAGATAGAGGATACGATAACCGACAAATTTGGCATAAACACTATAACTTATATTTATGAGAATACTAACTAATTGGAACTTAGATAAATAAAATTATTACGTCTCGGGGGACGAATCAGCGAATACAGAAAACCCGATTCTCAATAACAGTAAACCGTGAGCAAAACAAAGCGAAATACAAGGGTCGAAATAAATTGCGAATAAAATATAAATGATAACGGTAACTCAAGTACCTTAAATTGACGGGACGTCATAGTTTCTCTCCGATTTCGTTTTGATCTTTTCCGTAAGCATGTCCCGAGCGTGTGGTAATTGCGTTTACATGCTCGTCTCTGTGTTTTGGACATTGTGGTATTCCTTCGTTTCTTCCAGGAGGTTGATATTTCGGTGCTTGATTGTTGGAAGTGTTTCCCTGGTTCTGTGGTCGTGGATTCTGTTGCGTATTGCTCGGTAATTGGCCCGGTGGCCGGTTTGAGTTCCGATCGTTCATCCTGTTGACCCTTCGCTCCAAGTCTTGCATTGCTGCCTGCTGATTTCTCTGCCCTTGCTCGATGTGATCATTTAAAACTTTCAATTGATTACTAAATGCGTCATTCTTCGAGGTTTGGGTGTGAATGAACGATTTCATTAGATCCTTCAAGCTTTGATCTTCATCTCCGTTCTTCGGTGGATCGTATCTTTGTCGTGGTGGGGATCGCGTATTGTTCCTTTGCCATTCGTTGTCTCGATTTTCACCCCGGTTGTAGTTACCTCCGCGGTTTTGCCAATTCGTTCCCCGATTAGGATAACCATACTGTGCGTAGTTGGCATCCTCCACTTGTCGATCGCACTCACTAGAATAGTGAGGTCCTCCGCATCCTTCACATCCATTCTTGACCAATTGCATGTCTTTCTATATACTTCCCATGCGTTTATCAATCCTGTCCGCTAATGACTTGACTTCTTGAACGACAGAAGATATTTCGTTGCTACTTTCAGCTTGAGCAACATGGCCTCTTTGTTTTCGGCCTCGACCATCGTCTCGATACTCCCTTGATAAGCTTATGACTAGCTTATCCTCCATTAATTTGTATGCTTCATTAGTGGTCTTGTACAAAAAATCTCCTCCTCTGGCTAGATCCAACTCGTTTTGTGATTCCTTGGTTAATCCGTAAAAGAAGATTTCTATGATATTTTCCTTGCCCAGACCGTGACCATAACAACTTCTTAGCATCTCCTTCAATCTAGCCCATGCTTCAGTAGATGTTTCTCCATCTTCTTGTCGAAATCCTCTAATGTTTCTCAGTAATTTCGTACCCAAGGCGGGTGGGAAAAATCGTTTGATGAAGGCTTCGCGCATTTGTGTCCATGTTGTTATTGAATTCTCATCTAGCTCTTCGAACCAAACCTTCGCATCTCCGGTGAGAGACGAAGGGAACAACCTCAGCTTGACACTATCGCTCTTTCCTTATCCGTATTTGAACATCTCACATAGCTCGTAGAATTTGGCTACGTGTTTATGCGGATCTGAATTGTATCGCCCATCGAAAGTGTTGTCTTGGATCATCTTGAGATGATGAACCTGGTGGTGTCTGAATTAATATGTTTCCTTTCTTCTTGCCTCGCTTCTTCGATACTCCTGGATTGGATTTTGGACTCAAGAGTGGTAATCCCGAAGCCCTTGTGTTCATCCACTACCTGAATACCTACAAAGATGGAAACAAGAAAAACGTAAAATGTACCGGTGTAATGACAATTAAAAGTAACTCTCAAGTAAATAAATACTCAGAAGGATCGTATCACTAATTCGAAACAAAAACGAAAAATCAGTATCCGGCAGCGGCGCCAAAAACTTGATGTGTAAAATCTAGTCTTAAAACTTAACCTACTATTTCACGTAATTACACACTTATAGGCAGTGGACCTATTCGTATATAATATAGTTAAAACAAGTAAAGGTTCGAACTCAGGGACTAATTTGGTTTTAAAATTTCGAATTAATAATACCGTTTGTTTTTTGGGGGTTTTTATCGTAACGAAAGACTTGATTAATATTGCAAAGTGATTTGTAAAAAGTGATTATAAAAATCGAGTGAGAAAAAGTAATTAAGATTTATCAAATATTGGAGAAAACACACTTGTTTGACACTTCACTTATTTTCCATTTAAATTTACGAAATTGATTGTATATTAAACTTCTAATATATAGCAAAACTCCTCTCGAATATTTTACTAACTTTATCTATCTCTAATTATAATGTTCCTCTCGAATACAGTTATAATTATTAACAATTAAGCATTAAGTAACAAGCCGGTATTTAGTGATTTAACCTTATAGAGTTTCCTCTCGAATAACTCCTCTAAATATTAAGTCCTCTCGAATCTTAACAAATAGACTTACTCATTTAAGTTTAATTACCTAAGTTGTTATTACTAGGTCCTCTCAAATCCTAACAATTTTAAACCAATTAAAGACCGATTGATTATTTCATATAAATTATTTAACCTATCTAGGTTCCTCTCGAATACCTAGAATGTTGATTAATTAATTTATATATAAACAACTTTATGATAATATATTAAAACTTAGACAAATAAGGATTTACGATTAAACACAAATACCTAAACAATCAATAACGAAAACATAAACTTCAAATAAGATCTATAAATCAAACAAGCGTAAAAAGTGTTTAGTTACGCATGATTGAGTTCAAAACAGCAAACAAAATAATAATAGAAAACATACTGGAAATAAGTCTGAAAAAGAGAAAGAAAAACAAACTAAGAACTTGCAAACTTGTCGTGACCGACGTTGAACGAAAACGGAATTCATAGCTTCAATCCTTGCCTCCAAACGATTACTCCAGCCTCCAATGCTTGAAAATATTAATTGATGATTTTTCTGGATGTTTTGGGGTTGTATTTATTGGCAAAAATCAAAAGGAAAACGTATTCGGGTCCAACACCAATATTGCTGAAAATTGCTTAGGATGACTTTGCATGTTTCTTTTATTCCTCCGTGAACCAAAACAACTGCCCCCCCTTTTTTTAATTAATTGTTTGCTGCCCTCTAGCCCACTTGAATCGGTTGAAGCCCAGCAAGCCCAACTTATAATCTAGTCCAATACTTTGATGGTGGTGGACTTTTCCTTGTCACGTGAGAATTGGTGTTTTTATTTTCTTATGTCCATGCATGCTCCCACAATATTAATTCATCTTGTTTTCTTTTCTTTCTTATAACGTTTATTCCGTTTTGCTTGTTTAATCCGTACATTACATGCCTCGAACCATCTTTTAACGTATTATTCATCATTTCTTCGTCTAAAAGTCCACTTTACCGTCACATTCAACCTATCACTTGAATAAAACACTTTCACACAATTAAATGTAAAAATCCTATCCTATCCATCATGATTAAATACGAAAATGACCAAATATCGCATATAAATAACTATATAAATATGCGATATCAAACAATGAAACCATTACGTGAAACCTTACCTGATAAATACAATTTTTGAATTTTAAATGATGTTATTATTATATAAATATAAATTCAATGAAAATTCATTACCTGATATTATAAGTTGTGGTGGGTCTCAATGACCCAAACAAACGGTTTTATAAAGTACATTGAAAATTACGTATATATTTTTAGTTGAGTGATTTAATCGGATTTTTTGAAAGAGTACATTGACCCTCGAGTGCATTAACCCATCTTTAAAATATATTATTCTCTTTGAAACGTATGTAGCATCCATATTAAGCCAACTAAGAGTATG
>CAJVGC010000060.1:48300799-48360818 GCA_910822075.1 Senecio squalidus | reverse complement strand
TTATTATATCATGTAACATTATTAATGTGTTATCTTGCATGTGTACATTAATGTACACTAAAATGTGTTTAATACACATGGACTTATATAAATGCAAGTAATTCTAGTAATGTGTTAAGACAAGTAGTTTAATTAATACATGCATTCAAGGAACTATGTATGTATGTTTGCATTCATGGCAAATACTTTAAAACTTCCAAACATTTTCCTTGTTCTTAGCCTTCAAGTTTGGTGGTAGACTAATAGTTACACATTTCTTATTAATGGCTTTAAACACCTCTTTAACCATTTCTTTTTGTAACCTACAATAATTAAATTTGGAGTTGATTATTAGGGGAGTTACATTTTGACCTTTCTCTATCACATTTCAAACTCTATAAATTGATGTCTTCTTGTCAAAAATCGAACCAACACAAAGCTCCATAATCGAAACTTCAAGCCTCCCATAATCGATTGTAAAGGTTCCCAATTCTATTGTTTTTTTCATCATAATAATCCATAATCATGTTTATCTTTTATGTTACTCAAGCTTACCATCATCATCTTATTAATCTTGTCTATTCAAACTCTAATCTAGAAAACTCTAATTTCATGATATATTCTTATTCATATTTATTCTTATTTCTAGATTTGTAAAGGCAAGTTTGGTGTTCCTTTCAACGTATTCTGTATTCATAATCTAGTATCCGTATCTACATCCGTATTTAATCATGTGAGTAAACTCGATGCCCTTTTTATTATATAAATCTTTGGGCTGTATCATGACATTCATATTTATACTTATATTCATACTTTTATGTTTAATTCATACTTATGTTCACATTTATATTTTATGTCTATATTCATACTTATAGTAATATGGTGATTCATATTCATATTTACGTTTATATTCATACTTATATTATGTGTATATTCAGACTTATATTCATATTGAGATTCATACTTATATTCATATTAAAACTTATATTCATGTTTATATACTCACTTATAATCATGTTTATATGTATACTTTTTGTATTATATTCATCGTAATTCATTCATATTGGTATTCATTCATAAAGTCATTCTTATTATATTCATTCGTAAAGTCATTTATGTTTATATGTACTTATATTCATATTTGATACTATATTTTCGTATTATGGCAAACATTGGAATGAATCAAGTGACACAATCATTATGGGATGCACACACGATAAATCAAACATTCAAACAATCAATCATTCATTATATGTATATACTAAACGGGAAACGTGATAGATCTATTGGCCGTTATTAGACATTCCGACGTGTTACTGTGAATGTCGAGGCCCTCGACCGGATCCTATATGACTTTGATCATATATGATATATATCAGACTTGATACAAACGCGTGTTATGCCATTATACACATATTATACTTGCTTACAATATACAATCTTTATATATTCTTTTATTATACATTCTTTTATACTACATTTTACATATTCATTTATATTACTTTTATACTCTTTATTGCGTAATCTTTTTAATACTTTATACTTGTGTCTTAAACTTGTTTATTCACCAATACTTTTGTATTGACGTTTACTTTTTACATGATACAGGAAATGGATAGGTTTGCTTGAAGGAAACATAAGAGCTTGGACCTAGTTAATGACATTAATGAATAATTTAAGTCTTTTGTCGTTTTTTTCGGTTACTTTTCTGTAAAACATTTATTCATCTTTAATGCATTCATTTAAACCATTAAATGTGTCTATTATAACCTAATAGAGGAACACGAGTTAAGAACAAATTGTAATGCCTCAGGTGTATTCCGCTTTAGCCGGGGTGTTACATTTCGGTCTTGATTAGTTTAAACCAATCTTGTCAAACATCAGCCTCAATATTTATATAATATTGTTATAGTCAAAAAAAATTAAGCATCCACAATAATAAATCGATAAACTATTTCCTGTAATGAGATTTTAATATTTGGCTACAAGGTTGGAAGGTACTACTACCGATAATGCTAAGATATAATTCTATTGGCAAGTATATAGGGGAATCCTATTCTAATATTTAAGTGCTCTTCAATATGTGTCATTTGAGCCATATCAAACATCCTACACTTAGACTTTATTTGCCCTCAAGCAACTCATGACTCACGAAGACAAATAATATTGTGGATTGATCTTTTCGCAGTCGACACTAGCACTCGGTGCCTGACACTCCTAATCGGGCACTCACACTCATAGCCCGTCACTTGTAGTCTAACATTTAGCATCCAACCGTTGTGACATATACTGGATTGTTACCCATTAAACTCACTTATTATGTATATCATGATGATGGGCGTTAAATCATTATGCCCGTCAATATGGACGTTCGATTATTATGTCCGTCAACAATTTCGATATAATGATTATTAAATAGCCAAACGTTAAAACTCCTCTGAAGATGTCATCCGTATCATCTTCTATAGACAATTGATTCTCGTACAATACCCATATACTACTTTTGTTCATATTACGCTCATATCAAGAAACACATTTCTTCATTTCCAACTTTGATCATCTTAAGCTCGTTAAAAGCTTGTCATGTTTGCAATGTGTATTTAAAAGATCAAAAGTTGAAATCATTCAAGCATCACTTATTATCAGATTTGACGATTTTTAAATAAACAATAATATATATAATAATGTTAATATACGTAAGCTTTGAACACATACTGATAACTTTAAAAACATTTCACAAAAAATCAATAAAATATTAAAATTTGAGTCTTAATAAAAAAGGGGAAAGAAATAAAAAGGAAAAAAAAAACTTATTTGAAAATTACATTTAAAAAAAAAACAAAGAATCATGGCTTCTTGTAAACATTAATCACATATTATTAAAAGTTGCATGGCTTATTACTAATACATACATCCATCATAGTAAACTCTGCCGTTTTATAGCAAAATTTGCCGTTTAATACAATAAAATATTATTATTTCAACCTTTTCAGCTCAAAACAGTTAAAAAATCACGGCTGACCATTCTCTTAATTTATGGTTTACATATAATATTTAACAAATTATAACACAAAATATGATGCTGCCATAGTGGTAAGGGCAATGATATGATACGAGATGGCAGGAGTTCAAACCCTCCCTCGTTGTTTACCATAAATTGTAACAAGAAAGATTATTGCAGGTTCGACTCCATTGCGCCATTAAAATCTTCTTTTTTTTTTGTTTTTTTTTTTTTGTTTTTTTTTCTTTGTATTTGTTTGTTTATTTTATATTTTTTATTTCTTCGTTTTTTCTCTTTTATTTTGTTCAAAGAGACATGTTTTTTTTTTTTTTTTTATAACAAATGACATGTTTAGAGTTGGTGTTTATTATGTTTTGGTTTATAAAATGATAGAGTTTGTTCAAAGTTTGGTAGTTAGATTTTTTTTTTTTAGATGAGACACTACTGCAACGAACAGATATCCATATTTAATACGTAGTATATTTTAATCGACACAACTAAATAAATAGAAACTTAAAAGCTGCTGCGAAGCGCGGATTCCAAATACTAGTTGAAAACATTAATCGCACATAATTGGCCCTACGTGGTTCTTGTTTTGATTTCATTTGATCATAAAAATAATCTGTTTTGTTATGGGCACCCACTAGGCTACTCCTTCCAAAGTCCAAACCCAAATCGAGATATGTTTTTAGTTTTTTCTGTAGAAAACATAAAGTTAAGGTCATTAAGTTTAATAGAATATGGGAATGTAATAAGTGTGTATGTATAATCTTGTGTTTGTAATTAAATGATATATATGGTTATCAATGAAATGACAACAAGAGGATAATATCTACTAAAGACATGTTTAAATAAAGGTATAAAATATGGCTTGATTCTTGGAATCAAGATAACACCAAATTAAAATGGACTTTTGTTAAGTCAAACACATTATGTGTCAAGATTATTATGTGTTAAGGTACTTGAGATATAGTGATACAAACTAGATAGTTAGATATCTTATATAAAATATTCTTCATAACCTTAGTGGAAATGAATTTAAATTAAGAGGGAAAATTGTATATTTGAGGTCTTCAAAACAAACGGGTTTAGATATGTCTGAATAAAATTTGATACATGTAAAAGATGTGTAATTGCTAAATCAAAACATATCAGACATTGAGATGGCCAACTTGGGTAACGGTTATATGGATACATTATCATTATCAAATCAACAATTAGAAAATCTCATAGCACAATATATAATGGTAAGTTAAGGCATATCCCATATCGTCATAATATGGTACACACTTACACCAACTACACTCAACTAGAGTTTTTAAGATTTCACAATGAAAGGATAACATATTTTACTAGTTTCTACATATATAAATAAATAATTACTTTATAAGAATACTTGTGTATTTTTACTAATATAATAAACTTAATCAATAAATTTAAATGTAGAAAAAAAATATCATTTGAACTGAATTAGATAGTAGATAAGTTTTCTATTATGAAACACATAACTTAAGCACGTAATATAAAATTTGATATTAAATCAAAACGAATGTAATATAAAATTTGATATTAAATCAAAAACGAATAAGAAATGCAATGAAACTTACCAATCGATCATTTTCAATATATTCAATAATGAAAATATACTTCTTTCTAGAAATTATGTATGTAACCAAATGACAAGAGTCATTTAAAGTCAATATAACCTATAAAAAAGTAACGTCATAGATATAGATATAACGGAGAAAAACATAATATAAGTAAAACACTAAGGGTGTGCTTGGTTTCACTTAATGGGGGTTAATCAATAGCAATGATAATCATTGATAGTGGTTGGTTTGTTATTAGATAATCAATCATTGTCCACTATATCCATTAATAGACAATAAATCATTACTCAGCAAAACGAAGTTAATGAAAGTGGGTAATCATTAACCCCTCTTTCATTGTTTTTGCTATTCCCTTTCTCATTCATTACTTTGAAACAACCACCCCTAAAAGATGGACTTGAAAAATCATGGATAAAAGTTTTTAGGAAAAAACGTCGGTAGGTTTCTATTAGTTAAT
Source organism: Senecio squalidus (assembly GCA_910822075.1). Classification (NCBI taxonomy): domain Eukaryota; kingdom Viridiplantae; phylum Streptophyta; class Magnoliopsida; order Asterales; family Asteraceae; genus Senecio; species Senecio squalidus. The sequence goes on along the minus strand of CAJVGC010000060.1, from coordinate 48,355,771 downwards.
CAAATAATTTCAAATTCATTAAAGTTCAAAAGTAAATTGATTCTTAAACGTTTTCTTTATTCAAGCTTACTGGTAAAGGAATTAATTTTATTAATCATTAGTAAATGTGTTATCTATTTTTTCTTATTTTGTTAATTTATACTGGTAGGGTACCCGCGCGTTGCAGCGGCGGCTATAGTTATTTAATATATATGCAATTTGATTTCTTTAGGCAATCGTTTTCAATGGAAATGGATAACGGATAGCGATGACTTTTGGTTATCATAAATATAACTTAAATTAATGCAAAGATAGATTGTGTGAAATGGTTTACAATTTTTTTAGAATGATGTGAAAATCGAGTAGCATATAACTTAATCAATCGCAATATTCGGTCTAGTGCATACCATGAAATTCCCTACAACATTCACATGTGTAGCCTTTAGCATCTTTTCCACACCTCAGTCATTCCCAAAACAAACATTTAATTAAACCTTGAAGTGTGCTCCCAATAACATAAATATCGAACCGTCATTCCTCATTATGTAATAACCCAAAATTCTTTATTCATACTTCGAATGAGACACCCTAGGGTTTGGCTATCAGTCTTTCTGCCAATCACCATACCAAAAATCGTGTTTGCAAGACCCCAATGTCGAAAATCTAGTCTAATAACCCCTGGTATCCTTGATTTCGGTCTTTATATTCCAAGCAATAACCTTTTTACATATCCGATATCTAAATCACATATTTAGCCATTATCCCCATATTTTGTGACCGAGAAACCTTACATTTTTCCTCATCACTACTATCATGACCTACCTCAGCTTCGTAATGATCCTCGGTAAATTAACGCCTAGTGATTCCACTTTAAATTCAATATGTTCCACCAAATCGGTAGCACCAATCTCCATACAGTCGTTCAAATAGTGTACATCGTTCCATACAAAACGTAATGGAACCCTTTTCCTTTTACTCTATCTCCTTGCATCACTATCGGTTATCCTTCAATCTCCAACGTGGGCCAAAGAAACCAAGCTCCTCCTTAACTACAGAATGTAACGCGCACCTTTGATAACATAGCTTGAAACATTATTCATCAGTACTCTCGTTGCCAAAAAGTTATTCTATACAATAACTCTAACTTCAACCACACTGCACTTGTTGATGTCTCCTTTGCAATCTCTCGTAGAACTTAGTTGTCAAGACATAGTTGTATAGTACTGTGTGCCTTCGTGTAAGGTTCAGCTGCCAAAGTCGTAGGTTTTGCATTCTCAACATGTACCATCGGGGAATTAATCAATAGGCTTTTCCCATCCGAACTGGATGAAAACGACCTTGATCTTCACACACCATAACCTGAAGTCTTTATATCCTTCGAACTTCTCAACATCAAACTTCTCATCCGTTCTTATTTTTCGTTACTCCTCCTTACAAATTGTATACACTTTAAAAAGAAGATGATTACCCAAGAACCTTAAATCTCATACTTGCTCCTAAGTTACAAAACCCGTAACTTACTTCGCAAAACAACTCGATTGAACTTGGAACTCAAGAACCTTGTAACTCTCATATTGTTGCTTGTCTTTCTTCGAAACTGCTATTTCTCCCCAAGGACCACACCGTATCTTTATATGCAAGTAACCTCGATCACCCAAGAATCCTAACAACAATTTCCTTTTCCTTCATCTCTTTCAATCATCGGATAGTAACCAAACACCTCCACGAACCTTGTAAAATATGTAATCGTTCATAAACCCTAACTTAGCATCCAAGTCAGTATTGCAAAACACTATTTTTGTGGTAAACGTTGAACCCCACAAACCATATGAACCTTTTTCTTGCTAACATCCCCACAAACTAAATCCTAGTTTGTGGTATTAGAAACAACACCCCTTGAACACCTTTGTTCGATAAACCAACACGCAAGAAATTAAGTATACAACCTATATGTTCAAACCAAAACCAAGATTCAACTCAAGTACACCTATTTGCTTATTCAACCAGCCACCAGGTCACCCACTTGTAAAAAAACCAAATATAAGAAACCTGTTGATTAAACTTGCCAAACCAGACAACCCTGATTTATATTTTTGCAGACAACTTTGACAAACAATAAATTCTTTTAGGAAGCTCATAACGAAAATCCTCTTGGCCAGATTGTAGATCTATGTGTTAGAAACCTAAAAATCAAAAATCTCGATTATTAACGACCTATGGATGTCGTTTTTCCTATTGATATGCAAGGCTGGTCGACAACAAGAAGAATCTTGAATTTTTCACCTAAGAAAGAACCATGAATCGTGACTATGATCCCACTTGTTGAAATATCGACTTCAACAATTCCAAGGAAACCCGCAGAATAAAAAAAACTTTTTCTATGATGATGACTATCGAACAAGAAAAGAAAAAAAACAAAAATATGTCAAATAATTAAACAACTCTTATGAACAAAATAGAAATCCGGTACAAGAATTTAACTTCACCCCTACACCTATTATATAGGTAAAAGGTTGTTTGTGTTTATAATCATTAGGGACAAGTCTCCTCTCCTAAACTGATTATAATATTTTGTGGGTTAAAAAATAAGTTTTTTCATAAGTTCCATAGTATAACTTTTTCGTTAAACACTAAAAAGAATTACTTACTTTTGCCCTCTAACTATTTATTATTAGCAAATGTACCTAAACCTATAAATTGATAACCCTAGCAAATGAACACATAATATTTTATATCCAGCTTACAAGGAATCCCGTTAACCTAAATTATGATTCTCCCAATCATATAGAGGTATTTCATTTCCTGTATATGTGATGTTTGCTCCGTTGATTTTTCATTTAATTTCGCATGCACTTCCTTTTCGTATATTTAATCATATGTGAATTTGAATATGGATATGGATATGTATATATGTACGAATAACTTTTTAGAGTATTTCCTTGATATGATGAATCGGTCGAATTTTGTTTATTCATTTCATACTTGAATGGAATTCTTTACTTAAAAATTGATTGTTGCAATTCGAAATAATCTCTATTCATGATACAAGTTTACAGAAGGATCATTAATTCAACAAACAGATAATAAATTTCACACTAGTTTGAATTTAATAAATGACGGTTTTGTTAATCATCGTACTTAAAAACAATAGGTAACATAGGCTTAACAAAGAGAATGGCCACTCCCAATTGAAGCCAAAGAGCATTAGTTTGTTACAGTCGACACGGGTGCCATGTCTGGCTCGCTCCCTTTCAATAGCTTAGTAGTTACACTCTTTATCTAAACTTAATCACCAATTGAAATCTCGCGCTTACTAAAAGAAATATATATCACAAGTAGTAATCACAATCACATACATGCTAATGACAAATTGAGAATGTATTATCTTAATATCCACATAAACAAATTTGAAAGCATCATATCTCAATATCCACAAACAATAACAAAATGGTATACTCAAGCAAACAATGATTTACAGTCGATCTAGTTATTATTCCTAAACATATAAAACCAAGAAAAACCACAGATTTTGGTTCACAAAGGAAAAGATAATTCACAATTAATAAACAACAGATATAACTATCAAATGTTAGCGTGGTTTCGCGCCACCATTTTCTTCAATTGTGTTCACTGGAGTTGATGCACCACTCTTTTTAGCACCACTACTTCCGGTGATGGTCCGGCCCATGAACTTTCCAGCCTTGCTGAGACCACTGCCAACGGCTCCCAACCCGCTTCCAACAAGCCCGACTCCACCAGCAACTCCACTACCCACGAGCCCAACTCCACCAACGACTCCACTTCCCACAAGCCCAACTCCGCCAGCGACACCAGACCCTACGAAGCCAACTGCTCCATCAAGGGCATCCATGGTGCTTCCTATAACACCTTCTGCTTTAAGTCTCTTTTTCTCTTCTAGAATCTTCTTCTCTTGTTCTATGGCAGCATCTTGCTCTTCTTTAGTAAAATGATGATACTTGACCTATATATTCAAACATTTTCACATCACAGTTGCGGAGACAATATTGTAAAGAAGAATGACTAAAATACCCTTCAGAAGAAAAATGCAACATGTGTATACCTTGTAACTCACACAATAAAGCATAATAATTAATTATATAAAAGACCTAATAACTACATACCTTAATTGTAAGAGTTCCTCTGTCTTTCTTATCTTTTATCTTAAGCATGTCAAGTGACGGTTGTAGTTTCAATTCAATCTCTTTTTCGATTTCTGGTTCAAGGTCAATCAACGGTAGCTTTACTATGCCCAATCGCTTATCTTGACCAATATCTTGATCCAAGACCTGTTTGATTCACATTATTATAAAAACATATGAATATATGATGATTAACCCATAGAGCTAAATTACTTATTTTAAAACCATGACACATACACACAAAGGGTCTAGACATGTGGGAGTCTATCCGGTTAAGTTGAGGAGTCTGATTTGTCGACCAAAGGTCACCCGGTCTATGTATGGATATATCGGACCTCCACTTGTGTATATACCTCCTATGCAATTTTAAACCCTAACCCTAAACACATAATCTTTTAGAGAAACTTGCTCGTGTAAAGCTGGGCGTAGCTTATTTTAAGACTGAACCATGTAATCATGAGTTCGTGTACTTGATGTGTGTTTTACTTTTCTGTATCCCTGTCCCTCAGGGTGACTGGCAGATACAGTTGAATAAAATGGAGCCGGTAAATTTGCAGCTATTAAACGCTCGTTATAACTCGCTAATGTTGTTTTGAAACAAGCAAGATATTTGCGTACTTTTTCTGTTTATGAAGACATAAACAAGGTTTTACTATTAAGAAAACAGTTTCGTATTCTAAATGCTGTAGAAATATTCCAGGATTAGTATTACTGTAATAGTAAGTCGTAACTGTATGTCCTGCAAGGTTCGGCTCATATGAGATTCAGATTTTTGTTACGTGATTTGGCTTCCAAATCCACCTACCAAATTTCAATCTTACGAGGAATGAATTCTATGAGTACAGATAAATTTGTAGTATATCAGATAATGATATTTTTATATGAATATGGCTCTATTCTCGAGAAACCAGGCAACATAAAAAAGCAGTCAAATGAAAAGACTAACCTCAAATACAGCATACTGAGTCTCCTTATCTTCTGCGATTAACTGAATCACATGATTCCAAACAGGATTCAAATTGTTATCAACAACCTTTGTCTTGAACTTTTCAAGGGGACGAATATATGCAGTCACATATGGATCAGACTTCCCAATCATTTCCATGTTTTTCAAATTATTGGCCTTCACAATCGTTAATGTGACTTGTCCATGCGGCTTAAGTTCCAAGTCACTGCACAAAATAAAAAACGATAAAATCAAGTTTTGCATTTCCCCTAAATATATTTTTTAGTGATGAAATATTAATACCTTGTATCACAAGGTACTATCGGAACAACAATCCTATGAGGCCATTGAAGCATATCTGTAACTATTGTATTTACAGTATCCTACACAAATCAACAAGTAGGTTAGCATACAATGATGATGATATGCGAAAAACGCAAATGACATCATAAACAGACTTACATCTATCATGTCCGAAAGTCCAGGAATGGCTGTTAAACTTCCACCAACAGCTTTCAATGTATAATCAATTCTTGGCTTTGGCTGATTATTTTAGAAAGCATTAGAACAGATAATTTAGCATTAGGTTTCACGTGCTCTAAAATCAGATAAATGTAAATAAAAACAGCATATATTTACTCATAAGTTGTACCTCAGAAAGTAAAGCAACAACAACAGCCGAGATGCAAGGAATTTCATCACAGAGTTGGAAAATAACCCGAACAACTGTAAAAACTTGTAGATCTTTCAACTGTAGGCAGTGTAAAAACACACGCAACGAGTCATTAACGCGATGACAGAAGGTAATAAAATGGATAAGTAACAAACATACACACCTGAATAGGTAAATTAGCAATAAGTGCAGCTTCAACTCCTAAAACGATATTTGGATCACCGCCCCATCGCAAATCTACATCCATTGTTATTTGACCTTTCTTAAGGCTCTGAACACGGATACCTGCACATTTTAAGTAATTATATAAACCCCAAAACTCCAATTTGCGAGTCATATTTGTCAGCCTTTCAATCTTTAACAAAACAAATATTGGCGAGGAATAAAGGACAGGGAAGAATAATACCTTCTATCTTTGGTGCTACAGTTCCAAGGGACAGTTTATTGAACTTTAATGATGTAATTCCTGGTGGACGATACTCTTCCAATAGAGGTTCAACCGATTCCTTTATTATAATACGAGCTGCCTAGACATATATTATTTAGCAAAATTAGACTTTCCATGAATAGGGTAAACCCAAGAACCTATTACATATAGAGAATATAAATGCAGAAACTATCAATAATTTGAGGAGCCTTTTAGATACACCATCTGCATCTTTTAACAAATATTTCGTCAACTAGAAAAGACACTAAAATCAGAGCAAAATAAGGTTATTCTGTACCGAAACAGAATTTTAATCCACAAACAGTTACTAGTCCAAACGAGGAATGACATTTTAATCGACAAACTACGACGTCAAAGCAGAGATATGTAGATGATCCTAATGATATACTCGAATTATCAAGTGACACAAAATAGTTGGAAATAATGAATACTAGAGTTACGGAACTTACTTCTTCAACATACGGCCAAAGTTTGGTTAATTGTTTATTCAACCATTTCACCTGAAACATCAAACTATTAAGATGAGACACATTCAACAGAAACAAGAAAAACCATAAGCTTATGTAGGAGCTACGAAAGCAATATATAGTAACCTGTTCATAAACAGGAAAAGATATCCATTCAGGAAAATTATCACCACATATTTTCTTCAAATCATCTCTGTTGAGACATCCAAGGAGTTTTATATCAACCGCCTGAGAAAAGAAAAAACAAAGTATCTCATCCTCAACTCAGTAAGTCCGATTTCAACTTATAAAACGGCAAATATAAAACTTATCGTCTACGCAACTTCAACTTCAAATTTAATCCTATTCAGTAGTCAAAAAACATGAATGTAGTTGGTGTATGAAGGTCAAACACAAAATCCATAAACAAAGTGAACTTGTTAACGAAAATTCAAAACATTTTGGTGGCTATAATATGTAAGATGAAAGTAAAACCCTAAAAAAGTGATTACCTTAGCGATTCGTTTACTGGCACGATATCGCATCATGTGACGCCAACCAGCCATAAGAGCAATCCCAAATATAGTCCCCATTAAAATCCCAGAGATTAACCCCATTCTTAGTCAACTGAAATTCTTCAAAAAATGAAGATAAGTTTATTTAGGAAGCAAAGCAGATCAAAAGTGCTAGTGGGTTATGTTTCTCTCTCTAATCGGGTTTCGTGGTTTTGTTTCTAGTGAGAGAGAGAAATGGGGTCCCAATTGATTTGAGAGTTGCAGGATTTTTGTGATCAATTTTAGACAAACTTTAATTCTTGCCTTGTTGTGTCCGTTACTTTTTTTTTTTTTTTTCTTTTTTTTCTCTCGAAATTCTTAATTCCGAGATATTTTCCTTCAATTACTCCTTTTTGTCTAAAAGATTTCAATATATATTAGACAACATCGTCTTCACCTAATTCTTACAACTTTGATAATACACTCGTTTACGAGAGACTACCGTTTGATTCCGGTTCGATTTTTGCATGAAACCAAAACCAAATTGAAAGTTTCGATTTTTTTTTAAAAGGAACCGTTGGCTCCGTTCGTTTTTGGGATTAAAATAAAAACCGAACCGAATATTTTGATTTGTTCTTGAATAAAAAAGTCATGTGTCGGTTTGTGCTTCGATTAGGTTACTTCGGTTTTTATGTTTTCAATTTGATTTTTCGGTTTTTTATGTTTACCCCCCCTCCTCGTCATTGATCTTTCAACACTATACAAGCATTACATTAACCTCTCTTGCATGGTCTTACGATTTTATGAGTAATGTATTTCGGCTACATAGATACCACCAGTAGTGTGTATTACATTAACCTCTCTTGCATGGTCTTACGATTTTACATTGGTCTTCCCTATGGTTTGCACTATTTGCACCGGTCGTCCCTATAACTTTTTTATTAAACCAATCGTCCCTAAGTTTGAATTTTGTTGTCTGGAGAGTCCCTATTTTGGATGTGACGTTAAGTGAGCCGTTAAGTCATCTCACATGGGTGACAATGAGGGTATTTTCGTCCTTTTAACTTTCTCTCTCACATTTTAATGTCCCCATCCCCAAAATCTCAAATTAATTTCTCCAGAAACCCTAGAATCCATACAAATCATGTATATAAATACACCAATCATATTATCAAGATTGATTTTGAGTAGCTGACTGCATATTAACTCCCTGAGAAACAAGATTTGATTACACGGTTGGAGCAGGATCTTTCTAGAAGCAACGTGGAAATCGATGAACATGAGTTAAAGATAAACAGTATCGTGCAAATAGAGACTACACTGAAAGTAGATGTTGACAAGTACAAGAGAATTTCTCTTCAGTTTAAACGTAAGTCTGATAGCTTGGTGAAAAGGGAATTAGTGAAGTTAAGAACGAGAGAGCAAAGAATGAAAAGACTGAAAAGGGAATTAGTGAATTACAGGAAAAGTTGGAAGCCGTAGATGAGTTGGAGAAACAAAAACAGGCTCAAACTGTTTCAGACGAAGTTGTAAAGATGAAGAATCCCCCTGCATCAGACCCCCCCCCCCCCTCCTGTTTCTGGTGACAGATTTGATAATCTTGCTGCTGCCACGGGCACTGCTGATCCGCCGCCAGTTGCCACTCCACCCCTTGTTGTAGCCCACTATCATTTTTTCCTTTTTTTTAGTACCATTTCAACTTATTCCTTTTTGAGAAATAGGTATAAGTAGATATAGAATATAGATACAGATATGTATATGTGTATGTATGTATATATAGAGAGAGAGTGGGAATTTTGGGGGTTGGTGGAAATTTTTGGAGTTGGTGGTAATTAAATGGGGAAGATGATAGGTAAAATGTCAAATTTTCCCTCACATGTGACTCATGTGAGATGACTTAACGGTTGTCTTAATGGCACATCCAAAATAGGGACTTGCAAAGCAACAAATTTCAAACTTAGGGACGAGTGGTGTAATAAAAAAGTTATAGGGACGACTGGTGCAATTAGTGCAAACCATAGGGACGACCCATGTAATTAACTCTCTATATATATATTGTCACACCCCGCCAGTGGCGGAAGCGCATGGTGTGGCCGATTGGCGATCGTCATAACATAATAGTAAATAAAGACATAAATCTATATGATAAAAGAAATAATGCATGTTATGACGTCGCCATACTCAAGGTAAAATCCTTGGTACACGAATCCGTCAAACACTACAAGCAATATGCTCAACAAAATAACCAACGTATTGTATCAAACACAAAGGCATGCAAGCCCGAAATACAATCCCAAAACAAAAGTATAGTCTTGATAAAATGCCACAATGAAATGCAATCCTGAAGTCTGCTGGGGTCCAACTCCTAAGCCAAGTCCTACGTCTGCTCATTACCTGAAAGTAAAGCTTAAAAAGTCAACATAAAGTTTAGCGAGTTCATTGTGTAAGTATAAAATATAAAAGTAAGAAAACATGTCTCAACACCAGTTTAGCAAAAAAGGATGTGTAACTAATGCATGTAAGTAATAAGAAAATCATCAACCATAATCATCCATCGTAAACATATATCACTAGTAGGCAAAAGTATACTAGTAATCAAGTAATGTCAGTAGGAAAGGTATACTGACTAGCAACATCCGCAGTAGCCACGCTACCGTAAGTACACCTCATAAGTAGGAAAAGGTATACTAATGAGCGTGTAGGTATCGGTAGCAAAGGTATATTGATATGTTAGTAGGAAAGGTATACTGCCCAGGGTTTCACCAGTAGGAAAGGTATACTGGTAACAACTCTCACAACTAATGTCTCGTTTAAGTTTTGAAATTATGCTTTAGGTTTACGTTACACATTTTATGATTTCCAAAAGTAGTAAGTTTCCTTATATAGCAATATTTATTTATGGTAAGTTTTCCAAATTTAGTAAGTTTCCAACAATAGAAAGATTTTCATATATAGTAAGTAATGGAAATGAAATCCGTTTATCAAAATCCGTTTTTTTCTCAAAAGTGGTTTTGGTTGAGCTTTACTTTCCCCCGATTTATAAAACATATGCAATAGTAAAACTGGGGAAATGAACTCACCTTATCGAGCAAGTACGCGACACTACACAAGTAGGGTGAATATGTGTGTATACAAGTAAGTCGGTCACAAGTTAAGTCCCGATTAGTAATGAATCGTAAGTATACGTTACTGTGTTTCGGACTCGATTAGTTATTGTGTTTAAGTTTCCCAATTAAGAAATCTAATTAGGTTAATTATAGATTTTATCTCTTTAAGTTTTAGATATAACGATAACATTTTCAGCGAGTACCTATGTTCGTTCAAACCGTTATAACTATAGTTTTAGGAAGAGTTAAACGATGAATCTTATATATCTGAAAACTAGAATCAGAGGGTTACATTTTAGACTATGGTTTTGATCCATTTGGGCTAATTATGAAAGTGTTATGATTGAAACAAAACTGGTTTAATAATCTGTCCAAAACCGTTTGTTTTTATTAGTCGAGTTATAAAACGTTTCTAAGTCGTCAATTGTAAATTTAAACGATTTAACCATTTCTAATATGTTTAGGACCTGTTACTAAACAATAATAACCCATTCAAAATATGTTTAAGGTTTGCTATGTGGTTACACATATTCAAATTACCAAAACCTAATCAAAACATTAAAAAACTCAGATTCGACCCCCTGTTAGTATTTTACACTTTTAGGAAGTTCTACGATGAATTAGGCAACGAGCCTTACGTTTCTGAAAACTAGATTCCAAGGGATACAACATTCGTTTAGATCACAGTTACAATATCAGAGGTATAAACTGAGATAGACAGACCAATATTTTATTTCAGAATTTGTCAAATGGTTACATATATATACATTTTCTTAGTGTTTTTTACCGTTTATGATTACAAACTTGTAGACACAACTTATGTGACGATCAAACAGCTTAGCACGAGTTATAAACAGGTTTATACCAATTCAAACGATTCACAAAATGATTGTACGATAACGAATAAGAAGGAACATGAATTTAGGGTTTTATACCACTAGGTTGCAAAAGGTCTGGTTCCAAGATTGTCTAATGTCGTTTCAAGCTAACCAAGTCACGATGATGAAACCAGGGGCATGATGGATTTGTGATGATTCAAGACTGACTATTGCTTGATCAGACGGCGAATATCAAACTGCAATTGCACCACACACGAGACAAGGTATGACCGTTAAACACCCCAAAGGCTTGATGACGACTAGAGTATTGATAATGCTCGACCAAGGGTTTCCAAACAACGAAGAATTGATGGCTGCAAGGATGAAATGAACGACGATTGCAAGAGGGAGAAGGTTTCGGCAGTAAAGGGAGAGAGGAGAGTGACGGTTGAGTGAAAGAAATGAGAATTATCAGAAACTATTGAAAAATATTGTTGACAAAAGAGAAGAGTATATGGTGTTGTGTTCTACTAACGAGCTATGATATATCCAAATTCTTGTCAATGTGAATGAGATAATAATTATCAAGGTAATAAATGACCGAGTTTTGATGTTTGGCCTACATCGACGAAAGAAATAAACTTGAAGTAGTCAATCAACTTATAGATAGAGATCTGGTAATCAATTTTGATTTACAACAAAAATCTAGCCAATTGTGTTTGTTAATCTTTCGATTTCTTCCTTTGAAGAATTTACGTGCAAGACAATCCTACGTTTGTTAAGAAAATGCAAGGTTTAACGAATCTTGAAACAAGTACGTCAATTTCGACAATACAACTGTTTTAAACGTTGTACTCTATAAATAGACGACAGAACTATATAAGAGAAATTAAAGGTTGGTTTTAGGAGTGACCTTTCTCGATTTCAACAAAAAAAAGCCGACGGTGATCTCACTTTCAAAAGAAAAATAGAAAGCGTACTGACTCTCACTACTATCTATGATGCAATCAAGATCTCTTTCTCCAATTTCGTGTAACACCGTGCCCGAATCCGACCCGATATTTGACTTGTAACTTTAATTCGTACTTTGTAATTGTATACATTTGACGATTTATAAAAGTTCGATTTGAGTTATGTATATTTGGGTTATCTTAATTCTATTTAAACCTTGTTTATTATATCATGTAACATTATTAATGTGTTATCTTGCATGTGTACATTAATGTACACTAAAATGTGTTTAATACACATTGACTTATATAAATGCAAGTAATTCTAGTAATGTGTTAAGACAAGTAGTTTAATTAATACATGCATTCAAGGAACTATGTATGTATGTATGTATGTTTGCATTCATGGCAAATACTTTAAAACTTCCAAACATTTTCCTTGTTCTTAGCCTTCAAGTTTGGTGGTAGACTAATAGTTACACATTTCTTATTTATGGCTTTAAACACCTCTTTAACCATTTCTTTTTGTAACCTACAATAATTAAATTTGGAGTTGATTATTAGGGGAGTTACATTTTGACCTTTCTTTATCACATTTCAAACTGTATAAATTGATGTCTTCTTGTCAAAAATCGAACCAACACAAAGCTCCATAATCGAAACTTCAAGCCTCCCATAATCGATTGTAAAGGTTCCCAATTCTATTGTTTTTTCATCATAATAATCCATAATCATGTTTATCTTTTATGTTACTCAAGCTTACCATCATCATCTTATTAATCTTGTCTATTCAAACTCTAATCTAGAAAACTCTAATTTCATGATATATTCTTATTCATATTTATTCTTATTTCTAGATTTGTAAAGGCAAGTTTGGTGTTCCTTTCAACGTATTCCGTATTCATAATCTAGTATCCGTATCTACCTCCGTATTTAATCATGTGAGTAAACTCGATGCCCTTTTTATTATATAAATCTTTGGGCTGTATCATGACATTCATATTTATACTTATATTCATACTTTTATGTTTAATTCATACTTATGTTCACATTTATATTTTATGTCTATATTCATACTTATAGTAATATGGTGATTCATATTCATATTTACGTTTATATTCATACTTATATTTATGTGTATATTCAGACTTATATTCATATTGAGATTCATACTTATATTCATATTAAAACTTATATTCATGTTTATATACTCACTTATAATCATGTTTATATGTATACTTTTTGTATTATATTCATCGTAATTCATTCATATTGGTATTCATTCATAAAAGTCATTCTTATTATATTCATTCGTAAAGTCATTTATGTTTATATGTACTTATATTCATATTTGATACTATATTTTCGTATTATGGCAAACATTGGGATGAATCAAGTGACACAATCATTATGGGATGCACACACGATAAATCAAACATTCAAACAATCAATCATTCATTATATGTATATACTAAACGGGAAACGTGATAGATCTATTGGCCGTTATTAGACATTCCGACGTGTTACTGTGAATGTCGAGGCCCTCGACCGGACCCTATATGACTTTGATCATATATGATATACATCAGACTTGATACAAACGCGTGTTATGCCATTATACACATATTATACTTGCTTACAATATACAATCTTTATATATTCTTTTATTATACATTCTTTTATACTACATTTTACATATTCATTTATATTACTTTTATACTCTTTATTGCGTAATCTTTTTAATACTTTATACTTGTGTCTTAAACTTGTTTATTCACCAATACTTTTGTATTGACGTTTACTTTTTACATGATACAGGAAATGGATAGGTTTGCTTGAAGGAAACATAAGAGCTTGGACCTAGTTAATGACATTAATGAATAATTTAAGTCTTTTGTCGTTTTTCGGTTACTTTTCTGTAAAACATTTATTCATCTTTAATGCATTCATTTAAACCATTAAATGTGTCTATTATAACCTAATAGAGGAACACGAGTTAAGAACAAATTGTAATGCCTCAGGTGTATTCCGCTTTAGCCGGGGTGTTACAGTTGGTATCAGAGCTCGTGTTTATAGGGAATTAGGTGGTTAGAAAACGACCTAGTCTATAAGCTACCCCACACACGTCCTCGTGTGTTCATGCATCATAAAAATTGTTTTTAACTAATTTTTGTGTTCCTCTTACTAAATTCTTTTGAGAGATTCTTCATTCGTCGTTTTCAAAAAAAAAAAATTATAAATACTATATATATATTTCTAAACCTTATTGAAGATTTAGTACTTGTTTGCGTAGTAACTGTAAGGTTTGGATGTGACTAATCGAGAGAGCGTTAACGATACTGGTTCGTAAACTCTCGACAAACACTCCTCTCCTAGGCCAAAGCGCGACACTTAAACCAAATCTTTAATAATGAAATGTTTTACCCTTCTCGTCTTGAATTAAAATTCTCAAAGTTCATGTTATAAGGCTGTAAGGTTTGGAAGATCGGTAGTTCAATTTCTGTCTAGAGCGGTATCTCGTTACAATTACGTATACCAAACTGGGAAATTTGAACGAGAGTCATCCTCTCCTAGGTCACGATATGATTCTTTGGAGTTGGTATTCTTGATATGTCGAAAATTTCTATGGATTTAACCGTAACCCTCAAAAATCAATTTTATTCGTATTATACGTATTTATATATTCATTATTTTATGATTTCTTTAAACATTATACGTGAGTGATACGGATACGTTAATCATACGTGAATCAATAATCATTCGTTGATCATTCGTTAATCATTCGTTAACCATTCGTTAATCATTCGTTAATCATCCGTTAATTATTCATTACTCATTCCTTAATTACCTGTTAATCATTCGTTAAATCATTCGTTGGTCATTGTTAAGCGTACGCCCAATCAATTATCGTTACTCGTTAAAGTCTAATCAATACATTTGTTCCTCCTCCTGTTCCTATCCAAGCTCATATGCCGAGATTTGGGTGTTTTGGTTGCAGCGATCCTAATCATTTTATTCGTGATTGCCCTTATCGTCAAGGAAACCCTCCACCCGCTCAGCAAAATCAACCACTTGCTCTACAAAATCAGCCACCACTTGTTCAACCAATTCAACAACAACCCGCTGGTCGTGGACG
Source organism: Senecio squalidus (assembly GCA_910822075.1). NCBI lineage: Eukaryota > Viridiplantae > Streptophyta > Magnoliopsida > Asterales > Asteraceae > Senecio > Senecio squalidus. The sequence continues at coordinate 48,340,614 of CAJVGC010000060.1, read as the reverse complement.
AGCTTTTGTCATTAATGCTCAACAAGCTCAAGCCAACAACGAAGTTGTTAATGGTACGTTTCTCATCAATGGTATTTATGCTTCCATTTTATTTGATTCGGGTGCCGATCGTAGCTTTATCTCTACCCAATTTGAACCTTTGCTTGCTTTGAAAAGAAATAAGTTGCATGATCCCCTTAGTGTCGAAGTAGCCAATGGCAAGGTTCTTAAACTAAGTTCTATTTTGAATGATTGTACCTTAAGTCTAGGGAATCGTGATTTCGCTATAGATTTAGTGCCTATGAATTTTTGTAGTTTTGACGTTATCGTAGGGATGGATTGGTTATCCCAACATCATGCCGAGATCATTTGCTTTGATAAATCTATTCGTATTCCGTGTGCTGATGGTAGTATTCTTACGGTTTGTGGTGAAACAAAATCAAAGGGACTTAAACTCATGTCCTGTACGCAAGCTTATAGCTACTTGCGTAAGCATAAGAAGGATCTTCCATGTTATCCTGCGTTTCTAGCTCACATCATTGATTCAAGGAAAGAAACGCTCAAACTTGAAGATATTCCCATCATTCGGGATTTCCCCGAAGTCTTTCCCGAAGACGTATCTGGATTACCTCCTGTACGACAAGTGGAATTCCGTATTGATCTCATTCCTAATGCAACTCCTATTGCCAAAGCTCCTTATCGTCTCGCTCATTCGGAAATGCAAGAGCTTTCAAGCCAATTGCAAGAACTAACCGACAAGGGTTTTATTCGCCCTAGTTCTTCTCCTTGGGGTGCTCCTATTTTATTTGTAAAGAAGAAAGATGGTTCATTTCGGATGTGCATCGATTACCGTGAACTTAACAAACTTACCATCAAGAATCGTTATCCTTTACCTCAAATCGACGACTTGTTTGATCAATTGCAAGGTGCTACTTGTTTCTCTAAGATAGACCTTCGTTCGGGTTATCATCAACTTAGAGTAGCCGAAGAAGACATTCCTAAAACTGCCTTCCGAACTCGCTATGGTCATTTCGAGTTTATGGTTATGCCATTTGGACTCACAAACGCACTTGTTGTTTTCATGGATCTAATGAATCGCGTTTGTAAACCATACCTCGACAAATTCGTCATAGTCTTTATCGATGATATTCTCATTTATTCAAAATCTAAAGCCGAGCATGAAACTCATTTGCGACTTGCTCTAGAACTCCTCAAGAAAGAAAAGCTTTATGTTAAATTCTCGAAGTGCGAATTTTGGCTCAAGGAAGTAAAATTTTTGGGTCATGTAGTTGATGCGAAGGGAATACACGTTGATCCCACTAAGATCGAGGCCGTTCGTAACTGGCCTATTCCAACTAATCCTTCTGAGATTCGATCTTTTCTTGGGTTGGCAGGCTATTATCGTCGTTTCATCGAAAACTTCTCAAAGATCGCTATCCCTTTGACGAAGCTTACTCATAAAACTGAGAAGTTTGTTTGGGGAGATGATCAAGAATCAACATTTCACATTCTTAAAGACAAACTTTGTAAAGCTCCTGTTCTTAGTCTTCCTGATGGAACCGAAGATTTCGTGGTATATTGTGATGCATCGGGAAATGGTCTTGGTTGTGTGTTAATGCAACGAGGAAAAGTTATAGCTTATGCATCGAGACAATTGAAGAAACACGAAGTCAATTATACCGTTCATGATCTCGAACTTGGAGCGGTTATCTTCGCTCTAAAGTTGTGGAGACATTATCTCTTTGGTACGAAGTGTATTGTTTACACGGATCACCATAGTCTTCAGCAACTATTCAATCAAAAAGATCTACACATGAGGCAACGTAGATGGATTGAATTGCTTAATGATTACGACTGTGAGATTAAATATCATCCTGGCAAGGCTAACGTTGTTGCCGACGCCTTGAGTCGTAAACCTTATTCAAAAGTCTACAGTATTCGTGTTCTTCCGGATCTTCGTTCGTTAATCGGTATTGCGCAACAGAAGATAATCAATGGTGGAAAGTTGGCTAGTGAATTGGGTTGTGGCATTGAAAAGCAATTAATCATCAAACCAAACGGTCTTCATTATTTCAACGATCGTCTTTGGATACCTTCAATCGATGATCTTCGTAATCTTGTGATGAAAGAAGCTCATAATACTCGATACTCGATTCATCCCGGTGCCGATAAAATGTATCATAATTTGAAGCATTCCTATTAGTGGTCAGGCATGAAAAATGATATATTCTTATTCGTTCAAAAATGTCTAACTTGTTTGAAGGTTAAAGCCGAACATCAAAAGCCCTCAGGTTTGTTAACTCAACCCGAAATCCCGTTGTGGAAATGGGAAGGCATTGCGATGGACTTTATAACCAAACTTCCACGTTCATCAAAAGGTTACGACAGTATTTGGGTAATCATTGATCGTTTGACTAAAGTCGCTCACTTTATTCCTATTTGTGAAACTTATCGTGTCGAACGCTTAGCTCAAATCTACATTCAAGAAATCGTAAGACTTCATGGAGTACCGCTTGACATCATTTCTGACCGTGATGGTCGATTCATATCTCGATTTTGGAGATCTCTTCAATCCGCACTTGGAACTCGCTTGAATCTCAGCACCGCTTACCATCCTCAAACTGATGGTCAATCGGAGCGTACTATTCAAACACTAGAGGATTTGTTGAGAACCTGTGTCATCGATTTCGGTGGTAGTTGGGACTCACACCTCGGACTTATCGAATTCTCCTACAACAACAGTCATCATACGAGTGCAAACATGGCCCCTTATGAAGCTTTATATGGTCGTAAATGTAGATCGCCGGTATGTTGGCAAGACATTGGGGAAACGCAAATAACTGGACCCGAATTGATACAAGAGACAACGGATAAAATCGTAAAAATACGCGAAAACCTCACCACCGCTCGTAGTCGCCAGAAAAGTTACTCCGATAAGCGTAGAAAGCCTCTTGAATTTGTCGTTGATGATCGCGTTCTTCTCAAGGTTTCACCTTGGAAAGGCGTGGTACGATTCAGCAAGAAAGGGAAGCTTGCCCCGAGGTACGTTGGACCCTTCAGAATTATCGAGCGTGTGGGTAAGGTTGCATATAGACTTGAGTTACCGACCGAACTAGAGAATGTTCATCCAGTCTTTCATGTATCTAATTTGCGAAAATGTCTAGCTGATGAAAATCTACATGTACCATTGGATGAAATCCAAATCGATTCGACTATGCACTTCGTAGAGCGACCTGTTGAAATCTTAGACCGTGAAATCAAGAAACTAAGGAGAAGTTCAATTCCAATAGTGAAAGTACGTTGGGAATCTAAACGTGGACCAGAGTTTACATGGGAACAAGAAGATCACATGAAATCCAAATATCCGCACTTATTCATAAATCAACCGGGTACTAGTCAACCATAATTTCCGAGGACGAAAATCTTTAAAGTTGTGGAGACTGTAACACCGTGCCCGAATCCGACCCGATATTTGACTTGTAACTTTAATTCGGACTTTGTAATTGTATACATTTGACGATTTATAAAAGTTCGATTTGAGTTATGTATATTTGGGTTATCTTAATTCTATTTAAACCTTGTTTATTATATCATGTAACATTATTAATGTGTTATCTTGCATGTGTACATTAATGTACACTAAAATGTGTTTAATACACATTGACTTATATAAATGCAAGTAATTCTAGTAATGTGTTAAGACAAGTAGTTTAATTAATACATGCATTCAAGGAACTATGTATGTATGTATGTATGTTTGCATTCATGGCAAATACTTTAAAACTTCCAAACATTTTCCTTGTTCTTAGCCTTCAAGTTTGGTGGTAGACTAATAGTTACACATTTCTTATTTATGGCTTTAAACACCTCTTTAACCATTTCTTTTTGTAACCTACAATAATTAAATTTGGAGTTGATTATTAGGGGAGTTACATTTTGACATTTCTTTATCACATTTCAAACTCTATAAATTGATGTCTTCTTGTCAAAAATCGAACCAACACAAAGCTCCATAATCGAAACTTCAAGCCTCCCATAATCGATTGTAAAGGTTCCCAATTCTATTGTTTTTTTCATCATAATAATCCATAATCATGTTTATCTTTTATGTTACTCAAGCTTACCATCATCATCTTATTAATCTTGTCTATTCAAACTCTAATCTAGAAAACTCTAATTTCATGATATATTCTTATTCATATTTATTCTTATTTCTAGATTTGTAAAGGCAAGTTTGGTGTTCCTTTCAACGTATTCCGTATTCATAATCTAGTATCCGTATCTACCTCCGTATTTAATCATGTGAGTAAACTCGATGCCCTTTTTATTATATAAATCTTTGGGCTGTATCATGACATTCATATTTATACTTATATTCATACTTTTATGTTTAATTCATACTTATGTTCACATTTATATTTTATGTCTATATTCATACTTATAGTAATATGGTGATTCATATTCATATTTACGTTTATATTCATACTTATATTTATGTGTATATTCAGACTTATATTCATATTGAGATTCATACTTATATTCATATTAAAACTTATATTCATGTTTATATACTCACTTATAATCATGTTTATATGTATACTTTTTGTATTATATTCATCGTAATTCATTCATATTGGTATTCATTCATAAAAGTCATTCTTATTATATTCATTCGTAAAGTCATTTATGTTTATATGTACTTATATTCATATTTGATACTATATTTTCGTATTATGGCAAACATTGGAATGAATCAAGTGACACAATCATTATGGGATGCACACACGATAAATCAAACATTCAAACAATCAATCATTCATTATATGTATATACTAAACGGGAAACGTGATAGATCTATTGGCCGTTATTAGACATTCCGACGTGTTACTGTGAATGTCGAGGCCCTCGACCGGACCCTATATGACTTTGATCATATATGATATACATCAGACTTGATACAAACGCGTGTTATGCCATTATACACATATTATACTTGCTTACAATATACAATCTTTATATATTCTTTTATTATACATTCTTTTATACTACATTTTACATATTCATTTATATTACTTTTATACTCTTTATTGCGTAATCTTTTTAATACTTTATACTTGTGTCTTAAACTTGTTTATTCACCAATACTTTTGTATTGACGTTTACTTTTTACATGATACAGGAAATGGATAGGTTTGCTTGAAGGAAACATAAGAGCTTGGACCTAGTTAATGACATTAATGAATAATTTAAGTCTTTTGTCGTTTTTCGGTTACTTTTCTGTAAAACATTTATTCATCTTTAATGCATTCATTTAAACCATTAAATGTGTCTATTATAACCTAATAGAGGAACACGAGTTAAGAACAAATTGTAATGCCTCAGGTGTATTCCGCTTTAGCCGGGGTGTTACAGTTGGTATCAGAGCTCGTGTTTATAGGGAATTAGGTGGTTAGAAAACGACCTAGTCTATATAATAGATGTTAAAGAAACAGAAAGCAAGGTCTATGAAAAAAAAATTGTGATGCTATCTAGGTAAAAGATAAAGAGTAAATTACATAGATCGTCCCTAAGGTTTATATGAAATTACGGTTATTGTCCCTAAGTTTAAAAAGTTGCATGGTATGTCCCAAAGTTTAGAGTAATTACGGATTTCGTCCCTAATTTGGATGTCCGTCTAATTTCACCGTTAGCCTTCCCTCACGTGTTAAACACGTGAGGGGTATTTTCGTCATTTCGCAGTCTTCTTCCCCAAAATCAAATAAACCCTAAAATAAGCTTACACAAACACCCCTTCACACACACACACATAATCTGCACTCCAGATCACATTTTCACACACCCCGAAAATCATTCAATCATGTCTTACTATCCAAAAGGTCACCACTACGATTCCGGCGACGAGGTTGACGATTTCGACGACTACGATTCAACTCCATACGACGGTGGTTTCGACATCGCGTTAACTTACGGGCGTCCTCTCCCCTCTCCCATCTCCCCTCTCCTGACCCGCCACCACCAGCTGTCGCCGTCGACCTGCCACCACCGGCTGCCGTCGAGAAGATCTGCTCCTTCCCACTCCTTCCCAAATATGCCTTATGGTTGTGGATATATCAGAAACCGATTTAGGATGCAAGACTGCTAAAGGGAGAAAATTGTAGTGGTTCCCATAGTCTTTAGCGGCAAATTCATTGTTGGTGAAGCTGAAATGTCCATCGACACCTAGGTTGGTCAATGAAGATGGAATGTTTGAAAAACAGAGGTTTAGTTGAATAGCTAGAAAGCTTAGTAACATGACGATGAAACTTCTTATGAACAATAAGTTAACCGATTGAAAACTCATTATCGAAAACAAAGGTTATGGAAATAAAGAAACGAGGAGAAAGGGAATTTAAAGAGATAAATTTGGTTGGCAGTGGCTTATTTTATTTGGGGGAATTGAATTGAAATTAGGATTGATTTGAATTTTAGGGTTTATTTTATTTTGGGGAAGAAGACTGCGAAATGACGAAAATACCCCTCACGTGTTTAACACGTGAGGGGACACTAACGGTGGAAATTAACGGACATCCAAATTAGGGACGAAATCCGTAATTACTCTAAACTTTGGGACATACCATGCAACTTTTTAAACTTAGGGACAATAACCGTAATTTCATATAAACCTTAAGGACGATCAATGTAATTTACTCAAAGATAAAAGTTAAGTAAATAAAAATAAAAATATTATAATATTATTTAATATTTAATAGAATCCAAAAGATTTGAAAAAACTCTGTACGGTTAATAAAAGATAAAACATTAATGTATAATCTTATTTTAATATAATAATAGAATACAAGGTAAAAAGAAAAAGCAAAACTCAAACGTGCAACTAGGGGTGTTCAAAAGACACCGACCGGACCGAACCGGTAAAAATCGGAACGGACCGAGACAAAAAAAGAAGAAACGGTGGACCGAGGACCGGACCGCTTTTTCCGTGTCATTTCCGGTTCGGTTCCTAGTCGGTTCTTTGGTTTTTGGTTCATTTCGGTTTTAATAAGTACTTTTGTGTAGTATGAGCCTATTATCTTTTAGGTCACGAGATCTATCCTTAAAAATATTATTTTCTTAAACTTTTTTTAATAATGAAAATAACCATCACCTTGTCTCGGTTATTTGCATGGAATAACCTTGAAATTGGAGCACTAACCAAATCGTCATGCCAATACATATTTTATAATGCCAATTAACTACGTTTATATTGATAAAAATAATACTTTCATCAATCTATAAATATCTTATCTCCCTTCTGTACAAATATTAGCATAATCTTAAAGAAAATTTTACTTTGTTGACACTTGAGAGAGTGAAACAAAAATTATTTTTTTCGGTTCAAACTCATAGATACAACTGGTATCTTATATTAAAACTAGACCCCCTAAACTATGAATATAAGATTAAATATTAGGATATGTATTAAAAAAAATTAACTTTTCGGTTCGAACCGGTGGACCGCCGGTTTAACCATGGACCGGACCGAATTTATTTTTTGAGTATTTTTGAGAACCGAGAATCGGACCACCATAGCCGGTCCAGTTCGGTTCCGGTCCAAAGTCGGGCCGTTTTTTTCGGTTCTAGCCGGTTCTCAGTTTTTTTGGTCACCCCTACGTGCAACTCCTAGCCTCATCTTTCCCTCTATTTTCGCCGATGAATACAGTTGGTAATGGTGGTCATTATATTTTGAATAAATTACACCATTTGTGCCTATGTTTGTACCGAAATTACTACTTTGGGGCTTTTTGTTAAGTAATTACACCAAACGTCCCCACAGTCGTAGTTTCGCAACACCAACGGTCCTCAACTTTGTCACATTATGACAACGATGGTCAATGAGCAAATTATATGACTAAAATACTTTTATTTTTATTTATTTTTATTTTAAAATTATTTAATTGAATTTTTAACTTTTTTTATAATTATTTAATTGAATTTTCTACTTTTCTTTTTAATTTACCCAATACTCACCCATTAACGCCACTACCCTTTATTTACCTTTTAACTAACATCACCAAATCAAACACACCACCACCATTACTAAACCTGCATTTTAGCCACAAACACCTATTAGTTTCAAACATTATAATATCATAATATCATGATTCATACATAAACATTCCTTGTGTGTCCTTTCAAATCAGATTGGTAAAGCCATCGTTAACAACCTCCTCACACCTCAAAACACAACACCTCCGCCCACCACGAACACACCTCGAAATGTGGCACCTCCAGACACCACGAATCACCTGAAACGCAACACCTTCGGGCACTCATCTATCGTCCATGTCTCATATCCGTCATCTTCTGTTCGCCGTCGTTCATGTTGCTCAACCGGAATTTTTGAAATGAATATGTTTTCAGATCTACTTTTCGTGAAGATTTTTTTGATTTTGGTTATAGTTTGAGATGATATCCGCTTGTCCAGATTTCGATTACAGTTAGAGATGAGATCCACTTGACCATGTTGTTTAGATTTAAAATCATATATGTATAATTTGTTACTTGAGTTGAAATTAGGTGAACTGGATTTGGATAAATGGGGAAGTTGCAAGTATTAGACTATTATTGGTTGTTGTTTATTGAAAGAGAGAAAGATATAATTTTTGTTTTTGTTTTTTAACATAAAAAGTATTAAAGAAAAAAGAAAGAAAAGAAAAAAATAATATGAAGTAGTATTTTTGTCATTTCATCTCGAAAAGAATAACCGACGTAATAACATAATAATAATAGAGAATTTTGGTGTAATTATTTTAAAAAAGCCTCAAACTAGTGATTTTGGTAAAAACATAGAAACTAACGGTGTAATTTACTCTTATATTTTTTTCACCTTGAAAGAACAACCTGTTTTCACCCTTTGTTGACCAGTTTGACCCGTATAACATATATCCAGACATTCTAAACTGACAAATTTAACCTGAATTTTCATTTATTGTTCACCTACACTCACCCAAAGTTAATTTTTTTTGACCCAAACCAAACCTATTTTAATGAAACGGGTTGAGTTTTTCGGTGCTACCTAAATCCGACTTCAAACCAAAATTCGGGTTCCAACATAAGGAAAATTGGTCGGTTTAAGTTTTGTGTCTTTGGTTTTTCTATATGCGGTTTGATATTTTTTTGACATTTTTTGACAACTGAAAATGAGCTTAAACTAAGTTGTAGCAGCCCGTTACAACATGTAAAGCGTCCATACTATTTAGAGTAGTTTTGGCCCAATAACAAAGTTGCAATAATTTCAATTTATAAGTGGAAACGAATCAAAAATATTGAATAAATTATAATCATTTTATTATACATAAACCTGTAAACATAAAATAACATTCTTGAATTTTTTTTGGAATACACGATATTTAAGTTTATTTGATAACAACAACAACCTACACGGTTATTATTAAAAAAGTTGAATATACATTATTTTAAAGTAAATTATACCGTTGGATCCTATATTTGTACTGAAATCATTAGTTCGAGGCTTTTTTTGAAAAAATTACGCCATTAGTCCCCATTGTTGTAAATCCGTTACACCGGTGATCCAAAATACTAACGTTCGTTTATTTTTAACAATTTTATTTCAGCACATGACTTGCACACGAGAGTATTTTTGTCATTTCACCTTTAACTTACACTTTTAACCTTTTTCCCTTTCTCTCACTTTCACATTTACCAACCACCAACACCTTTCTTCCCCATTTTCCATTTCTTTTAAATAAGATTCACCATCCAAAATCAAACAAACTTATAACAAACTCATTAATTTGCTAACCAAATTCATCATAATAACAACAAAACTAACCAACACCTTTAAAGATAATTGCAACAATGTTTTAATCTGGCCGGAGGAGAGACGACGGCGGCTAGGAAGAACAGTATCTTTTTCAATAAACCTCTTCCCCAATTTTCAGGAATTAGATTTTACCGAATGCGTAAACATCGATATTCTTCAATCCAAACACAGCTTTTTTCCTCAATCCAATCCCTAATATTCCTTGAGAGTCGTTTAATATCGCCGGAAACGAGCCCCGGTTTTCGATTCCGTTACGGTCTGCGAAACACCATCCGAAAGCGAAATCGATCCAAATGGGTTAGAAGAACAAGAATGTGTGAAATTTGAAATGAAGGAGTTTAATGTGTTGTGAAGTGAATTATTGGGGGTTTGTGAGATTGAAACGGCAGCGAAGACTGCGCCGACGACATCTGCGACGAAGGCGACGGAGCACGCGAGTGATAATGGTGAGAAGGTGGTGGAACGGTGGCGCGAGGCGGTGGTTGTTGGGTTGGAAAATGAGAATGGGAAACGGAAAGAGACCATTTCTGTGTTTTTTTTTAAGGAAGAGGTTTATTGAAAAAGATGATGTGAATAAAGTGAGTGGGGTGGTTAAAGACAGTAATGCCCTTGTGTAGAGGGCACGTGACATGGCTTCCGTCAATTATAGACGGACGTTTGAAAAATGGACCACCGGTGTAACGGATTTACAACAATGGGGACTAATGGCGTAATTATTTCAAAAAAATCCTCGAACTATTGATTTGGGTACAAATATAGGGACCAACGGGGTGTAATTTACTCATTATTTTATTATACAATGCTAAAATCTACATTTGTGGAACTTTTACCTCCTATTTTTAGGAAGTATATCCTAATTTTATAGATTGTGGTTATCAATACTTATGTTTAAGAATTAAAATGGTGTATTTTTAAATGATCTTGCATCTACCCGTGATCCAAACCGTTATTAGATTTTTTTCAAATTAAAATCCAAACCGTAAATTTTAAGAATTAGTTCTATCTTTAGTTTGGTATTTTCGAGTTTAGATTTTTTGTTAGGTTTCTGCTCATACCACATAATTTTATTACAATCCAAAAACATTACTAATCATAATTGTTGAAGTAAAAATCCGTCTGGTTGGTGTAGACGACCATGAGGTGCCGTTCCAGCAGAGATTCGATTAAAAAGGTGGTTCCAAGTCTCATGATTCTTGGACCCGAGGGTTCGAACCCGTCGGATGGCGATTCCCCGAAAGTAACACCCTCTTATATGAAGAAGGTATTATACGCCACAAAGTCCAATAATCACTTGGTATGTTTTATGAGAAAAAGAGATAGAATGTGTGTGGAGATCACCTTGGAAGAGAAAACTTCCCCCCTATTTATAGAGCTCACATTGGTTAATATCTGTTAGCCATTACCCGTTGGGTTTTGGCATGGTTCATGAGTGGAATGGAAACCCATCAGCCACGTAAGAGATGAAGGCCCATCAGCCAGATTGGGATGAAGGCCCTTCGGCCAGATTGGGATGAAGGCCCTTCATCCCTTACATGGGATGAAGGCCCTTCCTCTAGACATGGGATGAAGGCCCATCAGCCACGATTGGGATGAAGGCCCTTCGGCCAGATTGGGATGAAGGCCCTTCATCCAGATATGGGATGAAGGCCCATCAGCCAGATTGGGATGAAGGCCCTTCCTCCAGACATGGGATGAAGGCTCATCAGCCAGATTGGGATGAAGGCCCTTCCTCCAGACATGGGATGAAGGCCCATCAGCCAGATTGGGATGAAGGCCCTTCCTCCAGACATGGGATGAAGGCTCATCAGCCAGATTGGGATGAAGGTCCTTCCTCCAGACATGGGATGAAGGCCCATCAGCCAGATTGGGATGAAGGCCCTTCCTCCAGACATGGGATGAAGGCTCATCAGCCAGATTGGGATGAAGGCCCTTCCTCCAGACATGGGATGAAGGCCCATCAGCCAGATTGGGATGAAGGCCCTTCCTCCAGACATGGGATGAAGGCTCATCAGCCAGATTGGGATGAAGGCCCTTCCTCCAGACATGGGATGAAGGCCCATCAGCCAGATTGTGGAGACTATTGGTGACCCTACTCCAACAAGCCTCCCCCTAGTCTAGTGATGTTGAATGTAGTGATACTAAACTAGATTTAAGTCCCTATTGACCTTCACCATGATGAAAGGTTGTAATTCGTCATGTGCTTAAAAAATAGCTTTTTGTGAGAAGAAACTTCTTTCTCGAACATGAAGCTAATCAATAGGATACTTGATCCATCAACCTTACAATTTATGTATTGAGTCGAATTAATTCTTAGGTTGCTCGTCCTTTGGTTATTATTTAGGGGAAATGGGTTTTAAAATATTTGAACCCATTTGGTTCTTTTCGACAATTTGTATTATGTTACGAAGCGTCCTTCGTTGAGAGGATACGTGATCCTTCAATACTAGGATATTCTCAGACTAGTACGGAGTCAATTGGTAGGTTGCTCAACCTGTCAATGTTAGGATATGCGTTCAGACTAACATGGAGCTATTTGTTTAGGGCGCTCACCCTTCCGTCATTCTTCATAGAAAAACTTGTTTTCAAGGGATGGAACCTATTATTAGGCGGTTCAGCCGATAAACTCGAGGGAGACTTAGCTCCATGTGTTACATGATTTTCATGTAATCGACGTTATCCATATAGGAGATTTAGCTCCATGTTTTGCACGCTTTTATAACACATGTAATTTGGAGCAAAATTCTTATCTTCTAAGTTAGATAAATAACTAGGTGCGAGTATTCTACACCGTATGCCGATTAGAAAGACATCAAACTTAAACAAGTTGGACACCTTAAAACGCCGGTAACAGGAGTGGAATGGAAACCCATCAGCCACATGAGGGATGAAGACCCATCATCCAGACCTGGGATGAAGACCCATCATCCAGACCTGGGATGAAGGCCCTTCCTCCAGATTGGGATGAAGGCCCATCCTCCAGACCTGGGATGAAGGTCCATCCTCCAGATTGGGGATGAAGACCCTTCCTCCAGACATGGGATGAAGGCCCTTCCTTCAGACATGGGATGAAGGCCCTTCCTTCAGACATGGGGATGAAGGCCCATCCTCCAGTCATGGGATGAAGGTCCATCCTCCAGATTGGGGAGACTATTGGTGACCCTACTCCAACAAGCCTCCCCCTAGTCTAGTGATGTTGAACGTGGTGATACTAAACTAGATTTAAGTCCTTATTGACCTTCACCATGATGAAAGGTTGTAGAAAGGGTGAGATTTTACTTTTTATTGGCATGGCAATTATTAACTTGAATCGAGAAGGTAAAGCCACGTGACTTAACAGTCCCTAGTCACTTCTCAAGACCCCTTAGTCAATGTATACAACGTGTAAACATATATATAAATGAAGGCCTAGGTAGTTTCACACTAGCAATCACTTTACTTCATACATCCTTCATCATATTCTGGTACAACGTATTTAGCTTCAATAGCTTCATCTATCTATCGACAAAGTCACCATAATTTAAGAGAAAACCTTATAAAAAAGGTTAATGATCATTTCAATTTTACAAATTTTCATGAGAGAGAAATTAAAATTATAAAAAATAGTAGGTGTAAGTTGTCTGATATATACTCATGACAAGATATATAAGTTTAGTAAACTTGTTAAAAGGTAACTAAATACTAACTAGATGTAAATGGATAGGTTCAAAGTTACAACATGCATGGTTTCAAGGTTTAAAGGTGTCAGATTGTCAATGATGTAAATGTCACTTTAATTTCAGTAGGTGAGTACATCAGTCATTTAAATGTCTTTTAATTAACATAATAAAGTTACATTTCTGTGGTATCGTACTATTCTTTTCAAAAGGCAAGTAATAGATTTTATACCACATACTTATTTATCAAAAGCTTTTTAAAGTTACATCAAAAATACTATTATATTATTACTCATTTGTATTTTTAACATTGCCCTAATGATACCTTTTTACCTAAATACTATTTTATTAGTACTTGTGTATGGGTTATATTATTTAATTAGTGCCTTTCTATTAAAGCAAAATTGTAAACAATCATATATATATTTTCAAGAATATAATATATATTAACGAGCATTATCATCTCATCTAAAAAAAGTGGTGTAAAATATTATAGAGTGATCGATATAAGCTTTACGAAGAAAGCCGAATACGAAATCTGTGAATATGTCTAGTCGTAAAAGTAAGACTAATAAATTTATTTCGAAAGATCCATTTTCTATTTATTTTTGCCTTAGTAGTGATTCCACGTACTAGTTGCGATCAATTGATAGAATGACAAAATCATATAATGATCCTATCTTTTAGGAATAATTTAAATAAGATTTTTACTTTTGAGACTTTTTATTTTATTACTTTTTCTTGTAATTTACTCTTGGACTCGTAAAACAAAATGTGAAACATACATCATCATGATAGACATTATACTTTTATAGAGAGTAATCTATCAAATATATCAACATTTTTAACTCTTTAATTTTGTAGAGACATACAAAAACATAGAGAGAGATTTGTGATGTTGCACCTTTATTTGTAAAACCTACTTTGTTAGTTCCAATATTTGTTTTTTACTTTATTTCCTTGATTGGTGTGATTAAATCAGCTTTTGTGGGGCCCAAGATGTACTTTCGACAATACAAGTAGTCATTATTGTCATTTGTTACTTTCCTTGGATGCCTTAAAAAAAAGACAAGACCACACACGTGATCCCTACAACTCCAAGACATGAGACAACCAAAACTAGGTTCACGTTAACATATACACAAATTCCCATACATTGCTAAAATGCGCATAGGTAAATCTGAAATCCTAAACACCTCATTCAAAAATTTCCTAATTTGAATGGATCTAACCTTTTGTTTGCATCTAACCTTTTTTTTTAAGTTAAGATAAAAATATCCTCAGATCTGATAATTATAATATTATATATATCATGGCGTACAATAGCATATAATATACTTTGACTTACATATGCATTAACACAAAAACATAGGGAAGGATTTGCCTTTCTTATTCATAATGGTTAGAATAAGAAAAATCATAGGAAAACTTACTAAGATGAGAACACGAGAATTTTTGTCCGTGGTCCCACGGATGGCGCCAATGTTGAAGTAAAAATCCGTCGGGTTGGTGTAGACGACCATGAGGTGCCGTTCCAGCAGAGATTCGATTAAAAAGGTGGTTCCAAGTCTCATGATTCTTGGACCCGAGGGTTCGAACCCGTCGGATGGCGATTCCCCGAAAGTAACACCCTCTTATATGAAGAAGGTATTATACGCCACAAAGTCCAATAATCACTTGGTATGTTTTATGAGAGAAAGAGATAGAATGTGTGTGGAGATCACCTTGGAAGAGAAAACTTCCCCCCTATTTATAGAGCTCACATTGGTTAATATCTGTTAGCCATTACCCGTTGGGTTTTGGCATGGTTCATGAGTGGAATGGAAACCCATCAGCCACGTAAGAGATGAAGGCCCATCAGCCAGATTGGGATGAAGGCCCTTCATCCCTTACATGGGATGAAGGCCCTTCCTCTAGACATGGGATGAAGGCCCATCAGCCACGATTGGGATGAAGGCCCTTCGGCCAGATTGGGATGAAGGCCCTTCATCCAGATATGGGATGAAGGCCCATCAGCCAGATTGGGATGAAGGCCCTTCCTCCAGACATGGGATGAAGGCTCATCAGCCAGATTGGGATGAAGGCCCTTCCTCCAGACATGTGATGAAGGCCCATCAGCCAGATTGGGATGAAGGCCCTTCCTCCAGACATGGGATGAAGGCTCATCAGCCAGATTGGGATGAAGGTCCTTCCTCCAGACATGGGATGAAGGCCCATCAGCTAGATTGGGATGAAGGCCCCTTCCTCCAGACATGGGATGAGTGACCCTACTCCAACAATAATAAAATATGCGTATCTTAAATTTTCGAAACCATATAATTAAAAAAAAAAACATCTGTAACCTAACTCAATAACAAAAAGTCAATATCAATACAAATCTCAATACCAAAAATACCCTCACAAAATTACAAGAACTACAATCCAACCAAACCAAAGATTCCAAACAACGTGACTACACAGCTCAACACACCGCGAACGTTAGCACCAGCTCCACTTGGCTGGTTACCGATCACCGGTGGCGTAAGGCTTCCGTCAGCATTAGACGGTGGCTCAACATACAACGGCGGTGGTGGCTGATTCAAACTCGGCGGAAGTCCGACACCATGACTCACATTTATCCCGAACGCCATCCCGTTTTCGCATTGAACACCGTCATAAGCATCGGAGAAGAAGTAGTTTGCTCCTTGGATAGTTAACGGGACCGCGACTGTCTCCGGCTGCCCGACTTGCTCGTTTCCTTGCCCGAAATAGAATGTATCGGTATCCGAAGAATTATCAACGCTACAACTACGGTAAGTTGTTTCGTTGTATGTCAAAATTACAGTCACATTCGAGTTTGTGTTAAATACTGCACAGTAAAATAAACAACGCATGACTAAATCTTAGTGGATAGTAAAAAACAATCGGTATATCGATATAAGTTGTTTCAATTCGTTGTAACTGTGTTAAATAAATAATAAAGTAGAGCTGAATCTTAGTGGATCGTAACAAGTGTAAGTAACGTTGGGCTGAATCTTAGTGGATCGTGAGTCAAAGTAAAAGAAATGGGACTTACATAAGAAATCGCCGAGATTGAAGGTATGATTAGCGGCCCAAGACGCGTAATTAGCGGAAGAGGTATTGGTGACAGGGTTGAAAAGCCAACCGGCGGGACCTCCGACGGTGTAATTAGTGTAAGCGGTGGCGGTAGTGACGAAAAGAGTAATTAGCGTTAAATGAAACATAATCGGAGCCATTTGATGGTGTTGAAGTTTATTGTGGCCGGAGGGGTGATTTGATATCGAGATTCGATTGATTTGAGTTTACAGATTGTATGTGATTTTGATAAATAAAGAATGGTTCCTGTCATATTTTTTTTTTTTAATAATTTAAAAAGTGTGTCGACTTGATTATTTGTTTGACGATTGCCATATTTAAATCGTTGTTTATTGTATTTTGTGAAGAAATTATTAGAAATTATTTAGGAAAAATTTGGGAATAACCTTGTGTTTGACACGAGTTTTTAATTTTTAGCTTTTACAAGAAAGTTTATATATGAAGAAAAAAAGTTTTATATTCGTGTCCTACAAACTTTTATTTTGAAAAAAAATATATATATATATATAAAAAGCTAGTTGAATTGTTTTAAAAAAAGCTTTATGTTGTTACGTGACCTACAAACTTTTTTAATTTTCTAACAATTACAACTACTTATCAACCGTTTTTACAAATATAAATTGCACTTTCTAGCTCTAGCCCGGTAGAATCCCGTTTCCTTTTGGTCCTTAAAATTGATAGACATTTGAATGTCTACTGTTCAAACACCCTACTTCCGCACCTTTCTTTTCTAACCAGTCCGTACCACGTCCACCCGTAAGCTTACCTTCGTGAATTTTCTTATGTTGTCAAACTGTGAATAAATACAACTCCTTGGGAACCCCGGTTTGGATACTCTGTTAGGTACATAGGGTTCGGTAACATTTCAATAGACGAGCCACCCACAATATGCCTATAATTCGCGATGATCGGTGCAATCATCCGCAAGTGACCCCAAGACCACACTATAAAGACACCATATAAAATGCCCCTCTTGTAAGGCGGTGAAAGCCGCACGATATGTAACCAACACATGAGCCGGTGTCGCAGTGTGACTAAAGTGTTGATTCCATCTAGTATTCAAAATAATACTCATAAATTTAATTCTAATATTCGTAATCTAAATTATTCAAAATAATACTCATAATAATAAAAATAGAATGGCATAGGTATTACATGCTGCCATAGCAGTGTTGGTATTGAATAGGTAAAACTCTCAATAAAATACGTGGAGCAATCTGTGGTATTCTTTCCCAGACCCAAAGTTGTAGCAAAATTAACGTCCCCTGAATACCTTTCACGTCCTTCTTCTCGGCCGCATTACGCAGTTGTCGATACAAAAATGCCAATACTGCACTGCCCCAGATTTTTCTACAAGGTTCAGAGAGCTTGTTTATGTTCTTTAGGAAGTTTAGCGAAACATCATTCGATCTTGAATCGCTAAACATGTGCCCACCCAAAAGAGCTAAATTATATACTCTAGCTCTTTGTTTATAGCTTTTCTTACTCTTCTTGCACCGTTTTTGTATTTCCTCTATTAAAGTACGAATCTTTATTCTACCAGCTTCAACTTCATCAAGGTCTGGAACAAACCCCAAATAGTCATCATAGTCGCTAAGCCATTCATCCTCAATTTTGCACTCCCATTGTCCAGACACCACCGGTCCGTTTATCGGCAAAGCCCACAAAACTTATACGTCATGCAACGTAACAGTAGCTTCACCGACTGGGAAGTGGAATGTATGCGTCTCAAGACGCCACCTTTCAACCAACGCGGTAATTAGAGTGTGGTCAAATTTGTGATACCCGGTGCGTAATACACCATCAAAACCTGCACTTATTATCCACTTTCTAACACCTTCTTTACTGACATAAGTCCCGCATCACATCTTCTGGCTTTTATTGTATCAAGAGGATCTTGACTACTATTGAATAGCTAACTTAACGATGGTACTCAGCCTTTTGCAAGAACAACAAACTAGTGTTTCTCGGGATTGAACTTGCTCCAAATTGCGTCATTACTACCGGAATATTGTTTGTCACGGAAAATATATGTGTTTATTTGTTTGTGTGGAGAGTAAGAAAATATATGTGTATGTGTGTTGAGAATATGTAAATGTATGTGTGTTTGTGTTTTTGGAGCATGTGAATTGATGGCGGTTTTAAAGACACCATAAGCCGGATGTGCCAACTCCGACTTATGACGTGCACATTCTTACTGGTCGGTCTTTTTGAAGCATGTGAATGGTGCTGGAAATTTGTCAAAAATCGACACTCTCAACGCCGGCTTTTGAGGTAGTGGAAATCTTACGTGGAAAAGGCAACTGGCGAGCAAGTGGAATACTGATGTGGGAGCACATGTGGCATAAGCCGGAGTTGGCACCTCCGGCTACACTATTTTTCTAAAAATTTTCCGGTGTCCGGCGAGGTAAAAATCCATTCCGGCCAAAATTTCGTGATGGTACCCAATTTAAGTGACATATTTTGGAGAGTGAAGTAAGTGAAAGATGGGGGCTTTCTCCAAGTTGAAAGATGTTTTCGATTATTGGAAGAGGGTAGGGCCTAGGTGGGAGTCGAGCAATATTACCTGACTTTCGCCAGCCTAACTTGGTGGAAATGACATAGGAGAATGTCATAATCGACACTATCAGAACGACCGTAATATATTCCATCTCTTTTCTTATATCTATCTCCCTAATAGTTTCACTATATATAAGATGTATATCAGAAAGGATCATTAATGTCACTTCATGGCAATACCTTACTTAGTTGCATCTTTATCCGTATATAATATATAAATTTCAGTTAGAATGCGGTGTCCAAAAGTCCGCAGAAACAGCATGTATGACTACTATAGTTTATATTTACGCATTGCATGTGCAGAGAGAGTCATCCTAAAATAGAAAAATGCATCTTTTACAGTATTTTAACGCCGATATGAAATCAATCAACAAATTATTATAGAATCATAGATGGTCTCCATTACCATGCTTTTATAGTGATCGTGTGCGCAAATACAATACATAATTGATCTAGTGAAGAAAGGATCTCTCTATCTCATTTATGTGCAGTATTCCGCTTAATTTTATATCAAGTGTTTAAATTAGGCATAAAGACATCACAAACAAGAGTAACTATATAGAGATGTTTAATACATACATACATACCTACATAATACAAAAGTGACAACCATAAATATCAATCAACGACTAAGTATCTCTTGAGATACAACAAAGTTTGCCAACCAGAACTAAAAACAAATACAACAAAGTTTGCTAACCATAAGTAACTAAAAAAAAGGTAGTCATCACACTTAAAACTGTTACGATGACCAAAATTATTCATAATCCAAACTCAAAACATTGCTGCTGATGTTATGGTTGAATTCTTGACCCGGACACATTATCAGATTTTGATTGGAATGGCCATAAGAGGAACCTTTTTGTGCAATACTATTCCAAATCTCTCACACATATCCATTTCTTCGGGCCTTTTACCTCCCTCAAGTTCCCAATCAAACTGGTATATCAACGATCCTAACATGAGATGCAACATTCTATGAGCAAAAGGCAATCCAGGACATATTCTTCTCCCAGAACCGAATGGAAGGAGCTCAAAATCTCGACCTTTGTAGTCAATATTGATATCTAGAAACCTTTCTGGCATGAACACCTGAGGTTCAGACCATATGGATGGGTCTCGGCCTATTGCCCACACGTTACATAGGATTTGTGCATCTTTAGGCACAATGAAGCCTTGGATTTCTACATCACATAAAGCTTTGTGAGGGACTAAGAATGGGACCACAGGGTGTAGCCGAAAGGTTTCTTTGATTACAGCATTTAGGTATGGAAGTTTAGAGATGTCCGATTCCTCAATAACCCCGTTGTTTTGCCCTGTAATTTTCATAAGCTCAGACCGAGCTTTAGCCATTTTTTCAGGGTTATGTAGTAACTCAGTCATTGCCCATTCCAAAGTGCTCGCCGTTGTATCAGTTGCAGCACCAAAGAAGTCCTACATAAGATATTGTCAAATGATATTATAAAATACTATAGGGCCATAAACTTTTACTAATTATATTTAAACTTTTAGATTAAAATTCATCATGCATCATGGTAAAAAAGAAAATTAATTACAAAAAGCAAGTGCAGGATGTCATTTCGGCTGAACTCGGATTCATTTTTCTGACTGAGGTCCAGCAGCACATCCAAAACATCATGGCTCGTGGAGAAAGCGCCAGCCAACGATTTGGCTCTCACTTGCACATGTTGATCTACCATCCTATCCAACATAACCATTACCTTTTCAGCATAAATATTTCCTTTCTTGAGCAAACCTTGTGGATCAAATGGTTTAAGTAGAGGGAAAAAGTCTGCTAAATTAGGCTTTCCAGTAAACTCTGCCAAAGCAGATACCACATCCTTAAATTCTTGTGATTCAAGAGAATCGTAAGGAGCAATATCAGTTGAGAAGATGAAGTTCGAGAGAACGTTTAGAATTGTTGTAGATGCAGACTGACTGATGTTGACCGATTTGCCACTAAGGCAACAGCCATGAACAAAATTAAGAAGTTTTTGTATATTTTCCCTGCGTAGAAGCTTTCCAGAATCGAGTTGTTGAGCAGAAAACAAGTGTTCTTTGGATATCTTCCTTAGCATTCGCCACTTATCTCCAACCGGCAACCAAACCATGGAGAATAGATCGTGGTTGATCCACCGTCCAGCGTCTGGGACTGATCTACTCGAGCAGAGTCTGTCATGTTTAAGAAAGATTTCTTTGGCAACTTGTGGTGATGATACAACAATGGTGATGATGCTACCCAATTTTAGCGACATTAATGGACCATAGGTTGTGGAGAGTGAAGCAAGTGAAAGATGGGGCTTTTCTCCAAGTCTAAAGATGTTTCCGATTATCGGGAGAGGGTAGGGCCCAGGTGGGAGTCTGGAAAGATTACTTGACTTCCATCTGCCCGAGTTGATGGTGATAACATAGAAGAATGCCAAAATGGATAGTGCGAGAAAAAATGAAGCACATTCCATCTCTATTTTTATATCTGTTCGCCTAATATTTCCAATTTATAAGAGGTTTCTAAGACATGAAGATAACTTTTCCATGGTTATAGTAAGTGAGTTGTACTTCATTCACTGAAAGTCGTACTTTTAAATTTCAGTTAGAAAGTGGTGTCCTACGTCTATAAATCCGCATCTATGTCAGCTATAGTTTATTTATATCTATAGTACCATTTTGGCATGTGCAGTGAGTTTGTCTTCTTCTTAACATAGTATGTCATTCTCAACAAACTACAAGGACCGTCATCCCAAAATAGCAAAAAGGTCCATCTTTTATACGTGTAATATGTTAAGGCCGCAATAAAATGAACAAATTTCAGAGTAATATAACCTCGGGACTTACAGATTGTTATGCTGCTTATGCATGGCCACATGGGATCTCTATAGTTTCTTACATTTTATTTATGTTATAATTGCAAAATACGTACTCAGTAGTGGACACCGGTATATAAAAATATATAAATCACATA
The DNA here is from genome assembly GCA_910822075.1 of Senecio squalidus. NCBI lineage: Eukaryota > Viridiplantae > Streptophyta > Magnoliopsida > Asterales > Asteraceae > Senecio > Senecio squalidus. The sequence continues at coordinate 48,318,548 of CAJVGC010000060.1, read as the reverse complement.
CCTGCATAAATTGTGACTTAGTGTTATCGAGTTGACTCCTCTTCCGTGCATTTTGGCGCTTTAAAATTCATAAGTTCGCATATACTAACACATAGCAGCTTCTATCATTTCACTTTTCTTATGTACACAACTAATCAAAAGAGAATACATGACATCAGAAGGAACAACACCTTCTTGCACCATTTTCTCTTTCAATTTTAGTGCCTCACGAGTATTTCCAGTCTTGCTACATCCATCTATCAAAGTATTGTACGTGATAAGATTAGGAGAAACACCTTTTGAAGGGAGCTTATAGAAGAGTCTCATTGCTCTCTCAAGATTCCCTGATTTGCATAAACCGTTAATTAAAGCATTATATGTAGTAATGTCAGGAAGAAGACCCTTTTTTAGCATCTCATCACGTAACTTAAAAGACTCGTCAACCTCACCAGCAGACGATAAAGCATGTATTAGAGTACAGTAAGTGAAGTTATCAGGAATAAACCCATTCTGAAATAATGCAGAGATAAATCTTTTTGCATCATCAATTTTACCAAGTTTACATAGCCCTGCAATAGCTACATTGAAAACAATATTATTGGGAAGACGAGTAGCTTCAACAACTCCGTCAACAATATTCGAAATTTTTTGGACATTTGACTTTCTCATGTCAAACTCGAAAAACTTCTCAAAACTTTTGTCTCCGGGTAAAATATCAAAATCCATTATCTTTTGCAGTAACATGTTTGCTTCATCATTCATGCCAAACCTATATAGTGCACTGACTATCGTACTACATATGACAACATTGGGCACTAAACCCTTTTCTTTCATCTCAAAATATGTCGTAAAGGCTTTATCCAGCATCCCTTCTTTGCACCATCCAGAAATTAAAGCACCATACGTTACAATATTGGGGATTATTACCCTGTTTTGCATCTCGTTGAGTACTTCTGTAACTTTGCTTAACTTCCTGGATCTGAAATATCCAGTAACAAGTGAGTTAAATGTTTCGACTGTCAATGGGATGGCTTTCTTTTCCATGGTATCCTTAATTTTGAGAGCCATTTCTATGTTCCCAACTTTACAATAACCGTCTGCAAGTGTATTATATGTGATATTATCTGGTGGACAACCTAAGTCATTCATCTTACTAAAAACCTGCTCCGCTTCAGTCATTTTCCCCATCTTACATAATCCATTAAGCATTGTATTAAACACTATGACAGGTTTAATGAATCCCCTGGATAGGAACTGTTTCCACAGGAATAAAGCTCGTTTAAAATCACCCGCTTTAAAGAGCCCGTTAAGCAGAGTACCATATCCAACCTCGTTAGGCATTAAACCTCTTTTTAACATGAGATGCCAAAGTTTCAACGCTTTGTCTATGTCATTAGTAAGGCAAAAACCTTTCAACAATGTATTATAAGTTACAATACTTACGTTTATGCCATCATGGACCATCTTTTCACAAAGCTTGAAAGCCTCGGTTGTTTGACCTTCCCTACAATACCCGTTCAACAAAGTATTATAACTGTAAAAATCGGGCCTTAATTTCCATTTACCCATACTTTTTACCATTCTTGAAGCTTCATCGATTTGACCAAGTTTACAGTACCCATTGATCATCGAATTGCATATAAACAAATTCACCTTCAATCCTGTTTTCAACATCTCATCACGAATCCGAACAGCACAACTCATCTTTCCAGTTCGACAAAATCCATCTATCAAAACACCATAAGCTTGCTCGTCTAAAACCAGCGATGGATCCTCCTCTTTCATATCTCTAAACACCTTCTCAGCTTCTTCGACTTTCCCCTGTTTGCAATAACCCTTAACAAACAAAGTATACGTAACCACATTCGCCGACACTCCTCTTTCCTTCATTAACTTCAACACTCCTTCCGCACTTCCTACATCACCTATCCCAACATACCCATTAATCAAACTATGATACGCCACAACATTCGCTTCCACCCCAAACTCCTCCTCCATCTCCTTCACAAACTTAACACCTTCCCCAACTCTCCCATCCTTACAATACGCATTCACAACAATACTACACGTAAACACATCCGGCACAACCCCAACTTTCCTCATCTGATCAAACACAATACCCACCTTATAAAACTCCCCTTTCCTAACCAAACAACTCAACAAACAATTACACGACAACAAACTAGCCACTCTTCCCAACTTAGGCATTTCATCAAACACATGGAGTGCATTCTCAACCAACCCTTTTTCCGCACACACCTTCAACAAAACATCAAACACAGTCGGAGAAAACCCAAATTCCCGATACACATTAACCAACTCATTAAAAACAAACCCACTTAAACGAGTATTGTCTTCACAAAACCCTACTAAAACCCTTATATTATGTCGGGTTTCATCGAAAAGCTTTGCTTTCGATAAGATATGGATTACTTTACAGTAAGACTTGACATGGGGTCTAAAATGCTGTTGTTTGGAAGCTAAGTTGAAGAAATGGAGACAGGCATTTGGGTTTAGTTTAAGGTTGATTAAGACTTGGTTTAAAAGATGGTTTGAGAAGGGGATTGTGAGGGTGGCTAGGGCGGTGTAGCGATGGTGGGTTAGGAGGTGGGTGATGTGGTCGAGTAATTCGGGGTGGGTTAAGTGGGATAGGTCGTGGGTGTGGGTTGAGACACGGTGGTGGAACAGACAACATAGGCGAGTTGGATGGAGAGTGTGTTTGATCATTGGATTTGTTGTCTGTTTGAAAGGTAAAACAATCAACATATGTTTTGCTTACTTCTCTCACAAAAGCGTGTGAAAATTGTTTTTCAAATTGTGTATCTGTGACATGGTTGAATAAAAGGTGGGAATGAGTCGAGCTACTTGTGAGTTATTTGTGTTTGTTTCGTTAAAAATTCGATTTGAGATGAGTCTAAACAATCTTCGGTCGAACTTAATTATAATAATATAATATACTATAATATAATATAATATAATCAAATTTTATATATATCTCTATCTCTACTTTTATAAAAAAAAATCAATTTTTTGTTTTAAAGTTTTAATTTTAAAGAAAATCAATCTATACTATCAATTCATTTTGTAAAAATCACCATCAAATCAAGATTATGAATTAAATAATTAAATTGGATTTAATACCTATACTATTTTATAACTCACTAATAGTATTTAAATATTAATTCATATATATTAATAAACAACTAGGGGTATATCCGAGCTATGTGGCGGGCAACTTTTATCCACCTGAAATCGTATATAAACTATTTTTGAAGTTTAATTTGTTTGAAGTAGCGTTGATTTTATGATAGTCATAAGTATATTTGTGTTTGTGTTAATTCACGTTATAAAAAGTAGTATAATAGACAACATGTGTGTTGAAATGAAAAAAATAAATTAAGAATACTTAATTCGCGCTATTTTTTCCTGAAAAATCATACGTAAATGATTTAATTTCATTCTCTTTAAATATTGTTGTTGTATCGAGTGCTTTTTATTTGATTGCGTTACAGATTCTTTATAGTAGTATATCTTTTTTAATATATTTTTAATTGTAATGTTAATTCAAAAGTTAGATTTACAAGTATTTTATATCATATTTATCGATAAAGTCATATACTATATATATATATATATATATATATATATATATATATATATATATATATATATATATGGAAAAGTGAATATGGGGCTGTTACACATGTAAGCTTACATGGAAAATTCATCAAAAAATATGTCGTTTTGTTAAAAATTCTTCAAATCTATATAATTTTAATCATATTTATTAAACTAACTTTACAAATTTTTATCTATTCTGTGACATTCGCAAATTTCTCGGTATATTTCTATCGTTCCGTATTCGTTTTATTTAATTATGTTCGTGTTTTGACCCTATCGTATTCCTTTGATGTTTTATCGTATTCGTATTTTATGAGTATCGTATTCGTGTTTCTCGTATTTTATTGGGTATCGTAATTGTATTTTATGTGTATTTACGTTTATCGGGTATATAGTATGTGAATCGAATCTTTATGTCGGGAACGTATAGTCTTAAGTGCCTTTAGTATAAGTCTAGTATGCTCTTATGATAAGTTTAGGGGAATTATGCCTTAATTATATGATTAAGATTAACGTTTAAAAAGTATTTCATTTTTGGTCTTTTCGGAAATTTTATTACGAAACTAGTCCTATGGGAGAAATTCTATTACAATTTTAGTCCTTTTCAGATTTTTGTTACAAAAATCGTCCTAAAAGAGTCACCAACCTATTTGGTCTTATCTTCCACCTATTTTGTCCTTATCTTCATTATCACCTACACACTTTCTCTCTCTCACTTTCTCTCTCTAAAAACACACACAACACACACACAAAGCCCTCCTCCTTCTCTCTAACTTTTCCGGCAATCCAACCGTTGAATTCCAAATCCGAGACCGGATTATTGATCACCATCATCATCTTCATCTATCCTCCAAGTTTCATTACGATCAAGTAAGTATTCCTTCATTTTTGTTTTAAACTTTATTCTATTTTGAGTCAATCCCGAAACTATCATTTTTCACCGTCAAAACCGAGATTTTATTGAGGGTTATTGTATGTAATCATATTCTGGACATAGGGTTCCAATTTGGGGTCAAATAGATGCCTAAAACACTCAGAAATCGAATCCCGAATGTATTTTTCGTAAAAACCCAGTTACATGCACGTAACTGAGTTACATGCACGTAACTGAGTTACATGCACGTAACTGTAGTTACATGCACGTAACTGAGTTACATGCACGTAACTGTAGTTACATGCACGTAACTGTAGTTACATCCACGTAACTGTAGTTACATGCACGTAACTGATCAAGTAACTGTTTTCTTCTGCACGTAACTAACACCCCCTCACGTAATTATGAGTTACGTGACTTGCAAGTCACGTAACTATCATCATCATCACGTAACTCTTACAAAATTACATAACTAGTCCCTTTATCGCGTAATTGTTCACGTAATTAGTCCCTTGTTCACGTAATTAGTCCCTTATGCACGAAATTGCCTTCATATTCACGTAATTGGTTCCCTAAGTCACGTAAGTGACTTGGATGTCACGTAATTCCCTTGCTGAACATGTAACTATGGTCCTTATGTTCCGTAACTTCTTGTTTTGTCCCGTAACTCTTGTATAACACGTAACTTGATACTTACGTGACTTGTAGTGCACGTAAGTATGAGGATCACGTATCTAGTCTGTTGACTTTCCGAAACACTTGTAATTCCGTTATATCGATATTCCTATTGGTCATTTCAAAACCCGTATAAAACGTTAATCATTAAGGCATAACCCTACTAGACTTAGAGATACTTAGACATGTTTATTTACGTGATGTATAGGGCACTTAGACGTTGGAGCCTGACGGTATTATAGTATTTCCCGACATATCGAGATTTGGATTGCTTTGCTATCAGTGAGTTATTCGTTGCCCTTTTTACCGCTTTTACACTTTTGGGCATGATTAGCGTTAAACAAATGTATTTTTATGGTATATTATTATGTATTATGGTATGTATTTTGGATATGGATGCCTTAGGTTAGCATTACCCAACTCGTTCCGCCTTTGTGGTAGAACGAGGCCCCGTATACACACCTGTTAGCTTTTGCCGCCGGATCGTATATATAGCGCTATATGGGCCTAACAAGCCCTCATTGTTAACAAGATATTTGATGATGGCGTGCCCTGTCCGTGTTAGCAATGTTATGACCGAATATTATTATCGAGGACAACCTAGCGTAATGCACTAGGTGGGGTTAGTTGCCAGTATGTATTGTTGAGGGTCAGGTGTATCGTATTTACCGAAGGCTATTATTCTATCCAGTATGGTATTATTTTATGAACTGAGTATGGTATTATTTTATGAACTGAGTATGGTATTATTTTATGAACTGAGTATGGTATTATTTTATGAACTGAGTATGGTATTTTATAAATTGATTATGGTATTTTATGTATCAAGTATGAGTATTTTATCAAAAGGTTTTGTATACTTCACGTATATTTTTAAAACATCATTTTTAAATGACTTATCTTCAAACCGTATCACTTTTGGGTCAAAAGTATTGAAACCTTTCTACTATTATGTTTTCAACTACTATTGCGAATAATTCACCAACTTTATGTTGACGTCGTATTTTAACGCTTTTCAGGGATTTGAGGTTACACCTTTTTGATGCTATGCTTATTGGCTACGTGGATCTTTTGCATGGAATTTATTTTGCTTTATTGTAATTCCTTAGTTTCCCAAACTCTGTAGCCGTATTTTGGTATATTCGGATGACTGTAATAAGTATTCTCTTTCAACTCTTTATCTATGTTGATGATGTTTGGTTTATTTATGTTTGATGTAACCTTTGAATCTCTGATACCGTATACACTGTACACCTCGGTTCCGCCATTTATGCGGGGTGTGACAGAAGTTGGTATCAGAGCCAATGGTTATAGAGAACTAAGTGACCTTACGGAATCACTTAGACTATGACATAGGCTTTTGGACCTATCTGATTTACTCTATGTGCGCATTTCTTTCTTTTGTGGGCCTGTATGTGAATTGTATGCTTATTGTGCTTTTTGTTGCTTTTTATGTTTTGAGGCCTGCTTGTTTTAGTCGCACATACAGTTATCGTTCTTATTTATTCCGTTTGATATCCGTAGAAGATGCCGCCTAAGAGAACTTCTACTAGGTCTACTCCTGCCGTCACTGCTACGAGAAGGCCGGCAAGGCAAGGTCGCGCCAGGGGGAGAGCGGGTGCTACGCCACGGAATGCCACTGCTGTCCCCAATGCTAACACCGCTACTCCGAACATCAGTCAGATGATTGCGGAGCAGATTGCAGCAGCTATACCAATGATTGTGGCACAGCTTAAGGAGTCACCGGTGCAGAATGTCGACGTAGGGTTGGAAGAACCTGAGATGCCCGGTATTGGATCGGAGGGTATGGCGTCTGGGCGTGATGGTTCCGATGTGGGAAGAGCAGTGCACGTGGGAGTCGGTGGGCCAAGTATCGGTATTGAAGATCCACCCTGAGGCTGTTCGTATAAGACCTTTCTGGGCTGCAAACCTACTGAGTTCAAGGGTACTGAAGATGCGGTTGCTACCCTGCAATGGTTTGAGAAGATAGAGTCTGTGTTTGATGTCTCGGGATGTGCTGAAGACAGCAAGGTGATGTATGCTACATTCTTATTCCAAGGTAAAGCCCTAACTTGGTGGAACTCGGTGAAGAGAGTTCGGGGCCGGGCTACTGTTGCCTTGATGAATTGGGAGAATTTGAAGGTTATTATGAAAAACGAGTATGTGCCGTCAGCTGAGACGCAGAGGTTGGAGAACGAGTTGTGGAACTTAACTATGCAAGGTGCTGACTTCCGCGGGTATGTGAACAGGTTCTATGACTTGTGTGTTTTGGCTCCTCGGTTGGTCCGCACGGAGACTGAAAGAATCGAACGCTTCACTCATGGGTTGCCCCAGGCTATGAGGGACCACATTATTTCTCACTTTCCGGGTACTCTTCAGAGTGCGGTTGATATTGCGGGTCGACTGACCGCAAGTGCGATTCGTGGTGGTACTCTCCAGCCAGCTGTGAGCCGAAGAGATTTTGGAAACTCTGAAAGAAGAGCTATGGGCATTTCGGGGAAGAGAAGCCGTAGTCATTATCAGAGACCTAAAGCTTCTCAAGTATATGCGTTGACGGGTCCTGGAGCTGGTTATCAGGGCGTGCGCCCTAAGTGTGGTACATGCGGTAGTGCGCATGCGGCGAATGTGGCGTGTTGGGTGTGTAAACGCTGCAAGAAGTTAGGCCACACTGAGCAGTTTTGTAAAAAGGTTACTGGAGCATGTTTTGAGTGTGGAGAAATAGGCCACCGTCGTCATCAGTGTCCCAAGCTTAGAAAACCTACTCCCCTTCCTACTCCTGGTGCTGGTACTAGTGCGAAAGGAAATCCTGCTAAGAGCCGGGCTTTCGCCATGGAATCTTCCGAAGCTCATCAGGATCCTACCGTAGTCACTGGTACATTTCTTGTCTATGATTATTCTACTTTTATCTTATTTGATTCGGGTACCGATAGAAGCTTTATTCCTAGTGACTTCCGTCCCTTAGTAAACCGTGCCTCTAGTCCTTTAGAGCCTGCGTATGATGTAGATATAGCCGATGGTAGATGTGCCTGTGTTAGAGAAGTTATTCGTGATATTCCCCTCGTTTTAGCCGATATTCCTTTTTCCATCGACCTTATTCCTATGAAACTCGGTAGTTTCGACGTCGTAGTCGGTATGGATTGGCTAGCTAAGCATAAGAGCGAAATAGTCTGTTATGAGAAGCTTATACGTATTCAGAAACCGGATGGAGATCAGTTGATTGTACACGGAGACAAGGCTGGGAAGCGTCTTAAAGTCATCTCAAGTCTGAAAGTTCGCGAGTATGTCCGTCAAGGTTGTTCCTTATATCTCGCTCATTTGGTGAAGAAAGATTCTGCGATAAAGATTGATGGTGTACCGATTGTTCACGAGTATTCTGACGTTTTTCCCGAAGATTTACCTGGAGTCCCTCCCCAGAGACAAACCGACTTTCGTATTGATCTTGATCCTGGAGCAGCACCGGTTGCTAAGGCTCCGTATCGTTTGGCTCCTTCCGAGATGCTCGAGTTGTCGAAACAAATTCAGGAATTGGTAGATAAAGGTTTTATTCGTCCTAGTTTCTCCCCGTGGGGTACTCCTGTTCTCCTTGTTAAAAAGAAGGATGGCTCCATGCGTTTATGTATTGATTATCGGGAGTTAAACAAGCTGACTGTGAAGAACCGTTATCCCCTTCCTCGTAATGATGACTTATTCGATCAACTTCAGGGTTCTTGTTATTTCTCTAAGATCGATCTTCGCTCTGGTTATCATCAATTGAGAGTTCAGGAAGATGATATACCTAAGACCGCTTTTCGTACTCGTATGGTCATTATGAGTTCATGGTGATGCCGTTTGGTCTGACAAACGCCCCTGCAGCATTCATGGATCTAATGAATCGTATTTGTCGTCCGTATCTTGACAAATTCGTTATCGTATTCATCGACGACATTCTTATCTATTCCCGAAGTCGCAAGGAACATGAAGAGCATTGCGTCTTGTTCTAGAAGTGCTTCGAAAGGAAAAGTTGTATGCGAAATTCTCTAAGTGCGAGTTCTGGTTATCCGAAGTTCAATTTCTTGGCCACGTAGTTAGCGCGAAGGGTATTCATGTCGAGCCTGCTAAGACTGAAGCTGTTAAAAGTTGGGTTGCACCGAAGTCACCGACCGAAATCCGTTCGTTTTTGGGTCTTGCTGGGTATTATCGCCGATTCATCGAGAACTTCTCCAAGATCGCTTCACCTATGACAAAGTTGACACAGAAGAGTGAACCATTCGTTTGGGGTCCCGATCAGGAGAAAGCCTTTCAAATATTGAAGCAGCGGTTATGTAACGCTCCTATTCTTAGTCTGCCAGTTGGTTCCGAGAATTTTGTTGTTTATTGCGACGCTTCGCACAAGGGTCTGGGTTGTGTGCTTATGCAGAATGGTAAAGTTATAGCTTACGCTTCGCGTCAGTTGAAAGTCCATGAGCAGAATTACACGACACATGATCTAGAATTGGGAGCCGTCGTATTCACATTGAAGATTTGGAGACATTATCTGTATGGGACCAAGTGTACTGTATTTACCGACCACAAGAGTCTTCAGCACATATTCGATCAGAAGATGCTGAACATGAGACAACGACGCTGGGTTGAGTTATTAAACGACTATGATTGCGACATTCGCTACCACCCTGGTAAGGCGAACGTTGTTGCTGATGCCCTAAGTCGTAAGGAAACAGTCAAACCAGTCCGTATCCGTTCTATGATGGTATCTATTCAGACGAGCTTGAAGGCTCGGATTATTCAGGCACAAGAGGGTATTATGACAGAGGGTCGTGTTAAAGAGGAAAGATTGTATAAGTTGGCGTTGGAACTAGAACCGAAGGAGGATGGAGTTCTGTATTTCCTCGAGCGTATTTGGGTTCCGATTAGTATCCGTCAGTTAATTCTAGACGAAGCCCATAAGTCTAACTATTCCATTCATCCGGGTTCCGACAAAATGTATCATGACTTGAAAGATTTCTATTGGTGGCCGGGTATGAAGCGTGAGATCGCCGAGTATGTTAGCCGATGTTTGACTTGTTCCAAAGTGAAGATTGAGTATCAGAAACCGTCTGGACTACTTCAACAACCGAAGATTTCCGAGTGGAAATGGGAGCGTATTACTATGGATTTTGTTACGAAACTTCCGAGATCTTCGAGTGGTTATGACAGTATCTGGGTTATTGTTGATCGTTTGACGAAGTCTACTCATTTCCTACCGATTCGTGAGAATTATCCGATGGAGAGATTCGTACGTTTATATATTTCCGAGATTGTATCGAAACACGGAGTTCCTGTATCGATTATTTCCGATCGTGATGCTCGTTTCACCTCACGATTTTGGAAGTCGTTCCAGACTGCTATGGGTACGAGATTAGATATGAGTACCGCCTATCATCCTCAGACCGATGGTCAGAGTGAGAGAACTATTCAGACTTTAGAAGATATGCTACGAGCTTGCGCAATTGATTTTGGTGGTAGTTGGGACGTTCATTTGCCGTTGATTGAGTTCTCGTACAACAACAGCTATCACACGAGTATCGAGTGTGCACCGTTTGAAGCTTTGTATGGCCGCAAGTGTCGATCATCTGTATGTTGGGCAGAAGTTGGAGACAGTCAGATTTCTGGTCCGGAGATTATACAAGAGACCACTGACAAGATCTTCAAGATCAAGGAGCGATTGATTACTGCAAGAGATCGACAGAAGAAGTATGCTGATAAGCGCAGGAAGCCTCTTGAGTTTAGTATTGGAGACATGGTATTATTGAAGGTTTCTCCATGGAAAGGGGTTGTCCGATTTGTGAAGCGCAGCAAGCTGAGTCCGAGATACACGGGTCCGTTCAAGATCTTAGCCCGCGTCGGCCCAGCTGCGTATCGACTAGATTTGCCGGCAGAACTGAGCAGCGTACATAATGTATTTCATGTATCTCAGTTGAAGAAGTGCCTGGCTGACGAGACGTTATTAGTTCCGCTTGAGAAACTCCAGATTGACGATAAGCTTCTTTTCGTTGAGGAACCAATCGAGATCATTGCTAGTGATGTTAAGCGTCTGCGACGAAGTAAGATTCCGATTGTCAAGGTTCGTTGGAATTCCCGTTTTGGAGCTGAGTTCATGTGGGAACGCGAAGATGAAATTCTGCGGAAGTATCCTCACCTTTCCCCCGGAAGTAGTACCAGGTGATAATTTCGAGGACGAAATTTCTTTTTACTTGGGGAGACTGTGACATTCGCAAATTTCTCGGTATATTTCTATCGTTCCGTATTCGTTTTATTTAATTATGTTCGTGTTTTGACCCTATCGTATTCCTTTGATGTTTTATCGTATTCGTATTTTATGAGTATCGTATTCGTGTTTCTCGTATTTTATTGGGTATCGTAATTGTATTTTATGTGTATTTACGTTTATCGGGTATATAGTATGTGAATCGAATCTTTATGTCGGGAACGTATAGTCTTAAGTGCCTTTAGTATAAGTCTAGTATGCTCTTATGATAAGTTTAGGGGAATTATGCCTTAATTATATGATTAAGATTAACGTTTAAAAAGTATTTCATTTTTGGTCTTTTCGGAAATTTTATTACGAAACTAGTCCTATGGGAGAAATTCTATTACAATTTTAGTCCTTTTCAGATTTTTGTTACAAAAATCGTCCTAAAAGAGTCACCAACCTATTTGGTCTTATCTTCCACCTATTTTGTCCTTATATTCATTATCACCTACACACTTTCTCTCTCTCACTTTCTCTCTCTAAAAACACACACAACACACACACAAAGCCCTCCTCCTTCTCTCTAACTTTTCCGGCAATCCAACCGTTGAATTCCAAATCCGAGACCGGATTATTGATCACCATCATCATCTTCATCTATCCTCCAAGTTTCATTACGATCAAGTAAGTATTCCTTCATTTTTGTTTTAAACTTTATTCTATTTTGAGTCAATCCCGAAACTATCATTTTTCACCGTCAAAACCGAGATTTTATTGAGGGTTATTGTATGTAATCATATTCTGGACATAGGGTTCCAATTTGGGGTCAAATAGATGCCTAAAACACTCAGAAATCGAATCCCGAATGTATTTTTCGTAAAAACCCAGTTACATGCACGTAACTGAGTTACATGCACGTAACTGAGTTACATGCACGTAACTGTAGTTACATGCACGTAACTGAGTTACATGCACGTAACTGTAGTTACATGCACGTAACTGTAGTTACATGCACGTAACTGTAGTTACATCCACGTAACTGTAGTTACATGCACGTAACTGATCAAGTAACTGTTTTCTTCTGCACGTAACTAACACCCCCTCACGTAATTATGAGTTACGTGACTTGCAAGTCACGTAACTATCATCATCATCACGTAACTCTTACAAAATTACATAACTAGTCCCTTTATCGCGTAATTGTTCACGTAATTAGTCCCTTGTTCACGTAATTAGTCCCTTATGCACGAAATTGCCTTCATATTCACGTAATTGGTTCCCTAAGTCACGTAAGTGACTTGGATGTCACGTAATTCCCTTGCTGAACACGTAACTATGGTCCTTATGTTCCGTAACTTCTTGTTTTGTCCCGTAACTCTTGTATAACACGTAACTTGATACTTACGTGACTTGTAGTGCACGTAAGTATGAGGATCACGTATCTAGTCTGTTGACTTTCCGAAACACTTGTAATTCCGTTATATCGATATTCCTATTGGTCATTTCAAAACCCGTATAAAACGTTAATCATTAAGGCATAACCCTACTAGACTTAGAGATACTTAGACATGTTTATTTACGTGATGTATAGGGCACTTAGACGTTGGAGCCTGACGGTATTATAGTATTTCCCGACATATCGAGATTTGGATTGCTTTGCTATCAGTGAGTTATTCGTTGCCCTTTTTACCGCTTTTACACTTTTGGGCATGATTAGCGTTAAACAAATGTATTTTTATGGTATATTATTATGTATTATGGTATGTATTTTGGATATGGATGCCTTAGGTTAGCATTACCCAACTCGTTCCGCCTTTGTGGTAGAACGAGGCCCCGTATACACACCTGTTAGCTTTTGCCGCCGGATCGTATATATAGCGCTATATGGGCCTAACAAGCCCTCATTGTTAACACGATATTTGATGATGGCGTGCCCTGTCCGTGTTAGCAATGTTATGACCGAATATTATTATCGAGGACAACCTAGCGTAATGCACTAGGTGGGGTTAGTTGCCAGTATGTATTGTTGAGGGTCAGGTGTATCGTATTTACCGAAGGCTATTATTCTATCCAGTATGGTATTATTTTATGAACTGAGTATGGTATTATTTTATGAACTGAGTATGGTATTATTTTATGAACTGAGTATGGTATTATTTTATGAACTGAGTATGGTATTTTATAAATTGATTATGGTATTTTATGTATCAAGTATGAGTATTTTATCAAAAGGTTTTGTATACTTCACGTATATTTTTAAAACATCATTTTTAAATGACTTATCTTCAAACCGTATCACTTTTGGGTCAAAAGTATTGAAACCTTTCTACTATTATGTTTTCAACTACTATTGCGAATAATTCACCAACTTTATGTTGACGTCGTATTTTAACGCTTTTCAGGGATTTGAGGTTACACCTTTTTGATGCTATGCTTATTGGCTACGTGGATCTTTTGCATGGAATTTATTTTGCTTTATTGTAATTCCTTAGTTTCCCAAACTCTGTAGCCGTATTTTGGTATATTCGGATGACTGTAATAAGTATTCTCTTTCAACTCTTTATCTATGTTGATGATGTTTGGTTTATTTATGTTTGATGTAACCTTTGAATCTCTGATACCGTATACACTGTACACCTCGGTTCCGCCATTTATGCGGGGTGTGACAGAAGTTGGTATCAGAGCCAATGGTTATAGAGAACTAAGTGACCTTACGGAATCACTTAGACTATGACCTAGGCTTTTGGACCTATCTGATTTACTCTATGTGCGCATTTCTTTCTTTTGTGGGCCTGTATGTGAATTGTATGCTTATTGTGCTTTTTGTTGCTTTTTATGTTTTGAGGCCTGCTTGTTTTAGTCGCACATACAGTTATCGTTCTTATTTATTCCGTTTGATATCCGTAGAAGATGCCGCCTAAGAGAACTTCTACTAGGTCTACTCCTGCCGTCACTGCTACGAGAAGGCCGGCAAGGCAAGGTCGCGCCAGGGTGAGAGCGGGTGCTACGCCACGGAATGCCACTGCTGTCCCCAATGCTAACACCGCTACTCCGAACATCAGTCAGATGATTGCGGAGCAGATTGCAGCAGCTATACCAATGATTGTGGCACAGCTTAAGGAGTCACCGGTGCAGAATGTCGACGTAGGGTTGGAAGAACCTGAGATGCCCGGTATTGGATCGGAGGGTATGGCGTCTGGGCGCGATGGTTCCGATGTGGGAAGAGCAGTGCACGTGGGAGTCGGTGGGCCAAGTATCGGTATTGAAGATCCACCCCGAGGCTGTTCGTATAAGACCTTTCTGGGCTGCAAACCTACTGAGTTCAAGGGTACTGAAGATGCGGTTGCTACCCTGCAATGGTTTGAGAAGATAGAGTCTGTGTTTGATGTCTCGGGATGTGCTGAAGACAGCAAGGTGAAGTATGCTACATTCTTATTCCAAGGTAAAGCCCTAACTTGGTGGAACTCGGTGAAGAGAGTTCGGGGCCGGGCTACTGTTGCCTTGATGAATTGGGAGAATTTGAAGGTTATTATGAAAAACGAGTATGTGCCGTCAGCTGAGACGCAGAGGTTGGAGAACGAGTTGTGGAACTTAACTATGCAAGGTGCTGACTTCCGCGGGTATGTGAACAGGTTCTATGACTTGTGTGTTTTGGCTCCTCGGTTGGTCCGCACGGAGACTGAAAGAATCGAACGCTTCACTCATGGGTTGCCCCAGGCTATGAGGGACCACATTATTTCTCACTTTCCGGGTACTCTTCAGAGTGCGGTTGATATTGCGGGTCGACTGACCGCAAGTGCGATTCGTGGTGGTACTCTCCAGCCAGCTGTGAGCCGAAGAGATTTTGGAAACTCTGAAAGAAGAGCTATGGGCATTTCGGGGAAGAGAAGCCGTAGTCATTATCAGAGACCTAAAGCTTCTCAAGTATATGCGTTGACGGGTCCTGGAGCTGGTTATCAGGGCGTGCGCCCTAAGTGTGGTACATGCGGTAGTGCGCATGCGGCGAATGTGGCGTGTTGGGTGTGTAAACGCTGCAAGAAGTTAGGCCACACTGAGCAGTTTTGTAAAAAGGTTACTGGAGCATGTTTTGAGTGTGGAGAAATAGGACACCGTCGTCACAGTGTCCCAAGCTTAGAAAACCTACTCCCCTTCCTACTCCTGGTGCTGGTACTAGTGCGAAAGGAAATCCTGCTAAGAGTCGGGCTTTCGCCATGGAATCTTCCGAAGCTCATCAGGATCCTACCGTAGTCACTGGTACATTTCTTGTCTATGATTATTCTACTTTTATCTTATTTGATTCGGGTACCGATAGAAGCTTTATTCCTAGTGACTTCCGTCCCTTAGTAAACCGTGCCTCTAGTCCTTTAGAGCCTGCGTATGATGTAGATATAGCCGATGGTAGATGTGCCTGTGTTAGAGAAGTTATTCGTGATATTCCCCTCGTTTTAGCCGATATTCCTTTTTCCATCGACCTTATTCCTATGAAACTCGGTAGTTTCGACGTCGTAGTCGGTATGGATTGGCTAGCTAAGCATAAGAGCGAAATAGTCTGTTATGAGAAGCTTATACGTATTCAGAAACCGGATGGAGATCAGTTGATTGTACACGGAGACAAGGCTGGGAAGCGTCTTAAAGTCATCTCAAGTCTGAAAGTTCGCGAGTATGTCCGTCAAGGTTGTTCCTTATATCTCGCTCATTTGGTGAAGAAAGATTCTGCGATAAAGATTGATGGTGTACCGATTGTTCACGAGTATTCTGACGTTTTTCCCGAAGATTTACCTGGAGTCCCTCCCCAGAGACAAACCGACTTTCGTATTGATCTTGATCCTGGAGCAGCACCGGTTGCTAAGGCTCCGTATCGTTTGGCTCCTTCCGAGATGCTCGAGTTGTCGAAACAAATTCAGGAATTGGTAGATAAAGGTTTTATTCGTCCTAGTTTCTCCCCGTGGGGTACTCCTGTTCTCCTTGTTAAAAAGAAGGATGGCTCCATGCGTTTATGTATTGATTATCGGGAGTTAAACAAGCTGACTGTGAAGAACCGTTATCCCCTTCCTCGTAATGATGACTTATTCGATCAACTTCAGGGTTCTTGTTATTTCTCTAAGATCGATCTTCGCTCTGGTTATCATCAATTGAGAGTTCAGGAAGATGATATACCTAAGACCGCTTTTCGTACTCGTATGGTCATTATGAGTTCATGGTGATGCCGTTTGGTCTGACAAACGCCCCTGCAGCATTCATGGATCTAATGAATCGTATTTGTCGTCCGTATCTTGACAAATTCGTTATCGTATTCATCGACGACATTCTTATCTATTCCCGAAGTCGCAAGGAACATGAAGAGCATTGCGTCTTGTTCTAGAAGTGCTTCGAAAGGAAAAGTTGTATGCGAAATTCTCTAAGTGCGAGTTCTGGTTATCCGAAGTTCAATTTCTTGGCCACGTAGTTAGCGCGAAGGGTATTCATGTCGAGCCTGCTAAGACTGAAGCTGTTAAAAGTTGGGTTGCACCGAAGTCACCGACCGAAATCCGTTCGTTTTTGGGTCTTGCTGGGTATTATCGCCGATTCATCGAGAACTTCTCCAAGATCGCTTCACCTATGACAAAGTTGACACAGAAGAGAACCATTCGTTTGGGGTCCCGATCAGGAGAAAGCCTTTCAAATATTGAAGCAGCGGTTATGGTAACGCTCCTATTCTTAGTCTGCCAGTTGGTTCCGAGAATTTTGTTGTTTATTGCGACGCTTCGCACAAGGGTCTGGGTTGTGTGCTTATGCAGAATGGTAAAGTTATAGCTTACGCTTCGCGTCAGTTGAAAGTCCATGAGCAGAATTACACGACACATGATCTAGAATTGGGAGCCGTCGTATTCACATTGAAGATTTGGAGACATTATCTGTATGGGACCAAGTGTACTGTATTTACCGACCACAAGAGTCTTCAGCACATATTCGATCAGAAGATGCTGAACATGAGACAACGACGCTGGGTTGAGTTATTAAACGACTATGATTGCGACATTCGCTACCACCCTGGTAAGGCGAACGTTGTTGCTGATGCCCTAAGTCGTAAGAAACAGTCAAACCAGTCCGTATCCGTTCTATGATGGTATCTATTCAGACGGAAGGCTCGGATTATTCAGGCACAAGAGGGTATTATGACAGAGGGTCGTGTTAAAGAGGAAAGATTGTATAAGTTGGCGTTGGAACTAGAACCGAAGGAGGATGGAGTTCTGTATTTCCTCGAGCGTATTTGGGTTCCGATTAGTATCCGTCAGTTAATTCTAGACGAAGCCCATAAGTCTAACTATTCCATTCATCCGGGTTCCGACAAAATGTATCATGACTTGAAAGATTTCTATTGGTGGCCGGGTATGAAGCGTGAGATCGCCGAG
>CAJVGC010000060.1:48277033-48300699 GCA_910822075.1 Senecio squalidus | reverse complement strand
CAATTCTTCTACCGAAAGCTCCGAGCTCTGGCTGAGTGTTTCCAAATAAGGAAAGGAAAGGTGGCGCATACGTTCGAGAGCTTCATCCAACTTGGTTTCAGAATCAGGGTCGAAATTGGAGGTGGCCAGAAGAGGGAGATTCCGCTGTGCCTGACGAAAGCCGTTGCGCACTCCAAGAGTATACCCAGTAGCGGTAAACAGAGTGGCAATTTCTCCGTAAGGAGCACTGAATTCGTGGCTCTGGTGAAGTTTTTCCACAAAAAGCTTGATACCATCTTTAACCAGCCACGTAGCCTTCTCCTTTAATGCGGCGTTCTCGACCAGAAGCCTTTGGTTCTCACCCTCAAGTACTATGGACCCCTCCTTCGCTTCACCAGCTTCGACCTTTTCACTTTCTATCGCTGCACCTGCCGCAGCCTTCTTCTCACCAACTTCCAAAAGCTTCACCTTCTCAACCAAGTTTTCCCACTCAGAAACGGAGACCAGCTTCATCCCCGGATCTACGGCCGCAGGGGACTGCGCTTTCACAAGTTCACTATTCGTGTCCTGCAGATCACGGATAAAATCCTCCAGATCCCTGATCCTGCGTTGGAACTTAGCATGTTCTTTCAATCCATGTAACACCCTTCGGAATTGGACCTTGGTGCGCCTCCGGAGCTTCACGTTCTCCTTCTCCAAATTTTTAACTTTAGCTTTCACGGCCGTCAGACGACCTTTCTTCTGGGTAAGAGACTTCTCAAACTTCACAACACTACCCTGAGAGGCCATAAAACGGCCACGGACTTCAGTACCGGCTACTGCCAACTGGGCCAGTAGCACGTTAAAATTGTCAACCAGGATTTCCTCAGGAAATCTCCTCCAACGCAGAGCTTCGGCAGGAGTAGCAAAATAATTCAACATATCTTGACAAACATTGGGATCACTCATCCCACTGTCACAACTAACCTCCCAACCCGGCACATATCGAGATAAAGAGGGATCTTCCCTGTCACTCGGCGAGTGAGGTGTAAAAGAGCCTCCAGCTTCAGCAGCAAAGGGTTTCGCGGGTGTACTATCCCCTTCGTTAATGTTTTTACCTCGGTCATCAGAGGGAATAGGTTTCCCAATGTCTGACTCACCGGAGGAAGAAAGAGATAGAGGATGGGAACTAGTGGCCCGCAGGGCAGGAGGGACATTCATCTTGAGACCGGCGCTGTGGAAAGAGGGATCTGCCATAACACAAATGGTACATTAAGATCTACATAAGAAGGGAACACAAAAAGAAAGACACAAGGTGGAAGCCTACCACTAGCGAGAGACAATCTTCTTCGTTTAACTCTGGTACCAGGACCTCCGGATAGCTGTCCTGGCAGTGGCGAGGAAAAAACAGACGCAAGGGGAAAATCAACCACCAAGGCTGGTACACCGGGTATCAAGGAGTGTACCTCAGCGGAGGGAAAGACAAAGTCCCCAACCCCCTGCTCCAGAATACTGGTGATGTTCTCCTCCAAAGAAACCATGGGAAACGTGACTCCGACCAAATTATCAAGCTTTAAGTAGTCCAGCAAAGATATGGCTATAAAAAATATATACATAACAAAAAGTTATAGCACGGAAGGACGGTAAAATCACAATTCAAAAAAAAAAAAAAAAAAAAAAAAAAAAAAAAAAAACAAAAAGGGGGAAGAAATAACTTACGAACACCATTCCGTTGGATGGAAGGATTCAGGGTTAAGGAAGCCCAATGACGACTCACACCTCCCAACACCAGCACAGCCTCGCAATGAGTCCGAGCGGAAATCTTGTTCCGGGAAATCAGTCGACAACGCTTTGCTTCTTCCTCGGTAAGAACAGGAGGTGGATCAAATATTGCACCTGGCAGGATAGGTCTCCAATGCATCGGTATGGGTGCCACCGAAGCATCCAACCAAATGAATTTATCCTTCCACTGCTTCACACTAATGGGTGCTGGGCGAAAACATTCCCACCCTTCATTCTCTATCTTTGGCCGACGTTCAAGGGTGAACCAATCCCCTGAACGGATCAACCTAAAAAAGCTTCTCCACAAGTTCAGGGTAGTGGGAAAACCCAAGGCGTGGCACAGCAACTCAAAATTGGTTATCCTTAAAGCCCCCATGGGATTCATCTGGATTGGGCACATCTGGTAATATTCAATAACAGAGAGGAAAAAACGAGTGAAGGGGATTCGAACATTGGAGGCATCAAAAAAGCGAGTATACATCGCTATGGAACCTTCAGGGCAGTCGGTAACCTTCGAATCGGCTGTGGGGTTGCGAACCCGCCACTCCACCTTCAACCCATACTCGGTAATAAGATCAGAAAAAGGATTGTGAAGAAGAGTACAGCGAGAGGCTAGCATATCGTTCTTACCCATATTGACGAAATCAAAGTAGGAAAAGCAGCGAACAAGTATAAGACGCTGAACAAGAAAATGAAGAAAAGAAAAGGATTAAGGAAATCGGAATATCTAGAGGGTATTTATAGAGAAATCAGAGAAGTTAAAGAGGCCATCAAATCAGGGGTATTTAAAACAAAGAGCCAATAATTTTCCCTCCAAAATTAATTGCAGTGTCTGACAAATATGCAGTCTAGTGAAGATTCGACTGGAAGTGGGCCCCCACTTCTTTACTTACTTCTCTAGGTCTAGAGGGGGAGATGTTGGGGTAGGGTATTTATTACCCACCGAAGGTCCTAACACTTAAGGAGCAACGGGACTATTTATTGCTCACAAGTGACGATGCCCTTCATCCAGAGCACCGAAGGTCCTAACACTTAAGGAGCAACGGGACTGTTTATTGCTCACAAGTGCCGAAGCCCTTCATCCGATACACCGAAGGTCCTAGTACTGAAGGAGCAACGGCCTGAAGATCTTACGCCACGGTAGTGATTGGACAGATGTGTCGCCGTTTATGTCAGAGAGTGGAAACACCTAAAGAAGTATGACATTAATGAGAGACAAGACAGAGTGGGTGGCACCATTTAATGCAAGAGCGCATGAGGGACAAAGCGCCGTCACGCGTCTTGCAATAAATGCCCAAGACTGTGACAGTGTACTTAAAAGCATGGAGAGGAGTGAGTCACATCACTGCAGGACATGGACCGCCTGACAGATAGGAATAATCCGGTCCTTCGGCCTATTATCTCCCGGATAAGGACCGGATATTTACTATATATAAGGAATCATTCTCTTTGTAATAGGCAGTTTTTACAAGATCATTTATTACACCATTTATATCATTTTATGCATTAACTCTCCAATCATTCGAATATTGAATATCATAGTAATATATATTGGATCTGTTGTTAGTGTGTATTATCGGTATCACCTTCGTCAGTCATTAGACGAAGGCCCAAAGCTTCGGAATTTTACTTTAACAGCTTCCTCATCCGATAACAGATAGACATCATGGATAAATTTAACTTTGTGTGCTATCAATACTTGCTCATCTCTTGTTGTAATGATAATTCTACTTCCAGGCTTAAACCATTTAGGATCACCGGCTAATGCCTCAAGCTGGTCTTTATGATCCACATCGTCTATAACAAGAAGAACCTTTTGCCCACACAACTTTTTCATCATGCTTTTCCCATCATGAACACTAGTAACAGTGTTGCCTTGATTATTTAGCAATTCTGAAAGGGCTTGTCTTTGCAATGATAACAACCCGATCAATGACGCTTTCGAAACTTCCCTAATATTCTCAACAAAGCTTCTAGCCTCAAACTGCATTGATAGACTATCAAAAATAGCTCTTGCCAGAGTTGTCTTACCAGCACCTCCCATCCCTTTGATCCCTATCATGCGGATATCATTCGAACTAATCTCTAAAACCGACTCCAGATCCTTCAGCCGGTGCTCCATGCCAATTAAATTTTCATTGAAGTCCACATTGAAGGATCGGACCTCAAGTGAAATCCTTTCAACAATTAATTTGATTAATTTAGCTTCATGCCTCTCCATTTCACGATCTTTTTCTTGGTATGTTTGGCAAGGGCTTTTCCAATGACCGTTTTCTTATTATGTACGGTAATGGATTTTCTACTGACCCTGTTTTTGGTATGTTTAGCAAGAGCTTCTCCAACTGTCCCACGTTTTTTGCGTACTTCAGATGGTTCCACATCATAAAACACAGGGTAAGCAGTGTGCTCGGTTTTCCTGTGGCACTCCATGATCTTCACAAGCTCATCCAAGCACCAAGATGAAGATGCATAGTTCTTGGAAAAAACAATGATGAAGAAGTTCGAGTCTTCAATTGATTTGATGAGTTCGTCGCTGATCCTTTTCCCTTTGTTGATTCTCTCGTCATCTTTGAAAGTGGTAATGCCTTGCTGCAGAAGAGCAGCATAAAGATGATCAACAAAGGTCCTACGGGTGTCTTCACCACTAAAACTCACAAACACATCATACCGTTAGCTCTTTTTTATTAATGAAGTTGAAGATGATGCCATTTAAGGTATGCTTGACATATCCTATCAATTCAAAACTATGCTGTTACGAAAATGATCGACTTGAATGAAACAAGGGATTCACTTTTTAATGGTTAAGAAGTCCAATGCATTTTGAGATTAATGTAAAAGATCCCAAGTGTTAAGCATCATAGACACAGATACAAAGTTACCTCAAAATGATTTGGAAACTTTGATTTCTCAGTCTCTTGTTGGTTAAGAAATCGAGCACCTTTTTGTCTTTATTCCGCCGTTCAATGTCAATTGTGGAAATTAACAGATTTTCAGTTAGCAGTTAAAAGTCTATTAACTCTTTTTGAAGTAAATATTTGTTTGAAAGAGAAAAATTACGTTTTATTAAGTCATTCATATCAGTTAGAATTGTTATTCATTTCTGGGTGTTTGAGAGTGACTTGGATATGATCTTTTAATCGTGTAAAAGATCATTCTCAAAAATAAATATTTCGACCCTACGCTGTTAGAAATATCATGAAATTCTCTGTGTGATAAGAGAAAGATGCATTATGCTTTGTAACAACGCAAGAAGATAGTAGCTTAATCTGCCTACCCGGCCCACTCGACCTCCGCTATTTTGCGTATCGCATATCTGATATCTATTTATTAAACATGTGTGCATTCGTGTTTTTATTATGATATGTAAGAACTCCCCTAAAATCTCCAACAAGAATCACGAGTAAATTAACATGTGTTGACATGGATGGCATGCCACAGATGCACATTTTAATGATGTGAACGAATAAGAAGTAGTTAGAATGTCTGCAAGGTTTTATGAACATTAATCAAACCATTAAACAAGTTAAATACAAGTTAATATTTACAGTGGCAGGCTAATCGATCATGACATTAACAAACCAAATGTTGTAGAAATTGAAAGTTTTCGGTATGACAAACATCTCCTGTCCCAGATCATATTTTCGAAAGCTCAGACTTGGGTTTTATACAAGCTCCAGACCTTGGTTGAACTTGGCCAAATCCCATAAGAAGGCAAAGTTAATGAACCACCATTGTTCCGGTCAACCCCATAGTAACAGTTACATGCTCTACAACATTTGTTGGTAATTAGCTACTCAAAACGTACATTCATGTTGAAACTTAGTGGAAAGTTCAATGAAAATTGAATTTATGTTACACACTTGTGCGAAATTAGATGAACTGGGAGTTGTCATGGAAGGCAACTTGAAATTGGATAAAACTCTTACAAAATTCGAATCACGTTGGGAACATTACCGGCTTAAAGAGTCATTTACCCAAAATAATAAGAAAAAGTTAGATGTACTAATGTAGGTTACAACTAAACTTATACTATGTAGGTGTTGAAACTAATAAGCCGTACTCCAATCCTAGTCCTTAACAACCTGCATTTATGTTCATACACACACCGCCTCAAAAATTGAATCATGCTACTAAATATCAAGAGAATAAACACTAGAAGTAAGACTTAGAAGCATGACTTCAAGAAACTAACTCCTAGTACATTTGGTCACTTCAACATAAACATCACTATGTGCTCAAAGTACAAATTCCGAACACTAGCTTTGTTTCTGTCATTTGTTGCAATTAGGTAAGGGGTTAATTGTTTCGAAATATATTGAAGTTTACATTAAAAACTGTTGTATACATCCAAATTTTAAAATATCTATTGTATTTATTGATTTACAATACGTAGCTATTTAATATATAAGTTGACTTGAAACCTTTTGTTGGCTGATGTGACACATGTTATTCTTTAAACTTTTTTTTTCTATTCTTTTTAGACTATTTACATATATATATATAAATATTGGGTTAATTGTTTGAACTTATCATCGAAACCTATTGTATACATTCAATTTTCAAATTATCTTTTGTATTCATTAAAATTTCATAAACACCTATTAAGTATATCAATTTACCTTCTATTCAGGTAGCCTGTAATATGCTTATTTTTTATTATGTTTTAATGACATGTTAAAACACATAAGATACATGTCACTGTCACGTACACTTGTTTTTCCATGTCACAAAATAATATTTTTCTTTTATTAATATTAATATTAATATTAATATAAAATTTAAGTTAATATTAATTTAAATTGAAAGTGGAATTCTTGTAGAAGTATCACCGGTCCACCACCCAAATACCAACGCACCACCATCAAACCACCAACCAACCACCATATTAAACCCTTTGTTTCCTTTCTTCCAAAAATCTAGAATATATTCACCATCAAAACATAATCACCATGGACAACCTTTTTCCAAATTTGCACTATATTAATCATCAAAAACCCAATTTTCTTATTTAAATCAAAATAAAACCAAAATTAACATAAAAAACAATTAACTAATTTGCTATCTATTTCACAAATCTAAAGAATAAACTTTTTATCCACAAATCTGTGACATTCGCGAATTTCACGGTATTATTCTATCGTCTCGTATTCGTTTTATTTATTTATATTCGTGTTTTGACCCTATTGTATTTCTTTTATGTTTATCGTATTCGTATTTCATGAGTATCGTATTTGTATTTTATGCGTATTTGCGTTTATCGGGTATATAGTATGTGATTCGGATCTTTATGTCGGGAACGTATAGTCTTAAGTGCCTTTAGTATAAGTCTAGTATGCTCTTATGATAAGTTTAGGGGAATTATGCCTTAATTATATAATTAAGATTAACGTTTAAAAATATTTCATTTTTAGTCTTTTCGGAAATTTTATTACAATTTTAGTCCTATGTCAAAATTTTATTACAAAAATCGTCCCTATCTGAGTTTTGTCTTATCTAGCCACCAATAATTTTGTCTTTATCCTCTATCATCTTCCTCTCCAAGTAACAATCACCTACACACACTCTCTCTCTCTAAAAACACACACAAACACCTCCACCTTCTCTCTAGCTTTTCCGGCGATCCAACCGTCCAAATTTAGATCCGAGACCGGATTATTGATCACCATCATCACCTCTATCTATCTTCCGAATTTCATTTCGATCAAGTAAGTATTTCTTCATTTGGGTTTTAAACTTTATTCTATTTTTATCCAAACACGTAAATATCACTTTTAACCGTCAAAACCGAGATTTTATTGAGGATTATTGTTCCTAAATGTATTCTGGACATAGGGTTTTGATTATAGATCATTTGGACTTTTAAAACACTCCGAAATCGATTCCGATTGCTATTTTTCGTAAAAACCTCGTTACGTCACGTAACTGTCATTTCGTTCACGTAACTGATCCTAAACGTCACGTAATTGAACTCACTAGTCACGAAATTCCTTATTTCGTACGTAATTAAGAATTACGTGATGCTTATGTCACGAAATTGATTGTGTTGCACGTAATTAGTATTACGTTCACGTAATGGTGTATTCATGCACGAAATTCTTGCCCTTGTTCACGTAATTGTCGTGTTTCGCACGTAATTCCCATCTAAGCCACGTAGTCATGTATTGTTCACGTAATTATGGCATGTATTACTTGTTCTTCACGTAATTATAGTCATATAACTTCATGTTCACGTAATAGATCGTTCCATGCACGTAAGTATAGTCATATGTCACGTAATTGTTATTTTGTTCACGATATTGGTCATTATTCACGTAACTCCTTGTTTTATCACGTAATTTCCTTGATTGGTCAAGTTATTATACCCGTAACTCTTGTATGACACGTAACTTGATACTTACGTGACTTGTAGTGCACGTAAGTATGAGAATCACGTATCTAGTCCGTTGACTTTCCGAAACGTTTGTATTCCATTATATCGATATTCCTTTGGTTATTCTAAAACTCGTATAAAACGTTAATCATTAAGGCGTAACCCTACTAGACTTAGAGATACTTAGACATATTTATTTACGTGATGTATAGGGCACTTAGACGTTGAAGCTTGACGGTATTGTAGTATTCCCGACATATAAGGATTTGGATTGCTTTGCTATCAGTGAGTTATTCGTTGCCCTTTTTACCCTTTTTATATTTTTGGGCATGATTAGCGTTAAACAAAGGTATTTTATGGTATGTATGTATTATGGTATGGATATATGTGGATATGAATGCTTTAGATGATCTCACCCAACTTGCACCGCCTTTGTGGTAGTACAAGGCCCCGTATAAACACCTGTTAGCTTTGAGCCACCGGAAGTATATATAGCGCTATATGGGTCTAACAAACCCTCATTCTAATACGTTATTATGATAAGGGAGGAGCCCTGTCCGTATTAGTAATGTTACGACCGTTTATTATCGAGAACAACCTAGTTTGAGACACTAGGTGGGGTTAGTTGCCTTTATTGTTATGGTTCAGGTGTACCTTATATTTCCTAAGCTGTTATCTATCCAGTATGGTATTTATTTTATGATATGATTATGATTTTATGAAATGATTATGGTACCGTATGGTAATAATCTAAATATTTTATCGAAAGGTTTTGTATACTTCAAACATATTTTGAAATATCATTTTCAAAAGACTTATCTTCAAATCTTATCTTTTGGGTCAAAACTTATTGAAAACCTTTATACTAATATGTTTTTATTTACTATTGCGAATAATTCACCAACTTTTTGTTGACGTCGTATTTTAACGCTTTTCAGGGATTTGAGGTTACCTACTTTGATGCTATGCTTTGATTGGCTACTTGGGACTTTTTGCTGGAATTTATTTTGTATTGTAATTCCTTAGTTTCCCAAACTCTGTAGTCGTATTTTGATACTTCTCAGATGATTGTAATAAGTATCTTACTTCAAACTCTTTATCTATGTTGATGATGTTTGGTTTATTTATGTTTGATGTAACCTTGAATCTCTGATACCGTATACACTGCGCACCTCGGTTCCGCCATTTCTATGCGGGGTGTGACAGAAGTTGGTATCAGAGCCAATGGTTATAGAGAACTAAGTGACCTTACGAAATCACTTAGACTATGACCTAGGCTTTTGGACCTATCTGATTTACTCTATGTGCGCATTTCTTTCTTTTGTGGGCCTATATGTGATTCGTATGCTATATGTGCTTTTATTTTGCTTTTTATGTTTTGAGGCCTGCTTGTTTTAGTCGCACATACAGTTATCGTTCTTATTTATTCCGTTTGACGTTCGTAGAAGATGCCGCCTCAGAGAACTTCTACTAGGTTTACTCCTGCCGCCACTGCTACGAGAAGGTCGGCAAGGCGAGGTCGCGCCAGTACTAGAGCGGGTGCTACGGTTCAGAATACCACTGCTGTTCCCAATGCTAACACCGCTACTCCGAACATCAGTCAGATGATCGCGGAGCAGATTGCTGCAGCTATACCCGTGATCGTGGCACAGCTTAAGGGTACTGTAGATGCGGTTGATATTGCTGATCGGTTGACCGCAAGTACGATTCGAGGTGGTACTCTCCAGTCAGTTGCGAGCCGAAGAGATGCTGATAGACATGAAAGGAGAGATATGAGTAATTCGAGGAAGAGAAGCCGTAATCATTATCAGAGACCTAAAGCTTCTCAAGTTTATGCGTTGACGGGTTCTGGAGCTGGTTATCAGGGCGTGCGCCCTAAGTGTGGTACATGCGGTAGTAAGCATGCGGCGAATGTGGCGTGTTGGGTGTGTAAACGCTGCAAGAAGTTAGGCCACACTGAGCAGTTTTGTAAAAGGGTTACTGGATCGTGTTATGAATGTGGAGAAATGGGTCACCGCCGTCGGCAGTGTCCCAAGTTTGTATCATCTACTTCAATTCCTACTCATGGTACTGGTACTAGTGCTAGAGGGAATCCTGCTAAGAGCCGAGCATTTGCTATGGAATCTACCGAAGCTCATCAGGATCCTACCGTAGTCACTGGTACATTTCTTGTTGACGATTATCCTGCTTTTGTATTGTTTGATTCGGGTGCCGATAGAAGCTTTATTTCTAGTGACTTCCGTCCCTTAGTGAACCGTGCCTCTAGTCCTTTAGAGCCTGCTTATGAGGTAGAGATAGCTGATGGTAGACGTGCCTGTGTTAGGGAAATTATTCGTGATATTTCTCTCGTATTAGTCGATATTCCTTTTACCATCGACCTTATCCCTATGACACTCGGTAGTTTCGACGTCGTAGTCGGTATGGATTGGTTAGCGAAGCATAAAGGAGAGATAGTCTGTTACGAGAAGCTTATTCGTATTCAGAAGCCGGATGGAGATCAGATGATTGTTCATGGAGACAAGGCCGGTAAACGCCTTAAAGTTATTTCTTGTTTGAAAGTTCGCGAGTACGTCCGTCAGGGTTGTTCTTTATATCTTGCTCACTTGGTGAAGAAAGACTCTGCGATAAAGATTGATGGTGTGCCGATTGTTCGCGAGTATTCTGACGTTTTTCCCGACGATTTACCTGGAGTCCCTCCCCAGAGACAAACCGATTTTCGTATTGATCTTATTCCTGGAGCTGCACCTGTTGCTAAAGCTCCGTATCGTTTGGCTCCTTCCGAGATGCTCGAGTTGTCGAAACAAATTCAGGAACTGGTCGATAAGGGTTTTATTCGTCCTAGTTTCTCCCCGTGGGGTGCTCCTGTTCTCTTTGTTAAGAAGAAGGATGGCTCCATGCGTTTATGTATTGATTATCGGGAGTTAAACAAGTTGACTGTGAAGAACCGTTATCCCCTTCCTCGTATTGATGACTTATTCGATCAACTTCAGGGTTCTTGCTATTTCTCAAAGATCGATCTTCGCTCTGGTTATCATCAGTTGAGAGTTCGAGAAGATGATATACCTAAGACTGCTTTTCGTACTCGGTATGGTCATTACGAGTTCATGGTGATGCCGTTTGGTATGACAAACGCCCCTGCAGCATTCATGGAACTAATGAACCGTATTTGTCGTCCGTATCTTGACAAATTCGTTATCGTATTCATCGACGACATTCTTATCTATTCCCGAAGTCGCAAGGAACATGAAGAGCATTTGCGTCTTGTTCTAGAAGTGCTTCGAAAAGAGAAGTTGTATGCGAAATTCTCTAAGTGCGAGTTCTGGATATCCGAAGTTCAATTCCTTGGCCATGTGGTTAGCGCGAAGGGTATTCATGTTGATCCTACTAAGATCGAAGCTGTTAAGAGTTGGGTTGCACCGAAGTCCCCGACCGAAATCCGTTCATTTTTGGGTCTTGCTGGGTATTATCGCCGATTCATCGAGAATTTCTCCAAGATCGCTTCATCTATGACAAAGCTGACACAGAAGAGTGAACCATTCGTTTGGGGTACCGATCAGGAGGAAGCATTTCAGATATTGAAGCAACGGTTGTGTAACGCACCTATTCTTAGTCTGCCTGTTGGTTCCGAAAATTTTGTTGTTTATTGCGACGCTTCGCACAAGGGTCTGGGTTGTGTGCTTATGCAGAATGGTAAAGTTATAGCTTACGCTTCGCGTCAGTTGAAAATCCATGAGCAGAATTACACGACACATGATCTAGAGCTGGGAGCCGTCGTCTTTGCATTGAAGATTTGGAGACATTATCTGTATGGGACCAAGTGTACCGTATTTACCGACCACAAGAGTCTACAGCACATATTCGATCAGAAGATGCTGAACATGAGACAACGACGCTGGGTTGAGTTATTAAACGACTATGATTGCGACATTCGCTACCATCCTGGTAAGGCGAAAGTTGTTGCTGATGCATTGAGTCGTAAGGAAACCGTCAAACCGGTCCGTATTCGTTCTATGGTGATATCTGTTCAGACGAGCTTGAAAGCTCGGATTATTCAAGCACAAGAGGGTATTATGACTGAAGGCCGTGTTAAAGAGGAAAGATTGTATAAGTTGGCGTTGGAACTAGAACCGAAGGAGGATGGAGTTCTGTACTATCTCGAGCGTATTTGGGTTCCGATTAGTATCCGTCAGTTGATTCTGGACGAAGCCCATAAGTCGAACTATTCCATTCATCCGGGTTCCGACAAGATGTATCACGACTTGAAAGATTTTTACTGGTGGCCGGGTATGAAACGTGAGATCGCCGAGTATGTTAGTCGCTGTTTGACTTGTTCCAAGGTAAAGATTGAGTATCAGAAACCGTCTGGACTACTCCAACAACCGAAGATTCCCGAGTGGAAATGGGAGCGTATTACTATGGATTTTGTTACTAAGCTTCCGAGATCTTCGAGTGGTTATGACAGTATCTGGGTTATTGTTGATCGTTTGACGAAGTCTGCTCATTTCCTACCGATTCGTGAGAACTATCCGATGGAGAGATTCGTACGTTTATATATTTCCGAGATTGTATCGAAACACGGTGTTCCGGTATCGATTATTTCCGATCGGGATGCTCGTTTCACTTCTCGATTTTGGAAGACTTTTCAGACTGCTATGGGTACACGGTTAGATATGAGTACCGCCTATCATCCTCAGACCGATGGTCAGAGCGAGAGAACTATTCAGACTATGGAAGATATGCTACGAGCTTGCGCAATTGATTTTGGTGGTAGTTGGGATGTTCATTTGCCGTTGATTGAGTTCTCGTACAACAACAGCTATCACACGAGCATCAAGTGTGCACCGTTTGAAGCTCTATATGGCCGTAAGTGCCGATCACCTGTATGTTGGGCAGAAGTTGGAGATAGTCAGATTTCCGGTCCGGAGATTATACAAGAGACCACTGACAAGATCTTCAAGATCAAGGAACGATTGATTACTGCCAGAGATCGACAGAAGAAGTATGCTGATAAGCGCAGGAAGCCTCTCGAGTTCAGTGTTGGAGATATGGTATTGTTGAAGGTATCTCCATGGAAAGGGGTTGTCCGATTTGTGAAGCGCAGCAAGCTGAGTCCTAGATACACGGGTCCGTTCAAGATCTTAGCCCGCATCGGCCCAGCTGCGTATCGACTAGAATTGCCGGCAGAACTGAGCAGCGTACATAACGTATTCCATGTATCTCAGTTGAAGAAGTGCCTGGCTGACGAGACTTTATTAGTTCCGCTTGAACAACTCCAGATTGATGACAAGCTTCATTTTGTTGAGGAACCGATCGAGATCGTTGCTAGTGATGTTAAGCAACTTCGACGAAGTAAGATTCCGATTGTCAAAGTTCGCTGGAATTCCCGCTTTGGAGCTGAGTTCACGTGGGAACGCGAAGATGAAATTCTGCGGAAGTATCCTCACCTTTCTCCCGGAAGTAGTACCCAGTGATAATTTCGAGGACGAAATTCTTTTTACTTGGGGAGACTGTGACATTCGCGAATTTCACGGTATTATTCTATCGTCTCGTATTCGTTTTATTTATTTATATTCGTGTTTTGACCCTATTGTATTTCTTTTATGTTTATCGTATTCGTATTTCATGAGTATCGTATTTGTATTTTATGCGTATTTGCGTTTATCGGGTATATAGTATGTGATTCGGATCTTTATGTCGGGAACGTATAGTCTTAAGTGCCTTTAGTATAAGTCTAGTATGCTCTTATGATAAGTTTAGGGGAAATATGCCTTAATTATATAATTAAGATTAACGTTTAAAAATATTTCATTTTTAGTCTTTTCGGAAATTTTATTACAATTTTAGTCCTATGTCAAAATTTTATTACAAAAATCGTCCCTATCTGAGTTTTGTCTTATCTAGCCACCAATAATTTTGTCTTTATCCTCTATCATCTTCCTCTCCAAGTAACAATCACCTACACACACTCTCTCTCTCTAAAAACACACACAAACACCTCCACCTTCTCTCTAGCTTTTCCGGCGATCCAACCGTCCAAATTTAGATCCGAGACCGGATTATTGATCACCATCATCACCTCTATCTATCTTCCGAATTTCATTTCGATCAAGTAAGTATTTCTTCATTTGGGTTTTAAACTTTATTCTATTTTTATCCAAACACGTAAATATCACTTTTAACCGTCAAAACCGAGATTTTATTGAGGATTATTGTTCCTAAATGTATTCTGGACATAGGGTTTTGATTATAGATCATTTGGACTTTTAAAACACTCCGAAATCGATTCCGATTGCTATTTTTCGTAAAAACCTCGTTACGTCACGTAACTGTCATTTCGTTCACGTAACTGATCCTAAACGTCACGTAATTGAACTCACTAGTCACGAAATTCCTTATTTCGTACGTAATTAAGAATTACGTGATGCTTATGTCACGAAATTGATTGTGTTGCACGTAATTAGTATTACGTTCACGTAATGGTGTATTCATGCACGTAACTCTTGCCCTTGTTCACGTAATTGTCGTGTTTCGCACGTAATTCCCATCTGAGCCACGTAGTCATGTATTGTTCACGTAAGTATGGCATGTATTACTTGTGCTTCACGTAATTTTAGTCATATAACTTCATGTTCACGTAATAGATCGTTCCATGCACATAAGTATAGTCATATGTCACGTAATTGTTGTTTTGTTCACGATATTGGTCATTATTCACGTAACTTCCTTGTTTTGTCAAGTTATTATACCCGTAACCCTTATAAATCATGTAACTTGATACTTACGTGACTTATAGTGCACGTAAGTATGAGAATCACGTATCTAGTCCGTTGACTTTCCGAAACGTTTGTATTCCATTATATCGATATTCCTTTGGTTATTCTAAAACTCGTATAAAACGTTAATCATTAAGGCGTAACCCTACTAGACTTAGAGATACTTAGACATATTTATTTACGTGATGTATAGGGCACTTAGACGTTGAAGCTTGACGGTATTGTAGTATTCCCGACATATAAGGATTTGGATTGCTTTGCTATCAGTGAGTTATTCGTTGCCCTTTTTACCCTTTTTATATTTTTGGGCATGATTAGCGTTAAACAAAGGTATTTTATGGTATGTATGTATTATGGTATGGATATATGTGGATATGAATGCTTTAGATGATCTCACCCAACTTGCACCGCCTTTGTGGTAGTACAAGGCCCCGTATAAACACCTGTTAGCTTTGAGCCACCGGAAGTATATATAGCGCTATATGGGTCTAACAAACCCTCATTCTAATACGTTATTATGATAAGGGAGGAGCCCTGTCCGTATTAGTAATGTTACGACCGTTTATTATCGAGAACAACCTAGTTTGAGACACTAGGTGGGGTTAGTTGCCTTTATTGTTATGGTTCAGGTGTACCTTATATTTCCTAAGCTGTTATCTATCCAGTATGGTATTTATTTTATGATATGATTATGATTTTATGAAATGATTATGGTACCGTATGGTAATAATCTAAATATTTTATCGAAAGGTTTTGTATACTTCAAACATATTTTGAAATATCATTTTCAAAAGACTTATCTTCAAATCTTATCTTTTGGGTCAAAACTTATTGAAAACCTTTATACTAATATGTTTTTATTTACTATTGCGAATAATTCACCAACTTTTTGTTGACGTCGTATTTTAACGCTTTTCAGGGATTTGAGGTTACCTACTTTGATGCTATGCTTTGATTGGCTACTTGGGACTTTTTGCTGGAATTTATTTTGTATTGTGATTCCTTAGTTTCCCAAACTCTGTAGTCGTATTTTGATACTTCTCGGATGATTGTAATAAGTATCTTACTTCAAACTCTTTATCTATGTTGATGATGTTTGGTTTATTTATGTTTGATGTAACCTTGAATCTCTGATACCGTATACACTGCGCACCTCGGTTCCGCCATTTCTATGCGGGGTGTGACAAAATCAAACCCTAATTGGTAGCAGCACTACGAGCAGGAAAAGGAGATGGCGTCGCCGTCCGAGTAGGTATTTTTCAACAAAATCGACTAGGTATTTTTTTTCCAGACGTGGCAGCGGTGGTGAAGGCGTGCAGAGAAGAAGAGGGTCGTGATGTGTGGGCGAATCTGTGTGTGGCAGCGGTGGTGAAACAACTTCCTGTAAATCCGAAATCGGGTGGTAGAAGGCAGTGATCTTACGGTATTCGGAGAGTGGTGGCGATGGTGGAGTGAATCGATGGAGGATCTAGTTATGGAAATGAAGAGATCTATGGGAAAGAAAGAGAAGTAGTTGGGTTAGAAATGAAGAAAGTCAAATATATATATATATATATATATATATATATATATAGAGTGGGGTTCAATAGGGATCTCTTTTTTGCTAGAGATCCAGGGATCACCTTCTCAGCCACAAGATCATCTAAAATTTGTGGCTGAGATTAAAAGTTGGGTTTAAATGATTTGTAAGGAAAAAACACGGAGGGGCAAAAAAGTCTTTTTACCTTTTTTTTTTTTTTTTTTACTCACACGCGCTTTTGTGGCTGAGAAGGGGCTTTTGTCTTTTGTCTTTTTGTCTTTCTGCTTTTGTGTCCCATTTACCAAAACAATAATATATTCTTTCACATTTACCAAGTAAATATTCTTTCACATAAATGCATTAAATAATAATTTATTTCCAACCACTTGCAATAAAGCCAAAATACATAATGCATTAAACAAAATTATATTCTTTCACATACATAATGCATTAAACAAAATTATATTTAAAAACTATAGAATCATAGGTGATTACTAAACATTTGGTGACATTTTACATCAACATACTAAGACACATTATTAATAAAATCACAAGTGATTACTAAACGTTTTGTGACATTTTACATCAAAGAACTAAGACATTAAATAATAAACAGTTTCTTAATGTAAAAACTACATAATCACAGGTGATTAAATAAGCATTTGGTGACATTTTACATCAACATACTAAAGAAAATTATTAATAAAATCACAGGTGATTACTAAACATTTTGATAACATTTTACATCAACATATAAGGCACTAAATTAATACAATCACAGGTGATTACTAGACATTTGATGAAATTCTACATCAAGGTATTAAGACACTAAATTAAGAACCTTAAATGTATTAAGGTATTAAGGCACTAAATCACAGGTGATTTTCCTTTACAATTTGTTGACTACAAAATTACATTTAAGATATTTAGTGACTTAATTTAATAAAATCACATGTGACATAGTTATTGTTCAAAGAAAATACACCAAACCGAAAGTATTCTCAAACAAAATATTTGTCTACTCATTTCAAATAAAATTCAACTAGTAAAGTAACATATTAAATTCAAAATATTTGTGTCAAACCTTCAATTGATTGTTAATATTACAATCTAAGGCACATTATTAATAAAATCACAGGTGATTACTAAACATTTTTGTGACATTTTACATCAACATACTAAGGCACATTATTAAAAAAATCACAGGTGATTACTAAACATTTTTGTGACATTTTACATCAACATACTAAGGCACATTATTAATAAAATCACAGGTGATTACTAGGTGATTACTAAACATTTTGGTGACATTTTACATCAAGGTACTAAGCCACTAAATTATAAACAGTTCTTAATGTAAAAACTTTAGAATCACAAGTGATTACTAAATATTTTTTATGACATTTAAGGCACTAAATTAATACAATCACAGGTGATTACTATAGATTTTGTGACAATTTACATCAAGGTACTAAGACACTAAATTATAAACAGTTCTTAATGTAAAAACTATAGAATCACAGGTGATTACTAAACATTTTGGCGACATTTTACATCAACATACTAAGGCACTAAATTAATAAAATCACAGGTGATTACTAAAGATTTTGTGACAATTTACATCAAAATGTTTAGTAACAAAATGATTAAGGTTTGTGTTTAATGATTTGTAACAGAAGTGCAGATGCTTTGTAAGTAAAACAACTTTTCTAAAGATGTAAACAAACAACCATGTTACGTGATAGTCGTAATTTTGTACAAACAATTAGTTTATATTCTTGCACAAGGTAGAAACTGTTAGGTCTCACTAAGATCCCAAACAGTGGCAAATCAATAACAAATAAGTATTTAGACGTTAATTGTTATATATCGATTAAGTACTTAGTTTCAGTATATATTATAGCGGAATTATAATATTGAAACAATGAAGATAACACACAGTTATATTTCAATCAAAAGGTGTACCGATTACAAACCTCAAACTCACTATTTATACACAAGTATAGTGAGTTTGATAAAGATCAATCTAAGTAAATCTTCTAAACAGATAAAAGATATTCACTAACTAGATTACCTTAAATTACGCCTGACTTCTCTCATGAGTCTGAGTTAGTCAGACTGAGTCACTCAGACTCATGTCACTCAGACTGAGTCACTCAGACTCAGGTCACTCAGACTCAGACTTTGATTAACAGATTTATTAATCTTGGGATAGATCATTGTTTTTCCCAACAATCTCCCCCTATCTGTTTCAACCAAAGTCTTTTACAAAAAATGCAAGAAAATAAACACAAACATAAACATCTTCAATTAATCACTGTTTGTGAACAAAGCAAGCATCAGTCTGGTTTTACATCTTTTTCTTCAAGGTCCTTCTTTTCTTTTTCACTGGAAGATCAAATGGTAGAGGCTGATCTCTTTCTCTTATCCATCTTGTCCTATCTTTCTTCCACTCCATCAGGGTCTGCATTTCAGCATCAGTCTTATTGAAACGCAGTTGATATTCTCTTTTTACTAGCTCCACCCTATCAGCCAGTGTTCCTATTTCTTCGATTCTTTTCAAATTCATGAATAACCAGCTAATCAGTCTCATTCTGAATGGGAGACATTGAGGAGACTCACATTCCTGAAGTAGAGCTAGACAATGATGAATGGAGGTTGTGGTGATGCTATCCTTAGGTTGAAAGCTTTCTTCTCCCCCACAATCAGTGTAACATAGCCCTGTATGCTTCTCAGTCTCAATGTATGTTCTTTCTTGAAATGCAACCTCTTCAGGAACTGGATGCATACTGCTTGATTCCAACCCTAATGATTTGGTTTTGACTTTTACATTGTGCTTGGTGCAATAGGCTCTGTAGTCTTCATCTGACACTAGCTTCAACATGTGAGCTGCATTCATGTTGAATGTAGCCTCTCTTCTTATGGTCAATGCTTGAGATTTGTCAGTTAGAAAGTACCTCAGATTTGCTATTTCCTTCCACTCTTCTAAACCCATTGTGTGCAATCTTGTCAATCCAAACCTGAAGGATCCATCTTTATGTGTGCATGTGAGCAGTATGTCATTTCCACCATGACTCTTACAGTCTAAGTGAGTGATCTTGTGCTTGAGCTTTCTCATGCAAAAGTTTGAGACAATGTAATCAACTCTTTCTTCCTCTCTGAGAACCAATTTGGCCATTTGAGCATCAACTTCAAGTCTCATCTGTTCTTCTTCCATAGCCATTTCCTCCTCAGCTTGCATCTCAGCTTCAAACTCTTCAGCAGCTTTTGCAGACTGATCATAAGGGTTGAAGTCGAATTTTTCTTTGTAGAGCCCCTTTATGTATTCTCTGTATTCCTCCACAGTCATTCCAGCACTATGGGCATACCTCTGAAGTTTTGCTAATTTTTCAGCTTCAGCATCAGTCTGTTTTCTTTTGGCCATCGGATCAGTTTCAGTCTGTTCATGATCACTTTTATACCCAGCCTTTCTTTCTAGCACCTTGACATCTGACATTACTTCTTCATCCCCAGAGTTCATACTCCAATCAGTCTCATAATGTACTTCAGACTGACCAGTTTTTGTGTTCAGCCTGGTAGTCTTATAGTACCTTTTCTCCCCCTCTGTTTTCTTTCTTTTCAACTGTTGCTTGGGGATCTCAGGTTCATATGTTTCTACAGCTATTTTCTCCCCCTGAAGCTGAGAACCCTCTGCAATAGCCTTGCCTTTTCTCATCATACTGACTTCAGATGTCAGTTTGGACACCATATCCTTCAATTCCTTCAGTTCCTCTGCATTTTGATTTCTTAGGGCATGAAACTCAGTCTGCATTGCACTCAGTCTGTCATCAAACTGAGTAGACATATCCTTAAGTGCCTTTAACAGGACAGGAATAGTCAATGCAACCTCAGACTGAGTTGATGTGGTAGCAGTTGTGGATGTAACTGGTGGCACAGCCTCACTCCCTCCCTGTGATATGGGAGAATGATCATTAGCCATAGAAATTGAAGTCTGTACCTCACCCAGTTTTGGGAGTAAGGCATTGGCGACTAGTGATAAAGAGTGTAAGAGATTTGGGGGTGGTACCTTATCGTGAACCAGCACAGAGCTGGTGAAAATAGCCGTTGGAATAGGCTGTGAGACTGAGGGGGGTGTTCCCATACTGAGTACAGGTATGTCCAGGAGTGGAACACTTTCTTCAATGCTTGCCACATGTGTCTGTGTGGTAGCAACAATGTAGTTCTCCAAGTTGACCATCAGACTGGGGTTTTGGGTGGTCCAAGCAGTCAGATCCAGCTCATCATCTAGCAGAGAGAGACTGGTCTGTACTGCAGCACTGGAGGGGAGTTCTTGACTCTCAGCCTCATGGAATAATGTGTCCATTAGTGCTTGATTTTTAGTGGGGCTGGATGTGAGAGCTTTATCAAATGAACTTGGTGAGTCCATCAGATTGGTCGCTTGTGTAGCAAGTACATCAAGAAGGGGAAGGGACTGCCCAGACTGAGAGGGGATACTCTCAGACTGAGGAAGAGTAAGAGGAATAATTATACCTTGATCCTCATCATTGGCCCAGCCCCACCCAAATCTACCTCAGCATCTGCAGCAGGGTTATTTCCCTCAGGTCCACCGTCAATTCGTTCAGCTGGAACCTCTGAGTCTGACGAGTCAGACTCAGTTGGTTCCTGATCAATGAACGGATTGGCAATCCATTCAAGCATCACATCAGTAAGTGGAGCTTCATTCTCAGTAATGGTGATATAGGTAAACATTTTAGGAGTCAGCCTGGGCAGTTCACAGATGTAAAAACGTTGATCAAGCTGATCATATTGTTCAGTGCCCATAACTTCCTCAAAACAGAGAGATAAAACCCGAATGAATGGAACATCATTGGGGCGTTTTGTTTTAATCACTAGGGAAAGAATCTCAGCAAAATAGAGTTGTGAAAAAGAGATTCTTCTACCAGTGACCATAGCATGGAACAGATGAGTTTCAAACTCATTCATCTGATCCAAGCTGCCCGATTTGCCCCCCAAGCATCTTGTAATCATTGAAAACAAGAACTTCCACTTCCCAGTAAATAAACTGTATTTTATTACTCCCTGAGTTTCAGGCTGACCAATGAGAGGGAAAGCTTCATCCCTTGCTTGTTGTTTGCTTCGTCTAGCTTGAAAACCCCCTTCCCCAGCCTCAGCAAGTGTGGGGAGGAGTAGAGCGCTCCTAATCGTTTCTTCAGTAATGGTAATGGTGTTTCGTCCATCGTTGTAGGTGCCGGTGATAGCAGTTCTTTCATCATTTGCAGTGCAGGTGTACCACCATTCACAGAGAAGTGGAGGACACATTGAGTTGGCACAAAAGAAAGCGCCATATAATGGATGAGACTTCATAAACTGGATTAACTGTTCAAATCCCCTGCCTTGGCGATTGGCGGGAATGTCAGCAGTTGCTACCCGATTATTATCTTTAACTTGTACTCGCTGTTGAAACTCAGCACCTGGAATCATTCTTGAAGTAACATGAAGCATCATATTAGGGTTAGCCATTAGAACAGCGATTATCAAAGAGTTTGAAGAAGGAAGAACTAGGTTAAAAAAAAACTTTGAAATTCTGTTAGCTTTAAACTAAAATACTTAAGATTTTAAACTAAACAAAAAAAAATTACAATTTAGACCCCTATAGATTTACAAGTTGCAAGGAATGACCGTTGACAAGACTTGACCGAAATAAAAAATTTAAATAAAACTATCTAATGAAGAATTAGAGAGACAGAAGATAGAGAAAAAAATATATAAAAAATTTGTTCCAAAAATACAATGAGTCTGAGATCAGATTTAGACTCCTGAAGCTGACTTTTAGTCAGACCGAACATAGTCAGACTGAACATGGTCAGACTGACTTAGTTGTCAGCTTGAATTTGAAAATTTTCTGGACTAAGGGTTTAGCATGCCAAGTTCTCCTAACAAATAGAAGAACCTTTCCTCACTCAGAGGTTTGGTGAATATGTCTGCCAGTTGATCATTGGTTACCACAAACTCCAGTCTGACCTTTCTTTTCTCCACACAGTCTCTAATGAAGTGATGCCGGATTTCAATATGTTTGGTCCTTGAATGGAATACTGGATTCTCCGTGATTTGAATGGCACTCTGTTGTCACACATGATGGGTGTGTGTTTAATGTGAATGTCTAGGTCAGCCAATTGATGTTGCATCCAAAGTAATTGGGCACAACAGCTTCCTGCAGCAACATACTCAGCTTCAGCTGTGGATGTGGCAACTGAGTTCTGCTTCTTGCTGGACCAACTCACCAGCTTGCCTCCTAGAAGCTGACACCCTCCTGAGGTGCTTTTTCTGTCAAGTTTACAACCTGCATAATCTGCATCTGAGTACCCAATTAGTTCAAAACCAGAATCTTTAGGGTACCATAAACCAAGGTTTGGTGTACCCTTAAGATATATGAAGATCCTCTTTACAGCCTTAAGGTGAGATTCCTTAGGGTCAGACTGATATCTTGCACACAAACATGTTGAGAACATGATGTCAGGTCTGCTAGCAGTCAGATAAAGTAATGAACCAATCATTCCTCTATAAGTAGCTTGACAGACTGACTTGCCTGATTTTACCTTGTGCAATTTGTCAGAGGTACTCATAGGTAGTTTTCATTTTCAGAACTTGTAGCAAAACCAAATTCTGATTAAATCATGAACATATTTACTTTGGTTTATAAAGATGCCATCCTCCTTTTGTTCAACTTGCAGACCCAGAAAGAAGTTTAGTTCTCCCATCATGCTCATTCTGTATTCACTACACATAAGTTCTGAGAACCATGTGCACAGTTTGGTATTTGTGGATCCAAATATGATGTCATCCACATAAATCTGAACCAGAATGACATGACCAGACTCCCTTTTTATAAACAAAGTTTTGTCAATTGAACCCCTTTTAAAATCATTTTTTAATTAGAAATTCAGACAGGTTTCATACCAAGCTCTAGGAGCTTGTTTGAGACCATAGAGTGCTTTATTTAATTTATAAACATGATCAGGGAGTTAGGGTCAACAAAACCTGGAGGCTGCTTACATACACCTCCTCCTGCAAATCTCCATTTAAGAATGCACTCTTGACATCCATTTGATAGACAAGGAAGTCTTTGCAGGTGCGTATGCTAGAAACAGTCTGATGGTCTCAATTCGTGCCCTGGAGCAAATGTTTCATCATAGTCAATTTCTTCTTCCTGTTTGTACCCCTTAGCCACTATTTCTGATCACCACACCATCCTGATCAAATTGTT
>CAJVGC010000060.1:48245938-48276933 GCA_910822075.1 Senecio squalidus | reverse complement strand
GCTTGATGTTATGCATTTCTACTGATTTCCTCTCGCACCTCCGTTGCTGCATAAAGTTGTTTTTAAATTTATGTTGTAAATCCTCAAAGTTGTCCACACTTTCCGTGGGCAAGCTATCATACCAGAGTCGCGCTGATCCTAAAAGAGTTTGGACGAACATATGGCACCACACGGGCATAGACCACTGTTCCACTTCCGCAGCTCCGGAGAAGATACTCAGATGGTCGTCCGGATCTTGCGAACCATCATACATCTTGACGTTGGTAGGCATCTTTATCCTCGAAGGGAATTTAAAGTTAGCTATACGCTTTGTGAATTTGGTACTTCTCGACCTTTGGTACGGCTTAGCCAGGTCATCCGCCTCAGGAACTGTTTGATGGATGACGGGGGGTGGTTGCCATAAGTAAGGGGGAACTCCCATATTTGGCTGAGGTCCATACAACGGTTGTCCGAACTGAGGAGGTTGAACAGGCTGGTATTGAAGAAACGGAGTTTGAGGGCGTGTCATGCCGAAGTTAAAAACTCCTGTCTCTGGTCGATTGCTTCCATTTGGAAGTTGGGCGTTAAGGAGGTTGACAAACGTCCCTGCTGGCCTACTGTCTGGCCCTGCCACCCTCGGCTCTCTTTCAGACACTCTTCTGGACCGCAACGTCCTGCTTTGGTTAGAGTGATCATTCCGAGTGGAGCTTTCCTCCTGCTCTATTTCTTCTGCATCTCCGTACGAGAGTTCGAGAGGATTTCCTCTCCTGCGCTCCTGCTGGGCATGTTTGTTCATCATAGCTTTTAGACTATTGAAGTTTTTGCTTACAAATTCCGGTGTGATCGGACTTGCTTGCTCGTTCACTCCTGGGGTAAATATCGGGGACGGTCCTGCGTCCTCAGCAGACTCTTGGGTAATGGACTGGACTACTCCTTCTTCTTGCTGATTTACGAGTACTTTTTCCATGTTTTCCCTCAATCTATCACCGATTAACAACAGGGTCCCACGGATGGCGCCAATGTTAAAGTAAAATTCCGAAGCTTTGGGCCTTCGTCTAATGACTGACGAAGGTGATACCGATAATACACACTAACAACAGATCCAATATATATTTACTATGATATTCAATATTCGAATGATTGGAGAGTTAATGCATAAAATGATATAAATGGTGTAATAAATGATCTTGTAAAAACTGCCTATTACAAAGAGAATGATTCCTTATATATAGTAAATATCCGGTCCTTATTCGGGAGATAATAGGCCGAAGGACCGGATTATTCCTATCTGTCAGGCGGTCCATGTCCTGCAGTGATGTGACTCACTCCTCTCCATGCTTTTAAGTACACTGTCACAGTCTTGGACATTTATTGCAAGACGCGTGACGGCGCTTTGTCCCTCATGCGCTTTTGCATTAAATGGTGCCACCCACTCTGTCTTGTCTCTCATTAATGTCATACTTCTTTAGGTGTTTCCACTCTCTGACATAAACGGCGACACATCTGTCCAATCACTGCCGTGGCGTAAGATCTTCAGGCCGTTGCTCCTAGCCTTCAGTACTAGGACCTTCGGTGTATCGGATGAAGGGCTTCGGCACTTGTGAGCAATAAACAGTCCCGTTGCTCCTTAAGTGTTAGGACCTTCGGTGCTCTGGATGAAGGGCATCGTCACTTGTGAGCAATAAATAGTCCCGCTGCTCCTTAAGTGTTAGGACCTTCGGTGGGTAATAAATACCCTACCCCAACAGAAGCGATTCGCCTCTTCAATTGGCATGCCTTTGGTCAAGATATTCCATTTCCAGAGAATGAAAGACAGGCACTCGAAGTTGTAAGTTATGCTGATGGTCTTCCTCTAACAATAAAAGTTTTGGGCTCGTTTCTTTGTGGTAAAGATGAACTTGAATGGATAGATGCACTAGAGAGACTGAAAACCATTCCGTTGAAGGAAACTCTTGAAAAAATGGAATTAAGCTACGAAAGCCTGGAGGGTGATTACAAGGAAATATTCCTAGATGTGGCCTGCTTACTGAAGTGGTGGGAGAAAGCCGATGCAATAAGAATGCTTGAAAGTTGTGGATTTCATGCTAGAAATGGTTTAAGAGTTCTTGAGCAAAAATCTCTCATATCTATTGATAAACTCTATGATGATATCATAGACATGCATGACCATATAGAAGAAATGGGCAAGAATATTGTGCGTCGTGTGCATCCGGATGACCCTAGCAGACATAGCCGATTGTGGGTTCAGGAAGAAATCGAAGATGTCTTGGCTAATGACTTGGTATGGATCTACTATAAATGTAATATGACACTCACATATTTTCATTAGTTGTGACAAGTGTATGGTTATCCTTGAATAACAGGGTACCGAAGCAACAAAATGTATGCATCTGAAACTCACCCCTGAGACACTTGTGGAAAGTCTTGGAAACATGAAGAAACTTAGATGCCTTATCATAGATTATGAATATTTTAAATATGATTTTGATGAGTGTGTGAAGATTGATGAGGGTACCCAATACTTTCCGAATGCATTGCGATATCTTAGATTGCACCATTACCCTTGTCGAAGCTTACCCAAGACATTTGGTGCAAATTATCTTGTTTCACTTGAAATATATAACAGCGAAATCGAACAAATATGGGAAAGGGAAGATAAAAAGGTAGGATGGCTGTGTTG
This sequence comes from Senecio squalidus, assembly GCA_910822075.1. Lineage (NCBI taxonomy): Eukaryota > Viridiplantae > Streptophyta > Magnoliopsida > Asterales > Asteraceae > Senecio > Senecio squalidus. Next base: position 48,274,274 of record CAJVGC010000060.1, on the reverse strand, counting down.
CAAAATTCATATAGGTTAATTAGTTATCGCAACTTGTAACGGTTTTGTTTTGTTTTCTAATTGTTGCTTATGTTAGGCTATGAAGAAGCTTAAATTCCTTATATTGCAATTTTCACAGTTGAAGATATGTGACATTAGGCTGATTCCGAATCTTGAGAGGTTAGATCTTTTGGGATGTTATTATCTGAAAGAACTTCATGTCCCAGTTGGATGTCTTAAACGGCTCGTCTACATAAACTTACATGAGTGCCAGAGTTTGAAATCTCTTTCATTTATCAAGCAGATGGAATCACTTGAGGTTCTTAATCTAAGTCGTTTATCGCTGAGGGAGTTCCCTGATATGACCGCGGCGCACTCCAACAATAGTTTGCTAGAACTAGATATTTCATATAATGATATCGAAGAAGTACCCACATCAATTAGTAATCTCCAGAAGCTTGTTTCTCTAAATCTGAATTATTGCACAAATCTGAAGAGTCTGCCAAGAAGCCTTTGTGGTTTACGACATTTGAGCACTCTTTACCTTAATTGTTGTCCCATAGAGGTATTGCCCGAGACATTGGTCATTTAGAATGTTTAAAGATCCTAAATTTAAACTATACAATTATTAAACATCTCCCTGACAGCATTTGTACGTTGAAACATCTTGAAACTCTTCTTCTCGTACATTGCCTGGTTCTTGATAATTTACCTGAGGAACTTGGTCGACTAGAATCTTTGGAGGAACTAGATCTTTCTTCTTGCAAGATAAGAGAGATTCCGAGCAGCATTTGTAAGTTGAAACATCTCAACAAGTTAAACCTTGAATACTGTTATCGACTATACAAATTGCCCGAGGATCTAGGAGATTTAGAATGTTTACTAGAGTTAAATGTTCGAAAAACAGACATACGCCATCTTCCAAGGAGCATTTCTTTGTTGAAAGGTTTAAAAGTCATTGGATTTGAAGTAAAAGATCATATACTGGAAGAGCCTATTAACAAAGAACCGTTAAAAAAGGTACTACATATGTTAACTACTCTGGGTGTGTACGTTTTACTTTGTCTAAAATTTTGAAACTGAGACCAAATCAACTCGAATAAAAATATACCCGTGTTAAAGTTTTTGAACTGAATATGTTATTAATTTACATGCATGTTCGCAAAATATAAATGTTTACTTGATATAACTGTCAATTGCAGATACTGAAGACTACTTAGAGTATATGTATGTTAAAGACGAACACGGGTAGAAGAATAATTACAAATCTAAGTAATGTAAATTCATTGTACATTCAATCGAGGATGCATTTGCGCCCTGTGCTGAAGATTTGGTTCACTTTGTTGATTTTCAGTTTCTATTAAGTTTTCGTGTATCTTCTTGTGTTGTAAACTCTTCCCTAATTGACTGCTGAACTTGAATAATATAATCAATGAATTTAAAATGTTATAAACTATTTTCTTCGTCTCGTCAAACATAATACTGTCTTGTTTACCAAATAAACTAGCAGCAACTTATCATCAAACAAATTTAGTTCTGAAGTTCTTGTACACGTTCAAAATCACGAAACTGAAATGGGAGAATTTGGTTGATGGTTTTGAAAGTTGACAAGTACTCCATTTGTTACTTTTAGCTTTATACTCAAAAAACCTACAGAATTTGCATCAAAATCCTCACACTACCCAAGGTTGACTGGTTTATAACGATCGTAATTAGAACGATTTTTTACATCTATATTTTCCCCAATTATCCAAACCTGTTCATATTCTACAGCTTGTTTTTTCTTTCATTTTTACACATACCAATGATTAACTTGCAGTGAAAAGACATACGATAAACTTAATTTCCAGATTGTTTTTATTGAATGCATACTAACAAAGAACTTAAATTACCATTTATATTCTTGGAACCACACGGAGATGAAGGCCTCCATCAATATGCAATGTAAACATTGTTTTGTATGTCACTTCTCTTGTTTTATCGGCCAACTTGAATCGAAAGAAGTGGAGAAGAGCAATCGACATTATTTTCATCTGACGGTACGAGAAATCTCTCCCCAAACAAATCCTAGGACCAGCCTGAAAATATGACCAAACAACCATATATTTCCAGTTACAGTCGTTTATACCATTATATAGTATGATACCTATTATTTCTTGCATAACATAAATGGAACAGATCAAGCGGATGATTTGGTTAAGGAGGTTTACTTACATGAAATGCAATGAATTTGAAAGGGGATTCGGGTTGAAAAAGTCCATTATCATTAAGCCATCTTTCAGGCTTAAAATCTTCAGCATCATCTCCCCAAATGTAGGACATTCTTCCCATGGCATACGATATATAGTACACACCGTCCCCTTTTTTCAACTCATAACCATCCGGAAGAACGTCATCAGTTTCTGCAACTCTTCCATCCTTGAAAACAGCGAAGCACGTTCAAATAACTTCATTATGTAAAATTTTAAACATTACCGTATGAAGATTTTTAAATCTAATTTGAAAGATACAGGGAGTCCCTTCGGTAGGACCTAAACAAATGTTCAAATTATACATGCTTATTAAAAGATTAAACCAACATTAAATTTTAACATTAATTTTGAAATTAAGGGGTCGTTAGATGTTTGTTTTGGAAGGGATTACTTCATTTTGAAGCCAAATTAATATTCAAATCTTTCTTTTTTTTATAAAATCTAGATGTTACCACGGGGACTGCAGGGTAAAGCCTCAAGGTTTCTGTCAAGGCTGCATGAAGGTAATGCATTCTCTCGAGCACTTCATCATTAATCAATTTAACAAAATCTTCAGCGTTTGCCTCATTTCCTTGATAGCGGATATGTTTTTCTATCTCTGATACAATTTTATCCTGTATGGCTGGATTCTTGCAAAGCATGTAGAAGAACCAAGAGAGCGTATTTGCACTAGAATCTTTTCCAGCTAGGATAAAATTTAGGATTATATCCATTAGATATCGATCATCCATCTCCGGATCCTTCTTGCTTTCGATCAAAAATCTTGTAAGTATATCTTCCTTTTGATTCTTCAAGTCAAATTACAAAATAAAGTTACTATTAGAAGTCAATATGAGAATTATATTATCAAGCGGTGACACGTACAGTATGTTGTTGCTTTTCAAGCTGCTCTCTTTTTCTACTGATCAACTTGAGAACAAAGTCATTGATCAATTTGATATTTTTTTTAAGAGAAGCTTCACAACCAATGTTAAGAAACCGTTTAAGTTTCCATAACGGGTCTACATAGCGCCAGAATGTAATTGCATTTGAATCATCAAATGCTTTGATAAATGAGTTCCCGTCCTCACTAGATCCTTCTACACAATCTAAATCTACTCCAAACCCAACTTTAAATATTGAATCCAAGCCACCTCTCATTAACAAGTTCTGTTAGTTGCAAAAGACGTTAAACAATACAATAAAGTAACAACTGACATTTTCTAAAATTGTCTAATGCCCCTACTTAACGTTCTATTTATCTTGAAAACTGATAACACCATAACAGGAGGTAGATTCAAACAATTTGGGTTATATTGTAGTCAAATGGGATAAATAAAAACATAAAGCCAAAAAGAAAACAGGCCAAATAGGTCGAACGGGTCAAAAGTACCCAAAGTGTATTTTTTAAATGCATACAAACTTTTGTTGTAATAAAATTATAAAAGGGTGTTTTTTAACCATAAGTACTATACATGCTTTAATAAAATAAATAGACAAAGAAAGTGTTTCTAAACCCAAACCGTTTTGACCCGTACCTACCCACCCGACCCACCCATGTCGCCACCTCTATTTAAAATCATAACGGAAGCAGTTTCTGGTTCTCGAAATGATAGTGGATTATACAGAAACATTTTCTATATTCATAGGATCTCAAATCTAAAAAAAGGGTGCACTAACAAATCGTATACCAAAAAACAGATTTTGAAGTTGACTTACATGTACATCTAAGATTTTCTCGTCCTTTGATAACAGGGAAACAATTCCAACCATTTTTGATGCGTTTGTTCTAAAAACTGCACAGCTGAAGTCTCTCAAAACCCGAGTTGAGAATTCAAAACTTGCAAGTTTTCTCTGCTGTTTCCACTTAACTCCATCAACAGCAAAGATACCATCGCCAAACAGGTCTGTTATTATGTCTTTATTATGCTTGCCTTTCGTGTAGTTTTCAAAATTGGTTTTAAGTATGTATTCAATATTTCTAACATCAGTTGTGTATAATTCACTTTGATCAGGGGCAAGAAGCCTAAAAGTACGGTGTTTGCGGGCAATAACAGTAAAGTAGTCATGGAGGGTATTGAAATAGAAAAGTTGACCAAATACGGTCCCAACAACCGGGGAGTATTTTCGGTTATTGATTGACTTTCCAACAAAGACTTTAAAAAATAGGGCTGAAAAGGCTACGGAAATTAGTAGCAGAATAGTAGCAAAAGAGATGAAGACGATATAGAAAAAATCCATATTGTGTGAAAACTGAAGCATGAGCATTTGTTGAATACAGAGGGAGCTTTTGAGGGGTGGAAAGGGCTTATAGAAGGTGAAAAGGTAAAACAAAAAAAATGAATATAATATTCGACTATTCGGTTAAATCTAGGATATGTGATTTAACTTCTTTAAGCATTCGGCTTTTCATTTACATTAACCTTTTTTGTGAAAATGAAAAGATGATCTATAATATGTATTCAAGAAAGAGAAATTTCAGATAAAATGCGGAAATATAAATGCAATCAACCCATTGAACTTGACATATTTCATTTAAATTTACTCGCTTTTGGGGAAAGCCTTTATGCTAGAAACATTGTTCGTTTGTAACGAAAAGCCAAGTACCAAGGTATGAAAAGTAATTCAACCAAAATTTACAATAAAGGTATTACCAATGACATGGGCGGAATACTTTTTTAACCAGGAAGATGAGAGTTATGTGTTTGACTTTACCAGTAATATATATTTATGTAAGGACAGAGACATATAGACAAGATACTAGCCATTGGTTGAATTCAATACTATAATTTGAATAGACGAGATACTAGCTATAGGTAAAATCATTGTTTATTTGTACGTTTCATGGAACTGCAGAAGGTCGAGACATTTAATAAGTGATCCTGAAATCTCAAACGATTGCTACAACTTAAATGTAATAAAGAAAATAATCCAGTCATATGATCGAAATGGTCTAGGATAGTTATGAAATAAAACTATTCTTTACTATCAGAATATTATATATACTCATTTTTAGTGTGCGATACGAATAAAAAATGACTCAATAATCTAATAATAGGTAGAAGGTGGGCTTAATGTAAGTTCGCATTATGCTAAAGATATGTTAAACGAAAGGTTACGAATTAAAAGTGCAAAAAATGACAACATGTATAACCTCTAAATGTTTACGTATCTTTGTAAGATTTCTGAATTTCTCCGATCTCCATCTCAGAGTGTTGTGAAATCATTTCATCCTCAACATCACTCATAGTGTCCTCTTCTTTAAAAGATTGATCGATTTGAATAGTGTTTTCGTCCTCAGAATCACTTTCAAACAAATCAACATCCTCCAAATCAGGCAGATCATTAAACGTTTCAATCTTTTTCTTCCTTCCTCTATAACCAGTAAGGTTCACAACTTTCTCCTTCCAAACAACCAATGGACATTTATCAATCAATTCAGAACCTTCATAAGCTTCCGTCAAGAAAACACTAAATCTTTTCCCTCTTTCGGAAACATAAAAGATTCCAAAATGCTTCAATAATATCCTCATCAGCTTTTGGGGCATCACAAATTCCCTCCTAAAGTGAGTTAAATGATCAGTAACCAATCGCTTCTCGTTCATGAAGCTTAACACCTCATGCATTACTGCAATTGCACGCTTATCAAACTCTACCGATCCAGCTTTCAGCTCCTTAGCATCTGCATAAGGAGAAAGGTATTCCCTTTTTTGAAAATGTTCAATCTGCCCAGCATATCTATACACTTTCTTGTAATCAGGTGGGAATTTCATTGGAAATGGCAATGCAAGCATGCCGGGAACATGACTTTCGGCGTTTGTGATACCTAAAACTTTTTTTTCCACTTCTGTAACTGACCAGGATGGATTCCAAGAAACAAGCTTTAAGAACTCAACCTCGTCCTCATTCTTAATAACCCGAAAAATCTCCGGATATTTATGCACCCAATTCTTCCTGAAATCATATGGCAAACCCATATCCCTTCTAAAATGTGCGATTTTATCCAAAGGTAGAACTTTGTCCACCGACATCATTAGCAACCTTGTTACATACTCAACGGCCTTTTCTTCATTTTGTTCTATTAATCTCTCTTCTTCTTCAATCAACTCTTCACCTTTTTTCGTTAACCCAACCCACGTTGTACCCCTTTGGTCCTTATACATCTCAAACAACTTTGGCGATTTCCGAATAAAATCTGATATCTTGTGAGGTTTGGGCAAATTAAGTGGCCGTCTGTGTTGATCAAGAGACCTTATGGGTATGATTTGTTCGGGTTCATGTTTTAACAATTCCAATAAAAACAAGATTTTGGAGGCGATTTTATGCTTTTCGACAGCTACTTCTAGTGTGTGGACTCGTTTCTGTTGGCTTCGGTCTTGAACACGTTTGCTCGTTGTCATTAACCGTGAATGCAAGGCTACGTAGTAAAAATCTTTAAATGGTTTAGTGATACTAGTTGTTGGTTTCATAAGTTGATTCGCCATTATGATTAAACGAATGAGGGTGTGTTAATCAGTTGTTTGTCGAAATGACTGAATAGAGTAACAAGATTGCAAGCAACAAGTCTGCGAAAAATACGAATATTCTCAGAGGCAAAAACACAAACACCTTGTGTGCATGCTTATGGAACAAAAATGAAACCGTCTACTGATGGAATATATGTATATTCTATACAAGGAAGCAATTCGGTTTAAAAACAAAATAAGGAGAAGAAAGTACCCAAAAATTGACTAGAGAAGACGGAGTCATGAATTGATGTCATGTAACAAAATATTGATTAAAACCAACATAGACTTACTTATGTTTGTTTTTAGCAATGTTATATTAGCAAACATAAACTAAACTTCTAAGATCAGCCATTTTATTTTTTTAGACCCGTTTCATATTTATTTTAAACATAACTTATATTGAAAAAGAGCTTGATTTCTTTCGGTTATATTAGATTTAGAACGTAAGAATTTACAAAGTGACAGTTTACTTATATTCACACAAATTGTTTTTAATAGTCTGGGTTCATATATTTTCATCAGTTTACTCGTTGAAAAACCGACAAAATGTTACTGACATTCAAACCGACCATTTTGGTCCAAATGGCGTCGATTCAACAACCAATCGGCTTGTCCACAAGGTACCATTGGCACTAGCCTCGTAAATTTATTTGATTTTCATTGTTTCTAAGTGTACCCTTCTTCTTCTTTTTTTATTTTTTTTATTTTACTTTATAGTTTTTGATTTTATTGTCATTTTTCATATTCAATAAGCCATAACCCACCAAATAAATTAGAAAAAGCAGAGATAGGTTTATAAGTCCAAAAAGGATCTAAAGTATATGTTTTGTTCTACTTTACATAAAGTTGAAACAAATCATATGGATATGGTTTTAGATGAACACATAAATGATATGAATCAGTAACTGATTAATTTTAACACACCGGGCCACCATTAGATTTGTCCCCTAAATGCAATGAATCATTTCTATTTCGTATGTCTCCCATTCTTTTGTCATTTAATTCACTAAAAACCAACTATATAGTTTCTAGGTGTTGACTCGAGTAATCATGTGATTAGTGATCACCATTGTTTAGAATTTTAAGGATGTGTCTTTATAAAAATGTAACTTAACCTATTGAGGGTAGGTAAAAAAAAATGACCTAAATAAGGAACGAGAAGTATTATATTCGAGGAATGGTCAATGTTTTGGAATCAATAATATATTAAAAAAGAGGTTGGATTTTGTAAAGGATATCGTGACTCTAAGTAAAGATTCGTCTACTTAATTATTGGGCCATTTTTGTTTTGGTTGGACAAATTTTTATCCACATTTAGTCTACACATTTTGTAGAAATTGAGGCATTTGTATTTTTGGGGGTTTTATCTTTAGTAATACGATTCAGTTTTGCTCACATCTTGTTGAGGTTTGTCATTCCCTCAAGTTTGAGGGTGGCGTTTGCTCAATTCTTAGTTTATGGAACTTTTTTGTTACGGAAGATTCAGCTTTCGATCAAGGTTTTTCGAAGTTCTATAAGTTTTTATTTTAGAGAAAGCAATAGAAGTTTGAAGTACTATAAATTTTTTTTAGAAAAGACGGTTGAAATTGATGTCCTATAATGTTTAGTTAAAACTTATTAGTCAGCTTTGCAAGCATTACTTGGCGGACTTTTTGGCATCATCTTTTAGAGTTTTGTCACATTTGGTCGTACCAAGTCTGCAAAAATGTTTTTTTTTTTGAGCTAGTGGTTTAATTGCCTCTATTTCTCTTGTGAACATTTAGTGTGGTTGTGGAGATGGTCAATTTCTTGAGAGGACCATTCTTTCAGTTTTTTGTATCTTGTTTCGCATGAGGCTAATCAATGTATCACTGGTTTGTTCTATCTTGAATAACGAATTTTGACTGTTTTAAAAATAAAATAAAATTGAGTACAAAAATTTGATCAAAAGATATTACATCAAGAAAACCGAGAAATGTAAAACTTTTTTAGAATTTTAGTAAACATGTATCCGTTATATGGTCTTCAAATGCTTGGAGACCACCATGATTTCATTTTCATATACTCCATGGTGTTCCTCTCTTTTCTTTTCCTTTTTCATATAAATTCTGCTTAATAGAAAACGCAACTTGATAAAATCTTATCATTTTGTCACGCTTGAGTTATACAATTAATTAGAGTAATCTGATGTTGTTTAATTCAACATTTAACAAAGAAAATAGCATGAAAACTTAAGATATAGCTTTTGAAAAGTAGATTTGGTGTTTAGAAACGTATTGAATATTGTATTTCCATTTGGACAATGTGACCCTTTGGGCCATGGTGAGTGTCAAAATAAAGGCACCCATTTATAGCCATCATTAAGCATGGTATGACAAGTCCCCATATATACCACATCTCCAAATTATGATATCAATTGATGTCTTGGGCTAAACTATCCGTCGGTCCATTAAATATTACGGATTATATATTATAAACTATAGAGTAAATTACATAGATCGTCCCTAAGGTTTATATGCAATTAGTGATTTCGTCCATAACTTTGAAAAGTTGCATGGATCGTCCCATTGTTTAAACTAATTACTCATTTCGTCCCTAATTTCAACGTCCGTTAATTTCCACCGTTAGTCTGTCCCACGTGTTAAACACGTGAGGGGTATTTTAGTCTTTTCGTCGTTTTCTTTTTAATTACCCCCTTTTTTAACCTAACACTTCATCTTCCCTAATTTTAACCTAACACTTCATCTTCCCTAATTTTAACCTAACACTTAGCAATCCTCTGTAACACAAATATATGCAGTCTCAATTAGCAATCAAAGCTTTCAGCCTCTTCGATGGCCGACGATTTTCTTAATTACTGGTCGATGTTTCTGTTATATTATAGAGTAATGTTGATTGAGGTTGTTAATCTCCGCCGGAGTTCTCCTACGCCGCCGGAGTTCTCCTACGCCGCCGGAGTTCTCCTACGCCGCCGGAGTTCTCCTACTGCCGGATTTAACACAATTGCCTGAAAGTTTGTCGGAATTCGTCAACTTATAGTACTGAAGTGTTTGAGTAAAATTTGTGTTGTCGAGGTCAGTGACGGCGGTTACGGTTATTCGTGTTTTTTCCGGTGGTTACTACTCCGGTGACGGCGAGTGAATGATTGATAGTGGCAGAACCACACCACCATTGTTGTGGCAGAACCACACCGGTGACTCAATTGAGAAGAAATGGAGCTGAATGATTGATTGAATTATGTAGAGTGAATGATTGATAGTGGAATTGTGGATCTGGAATTGTTTTGAATGATGACTTGAAGTGAAATTGGGGAATTGGGAATTAGGTTAAAATGAAATTGATTAGAAAAGGGGGTAAGGTAGGTGAAGGCTGGGAAAAGACTAAAATACCCCTCACGTGTTTAACACGTGGGACTGACTAACGGTGGAAATTAACGGACGTTGAAATTAGGGACGAAATGAGTAATTAGTTTAAACAATGGGACGATCCATGCAACTTTTTAAAGTTAGGGACGAAATCCGTAATTGCATATAAACCTTAGGGACGATCTATGTAATTTACTCTAAGCTATATTATTTTACTCGTTTTAGTTTATTTTTTTTAGTTATCATCTTATTACATATACGTTCTAACTTAGATATCCTATAACAATTTCTAAACCATTTTCATGACCACTTTCAAATTGTTTACTACAAAGATCCGAATATAAAACATTTATTGGATTTTCGCGAATCTAAAATTCTTATAACTAATAAGACAATTAAAATAACCATTGCATTGATAATAACAGATAAAGTAGATTAACATATAGCTCGTTTCATAGATTTGTATATTTAAAGCATACACTTTATGTAAACATAACGCATCCAAAGAAGTAACATAACATATGTGATAGCTAATAGTTAATATGTTATGATAACGTTTTAAAAACATAACATATGAGATAATTAATATGGTATATGATAACGTATTAAAACAACATAACATATAAGATACTTAGACCACTCCCATTCATAACACCCATAACACCACTTTTCGATGCCACGTCACCATAACACCAACATAACATAACATAACATAACCCCCCATTCATAACACCAAAAACTGGGACCCACTACCTTTTTTATTTTTCATTTTCTTTCTTTTTCTCATATTATTTTTAAAACATTATTAATAAAAATAAACTTAGATTAATATTAAAAAAAACAATACATAAAAAAAAAATAAAAAAAACCATTACATAAAAAAAAATAAAAAAAAATACATAAAAAAAATAAAAAAAACAATACATAAAAACTAATCCTCGTCTGCGGCTTCCAATTCGGCACGTATTTTGTCCTTCTGCTTTTCGATTTTAGCCCGATCCCGTGGCGGCAAATCATCGGTTGGCATACGAAGAAATTCCATTTTCCGAAAACGGATTCTGAGTTTGATCTCCTCTGTTTTTGCGAGCCTAAGCTCGCGAATTTCGGTGACAAGGTCTTCGTTAAACTCGTCCCGTTTTGAAGTAACATCGGAGGAGGAGGAGGAACGTACGCTCTTAGATGGTCGTGGCCTTCCTAAAGGTCGTGGAAGTTGATCATGGCCAAAGAAGTCCGGTTTTGCATCGTCGTCGAGGTTGACCAGGTCAATGGGTTTAGGATTAGCAAACCTTGGCGAAAGATGCAAAACTTCCCATGCAGCGTGATGACAAAATGGGCGTAGATTTTCGGCTTCGAACATGCCTAACGCCGTTGTGTAGACGACTTTGTCATCCTCGCCGCTCGGTCGATCTCGTTCGGCACGGTCATGACATGCTATGAACAATTTTATATTTTTGCTCATAGCCCTCCATTTTGAACTTAGCTGATTTTTTGTAAAAGGTTCCGCCAAACCTTCGTTGAAAATAGCCATCACACGGAACCAAAAAGTTATACCATCTTGGTCGGTTCCTTTTTTCCGATCCTCCGAAACATGAATCCAATTCTCCGCCAAGCGCCGCTCTTGGACTTGTGACCAGTGAACCTTAGACGATGGAGTGGCTTCAGGTTCATCCGTAGCTTTTTTCTTTCCCTTGTCTTTTCTCTTACGAGAACCACTAGGTTCAGCTACTTGTGGTTGAAACGATTCAGACGGTTTGAATGGTTGTGGTTGGGGTTGATGGAATGATTGGGGTTGGGGTTGATGGAATGATTGGGGTTGATGGTATGATTGAGGTTGGGATTGATGGTATGATTGTTGTTGGGGTTGAGAGAACGATTGTTGTTGGGGTTGAGAGAACGATTGTTGTTGTTGTCGTTGTTGGAATTGTTGGAATTGTTGCCACTCGGTCATGGCTTGTTGATGGGGTTGAGGTGGTGTGTTGGTGTTTCCGGCGAGTAGTGAAGTAAAACCACCGGGTTGGGTTTGGAAATTTGCGAAGCCCGATGAGTTAGTCGAATTGGGATCGGATGACGGAAACTCGTTGTATTGAGACATTTTTCGGGTTTTGTGGATAGAATGAATATAATTGTAGAGAGAAAGAAATGGTTTGGTGTAATATTTTTGTGTTTGGGATTGGGTATTTATAGGGGAAAAAAAAAATTAAATTTAAAAAAAAAAAAACCTACCTAGCCGTTGGCCAACGGTAGGAAAAAGAAAAAAAGAAAAAAATCTTTTTTTTTATAACGGTTAGAATTGGGAAGAAAAAAAAAAAAAAAAAACACCAACACACCGCGTCGCTCGAGCAACACCACGGCAAGAAAACCGCCACCCAGCCGTTCACGGCATTAAACGCGGCGAAAACGCCCGATAACGTGACGGCTGGGGGTAGTCTTAGTATGCTTAGTGATACAGATTATTTGTTATTGACATGTTAAGCTAACATATTAAAACTGTTATCACTTAAACATTTATTGTACCCATGTCGACTGATGAGACAAATAATAACCCTTTAATTTGAAACATAAAAATTACTACAATACAATAGATTTATCATCTTTAAAACATTGTACTACTAATAAACTACATCACAATTGCAAAGCTAATTCAATTATTTGTATGTTTATGTCTCTTTAACCAAATATTCTCACATAAAATGAAATGAGATTATGGGTTACGGTTTACGACTATGAAATAATTACCTCAATATTGAAGTGTTACATGACTTCTACATATGTATTTATTTAAAAAGTCGGACTTAATTTCACATGTATAATCAATATTTTTCTTTTAATTAGGGGGTGTTTGTTTGAGCTTATATAAGGGCTTATGAGCTTATTGAGTTTCGGCTTATATTTCATAAGCCCAAATTTTATGGCTTATGTAAGGGATTATGAGCTTATTACTGTTTATTTAGTCATAATAAACAGTAATAAGCCCATAAGCCTGTACATAAGCCATAAAAATTGGGTTTATGAAACATAAGCCGAAACTCAATAAGCTCATAAGCCCTTATATAAGCTCAAACAAACACCCCTTTAGTAAAGATATATTAAAGGTTTCAAGTCGAAAAGCCGAAAGTATTCCTAATGAGGTTTACTCGAAGAAGGAAGACAAACTAAGGGTGTGCTTGGTTGGGGTTAATGGAGGTTAATCAATGGTAATGATAATCATTGATAGTGTTTGGTTTGTCATTAGGTAATCAATCATTATCCACTATATCCATTAATAGACAATAAACCATTACTCAATAAAACGAGGGTAATGAAAGTGGGATAATGATTAACCCCTCTTTCATTGCTTTTCCCATTCCATTTCCCATTCATCACTTTGAAACAACCGCCCAATAAACAAAACACACTAAAAAGATACCAATTTTTAATGATATGTGTCAAATTCACCGCACAATCTTGATCACCTAATATCTTTATTGAAGTGGCGAAATTACCAATAATAGATGAGATGTTTTTCTTCATTTTAGTCCTAAAAATAACATATAGCATAGAACATCTTTAAATGTATGATATATAATCCAATAAGATATGACAAATCCCCATATAGAAGAAAGGTTTAGCTATTAATTAAAGGTTAAAACACAAAACCAGTACAAATGTACAATAACACAATAAGGTCTCAGATTAGAGTCTTCCTTTGGAATTTCCTCATTTGGTGAATATTAGGAGATAACTAACTTTGGTGTAATATTCCAAATCACTAACATAGCCCGTTCCAAAAAAAAAAAAAAAAAAAAAAAAAACACAATAAGGACTGTTTTGTCTTTTGCCCAAATAAGGTCATTTTGATTTCCAGCTCACTTATCCGGTACACACATATTTAACACTAACCCTAGTTAACATTTTAAATTAACCATAGTTAAGTTAACTCACTATTAAATTAAGAACAATTTCTCTTACACAATTTACTTACAAACACTTTCTTCAGTTTCAGGTTCCACTTTCCTTTTTTTTTTCTTTTACTAACGTGCGCCACCATGAGCGCATTACGCACCATCTTCCTCATTGTTACCGTCACGGTCACCGTCGTCACCGGCCACAACATCACAGCCATCCTTTCACAATTCCCCGAATACAGTGAGTTCAACAACTATCTCACTCAAACAAAACTGAGCGACGAAATCAACAGCCGCGAAACAATCACTGTTCTCGTACTAAACAACGGCGTCGTTTCGTCGCTCGCGGCGAAACATCCGCTTTCCGTTGTTAAAGGAGTGTTAAGCTTACACATTCTTCTAGATTATTACGATAACAAAAAACTTCACGCGATATCGGACGGGACTACACTTTCCACTACTTTATACCAAACCACTGGAAATTCCCCAGGGAATCTAGGATTTGTTAATATAACAGATTTAAAAGGAGGTAAAGTCGGTTTCGGGTCGGCTGTGTCCGGCTCGAAACTAGACTCGTCTTATACGAAATCTGTGAAACAGATTCCGTATAATATTTCCGTTTTGGAAATAGACGCGCCTATTATCGCGCCAGGGATATTAACAGCGTCTACTTCAGACGCTGTTAATATTACTGCCTTGTTGGAAAAGGCAGGATGTAAAACCTTTGTGAAGTTGATTACAGATACGGGCGTGTTGAAAATGTTTAATCAAGCTGCGGCTAAAGGATTAACTGTTTTCGCTCCATCGGATGAAGCCTTTAAAGCGGAAGGTGTTCCGGATCTGAGTAAATTATCCAACGCTGAATTGGTTGCATTGTTACAATACCACGCGCTCGCCAGCTATTCTCCAAAAGGCTCGCTGAAAACGACTAAGGATCCGGTAAGTACACTTGCTACCAACGGTGCTGGTAAGTATGATCTGAGCTTCGAAACCGCGGGAGATTCCGTTACTTTAGATTCCGGTGCCGGTACTTCTCGTTTAGCTAGTACTGTTCTCGACGCAACTCCGATTTGCCTTTTTACAGTCGACAATGTACTTCTTCCGGTTGAATTATTCGGTAAATCACCATCGCCAGCACCGTCATTGTCACCTGAAACATCTCCGGCTTCAGCTCCTTCACCGGCTGATTTGTCACCGGAACCAGCGGCAGCTCCGTCGCCGTTACTATCTCCACCAGCTCCTCCGATGGAATCTCCGGCTTCTGGTCCTGCTCCGTCAGATGGTCCTACTGCGGACTCGGAAAATAGTAACGCTAACGGTGTTGACGGTGTTAGGGTGACGTCGTTTGTTTTAGGTCTAACGGCGTTTATGTCGGTTATGGTTATGTTTTAATAAGTCGTTAATTATTTTCGAGTGTGTGCGGTTTTTTTTTAATTTAATAGTGGATTTATGATGTCTAGATTATGATTATGGTTATGGTTTTAGATGCGTATTTTAGCATAAGGGGGGTGGTGGTGTAATAACATTGATATGTGTGACTTTGTTTACTTTGAGTGATACTGATTACCGAGGCATGCTTTTGTTGATTTCAAACTTATTTTGTCCCTCTTTTTTCTTTTTCTTTTTCTTTATTTATTTATTAGCCATATCTATTTTTATATTAAGCATGCGATTTAAAGTTTTGTTATATTCAAATAAGTTAAATGCATAAATCGTCCATAACATTTGTTGTAAGTTGTCTCTACCGTCTACGGTATTGAAAGTATGAAAAACTTTTATGCGGATATTGTCATGGAGAGAGACAGTTTATGTAAAAAGTCGAATTGATAAACCATTTCTATTAGGAAGGATACCCATGTAAAAAATTACTTGTAAAGACAATAATGCATTATTTTATTTATATGAACGAAATTTGCAACATAGACAAACTTTATTTTTTGGGGCTTTGGATTTTTACTTAGTTTGTATGTATGTCGTCTTTGAAGGTGGGCGAAGAGGACGACTGTCAAAGACAACTAATTTTTTGGGGCTTTGGATTTTTATTGTGCGTGTGTATATAATTTAAGAGAAATGATAAACATACAAAAGAACTACAAAAACTTACATATAGTGCTATAATATGATTGGTTTAATATTCAAACCACTTTATTTTTATTTTATATGTTACTTTTGTAATCTTTTGTATATGTAGCATGTCTCATAATTTAATGGATCAAGTAGTTTCAATTGAAATAATAAACATGAAAAAGAATGTGTAGAAATAATTAATTGAGTAGTTTTTATTAATATAGTATTTGTTCTTTCCTTTAGCCAAAACTTTAATTTACGACTATAATTTTATATTTAAACAGTTTTGACCAAAGCCTCTCATTGCTTAAACACATTTCTATGTTGGTTCATAACTGAGATGATGATCAATATGATATAAACCACGAATACTTTGAAAGAACACTAATTTAGAAAATTATTTTGGGCAAAAGTTGTAAAGTAGCTAATAGTCTAAGGGGGAATTATGAAATTTAGTTATTGGAAACTCCGGGAGCATTGTAGAGTTGCTGTCAGTGTGTAGCACGTGAAGAAAGCCTGAGAGTGTGGCCCACAGATTTTGAATGGGCCATTTTTGTAATTTATGGAAATCCAAATGGACCACTTTTGTAGTTTATCATAATTAAAACGATAGATATATTTATTAAAGTTAACTACAAATTTGGTTGTTGAACCCATAAATGAAGACACTTCTTGTTTAGAGTTTATGACTTCTTGTCGTATCAACTCTTTGCTTATTTTGGCAAATTCTAATTTAAAGTTCCAACCATTATAGTGTCTCGAATTTAAAGATACTTGGAAATATGATTGTTGAATTAATTTGTAAGGAAACTTCTTGTGGATGTTTTACCATCGGGTTTACCTCCAATTCGTGGCATTGAACATCAATTCGATCTTATTACGGGTAGTCCATTACCAAACACGGCCGCTTATCGTTGTAATCTAGAGGAAACGAAAGAGTTGCAACGGCAGATTACGGAATTGTTGGATCGGGGCCTGATGTGTATTTTATAACATAAAATTATTTAAAGTTTAGAAAAGAATTTTACCAAAGTAGATTAACACACAATACAGGCAGTGTACCTGATCGTACGATAATATAGATTCAGTAAGTCCGGATCGAACTCCGGGAACGTGTATTTATATTCGTTATCTCAAATTATATAATTAAACTAAATAAAGCAAGTAAATATGGGGGACGTTTTAGTTCTGTGAGAACATATTTCAGAAAAACAAATAACTAAATTAAAATAGCAATTGAATTAACTAAGTGGAATTGCGGATAAAAAACTGTTTCGAAAAGACTTTTAGATTTAATCAGATATTAAAAAGCAGTGATTACTTGGAATTGTGTTTTACTTGGATCATGAATAATAAGAATATGTTTGATTGGTTTAACTGTGATTTCTATAATAATTAGACTTCCTATTAGAGTTGTCTAATCCTACAATTTTAGAGAAAGATCATACGACTAATCGTACATCAAGAGCTATCTTAGATTATCCACTCTAAATTGTGCTTTAATTTCACTATTATTTACAATTTAATCTGTCGACTACGAATTAACAAAAGTCTCAATTATTCAATTTTGATATAATTGTCATGTTCATTCAATTCATTAAATTACTAATATCTTAGCCTATCTCAATTAAGTCTCAAGCTACAATTATCTAATAAATTATATAATCGTAAATAACTGATAAACTTATAAAAACGTTAGTTATGATATAGATTTATCAATCACGCTAAGTAGTAAATTTAATGACTTTGAATAAACATGGATCGCGATTAAACGTAAATAATAACGGAAAAACCAATTAGTTCAAACATAAACTTAATTAAACATAGATCCAAGTTCAACAATCCAAACAATCACTTAATGAGTTTAGCTCATGTTGGATTGTAACAAAATAGCATAAGAATTCTTAAACAAAAACATTGTATCAAGAAAAATATGAATAAAGTGTAAACCAATACTAGCAAACTTCAAAGATGATTAAAAGAGATTAATCAAAGCTTCTAACGTGATCAAAGGCTTCCAGAACTCTCCTTGCAGCTTTCCAGGTCGAAAGTAGAGTGAAAATATGGAATAAGATGTCTCCAACTCGAACCCTAGAAGCCCTTTAAATAGAGTCTGATCCGTCCAGTTTAGCCGGCGGCTGGCTGATTTCAGCCGGCGGCTGGAAGGCGCGGGTGGAAAAGTTGCTTCCGCTGCACGTTTAGGAACAATTGTGGAAATTTAATCCAGCCGCCGGCTGGTTCTTCAGTTTTCACTTTTGTTGCTCGTTTGTATCCGTTCTGAGCCGGTTTCAGCTCCTTTTCGCTCCATGATCCAAATGTAACTCTAATCTGCAATTATAACTGAAAACATACCAGATCATAACAAAAGTTGCAGAAAACTAGAGTAAAAATGAGAAATATGATTACAAAATATCGATTATTTTAAGCATATCAAATTCCCCACACTTGAATCTTACTTGTCCTCAAGTAAACTATCAGATTTAGAACAAAACAATCATCTTCAATAAAAATAAAATACCCAACGAATCAAGTAAATTCACAAAAAATTTATTTACGAAGATGAATTTAACAATTACCAAGCCAAAAATTTAAATGCATAACTAAACATCTCACGATTTGGGAAGTATAACACTCAATCACTCAAAAAGCTAATCTAAGTGTAATATATATGTGAAATCGCTCAAGCTCAGTCATGACAAGTATTCTATCATAGGCTTGATAACGATACGCTTCTCCACCAATAGAGTCTAAGTAACTAGTTCAGAGGACTTATGGTCATATCAATGGGTGATGGATACAATGATGGAAAAATGAAATGAAAGTGAATTATAATGAATGATATGAAACAAATAAATTCCAATTAGTCTACAAATCCAAATATTTAAGTCAAAAACCCTATTACTTTCAAAAGTCGATTGATTATCCCTAATGGCTCATTCTGATGAAACTACAAAGACCAAATTTCGCCTTAATTCTTCAACGGTTCGATTGAGAATTTTATTTCTCGCAAATTTCGTTAAATCACTTCAACAGTTATTGGTTACCTAGTACGGGCTTTAATAAATATATATATATATATTTTTTTTATGTTTTTTTTTTTTTTTATTAAAGACACCGCTCAAAAGGTCCATCAAAATTATGTATAACTCTTAATACTTACATCCACATGTGATTTCCTTCGTGAACTCAAGTAAATTACACAACTCCATGCCATCATATATAACAATCCGTCTAATAATCAACCACGTTATGAAAGAGGAAAATTTTCAACAAAAATATCTGGATTAAACGACTTAAACATTTAGGCTCAATTTATGGAATATATATGTGGAAAGGTGATAAAAGAAAAAGGTTTGGCGCAAATATGGTATCTAAAGGTCAAAAACACTAAAAACGAGTGTTCGATAGGTAGTGTGAGTCAAATAACCAGTGTAGCTACCGACTATAGGAAACGAATAGGCCAATCAACGGTTTAACAATCCTAATTCTTTTGCCTCTTTCCTAGTTACTAATAAGTAAAACTTATGCTCATTCATAGCCTCGAAGCGTATACAGTGTCAAGTTCTAAAGTCTACAAGTCACCGGCACACTCATAAAAAATGAAGATAAAAGCATATAAAATGTATGCTATAATGGCTCAAATCCTCACAAATATGTAACGGGTAGGTGTGCCTAGTTATGCAACTAGTTAAAACTAATTACGAGAAACATGTCAAAAATTTTTAAATTTTCACACAAAATCTTCCTAAGGACAAATAGATTCTTTCCTAACCCCTTCCTAGAGATGGCAACGGGGACGGTTATGTCGGGTATTGCATTTCCCATCCCCATAACCATATCCCCACCCCCATAACCATAACCGTAACCATCCCCGTCGGGTATTAAAATTTTGGCCCCATCCCCATCCCCATCGGGTAACGGGGATCCCCAACGGGTATTCGGGGAATTTTCCCCATTACAAGTTTTCGAACTTTTATTATAAATAACTTCACATTTTGTAACTATCAACAAAAAAAACATAGGAATAATAATAAGCAAACACTTCAATCGCCAAAATAACAAAATTTATACCGATATATATATATATATATATATATATATATATATATATATATATATATATATATATATATATATATATATATATATATATATATATATATATATATATATATATATATATATATATATATTCGGGTATCCATCGGGGCCGGTTTTGGGTACGGTTATGGATACCCGATAGGTAATACCATCCCCGCATCCATCCCCGAATTTTGAATTCGGTTATTATTCGTCCCCGTCCCCGTCCCCGGTCAACTCGGGGATTTACCCGGTCAACTCGGATTCGGTTTTCGGGTCTCCATCGGATACGGTTTTTTTTGCCATCTCTACCCCTTCCCCACACTTAAACAATACAATGTCCTCATTGTAAAAAAAAAAATCAGCGAATAAGTGTAAAAAGAAAAAGAGAAAGGAAGAAAAAGAACTCCGCCATTTAGATGTCGAGATTCTGTGAAAGGAGACAGCAGTGGAAAGAATGTAAGGCTGTAAAAGCATAACGTCCTCAAAAAATCTGCATAGCTCTCCATTGAAAATTTGAAATTTCGGCATTACTTCCACTAAAATCAGCGATATTCTAAAATGGGAAAACACAATCACAAACTTATTAAGCACCAAGAATAGAAAAGTACATAATAAATCCATTACAACAAGTCACACAATAATCCATAACAATAAAAGAAAATGGGTTCACTCAAATAAACCACAAATATATCAAAACCATCATCACATATCATCCCAACGTCGTGTCCAGGATGACCTCTGACTCTCCTGAATGGTTCGCTGCTCCTCTTCGTCTTGCTGGCGCTGAGCCTCAGTAGGAGGATAGTAGTGGTGAGCGGACCACAGATGGTGGCGATCATCAAATGTCGAGGAGGAGGGCATGTCCTGGTCCATAGGAGTGTCATCGCTAAAAGTATGATAGGACTCGTCGTACACCTGATAATTAATACCCGCCCGCTGATGGTACTGGTACAACATCTCGTCCTGATAGCGATTCCTACTGTCAAACTCATTCTGCAAATATCCAACCTGATTGCTGACCATGCTGATGTTGGAGTTGAGATCGTAGTAACGATCCTCCATACGGTCAGCGAAAGTGTCGAACCGAGACGACAATTGCCCCATGCTAGATGTCAGTGCAGCAATCTGAGCGTTCAAATCCATTTCCTAAACCGGCGAAGCGTCCTCATCATCCGACTCCTCTATAACTCGACTACTGCTCGCTCCACTAGCCCGCTTAATTTCAGCCCATCGATAGGTCACATGGTTCCCTGGTGCTACAAACCTAACCACTATACCTGCTGACTTAAACCAAGCTGAACCTAAAAGGCGCATCTCTGGTGTCAAGGTAGTACACCGATCAAATCCTGCTCCACGGAATTTCAAATGCTTACCAATAACGGTAACAAAGTGACCCCCTCTAATAACACTGCCGGGTCGTGCACCCTTTAGTATCTGAGTCATCCAACGGGCTAAAATATACGGGACATTGACGACCCGTTTTTGCACAATGCAACCCAACCAAAACAGCTCCTCCTTGTGACACTTCTCAATCCCAGTCTTTCGGCCAATAACAAACAAGCAAACCATGGCAAAAATGGCCCGAACTTTAGGATCCCGAATCTGAGTATAAGATGGCGCACGTTCGGTGGTTAAAACTCCATTAGCTATCGTGGACCATATGGCTGCGTTCTCAGAATAATTGGGAGTTTTAATCCCGGAAACCATGAAGTCATCAAAATCAGGATGTGCCAAGTCGGCCTCATCAAATAACCCAAGAGCTTCCCCAAATTCTTTCAGCGACAAATTTCGAAACTTACCCCCTAATAGAAACGACACAGTTTTGGCGTTTGGATCGGGGTCGGCATGATTGAAGGAGAAAGAACTATAAAACTCGTAGGTAGCCTCAATATAGATTGGCTCGTTGATTGAAAATAACCTGTCCCAAGCTCTACAAGTGAATGTCCCAAAATTGACTTCTAGCATCTCCTCAAGTTCGGCAGCTCCAGATTCAAAACGGGTATCATGTGCAATTACCTCGTTCAAAAAATCCCAATCAATACCGGAAGGGGCAAAAACCGGGTACTGCTGCATGGTGGATAATTTGGCCTGAATTTCTGCCTGCCTCTGTTGATTAATGCCACGCCTAAGTGGTACTCGTAGGTAAGGGTGATTAATGTCATAAAGTGGAACGTGAGGTGGGACTTCAAGCTGAGCATTTTCGTCGGCCATAATCTGCATAAAACAATTCAGAACAACCATATTAGTAAGATAGAACAGCGACGAAAAATAGAAAGTCTCAAAAACAGGTCGAAACAAAAAGCAATAAATTTTCACACAGCAAAATTTGGCCGCCGGCTGGCTAAACTCAGCCGCCGGCTGGATGGGAACCGCCGGCTGGCCAGCTTTAGCCGCCGGCTAAATGCCCAGGTCTGTGGTTTGTTGCTGTTAAATGCTCGAACTGCTGTGAAAAGACCACTATCAAAAATATAATGCAAGTCACGAATTGCACAAGTAAAATCCGCTGTATCTGTTAAACCACTTCATTAATCCAACAATCCCAATTCAAAGGTCAACAACTAAATCCTACAAAGAATTCAATTATCAACCCAAACTTCACTTAACATACCATTTTTCGTCAATTAAAACATGGAAATTTGATTTTAACACTCAATTTGACCAACAATTAGTAGCAAAGAATAAACCTATTAACTAATTGTAGTAATACCAAGTTACAAATTCCTAGCAAAACCCCAAATTTTTCAATTACTTCTAAACAAAATTAAACCATGGAAATCGAAAATTGAACTAGGCCTAAGCATACAAATCATCTAAGGAATGAATCCTACCAATTAATTGTAAAATTAAGCAATAACAATTTCGGATTCGAAAAACCCCCAATTTGTGTTCTTCATGAAAAATCAAAGAAAAACAAGAAAGAGAAGTGTATAAATCATACCTTGGTTCTTGAATTAGAGATGGAATTGAAAAATTGAAGAAAATCGAACGAAAATGGCGAAGTTAAATTCTCAGCCGCCGGTTAGGTTATAAGATAAGTGTGTGTGAAATGTGAAATGTGAAAAAAAACGGTATGTATAATTTTTCAAAAACCTGATATCCAGCCGGCGGCTGGAATTTTGAGCCGTCGTCTGGCTTTTAGCCGCCGGCCAAAATAATTCAGCCGCCGGCTAAAAAGTTCTGTTCCGAAAAATAATGTTTTTTCGTTCAGTGGTTTAACACGATCTAACCTGGTTTCCGACATGTTTAGCAGCTCTCATATGATGAACTAAGTGAACCTGAAACAAAAAAATCAAAGATTAAAAGAGAAAAACACGTAGTGTACATATATTTTTGGTTTTTTGTTGTTTTCTAATTTTTTTGTATTTTTTTTTAATTTTTCTGAACAAAATAAAATAAAGGGAAAAGAAACGGGTTGTCTCCCGTAAGCGCTATTTGTTTAGTGAAGAGTCGTTAAGCTCGACTCAAACCACGTTTGTTAACCGTCACGTTCATGGAGATCGAACTCTTCGTCGTCTCCAAACAAGTCAAACTGGTTGTCACGTCCATCGGCATAATATTTCTTCAATCTGTGCCCATTCACCTTAAAACTCTCGCCCTTTTCGTTGGCAATTTCCACTGTACCGTAAGGGAATACATCGAGCACGATATACGGCCCCGACCACCTTGACCGTAATTTCCCCGGAAATAACTTCAATCTGGAATTGTAGAGTAGAACCATATCACCGTCGATGAAGTTCCTATCCGTCTTGATACGCCTATCGTGCCATTTCTTCGTCCGTTCCTTGTAAAATACCGAGTTCTCATAGGCGTTCATGCGCAACTCGTCCAATTCCTGTATTTGGTGGAACCTGTTCTTCCCTGCAGGTATCATTTCCATATTTGCAGCTTTCAAAGCCCAATATGCCTTGTGCTCAATTTCAACGGGTAAGTGACATGCTTTACCATAAATTAAACGATACGGAGTACAACCAATAGGAGTTTTAAATGCAGTCCTATGCGCCCAAAGGGCATCGTCTAACTTATCGGACCAATCCTTACAATTTACGCCGACCGACTTTTCCAAAATGCGCTTCAAGCCTCGGTTAGTAACCTCGACTTGTCCGCTTGTTTGGGGGTGATAAGCTGTTGAAAACTTATGGTTCACACCATATCTTTTCAACACCTTCTCAAGTTGGGCGTTACAAAAATGTGTACCTCTATCACTAATTAAAGCTTTAGGGGTACCAAACCGGGAAAATAATTGTTTTAAAAAGTTTACGACGACTCGCGCATCATTGGTTGTCACACCCCGCTATAGCGGAAACACGGAATGTGAGAGCTGGAAATATCATTACACGGTCATAAGCAAATATAAACGATTCAAGTCATTTCGATTAAAAATAAATTGTTCAAGATTCAACAACCAAGCAGTTCATAAGTTTAAAATAAGTACAAGTACAAGTTTCAATTAAAAATTCCCAAAATATAAAGGTCTTTCCCATTAAGCGCCTCACGTGACCATATCGACCCTCCTTTGCCATGCATTCCGAACACTTACATTAATTTCCTGAAACATAAGATAAAGTGTCAACTACATAAAGTAGTGAGTGAGTTACAGTTTAGAGTTTCGATAAAGTTTCTAAAAATAGAAAGTTGCCAAAAATAGTAAGTTGCCAAAGATAGTAAGTTGCCAAAAGTAGTAAGTTGCCAAACATATATTGACGTCATGAGTAAAAGAACGAGTCGACGTTTGAACATATATGTAAATAGTAAAAGTTTGTACGTACGCGAGTAAAGTAATTAAATAAACTCGTATAGTAAAGTTGTAGCGGAATCCAGGCGCTAAAAGTGTGTATATGCGTATGGGATATGTGCTTAACTAAATAAAGGTATCTCGTATCAATCACTTGGCATAATATAAGTAGTAAGTATACACTAAACCGATTGTATGGTCCTGAACTAGCCCAAAAATGTTTAATTGATTGAACCCCAGTGTGGTAGTAATATGTACTTGGGACGCTAACCCTTAGTAAGGAGTGACCGCTCCTAAGTATCGATACTCATATGACTAACGGCTATTGCTAATAGTGTATAAGTGAACTTGAACCAAAAACGGGCAATTGAACAACATTGCTAAAATTGTACTGAACTCTTACGGGCTTATATATCCATCAAGGATTGGTCGCTAACAAGTATCCAAGTTTAGTTAACCCGCTAAGGCAATAACACAAATACGCATAATAGTTTGAACAAGTACCAAATTTTAAACAGTTCCATAGTTCCAAATAAGTTGCAAAGGTACCAAGTTTTGAACAGTTCCAATGTTAAAATGTGTCAGAGTTTTGAACACGTTTCAGTAAGTACCAAATGTATCAAGTTTCTAAATGTTTGATAGTTCGCAAATAGTGTAAACAGTTACAAAGCATGATCTTATGTTTCCCCCAAATAATGTTTTAAAAGTACAAAAGTAAAAACAAGTGGGGTTGTAACTCACGGTTTGCGAAGGTACGAGATATGAACTAGCACAAAGAGAGCGGAACGCGTCGGGAATCACAAACGACCTAGAACACCGGAAAGTTGTATAAGTTTTATTGAGTTATGTTAAGTTTCAATTTAACATTTTTAAGTCTCAATTTAGTATACTTAGATTCTGTCCCAAAAAGTTTATTACGGAAAGTTTGTATGTTCGTGTACATCTTATAGTCCGGTAAGTCCAAATATGCTCAAAAGTGTCAAAGTTCCAAGTTAAAGTGTATAAGTCTCGAAGTTACTAAGTTTCTGAATTTGAAATGTAATTTACGGTGAAAATTGGGCAGCGCTTCCGCGTTATAAAATTTATGTCCATTTTCAAAACACTTTCCCGCTTTAATATTCACAATATAACGTTTTAAGCAATAATACTCAAGTTTCAAGTCCAAAAAGCTTTTCCAACAATATAATATATCAAAACAGTAGCTTATTAACATGTATATAATCTGTGATAATTTATTTCAGCTTAAAATCACGTTTACGACCTTTAAAACGACAAAAACAACGGACAGGGGCATTCTGGCGGCGGCTGGAGGAAAGCAGCCGCCGGCTGACTTTTAGCCGTCGGCTGAAATCCTTCAGCCGCCGGCCAAAAGGCTTCAGCCAGTTTCAAAGTTGCTCCATTTTTCGTTTTTAAGCTCGTTTAACCGTTAGATTCGACATGCAAACTGGTATAACTTAAACATATGTATTTTCAAAGTAAAATCTCAGTTTTCTTTTAGATTTACATGTTAACTATATAGATCTAACATAAAAACTCGTTTTTAGTCAAGAAAACGTTTTGAAAGTTTATGAAAACATATTTTCAGATTATAGATCGTACATGCAAGTGATGATATGTATAAAAATAGTAAAAAGAGAGTGTTATACCGAAGAGAATAAAGATGTGATGGTTTGAACAAGATTTTGCTCCAAAAACGACTTGGAAACCCTATTTAAACCTTTTCCTTTAACACCCTTTACTCCTAGAACGATTTGTATGTGTTAGGTGGTTGATTTGATGATGTTTAAGTGGCTGAAAATGGTGGAAAGTTTCTGTTTTGTGTTATGTGTTCTTGAGAGAGTGAGAGAGAATGAGAGAGAGTTATTGTAAAGTGTGTGTGTGAAATGATTTTGAAAATAAAGTGATTAAGGGTGATGTTTTCTGGCCTAGGGAGTCTCACTTGGCAGTAATGGTTGCCCAGTCCCGAGCCAAATTCGTTGGTCCAATCCCGTTTCATGCAGAAATGAGTCATCATCCAGCTGGACAGCAGGATTCAGCCGCCGGCTGAGTAAATCCAGCCGCCGGCTGGATTCAGCCGCCGGCTGAATATATTCAGCCGCCGGCTGGATTGAAAAATCCAGCTTTTGACGTTTTAAGTTTTCCGTTGTAATTAGTTAGGGACTAGCATCTTTTTGGTTACCGTTATGAACTTAGTCAAGTTCTTGTATTGTTTATTTGGTGTTAGGATTTATATTTTTGATTCCAACATTTGTTCCGACAATTTAAAAGTACAATAGAATGAACCCAAACAATATGAACACGGTAAAAGTAACTAGAGGTTTGAACCGATTAAGTAACTGAGAATCACCTGAAATTTGGACGGTTGTCACATCATCCCCGGGTTGAAAGAAATTTCGTCCCGAAATTTGACTCGCCCAATCAGGTAGAAGTATCTTTGAACAGGTGAGGATACTTTTGACGTATCTGGTCTTCACGTTCCCATGTGAATTCGTGACCACGTCGGGAGTTCCAACGAACCTTGACAATAGGAACACGGCTTTGTCTGAGTTGCTTGACCTCTCGGTCTACAACTTCAAGCGGTTCCTCGATGAAGTTGAGCTTGTTGTCGATCTTGACCTCGTCGAGCGGGATGACGATGGTCTCATCGGATAGGCACTTTTTCAAGTGTGAGACATGGAACACGTTATGAACATTGGAAAGAACAGGCGGGAGTTGGAGTCGATAGGCTACTGGACCGATACGCTCGATGACTTCAAACGGTCCGGTGTACCTCGGGCTTAGCTTACCGCGTTTCCCGAAGAGAACTACCCCTTTCCATGGCGATACTTTGAGAAGTACACGGTCGCCGACCTGGAACTCGAGGGGTTTTCTTCGGTTATCGGCGTAGCTCTTTTGCCGAGTACGGGACGTCTTCAGTCGCTCCCTGATAGTGGTGATCTTGTCGATGGTTTCTTGAACAATGTCGAGCCTTGTAAGCTGTCGATCACCCGCCTCTAGCCAACAAAGCGGCGATTGGCACTTACGTCCATATAAGGCCTCGAACGGGGCACACTTAATGCTAGCGTGGTAGCTGTTGTTGTACGAAAACTCGACTAATGGAAGATGAGTATCCCAACTTCCTCCAAAGTCAACTACACATGCTCTAAGCATATCCTCAAGCGTTTGAATCGTCCTTTCGCTTTGACCATCGGTCTGAGGGTGGTAAGCTGTGCTAAGGTCTAGTCGTGTCCCGAGAGATTTCTGGAGTGCGTTCCAAAAGCGAGACGTGAACCGACTATCCCTGTCAGAAATGATGGAGAGGGGTGTACCGTGGCGAGAGATGATCTCGTTGATGTAGATTTGTGCGAGCTTCTCCATCGAGTGGTTTCTCGTATCGGCAAGAAGTGAGCCGACTTAGTCAAACGGTCCACAATTACCCAAATTGTGTCGTTACCCTTTGCCGTCCGGGGTAACTTGGTGATGAAATCCATGGAAATTTGCTCCCATTTCCACATAGGAATCTCCGGTT
>CAJVGC010000060.1:48208436-48245838 GCA_910822075.1 Senecio squalidus | reverse complement strand
AGTGGGTACAAGGTTCAAAAGGAAAGAGTACAGTACAATACGTAAGGAAAATAAAGAAAATGGCCCGAAGTTGTGTACATTGAAAATTACAACTCGGCCTACAGTACAAAGATAAAAAGGAAAATAACTAACGGCGCCTCTCGAAGAACATCTTGGCAGCAATAACCGCCAACAAGGTCCCCATGACCAAGCAAACTCCTACCAAGCGTTGCACCGTACGGGTTGTGGCCTGAACCACAGAAAGGTGGCGCAATGCTTGTTCCGATAGCCTCTGCGCGGCGTCGGAGACCTCGCAAAGGAGCAGCCCTTGTTGCTGGGCCTCCTCTGAAAGTCCCCTAACCTCGCGGTGGAGGTTGCAGGAAGGGCAGGAGGGGGAAGTTGTTGGTTAGGCGGCATCATCTGCCGGGCTGCCTCAGCGTCTCTGGCACGCTGCATCTCTTCTCGCTCGAGCTGCCGCTCCCACGAGTAATGGTCCAACATCGAGGTGCGCGGAACCTCGGGAGGCGGGTGCCCGAATGGGAAACGGGGTGGCGCAGGCCTGGACGGGCCGTCCTGCCGCGCTGCCATCCTATCGGGTAGCCGTCCCGGAAGGATTACCTGCTTACGTGCCGTCGTAACGACACGTGGTCCACGGCGCTGTGGTGGCGCGGCAACGGGGGCTGGTGGAGGTGGTAAAACCGACCTCGGGCTTGACCCGATGCTGCTGGACACAGCCATGGAGGTATCCTCCGTAGGGTCCGTGGTCTGATGACGGATGCTTTCCGAGGCGGTATGGCCCTCGGAAGGCTCGTGAGAGGACGCGGCTCTCGGTTGGGATCGGGACTGAGATCGTGAGGGAGATCGCGAACGTGACGATTGAGACATGACGGATCTGCGACGTAAAAAGTTTCGTAAGTACATGAACAAGAGTATGCTAAAGGAAAATAAGTAAGGAATGCAGGTAAGGGTCGATCACGTGAGGTTGGGAATAGTAAGACCGGGAATTTTTGACTCAAAATCGTTTGTCTTTAGAAATTACGTTTCGTCCTTGCATAAGTCATTTTGAACTAGGCAGGGGTGATCAGGCCATGCGTAGTTAAAAATAATCATGCAATCGCAAAATTAATTCACTAAAGTTTTGAACCCATAATGATTTTCCGAAAAGCCTTGGTTATAGTTTGGTTTCAAAAACTTTTTAGAAATTTCTAAAACCGTTTTCACTACAACCTGTGCTCTGATACCAAGTCTGTCACACCCCGCTATAGCGGAAACACGGAATGTGAGAGCTGGAAATATCATTACACGGTCATAAGCAAATATAAACGATTCAAGTCATTTCGATTAAAAATAAATTGTTCAAGATTCAACAACCAAGCAGTTCATAAGTTTAAAATAAGTACAAGTACAAGTTTCAATTAAAAATTCCCAAAATATAAAGGTCTTTCCCATTAAGCGCCTCACGTGACCATATCGACCCTCCTTTGCCATGTATTCCGAACACTTACATTAATTTCCTGAAACATAAGATAAAGTGTCAACTACATAAAGTAGTGAGTGAGTTACTGTTTAGAGTTTCGATAAAGTTTCTAAAAATAGAAAGTTGCCAAAAATAGTAAGTTGCCAAAGATAGTAAGTTGCCAAAAGTAGTAAGTTGCCAAACATATATTGACGTCATGAGTAAAAGAACGAGTCGACGTTTGAACATATATGTAAATAGTAAAAGTTTGTACGTACGCGAGTAAATAAATTAAATAAACTCGTATAGTAAAGTTGTAGCGGAATCCAGGCGCTAAAAGTGTGTATATGCGTATGGGATATGTGCTTAACTAAATAAAGGTATCTCGTATCAATCACTTGGCATAATATAAGTAGTAAGTATACACTAAACCGATTGTATGGTCCTGAACTAGCCCAAAAATGTTTAATTGATTGAACCCCAGTGTGGTAGTAATATGTACTTGGGACGCTAACCCTTAGTAAGGAGTGACCGCTCCTAAGTATCGATACTCATATGACTAACGGCTATTGCTAATAGTGTATAAG
Organism: Senecio squalidus; assembly: GCA_910822075.1. Classification (NCBI taxonomy): domain Eukaryota; kingdom Viridiplantae; phylum Streptophyta; class Magnoliopsida; order Asterales; family Asteraceae; genus Senecio; species Senecio squalidus. The sequence goes on along the minus strand of CAJVGC010000060.1, from coordinate 48,243,816 downwards.
TGAACTTGAACCAAAAACGGGCAATTGAACAACATTGCTAAAATTGTACTGAACTTTTACGGGCTTATATATCCATCAACGATTGGTCGCTAACAAGTATCCTAGTTTAGTTAACCCGCTAAGGCAATAACACAAATACGCATAATAGTTTGAACAAGTACCAAGTTTTGAACAGTTCCATAGTTCCAAATAAGTTGCAAAGGTACCAAGTTTTGAACAGTTCCAATGTTAAAATGTTTCAGAGTTTTGAACACGTTTCAGTAAGTACCAAATGTATCAAGTTTCTAAATGTTTGATAGTTCGCAAATAGTGTAAACAGTTACAAAGCATGATCTTATGTTTCCCCCAAATAATGTTTTAAAAGTACAAAAGTAAAAACAAGTGGGGTTGTAACTCACGGTTTGCGAAGGTACGAGATATGAACTAGCACAAAGAGAGCGGAACGCGTCGGGAATCACAAACGACCTAGAACACCGGAAAGTTGTATAAGTTTTATTGAGTTATGTTAAGTTTCAATTTAACATTTTTAAGTCTCAATTTAGTATACTTAGATTCTGTCCCAAAAAGTTTATTAAGGAAAGTTTGTATGTTCGTGTACGTCTTATAGTCCGGTAAGTCCAAATATGCTCAAAAGTGTCAAAGTTCCAAGTTAAAGTGTATAAGTCTCGAAGTTACTAAGTTTCTGAATTTGAAATGTAATTTACGGTGAAAATTGGGCAGCGCTTCCGCGTTATAAAATTTATGTCCATTTTCAAAACACTTTCCCGCTTTAATATTCACAATATAACGTTTTAAGCAATAATACTCAAGTTTCAAGTCCAAAAAGCTTTTCCAACAATATAATATGTCAAAACAGTAGCTTATTAACATGTATATAATCTGTGATAATTTATTTCAGCTTAAAATCACGTTTACGACCTTTAAAACGACAAAAACAACGGACAGGGGCATTCTGGCGGCGGCTGGAGGAAAGCAGCCGCCGGCCAAAAGGCTTCAGCCAGTTTCAAAGTTGCTCCATTTTTCGTTTTTAAGCTCGTTTAACCGTTAGATTCGACATGCAAACTGGTATAACTTAAACATATGTATTTTCAAAGTAAAATCTCAGTTTTCTTTTAGATTTACATGTTAACTATATAGATCTAACATAAAAACTCGTTTTTAGTCAAGAAAACGTTTTGAAAGTTTATGAAAACATATTTTCAGATTATAGATCGTACATGCAAGTGATGATATGTATAAAAATAGTAAAAAGAGAGTGTTATACCGAAGAGAATAAAGATGTGATGGTTTGAACAAGATTTAGCTCCAAAAACGACTTGGAAACCCGATTTAAACCTTTTCCTTTAACACCCTTTACTCCTAGAACCATTTGTATGTGTTAGGTGGTTGATTTGATGATGTTTAAGTGGCTGAAAATGGTGGAAAGTTTCTGTTTTGTGTTATGTGTTCTTGAGAGAGTGAGAGAGGAATGAGAGAGAGTTATTGTAAAGTGTGTGTGTGAAATGATTTTGAAAATAAAAGTGATTAAGGGTGATGTTTTCTGGCCTAGGGAGTCTCACTTGGCAGTAATGGTCCAATCCCGTTTCATGCAGAAATGAGTCATCATCCAGCTGGACAGCAGGATTCAGCCGCCGGCTGGATTGAAAAATCCAGCTTTTGACGTTTTAAGTTTTCCGTTGTAATTAGTTAGGGACTAGCATCTTTTTGGTTGCCGTTAAGAACTTAGTCAAGTTCTTGTATTGATTATTTGGTGTTAGGATTTATATTTTTTTTTGATTCCGACATTTGTTCCGACAATTTAAAAGTACAATAGAATGAACCCAAACAATATGAACACGGTAAAAGTAACTAGAGGTTTGAACCGATTAAGTAACTGAGAATCACCTAAAATTTGGACGGTTGTCACATCATCCCCGGGTTGAAAGAAATTTCGTCCCGAAATTTGACTCGCCCAATCAGGTAGAAGTATCTTTGAACAGGTGAGGATACTTTTGACGTATCTGGTCTTCACGTTCCCATGTGAATTCGTGACCACGTCGGGAGTTCCAACGAACCTTGACAATAGGAACACGGCTTTGTCTGAGTTGCTTGACCTCTCGGTCTACAACTTCAAGCGGTTCCTCGATGAAGTTGAGCTTGTTGTCGATCTTGACCTCGTCGAGCGGGATGACGATGGTCTCATCGGATAGGCACTTTTTCAAGTGTGAGACATGGAACACGTTATGAACATTGGAAAGAACAGGCGGGAGTTGGAGTCGATAGGCTACTGGACCGATACGCTCGATGACTTCAAACCTGGATGCCCGTTTGTGGCATCTCATCGCGCGAAGAAATGTTACCGGTCCGTTGACAAGAGTCACATTTCTTCACAAATTCGTGAGCATCCTTGTACACTGACGGCCAATAGAACCCGACATCAAAAACACGTTTGGCTGTGAAATTCGCCGCATGATGTCCTCCTACAGGTCCCGAATGGCAGTGACGTAAAATCTTGTTCTTTTCTTCACCAGCAACACATCTCCGAATTACGCCATCTGCACAAGCACGAAACAAAAACGGGTCTTCCCAAAAATAATGTTTCAAATCAGCGAAGAATCGCTTCTTTTGCTGATAAGTTTTATTCGTGGGAAGAGTTTTGGCAACCAAATAATTAGCAAAGTCAGCAAACCAAGGTACCTCGTCACTTACTTTTACTGTCATGAGTGCTTCATCGGGGAAAGTATCCCGTATCACCGATTCATCCAACTTCTCCAATTCCGGGTTTTCAAACCTAGACAAATGATCCGCCGCCAAGTTCTCCGCTCCTTTCTTGTCCTGAATTTCAATATCAAATTCCTACAAAAGTAAAATCCAGCGGAGTAATCGTGGTTTGGCATCCTTTTTGCTAAAGAGAAATTTCAAAGCAGAATGGTCAGTAAATACAATAGTTTTAGACATAATTAAGTAAGATCTAAATTTATCAAAAGCAAAAACAACAGCGAGCAATTCTTTTTCAGTGGTGGTGTAATTTTCCTGCGCATCTGTAAGGGTTTTGCTTGAGTAGTAAATTGGTTTAAATCTTTTCTCAATCCGTTGTCCTAAAACTGCTCCGACCGCGTAATCGCTCGCATCACACATCAGCTCGAACGGTAAATCCCAATTGGGACTAGTCATAATCGGTGCTGAAATTAGTCTTTCTTTCAAAATGTTAAATGCAGTTAAACAAGATGAAGAAAAATTAAATTTACAATCTTTTTCTAGAAGTTGATTCATAGGTCGCACAGTTGTAGAAAAATCTTTGATGAAACGTCTATAAAAACCTGCGTGACCTAGAAAACTTCTTACCGACTTGACATTCGTTGGTGGGGGTAATTTCGAAATTGCTTCAATTTTGGATTGATCCACCTCGATCCCCACACTTGAGATTTTGTGTCCTAGAACAATTCCTTCGCGGACCATGAAATGACACTTCTCCCAGTTAAGCACCAAATTGGATTGTTCACACCTCGCCAACATCTTCTCCAAGTGATCTAGACATGAATCAAAGGAATCTCCAAAGACCGAAAAGTCATCCATAAAGATCTCCATGAATTGCTCCACCATATCGTGAAAGATTGCCATCATACACCGCTGAAAAGTAGCAGGTGCATTGCACAGACCGAATGGCATTATTCGATAGGCAAACGTGCCAAAGGGGCACGTGAAGGTGGTCTTGTCTTGATCTTCCGGCTCAATAGGGATCTGGAAATAACCTGAAAAACCATCTAAGAAACAATAAAAAGCTTTCCCGGCTAACCGTTCAAGCATTTGATCAACAAATGGTATAGGAAAATGATCTTTGCGGGTGGCGTCATTCAACTTTCGGTAGTCAATGCATACACGCCACCCTGTTACCGTTCGTGTAGGAATCAGCTCATTCTTCTCATTGGCAACGACTGTCATACCGCCCTTTTTTGGAACCACTTGCATCGGACTCACCCATGGACTGTCAGAAATTGGATATATGAGTCCCGAATCCAGCAACTTGATAATTTCCTTCCTCACCACATCCTTCACCTTCGGGTTTAAACGTCGAAGCGGTTGAACGACCGGCTTGAAGTCTGTCTCCATTAGAATTTTGTGCGTACAAAATGATGGATTAATTCCCCGAATATCAGTGATCTTCCATGCAAGAGCTTGCTTATGAGCTTTAAGTACCTGTAACAAACGATTTTTCTCCCCACAAGATAAGTTAGAAGAAATAATAACGGGTAAGTCACTTGTACCTTGCAAATATGCATACTCAAGATGTGATGGAAGTGGTTTCAACTCCAGTTTGGGTGGTTCTTCAATCGATGTTTTGATCTCCATAATCTCAGCTCGTGAACATGGAACACCGTGAACCGAAATCCCTGAACTGGGCAGTCCAGCCGCCGGTTGGCTTTGGACAGCCGCCGGCTGAATTTAACTGGTGGTTTATCTTCGTTTGCTTCCTGAGTATCGGTGGTCAACGTAGACTTGACTTCCTCCAATAGCATATCAAACTCAGCTAACTCTTTGGCAGAATCGAAATCTCCACTCCATCCCTCAGTAATGAATGAATCATTTTGATCATCCTCCAGTAACATCTGCACAAACTCATCATCGGAAATGTCATAGGCATTTAAATAATAACAAGTATCATCTACTATAGAAGGATATTCTATTGAATCATTAACATTAAAAACAACTTTTTCGTCTCCTACTTGCATGGTGATTCTACGGTTAAAAACATCAATCAAGGAGTGAGAAGTTGCTAAAAATGGACGTCCTAGAATTATCGGTACTCTAGGATCTTCAACCATATCAAGAATCACAAAATCACAAGGGAACACAAATTTGTCTACTTTAACAAGAACATTTTCAACAACTCCCCTAGGATATTGAACAGAGCGGTCAGCTAATTCAATGCACATACGAATAGGTATGGGTTCTCCTAAACCTAATCTAGCATACATGGAATATGGCATCAAAGAAATACTTGCTCCTAGATCAGCTAATGCATTGTTCACAGTTAAATTACAATTTAAACAAGGAATAGAAATAGCGCCTGGATCGCTTAATTTCGGAGGTAACTTGTTTTGCATCAATGCTGAACAACGGGCATTCATGGTGACCTTGGAAGCGTCTTCCAGCTTACTCTTATTCGTCACAAGATCTTTCAAATATTTCGCATACTTTGGCATTTGAGAAATCGCCTCAATAAACGGAATATTGATGTGAAGCTGTTTCATGTTCTCGAGAAATTTGTGGTTTGTGACATTGTCTTTATCTTTCTTCAAAGCAGCAGGATATGGAACAGAAGGGGTGAAGTCCTTAACCACCAGTGTGATTTTCGGCTTCGTAGTGGCGAACTGTGGAGCTTTCTTCGAGAGCAGTGGGTCAGCCGCTGGCTGAGAAGTGTTAGCCGCCGGCTGGCTTTCAGCCGCCGGTTGGTCTTCATCAGCCGCCGGTTGAAATGCAGCAGTAGCAGAATTTTTCGGTGCATCTGCTTTCTCGTGTCCGTCTTCTTTGTCAACCTGTTCAGAATTAAAAGGAACTTTGTTAGTAACACCTGTAAAAGAAGAATTAAGAGTTTTACCACTTCGGGTGGTAACTGCTTTGACGTGATCTCGAGGATTTGTTTCTATGAAGCTCGGTAGCTGTCCCGGAAATCTTTCTTGTACTACTTGATGTGTATTTTATAACATAAAATTATTTAAAGTTTAGAAAAGGATTTTACCAAAGTAGATTAACACACAATACAGGCAGTGTACCTGATCGTACGATAATATAGATTCAGTAAGTCCGGATCGAACTCAGGGAACGTGTATTTATATTCGTTATCTCAAATTATATAATTAAACTAAATAAAGCAAGTAAATATGGGGGACATTTTAGTTCTGTGAGAACATATTTCAGAAAAACAAATAACTAAATTAAAATAGCAATTGAATTAACTAAGTGGAATTGCGGATGAAAAACTGTTTCGAAAAGACTTTTAGATTTAATCAGATATTAAAAAGCAGTGATTACTTGGAATTATGTTTTACTTGGATCATGAATAATAAGAATATGTTTGATTGGTTTAACTGTGATTTCTATAATAATTAGACTTCCTATTAGAGTTGTCTAATCCTACAATTTTAGAGAAAGATCATACGACTAATCGTACATCAAGAGCTATCTTAGATTATCCACTCTAAATTGTGCTTTAATTTCACTATTATTTACAATTTAATCTGTCGACTACGAATTAACAAAAGTCTCAATTATTCAATTTTGATATAATTGTCATGTTCATTCAATTCATTAAATTACTAATATCTTAGCCTATCTCAATTAAGTCTCAAGCTACAATTATCTAATAAATTATATAATCGTAAATAACTGATAAACTTATAAAAACGTTAGTTATGATATAGATTTATCAATCACGCTAAGTAGTAAATTTAATGACTTTGAATAAACATGGATCGCGATTAAACGTAAATAATAACGGAAAAACCAATTAGTTCAAACATAAACTTAATTAAACATAGATCCAAGTTCAACAATCCAAGCAATCACTTAATGAGTTTAGCTCATGTTGGATTGTAACAAAATAGCATAAGAATTCTTAAACAAAAACATTGTATCAAGAAAAATATGAATAAAGTGCAAACCAATACTAGCAAACTTCAAAGATGATTAAAAGAGATTAATCAAAGCTTCTAACGTGATCAAAGGCTTCCAGGACTCTCCTTGCAGCTTTCCAGGTCGAAAGTAGGGTGAAAATATGGAATAAGATGTCTCCAACTCGAACCCTAGAAGCCCTTTAAATAGAGTCTGATCCGTCCAGTTTAGCCGGCGGCTGGCTGATTTCAGCCGGCGGCTGGAAGGCGCGGGTGGAAAAGTTGCTTCCGCGGCACGTTTAGGAACAATTGTGGAAATTTAATCCAGCCGCCGGCTAAATAATTTCAGCCGCCAGCTGGTTCTTCAGTTTTCACTTTTGTTGCTCGTTTGTATCCGTTCTGAGCCGGTTTCAGCTCCTTTTCGCTCCATGATCCAAATGTAACTCTAATCTGCAATTATAACTAAAAACATACCAGATCATAACAAAAGTTGCAGAAAACTAGAGTAAAAATGAGAAATATGATTACAAAATATCGATTATTTTAAGCATATCAGGGCCTCGGGGGTATGTGAGGGAAAATTTAAGCCCTTGTGTGGTACCGGTTTTGCTTGACCTGAGAAGGATGGTTCTTGGCGAATGTGTGTGGATAGTAGAGCGGTGAATAACATCAGCATCAAGTATCTATTCCCAATCCCGAGACTTGATGATATGTTGGATGAGCTTCATGGATCGGCTATTTTCTCAAAGATCGATTTGCGAAGTGGCTACCATCAAATCCGTATACGTGAAGGTGATGAATGGAAAACGGCCTTCAAGACGAAACATGGGTTGTATAGTAGACGGTTATGCCCTTTGGTCTCACTAATGCACCTAGTATCTTCATGAGGTTGTTGAATGAAGTGCTCAAGGCGTTTTTGCGCAAATTTGTGGTGGTATACCTTGACGACATTTTGGTTTACAACAAGAGTGAAGAGGAACATGTGGAGCACTTGAAGCGATTATTTGAAACCCTTAAAGCTCAAAAGCTTTATGGAAGAAGGATAAGTGTTCATTCGGTGTAGATAGTGTGATGTTCTTGGGATATGTGGTTACAAAAGATGGAGTGTCGGATGATGAAACCAAGATTGAGGCAATCAATAATTGGCCAAATCCTTCCACTATTTCCGAGGTTCGTTCTTTTCATGGTCTCGCTTCTTTTTATAGGCGATTTATTCGTGATTTCAACACTATTACTAGTCCCATCACTAATTGGGGGGGGGGGGGGGGGTTGTTTGGGGTGTTGATGCTCAAAAGGTGTTTGGGTTGATTAAGGAGCGTTTGTGTACCACAACTATTTTAGCATTACCGGATTTTTCATAACCTTTTGAGGTTGAATGTGATGCGAGTGGCGTGGGTATTGGGGCAGTTTTGATTCAAGGTAAACGACCCATTGCGTATTTTTCTTAAAAGTTGAGAGGTGCTCGGTTGAACTATTGTACCTATGAAAAAGAGTTTTATGCCATCGTTAGAGCTCTTGATCATTGGAGTCATTATTTGCGTCTCAGTCATTTTATTTTGCATTCGGATCATGATTCGTTGAAATACATTAATGGGCAGCAAAAGTTGAGCCCGTGACATGCTAAATGGGTCGAGTTATTACAATCCTTTCACTTCTCTTCGAAGTATGAAGATGGTAAAAGCAATGTAGTTGCAAATACTCTTTCTCGCAGGTACACTTTACTTGCTACTCTCGATGTGCGTTTGTTGGGGTTTGAGACTTTGAAAGATTATTTTGGAGCGAATATGGATTTTGGAACTATTATGGAAAAATGCACAACTGGAGCGTTTGAAGACTACTTGCTACAAGATGGGTTTCTCTTCAAAGGTAACCGTCTTTGTGTTCCTAAACATTCTATTCGTGAAGCACATGGGGGTGGTTTGGCAGGTCATTTTGGTGTTACAAAGACCTTGGAAATGCTAAAGGAACATTTTTATTGGCCGAAAATGTTGAGGGATGTTACATGTATCGTCGGGAAATGTGTCACTTGCCATATGGCCAAGAGTTCTTTCAAACCGAGTTTGTACACTCATTTACCAATTCCGGTTAGACCTTGGGAAGATGTTTCTCTGAACTTTATTGTAGCTTTACCGCGTACTCAAAGGGGCAAAGATGCTATCATGGTGGTTGTGGATTGGTTTTCGAAAATGGCACACTTTGTTGCTTGTCATAAGAGTGATGATGCTAGTAACGTTGCAGATTTGTATCATCGGGATATCGTTCGTTTACATGGCATTCCCAAGACAATAGTTTCGGATCGAGATTCCAAGTTTCTTAGTTTCTTTTGGAACACGTTGTGGAGGAAGGTTGGTACAAAATTGTTGTTTAGTACTTTTCATCATCTTAATCGGATAGTCAAACGGAGGTTACTTGCAGGACCTTGGGAACATTGTTACGGGGATTGGTTAGTAAGACACAAAGAGATTGGGATATCAAGCTTGCTTATGCCGAGTTTTCTTATAACAGATCGCCACCTATGCAACGGGTCATTCTCCATTTGAGGTTGTGTATGGAGTTAACCCATTCGTTCCTTTGGATATGATTCTGTTACCAAAGGACGAGTTGGTTCATCCGGATGCCAAAGATAAGCTTAAGTCTCTGTTAAAGCTACACCAACAAGTGCACGATCGTATAAAGGCAATCAATGCGGTTTAATAAAGGAAGTCAAATAAGAACCGAAAGCCAAGGGTGTTTGGAGAAGGTGACTTGGTTTGGGTCCATTTAAAGAAAGATAGGTTTCCTAATAAACGCAAGAACAAGCTCATGCCTCGTGCTGAAGGCCTGTACAAGGTAATGGAAATGGTATAATGTTTACAAGATTGAACTTCTGAGTGACTATGGGGTGCATGCTACTTTCAATGTTGGTGATTTCTCGCAGTACCTCGATGATGATGGGATTTCGGAATTAAGGTCAATTCCTTTTAAAGGAGAAGGAGATGATACGGTTGCGGAGGGCAAAGAGGTAGTACTTGTAGTTGGGAACGAAGCATATGTCTTGCTTAATTGGAATTGTTAATTATAATTTACAACTTGTCATTCCTAGATCACATTATCTAGTTTGATTCGATATATCAAGTAATAAGTCTTACTTGATTGTTATCGTTGGTCAATTTATAAGCCTAAATCGATTAACAAACTATCTTTGTTCGTGTTTTCCGTTGCGCTTCGCATCAATATTTCCATTACCCCTAGACTTATATAAAATTAATTATTACTTTTGTTCATATAAAAAGAAATAATAAAAGTCTACTTAAATTAACATGCAAATGAAATTAATTTGTTTTTTTTCTTTATAACAATACAATGTATATTATATTTTAATAAGAAAACAAAGTTTTGAAATATCTACTTATTAACTTTTGTTATGCTCCTTGATTTCTCTATTTAACCCAATAGCAAATCAATTATGAATGTAATAATATATAATATAGGTACAAATAAAGAAAAATAAATCTATATTATTCTTTTTATTAAGAAAGCAAACATTATTATGTTATTTGATCTTTTTATTTTATCATAATACCAAGTCAAAATACAATACAAGACATTTAATTTTAAAGAGTTTTATAAATGTTTGTTTCTAATAAAATTGAGAACATATATATTTAGTTTAATAAAGTTTGATTAGGTGTATAATTAAAAACATAGAAAAACGAAAAAGTAAGTAATTAAGTTAGTTTTTGATAATCTGAGACGAAAGAATACGATAATTCAAATATCTTTTCTATTTAAATGCAACTTTTGTAAATAAAGTATTAATAAATTATTTTAACTTCTAACTATTTATAAATGATAATATTATTAAAAAAAGTTATTTAATATTTAAATATGTAATTTTAAATTCCGTCGTAAAGCGTGGGTTAAAAAATTCTCACTATTAACATTTAACAACTGCTAAATGGCAACTGCGCGGCTTGATTTGGCTCGAGGGGTCGGAATAAAGAAATATTTATTTCTTTTATCTTTGTATAATAAAAAAATATATTTTTTTCTCAAAATAATTTTTATTTTCATTTTTAACTTTATTATCAATCATTGACACTGTTTCTAAACATTCAAACAACCCGAATCAAGTATTGAACCCAAATCATTTCCATAATCTCCAATTTGCATGCCCATGTTCATCATCTTGCTAATCATATCAATCCAAATCTCAATATACTAACGTCACGATGATCTTAACTTTTGACATCAAACAGTTACGACGGAGCGCTATATTTCTAGCAATTTCAAATCTATTTCTAATAATCATGAGTCTCATTCTAATCATTGCAGCCTATCCCAACTGTTATTTTGGAGACGTGTTTCCATTAATTCTTATTATGTTTATTTCGTTTCTGAGAATGACCACAATGATCCCTATAGCATTTGCTCAACGAGCTACCGCTTTGACCATCATTAATACTCCTACCGAATCACGAGCTGCTGGAACGCTAATTCGACGTCACCAACGGGTATATTTTACGTTAGTTTTTCGGTTTATGGAATAAGACATTTGTAACTTACATTTTAGAGATATAGTATAGTATAATTAGTACGGAGTAGTTGTTATTATTGGATTTGATAAACATTGCCCCGGGTTAAGTTTAGCAGTTAGCACCTTTAGAGCATAGGGAGTGATTGTGTTGTAACCCCTCCATAACCTTTAACCATACCACCATAACCGTTATGGGGGTTTTGGTGGGTTTCGTTACCCACATAACATGCGTTAAAGGTTTAAATGTCTTTTTTCGTTCTTTCTTAACAAATGGTAAAGTATATACAGGAGATTGTGAGACCCATTTTCTAAGATATTTGCGTTAACAAAAGATGTGTTGAGTTATGGTAGTGGAATGCTAACGTGGTTTGGATAACTCAAGTTATCTACGTTATCACTCCTTATGCTTTAATACACGCATAAATGGACTATACATTCGAACTAAAAGTAACCACGAGAATTCAAATTATTTTATGCGTGCTGGTTTTCGTCTTATAACCCGTTATTAATCTATTATTTTATCACAATAAAAGCCAGGCGCTATGTTTATCAAAACCCATTTTTTAGAATGAGATGTGTAGAGGTTTTTTGTACTATATATTAATTTACTTAAATTCGTACTTTCTACCGCTTGCCTATTTGTTTAACAACGGATATAAAAATTTATAGTAACTGAGAAACATGATCTAAGCGGAATCATGTGAGCTAGAACACACCTTATGGAGAATGTTTACTTTCTCATGTGCAATACGTTTTATTTGCGTTATACCGCCTTAGGATTTGAAGGTGGTACCACATGGGCTGATCAGATGAAGTAAATGCCTGAAATATCCTTATGTTTGAGGTTGTTATGAGGTCTATTGTTTAATAGACGGTGGAAACTATAGTATTGGTAGTATCAGACCTTGTTTTTTCTAAGTTAAGGAATAAAGCTTATATAGCCAGTTTGGGTTGAGACAAGGCGGATGTTCTGGTACTGTGAGGCTTCTTTAGGGGGTAGCTGATCATCCATTTGATACTTAATTTGATTCATAGTCAACTTATCGTTGACGTTTGGTTAAATTCCAGTATCAGAATATTTGAAAACTAATCAGTCGTGTCCAAACATTGACATACTTCAATACATTTGTGTGTAAGTGGGAAATCAGGAGAAAATTATGAAAACAGGATGACCTTATACATTATCAAATGCAGTTTTCTATCTATTATACCCTATAATGGGAATGACTGAATGGCATATCATTGTAAGCGAATATTCTTTTCGTGTTGACAAATCTGGAGATGTTACCTCATTTATAAAGTTATGTTATTACTTAACAGATCAGGTACACAAAGTGGGTACAGTGGACCCGATTTGCATTTGTAATTACAGTCCTGCAGTTTCTGGGAGCAAGTTACCTTCTAATCAATGTTTCAAAACATGTTTTTCAAGACCGAACTCCAAATGAATGTATATTAGGTAAAATCGAGGACCCTTGAATCTCTCTGTTTTTCTAGATGCATTCAGTTCTTCCCTTGTATGAAATTCAATGAATAATACGATGAAATTAAAGTCAAATGCTTTACGAAATCATTGTTTAACGAGAGTAAGATGTTGCACACTATGAAACTGTAATGCAGGACTTACTATTAAAAGAATGTCGTTTTTGCAGGGCTTCTTTCAACTGACTCCATGTGGCTGCATAATATGGTCGTGATATTTATTATTTTGGCGTGTTTTGTCGCACTGCTACAATGTTTTTCAGGATCTGACGTGTTAAGATGGAGGTCTTTTTACTCGAACGAAAATAAAGCATGGAAACGTCATTATCGAGAGGTATTTGATCATGGCATTCGTGAGGCATTGTGCTGTCTGGGGCGTGTCAAATACTTGTATGCTTCCGTACTTTTGCTTGGCCTACAAGTCTTAAATCTTATGCATATTATTGATTTTTCTTACTTTACAAGCTTCAAATTTTAGGACTGTAATGGATGAAGATGAAGTTTTTTCAGTAGCGCAATTACTGGGTGACCTTGTTTCTTATCGTGCATCTGGGAAAGGACATCTTGAACTCTTGGCAGGTATAGCTTGTTTTCAAACGGAACACAGTTTCCTACTTTATTGCCATTCGTCCATAAACCCCTTAAATCCAAGTACGCTGGACAAATTTACCTTAATTATCGGAATAACATGCTACGCTTTCTTTGTTCAGCATCTTCTTTACTCGAAACAAATTCATGTTGTAGTTATTATTTTGCATGACTTGATTACTTACTTTTATTCAGGCCTAGCTCTGATGCGAAGGGAAAGCCTAATGACTAAATTACATGAGAAAACCGTTAAGGCCCCTGAAGAACTAATTCAAGGAGCTGTTGATTTCCATCCTTTTGCTGAAGCTGCCTATACGGTCTTTTCAGAACTAAGATTTTTATATTTTGTTAATTCTTATAAGAATTTTCTCAATTTTAACTGTTTATTGTACACTTAGTGCAGGGTCCTTTACTTGACGTTGGAAGGAATCCCGTAATGTTTCTTTGTGCATGGTTGTATAGGCAAGGGGTTATGACTCCTTGGACTCGTAATAGGTGAACTCCGATTAACTCCTTTTTCTTGCAAGGGATTTTTTTTTCTAGTTTCCTTATCATCTTATGGCGATGTTTACTATTATTTCACTTTCATGTAGGCTTCCTAAACTTAAAGGTGACAATTGGTGGCGAGGTCATGCAAGAGCGTTTCTGAAATGTGTAAATCTGCCTGCCGATTCGCTTCGACAAGGCCGTGTCTGTCAGGTCCTTGGAAATTTCCTGTTAAATGTTCACTTTTATATCTATTAATCTATTATATTATACCAGCAAAGTCATATAATACTTTAAAAATTTTGTTGTCGGTTTTCAGGCAAGGTGTGAAGCAGCATACTTTGTTGTGGTTCTCCATCATATAAAATCTGTTGTGATTTGTGTGCGGGGAACTGAAACTCCTGAAGATCTTTTGACTGATGGTTTAAGTAGGGAATGCATACTTGCAACAACAGATATAGATGGTTTGATATAGTAAGTTCTCTCGTTCTTCTTTTCTTTATGCATAACGTATCGTGTTTGGTGCTGTCCCGTTACACTATATATTTTCTCCCCTTTCGATAAATTTATCCACATTTCCTCTGTCCTTTTCATGGTCCATTACTAAGACGAGTATTTATTTAGGCAAAATAGATAGAGTGATCTCTGTACAAAATTATTTTCTAATCGTGTATATACTGGAATTTCACAACCATATAAATGATAACATTTGCTTAACATCGGATGTTCCCCCCCTGCATTAGTGGCTTACATCTTATTGTAACATTTTCATGACCAGAATCCCATCCTTGTCACAGTGATAATCTTATTCCGCGAGGTTCAACATATTATGGGCACTCTGGTATCGTGGAAGCTGCACGTGATTTGTATGAGCAAATTGACGGAAATCCCGAAGATAAAGGTACAGAATAATCTGTTACTCGTTTATTGGAAGTTTGGAACTATATTGAGGGGAATCCCGATATAACATGAACCCACCTTTACACAATCTTTTTTTTTTTATCAATATGAGATTCACTCTGTTTTCTGAATGAATCGAATTCTTAAAATTGTTATTGTGATTCGGAATGTCATAAAGGCGGATTGCTTACTTCATTGATGGGAGCTGGATGTGAGTGTGAAGGGTACAACCTTCGTGTTGTGGGACATTCCCTTGGAGGAGCTATTTCTGCAATGCTAGGATTGATGGTACGGTCTCGTAACTTCAGTTTTTAGTAAATTATAATCTGGTCCCTCGTCCCAGCATCAAACATGAAATGAATTTACTTATGAATTTTTATTTTCTCTTCATTATGAACAGTTATATGGACGGTATCCTCGATTACATGTATATAGTTATGGGCCACTTCCATGTCTAGATTCAGTATTAGCAAATGCATGCTCGGGTTTTGTCACAAGGTAACTAATCTTGCTACAATACTATGGCACCTTATTATTATCCTACATTTTTGTCCTAATTAGTTTTTGATAGACTTTGATAATGTCCATATCTGGTGCAGTTTTGTGTACGATAATGAATTTTCCTCTCGACTCTCGGTTGCTTCAATTATGAGGTTACAAACAGCTGCCATGTTGGCACTATCAAATGACGCGGATGCTGATTCAGCTATAATTCATAAACTTGCACGGCGATTTCTTTCAGTAAGCACCCATCTGTGGAATAAACCTGAAGAAGATTCTCCATCTTCATCGAGTTCGTTGCCGCTGATAAGAGAACACAGACATTATAATCAAGGTAAACTTATACTTGGTAGCTACAAATGTACTATCAAATATACAGAGTTCTACTAGAAGTTGACAAAGCACGGATGGGGGCGAGTTGGGCAATGGGTAATTTAGTACAGATTGACGTCGACACTTTGTTGTCAAATTTTTAGAAAAGCCAAGTGTGGTGGATATGTGTCTAATAAATTTTTAACACGATTATTCTGAAAATCACTGTAGCGAGAAGTCAGGACCCAAATGCAAAGTTCAACCTTTGGCATGATATGGAGATGGACGAAAGTTCAGATGATAATCATGATGGCGACGATTCATTAAACAGATTCTCTAATTTTTCTTATCAATCTCCTGATGATGCGAATTCGAGTGATAATCTCGTATCGCAGTTTATGGAAGCTCTGCCATCACGAAGAGACGAGTCGTCTGAGAATTTTCAAGAAATGTTTTTGCCGGGTACTGTGGTTCACATAATCCCCGAGAAGAAAGATATACCTATATATAAACGATGGGGTTCGTCAGATGCACAATGTGGATATGAAGCTTATATCGCGAATAGGGAAGCCTTCATGGATATGATTGTATCGCCTTCTATGTTCATTGACCATCTACCATGGAGGTAAACCTTCTTCTTAAACACGTTTCCTCATGATAATCTTCCAATTATCTGTATTTACACGGCAATATTCTAAAACTCAAATTGTTATAATTGTGTAATAAATATTGGCGGTTGCCATTTCAATCCTTTCGAATAGAAACATGCCACTTCTCGGATTGTAGTCCAGTAACGAGTCAAACTGGGTAACATATAAAATAAGTAGCTAAAAATGGAATTCACCAGATGGTCAAACAAGTTAAACGGGTCAAAAGTCGCCTAAAGTGTATTCAAATGCTTACGATGTCCTAATCGTTGTATTTACAAGAAATTGGATTATTATGTTAGAGTTTTAGTTTTTGTAAGCATACTTCGGACAACTTTTTACACTTTGTGCACATATTACATATTAAATTGTTCTCTATACGTCAAGCTTAAACTGTTAGAATATTGGATCATCGGTTTACGTTGCTGTTTTTCTTTTTATAATAAGGGGAGAGTAAACGATTAATGATCATTGTAATTTCAATAGCATCCATATTATCTCATTAGCTACTTGCTGTTAAATACTAATAATAACATTAATTCATTCTCAGATGTTCTTATGCTCTAAGGAAAATACTAGAAAGGCGAAAGCTTAAACACGACTCAGATTTGGTGTGAGTTTGAGATGTAGACGAATAAAAATCTTCTTTGTCTTAGCCCCCACGCTCTCTCCATTCCATCGATTCACAAACCAACCCTGGGAAATAACAAAAGGTAAGTGACATAAACAAAATGAACCCTATCAATCCATACATTCTTCATGGTTGATCATTTACCATGGTGTTGAAATGTGAATACAGAACGAGCTCTCTACATGCTTAACAGAATCACTAACCATTAACAACTACTACGCTATACTCAGAAATATTGGATGCAGTTTGGTGTAGAAGTAGTTAGTTTGCGGAAAAGATATGAAAGGACTTAAAGTTCAACTAATACTACCCAATTGATATTAAATTACAGTTAGGAGGTGCATCATATTCGCTTGGACTTCTGACATATATATGACTTTAATTTGTTATGCAATGAGCCAGTGAAATTTTTTCTTTGTGTTTAATACTTCAGGACTTGTTGCATGATCATAATCATACGTTAAGAGTAATTTGTTGGCAGCGGAAATCACAAACAAATATCGCAGCCTATAACAATCTGCAGTGAATTTGACAGCCTATACAAATTTGCTGGGCAGATTATTTCAATACCGAAATATACCTTTTATATATATATATTAATTGATCACACTATATTACAGATAATACACACACATATATACATGACCAACAGTTGTGATAGTTCATGGAACTGTGAATCGGTTACTAAACAGATGCAACTGTTAACCGAATAACTCCCAGGAAGTAACGACCAAGCTTTTCATTAAATTCAATAACACCCAAGAAGTTTAATTTACATATCTAACATAAATGTCGAATATTTTAATTTTACCAATTTGTGATCATGTAAACATATTACCATACTAGTCTTGGTGTAGGAGGAATACAATGATGTAAATCCAAAAGACATCATCAAGAAGAAAAAACTGGAACACTTTTAAAATCATCTACCAACACTTTTAATAAACCTTTGGTATAGATTTTTTCACACAAAAACTCCGTCAACATTTTGGACATATGGGTTTATGTCCTACAATACTATTGTTTTGACCGTTGTACCATACAAGACAGACGACGTGTATAGACAACAAATTTGTTAACATCCTTTTGAGTTTATTTATGTTTATACTCTTTTCTTACTTTTCTTTTTGTTTTGATTTTGTTTCAAACATATTATATGTTTTTCTTATGGTGTAATCATAAAATATTACGTTTAATTGTATTGTAACAAATTATAATCAAAAATTGTTTCGAATACAACATATTATACCTAAGAAAGAACCCAAAACTCTCTATATAACCCAACCACATGCCACACCGTATCTTATTTATAGCGAATATATCAAATTATTTTCGTATAAATTTGATTGATTTATTATTTATGGGGCATTGAGATGATTTTGAATTAGTGGGGGAATCTTTCATTGATTTGCAGACTTTTAACATGTTGTTTGATATTTTTGTGAAGATTGGCGTTAGTAAGAAATGAAATGAGTGAAGTGGTCCTGCTTCTTCTTATCAATTTGGCTCACCCTTCTTAATAGTTCAAAAGACCATCATGAGCCTTTCATGATAACTCAAATGCATTCTCGCCCATAATTTTGTTTCTTCTTAGGGGGTGTTTGTTTCGGCTTATTAAACGGGCTTATGAGCTTATGTAATTTTTCATAAGCTCATAAGCTCATTTTTTCTGGCTTATGAGCTTATGAAACTGAGCTTATGGCTTATTTAAAGTCATAAATTCAACTTGATAAGCTCATAAGCCGGAAAAATTGGGCTTATGAGCTTATGAAAAATTACATAAGCTCATAAGCCGGTTATATAAGCTTACACAAACACCCCCTTATTATACTTGAGTATAGGGGTAAGATGGTAATTTAATCTATATCGTTTGGTTCACTTAAGCTATGTATATCGTTTTCGATTCACATCAGTTTCGAATAGGAAGCTTATCAAGACTTCCAAAGGTTAATTATTCTACAAAAGGAAAATTTAACATCAGTTTAGTAACTTATTTTGTGAGTTTAGTAGTTTGATATATTTTTGTGCCTCAAGATCGAAATTCTATGAATTTTCACGTTAGCTTCTTGAAGTCCCTAAAAATCTATTGTATTGGTTAATCTGGTAATTATAAGAAAAGACCAATTTTATGAAGTGTAGACGTCCAAACTAAGGACACTTTTGAGTTTTGATGAAAATTTTAAGTTATAGAATAAAAAAAAAACTTTCATTTAATTTTACGAAAAAGATTTGTCAATGCA
Source organism: Senecio squalidus (assembly GCA_910822075.1). Classification (NCBI taxonomy): domain Eukaryota; kingdom Viridiplantae; phylum Streptophyta; class Magnoliopsida; order Asterales; family Asteraceae; genus Senecio; species Senecio squalidus. The sequence continues at coordinate 48,224,923 of CAJVGC010000060.1, read as the reverse complement.
AATACAAAAATTAAAAATTTCAATCATGTAAAATGTTTTCCGATTTAACCCTCCACTTAGCTGTTATGTTCTTCTTTCTTACTTATATTTTTGATTATGATGTTTGTGTAGTGAACAACGATTTCTTTGGTCGCCACATTATTGTATTAAAAGATTTACACATTTAAATGTCAAATTAAACTAATATTTATATTTATTTACTAATATTTATGATATTTAAATATTGTTTATAAACAGTTAAAAGTTCAAAAGTATTTGACATACTAGATTCTTTACATAGACAAATTAAAAAACTCCTAGTTCGGAACTTCGACTTGAATCTTCAGTTCCGAACGAGTCCAACTTCAACCATTTGTTTCAGACATCATAAAATTACTATAAATCCATATATTTAAAAACCAAAAATACTAATTTAATATATTCATATTTGCTTATCTAACATATACATTATATGGCCATATTTAATCTCATAATTTACTAACTAAAGAGTTTGCAAATATAGTACTTGTTTGACTTCAAGGTTTTATATCTCTCCTTCTGATATGAAATATATCGAGCATATATTAACCGATACAAACATTATAGAATAACAAACTTGTATGTGCAAACTCATGTCTCATTTGAAAAAATAAGATTAAAAGAATTAACAAAATAAGCCACCTTCTATTGCCACTTGATTTTAGAGGAAAACCTCATTGGTGTTAAGACTTTGAGCATATTGTTGGGCTAAACGGTCCTAATCAGGTACGATTTAGTCTAACCGGTGTAGTCGACGCAAGTCACACGATCCCTCGTGGTCCCAACATCTAACGATAACCTCTTAATCCTATCCGATTAGAGCGAAGTTAATCCTGAAGTCTTGTATTTGAAAACTTCATGATTTCCCTACGTGTCCCGGAGTTTATTGGCAATATGAAAAAGGTTGGATTAGGTAGACTTTGGTTGGAGGAAAGATCTAAGAGGCGAAACTTGGGAATGGACTATGTCAATGTACTATCGGTACAAGGCCGAAAGATGACTTTCGTCCTGAACCTTGGTACACCTAAATAACCAAAGGGAAATCTAATATCCGGACAATATCGTATTATCCGTTAGTTCGAATGATGACCTTCAGACAGAGGATAAGGCACAACAAATGAACCACTGGATAAAAGACTCTTATTGTAGAGACACACTATTACCCGAATCTCAACCCCTATAAATACCAAACATTTCACTCACTTGAAAGGTAATGGAAAAACACACACACACACACTATTTCTCAAACTTATTTACTCGTTAACCATCTATTCTTACAAATACTTACTGTCACACCCGAGGTAAATCTAAGGGGAACTTTCCCCACCCGATTTACTCGGTTAGTTTTCATATTGCAAGACGAGAGTTGATGAGGTTAGTAGGAATTACCTATGTATATATAGGTAATCCCTAAAACCTAAATATAATAATGGTACAACCAAGCCCAATCAAGATGTCAGCGGCTGTCAAGCTGTCAGCGGCTGTCAAGCAGTCAGCGCCTGTCAAGCTGTCAGCGTCTGTCAAGCTGTCAGCGCCTGTCAAGCTGTCAGCGCCTGTATCAGCGCTTGTCAAGTTGTCAACGTCTGTCAAGTTGTCAGCGCCTGTCAAGATTGTCAGCGCCTGTTAAGTTGTCTGTCAGCGTCTGTCAAGTTTTCAGCGCCTGTCATTTGAAGCCTGTCTTATTGGCTGACGTCCCGTCATAATGGCGCTTCATGACTGCTTTATTGTCGTTATAATAGTAAGGCGTTACATATACTAGGGATTGATGATTAAGGCAGCTCAAGTATTCATGATCATCATTAATGGACCAACGTTCCATATACTTGAGACTGGCCATATAAATACCTGGTCTAAATCATTGTCGACCTCACCTTATCTCATCTCAACTCACACCCACTGAAGTTTAAACACAGAGTTCATACACTCTTGCCTTCATCCTCAACCTTTATCGCCCTAGGTTCGTCAAGAACTTGTTGGGTTTGCACTGTGATCATCACAGGAGATCTAAGGTTGACATCACCTAAACCCTAATCCTTGTGTTTGACAATCGTTGCTCGAACATTGGCGCCATCCGTGGGACTCGTTTTTTAACGGCGTTTCACTTTTCCCAAATTTTTTTTCTCTCCGTAATCAACCGTTTCCATGGAGGCAACAAATTCATTGCAGGTCATTTCTTCAGTGCCAGAAATAACCACTACCGTGACTACCACTGCACCATAAACGGTGATGACTTCACCCCCTGCTTTTCCTCCATCACCTGTTCGTACCCCAATGCCGAAATCATACGTCGATTCTGAGTGGACGGTGTCGGATCTAAGGTCGACACGAGGGTATCCCTCTTTAACAAGTCCCCTTTTTTCCACAAGGCTGGCGGGAACAAGTATGTTTACTTCACCACCGCCAGTGACATCCATCCCTCCATTTCAGCCTCTTTTGTCCCACGGGACAAGCTCTCAGGAGGATGGCACGGATCTTGTAAGACAACCTGTTTCGATTGCTTCCCAGCCTACTACTCAGGGGGTTCAGGAGGATCCCATTGTGGAACTGCTTAGAAGGTTGGCTCAGAGCACTCAACCACCACCACCCCCACCACCACCTGCTTCGTCAGATCTGTTGTCACAGTTAGTGGAGGCATTGCGCCCAACGCCTCAGCCAGCGCCCGTACAACTAGTGGATCCGTTGTCACAACTCCTGGAGCGGCTAAGGCAACCAAGCACACACACCCCACCAACACCTCTACCACATGACACATCTAACGACATGCTCAGAGTGTTGCAAACCCTAGTGACAGCAGCAGTTCCACCCCGTGCAACCACTATGCCTTTGTCAGTGGTTAGTTCAAAGTTCTGTGACTGGGTTGCCAGATTCCCACTCCCAGATAAGCAAAAAGTCTCGTCCGTTGTTGGTACTTACGACGGTACTCGAGATCCAGGCGACCACCTTGCTCTGTTTGAACAGGCTATTATGACGGAGAAATGGTTAGACCCAGTCGCTTGCCACATGTTCCCTGGAACATTACAAGGTTTCGCTCGTGATTGGTTTGCTGACTTGCTTGAGAGGAGTATTCAAGATTTCGCAGATCTAAAAGCCAAGTTTGTGACTCAATTTGTACAACAAAAGAAGCAACATATAACTCATATATAGGCTCATTTGATACGACAAAAAGAAGGAGAGGGGTTGCGTGACTTTATCCAGCGATACACACAAGAATGCCAGAAGATCGCCATGTTACCAGAGAGTCAACAAATTTCTGGCTTTACTCTTTCCTTACTTCCAGGACAACTGCAAGAAAAGTTAATCAAGAGAACTCCAGTCACTTTCAAAGAAGCCACGGACAGGGCATATGACTATCTAAGGTCAAAGGAAACTGTCTCCCTGACAAGAGAGGTAGGCGGCAAGTCATGGACCGACACTCGACGTGATGAAAGGAGCAACAGGAGGTTTGGCCCATACGATAAACATGCGTTTGAGCTTGCTTTTAGCAAAACACCAAAAGAAATCTTGATAATAGAGCAGGTGTGCGCTACCTTCACACCTCCACCGCAGAAGGAGCATAGGTCAGGTACGAAAAACATGAATAAATACTGTGATTTCCATGAAGACCATGGACACGACACAAATATCCGTAGAGATCTCAAAAGGGAAATCAGGCGGGCTTTGGAAGAAGGCAAGCTAGAACACCTTGTCCCTGGCGCTAAGCAGCAAGCCAATAAAACTCCACCTAAGAAGAGTTATGTCTGGCAAAAGAAGGGGGAAGACACAGAACACCCCGGACCACCTGATGACCATGTCTTCATGATACATGAGGGAGCCAATATGCTCTGACCTATCAAGGTGCGATAGTCTATACTGTCATTTTTTCCTTTATGTTTTCAATAAATGTTTCCAAGCACATGGAATGTCATGGTCATGTATGAAACTGGAAATAATAGCATTTGGTCTGATCTTGTATCCCAATATTATCGCATAATATCATTTTTCTGTGGTATTTGCATAAACAAATAAATATTGAAGTAAGGATTCAATACAAAAAGCATAAGGCCACAATAGACATCTCAGTCTAAAGCCAACCATGCACTTTCATTACGAACAATGTTACAACTTGAACACGCATGCGCACGTACACAACTAAGAACATAGTTCAATACAACATGTATGAAGCCAAGAAAGACAACCTTATCTGGCCAAATAACATACAATCATATTCGTCTTTTAATCTACTTGATAAAAGATAAGCACTTCTCACTGGGAAGCGACAATCCTAGCGAGTAAACAAAGTAAAGGTTAACCAACAAAAGTGCCATTGGCACAGTGTCACAGGCACAATATGAAGCATACATCAGAGATACCAAAATCTACCTATGTCATTGGCATGCAAAGGAACCATGGGCCCTCAAGAAAATGTCATACGCACAACCAAATATACACACTGTCATGCACACCCAAGACGGTGTCATGGACACAACATCCATAATAAAAAGAAAAAAAACAAAAATGTGTTATTGGCTTGATCATCCAATAAAACATTATTTTTAAAAGCTAAACAATGTCACAAAGCAAGGCTAAGCCTAGACAACGATATGCCAAATCACAACAACGACAACTACAATAGAAATAACAAGGTATATAAGCTATTACTAACTACGGTGTCAACAAAGCAAAGCAATGGACACGCAAATACGTACCTGTAAGGTAGCGAGCAACCCAGTTAAACCTGCAGCAAGACATACAATTACAATTAGCAAGGAGTTAATTATTTAAAGCGTACAAAATAGTTTTTCGGTCAAGGGAGCCGCCGGTCAAGGGCTAGCCGCCGGTCAAGTCCCGATCTTGGTCCAATCGTAGCCACTGGTCACATTACATAGGCTTGCAAGTGGACGCAATTGGACTAGTACAGTCGGTCACATATACTTGACGCAATTGGAAATAGTACAGTCGGTCACATTACTAGTACAACAGGTCACATGGTGGCGGTCACATTACTCCGCCGGTCCCCTTGTGCCGCCGATCCCCTTGCGCCGCTGGTCCCCTTGCGCCGTCGGTCCCCTTGCGCCGGTCGGTCCCTTTGCGCCGCCGGTCTGCCTTGCGCCGGCCAGTCCCCTTGCGCCGCCGGTCTGCCTTGCCCCTGCCGGTCCCCCTTGCGTTGCCGGTCTGCCTTGTGCTGCCGGTCCACCTCGCGCCCACAAAAAAAAAAAATAATAAAAAAAAAAGACTTAGGAGTTATGATAGTTACGACTTACAAACCATTGTTTTGGCAAATCCTAACTCGGGAGGCATGATGAGGTTAGTAGGAATTACTTATGTATATATAGGTAATCCCTAAAACCTAAATATAATAATGGTACAACCAAGCCCAGTCAAGCTGTCAGCGCCTGTCAAGCTGTCAACGGCTGTCAAGTTGTCAAGCTGTCAGCGCCTGTCAAGCTGTCAGCGCCTGTCAAGCAGTCAGCGCCTGTCAAGCTGTGCTGTCAGCGCCTGTCAAGCTGTGCTGTCAGCGCCTGTCAAGCTGTCAGCGTCTGTCAAGCTGTCAGCTCCTTTCAAGCTGTCAGCGCCTGTATCAGCGCTTTTCAAGTTGTCAATGTCTGTCAAGTTGTCAGCCCCTGTCAAGATTGTCAGCGCCTGTCAAGTTGTCTGTCAGCGTCTGTCAAGTTGTCAGCGCCTGTCATTTGAAGCCTGTCTTATTGGCTGACGTCCCGTCATAATGGCGCTTCATGACTGCTTTATTGTCGTTATAATAGTAAGGAGTTACATATACTAGGGATTGATGATTAAGGCAGCTCAAGTATTCATGATCATCATTAATGGACCAACGTTCCATATACTTGAGACTGGCCATATAAATACCTGGTCTAAATCATTGTCGACCTCACCTTATCTCATCTCAACTCACACTCAGTGAAGTTTAAACACAGAGTTCATGCACTCTTGTCTTCATCCTCAACCTTGATCACCCTAGGTTCGTCAAGAACTTGTTGGGTTTGCACTGTGATCATCACAGGAGATCTAAGGTTGACATCACCTAAACCCTAATCCTTGTGTTTGACAATCGTTGCTCGAACAAGAGTTGAGCTGAGAAAGGTACTAGGACGAAGATCTTCTTCGGATCCGAATCTTCACCCCATTTGTGATACGACACTCTGGTGTCGCAACAGACTACTCTAGCAATTGGTTTTAAAATAAGAACTTATTCGCTTTATTGTGTTGATCATATTATGCTAAATGTCCTTACAAACCTTATTGAGGTTATTATATAACTTTAAAAATCAGTTTATCCGGTTTATATAGTGTTGTGTTTTTCATTGACTATAGGTAGCATAGTATGATCATGTATCATCTTTGTCTGATTTATCACTTTCTTTGGAACAGGTGCTGGAGGGGCCATCGTTCATGGCTCAAGTTCTAAAGAGGTCCGAAATTTGGAAAATATATTATATATTCAATTAATTATATATATTCCCTCCGGTCATTAAGATTGTTTTATTTGATTTTTTAAAGTCTTTTCATGTTTTCAACTTTTAACATTAAATATTTTTGTTTATGTTATATATTACTAGATGGGTAATTTACCAATAAAAATACATATAAAACAAATTTCATATAAACGAAAATATTTAAGATCAAATTTAATAAATAAGGACTTTAAAATGTCAAGCGTGACAATAATAATAGAACGGAGGGAGTATTAAATATTAGGCATTTTGACATAAATTTGTTTAGCTTAAGTTTGAGCCTTATGGTCTTTCTTTTTAGTTTATTGTTAGGATTTATTTTTATTTTTCAAATAGGATATTAAACAGGATATTCAAGTTTTGGAGATCAATCCCAGCTTGTTTTTGTCTAGATAGAAGTTAAGTTGGATGATAATTTTTTCCATTCATATTAACAACACAAAAATTGAATATGAAGGTGACCAAGTTTAAATCTTATGCTATTTGTTATTATTTTTCTAGTCCATTCGAAATTTGTTATCTATTATTCATTAGCGTTGGGATTTTTGTAGGGGTTTTAACAAAATAACAACTTATTTTTCTAATTGTTTTAAATAAGAATATATCTTAACATTCGGTGTTTTCTTTGTAATTATTCGGCAAAATTATGTTTCACGTCAACAGAATATATCAAGATCGTCGGCATATCAAGATTAATTTTGATCAGAAAAATTGGAATTTCGGCCAACATAATATCACAAAATTAGTAAATACCTCTAATTTGATTCAAATAAAAAGGTAAATTATCATTCTATATAATAAACCATTTTTGTTGTAGGATATACCTTATCACCTTGATCTTCTTTTTTATTGAGTGAGTTTCTAAATTTTAAATTTCTAATTTTTAGAAATTGCTAAGTGAGATAAGTGATTATTGTTGTCGTTAATAATCCTTTTTTCTTTGCGTATGTTTGGCTAGAGCTTTCTAGATACTAAAGATTTATTTTTTTGTAAGCCTACTTTCTAAAAAAAGCTTTCTTTAAATACGAGGGTTGTAGGCTTTTAATTTTAGAGCAAAAACTTGAATATGAAAAGCTATTTGAGAAATATTTTGAAGCTATTAAGAGCTTTTCAAGTACGTAGGTGCTTATAATACCATTCTATAATCATGTTTTCTATATGTTATATTTTTTCACATTTTCATGTAATTTTATATTTTCTACTTATTTTAGAACTATTTTTGTTACACATTTCTATAAATATAAGTTGTTACTTCCAGCATTAAACAAAACTACAATGTCCCAGCTACCAGTTGTACTTGTAGCTTTCTGCTAGTGCTCGTAACTTCAACTTTCAACGGTTTTTTCCATACATGTGATTTTAACGAATTGATGGGTGTAATAAGAAAAGTGACATTTAGTGATGCATGTATTATTGCACTCTCAAAATTGTCAATAAATAGATATAACTTTTTAGGTGATATTTTCTAAAATATGTATCTAAAAAATGTGTCTAAAATGTATTAGTTTTGTGTTGTAGTCACACTTATTAAGAAAAAGTTGTGTTACAACGAGTTCAAAATCCATTAAAACACAGAGTAATTATTCTCACCACACTAGTCACATATAAAGAGTTCAAGTCACGCTTGGATCACAACTTCACCACATATACTTAGTTTGTCACTGCCGATGATCAAACCGACAACCCACAATTTTTTACTTTTTATTTTAATCCAAAACCTATTAGTTTTGTAAATTTAAAAACTCTCACAACCCCTTATGTCTACCACACCACACTCTATCCTCCACCACGCCGACTAAGGAGTGGCTCCATGTCGTTGTCATTAGTTCACCACGCTCACCACTCTTATTGCTCTTATGACAATCTTTTCTCACAATATGTATGAGTATGTACTTACGATCTATTTATCCATACTATTTATGTGTAGTGAACAAGTTCGAAACTAATATTGTTTTGCTCTTAGTTAAACTTTTGAGCTAATTTGGGATTTCTAGTGACACTTGTCTATATATCATAATAAATGATTAGTTATTATAGAAACTCAAAAGTTCTATCAATTAGGTATCAAATCAAATGCTAAGAGTTCTTTTTTATTTTATTTTTTGAATGGCAAAAATACAAACAAAAAATTTCGGCATTGTCATAAGAGTAACATTTTGGCATTGCCATCATCCCGTGTCTCTATTCAAACAAGAAGAGTTCTTTTTTTTTTTAAATAGAAAGGTGGTGAAAATTCTAATAATAAAAGTTGAAAAATCATCAATTAACTCCTTTGGTAACACTTATGTTTTTTTTTTCTTTTATGCAAAACAATAATGGAAAACCGTGTGATATGAATGAGAGAAAGGTACACAAAAAAACATATTACAGCACCACCATCATCATTTACCATGATTTAGGTTTGGGATGAAGCCAAAAAAAGAGTTGGATCGTTTTCAAATTGAATGAGAATAGGCCATGGGTACTCGATTACATGTACAAATGAGACAAAAATGGAAACCTAACCTCATTCACTCCCCAACCACATTCTTAATTAACCAGATGCTCTCTAACTCTTGTTCAATTTATGACTCACATGATCTTCATGTTAGCTACAATGGCAAACAGTTATCATGTTATGGAAACTGTTTAACGTTCAAATTACCCTTTTACCCCCTTAAAGAAGATCACTACACCAAATAAGGGCTTTCGGGACAAAAAAATTTCTGGACTACGGAAATCCGTTCCATTAAGTCCACTAGACGACAAAAAATGAATTTTTTTCCCCAAAGTTTGACCATAACCTATAGGGACAACACCATCATTTATCGAGACAACATGTAGTCCCGAAAACTTCACTACGTGACAAAACAAGAGTCTCATGTTTTGTTTGTGTTTGACTACTATTTTTAGGGACAACCAGTAGTCCCTAAAACAACATGACGAAAATAAGTTGGAGGGAAAAATTGGCGCTCAAACTTTACGGGACTACATCTTTGTCCCGGTAAACGTGTTGGGTGAAAAAACTTCAGGGGACTACTTGTTTGTCCCGAAAACTAAATCTTACGAGACAACCACTAATTCGACAAAGATTTAGGGACTACTATGGTTGTCCCTAAAAAAACATGAAGAAAATAAATTGGAGGGAAAAATTGGCGCTCAAACCTTACGGGACTATATGTTTGTCCCGATAAATGTGTTTTTGGAAAACACTTCAGGGGACGACATGTTTGTCCCGATAACTAACTATTACGGGACAAACCCTAAACAATTGTAATTCGACAAAGCTTTAGCGACTACCACAGTTGTCCCAAAAAAATGTCACCACCGTGAAAAAATGGAGGAAATTTTTGCCGCCTAAAATGAACTTTTAGGGGACTACGTGTGTAATCGCGATAAGGCTTATGACAAAACATTAACATGTATAAATACTTTAGGGGACAACATGTAGTCCCTAAAAACACTAAAATGTAGTCCTCGGATGTTTACCGCCTAAAATTCCCGCTAATAAGGGCCGAGAGCACTTATCTTTACAAAATCTTTATATACATGCATCACCACTACCACATCCAATTCTTATCCAAATGGAGTGCTCATGTGGAGGTGGATATGTAGTGGTGAGACGATCACATCGACAAGGCAACTTTGGTAGACTTTACTATGTGTGTCCCGATTCAAAGGTCAACAAACAACTTCTTTTTTTATAAGTTCTTTTCCGAGACAGACAACACCTTCAGATTCTTCTTCGTGTGCAAGTTCTTCTTCAGGATCCTCTAGAGCTACACTTACTCCAAAAAACACAAAGTGCTCAAACTGCAAGCTGTTAAAGTTGAAGATAAAGGCAATGGAGGCAAAACAAGCCACGGAGAAGAACGTAGGTAAAGACACTACAACTTTAAATCACATTAAATCAAATACATGAAGATACAATGCATAAACCATTTATAATAATGCATTTAGTATAAATTCCAATGGTGCAAAACATAAACACAACTTAAAAAGGGAGATAAACACACATACACTTAATGTGTTGACATACACATTTTTATTCGGGAACACATAACACACCTTAAAAATGTAGGTAAACACACTACAAAACGTGGTCGTTAAAAGGGCACATTCCCTAAAAACTTTTCAATGAAAAGTAGCTTGTCATCAGCACCCTCATCTACCTCCCTTTCAAGGTGCTGCAGCCTAACTAGCAATTCACCGTCTCTTTATGTTAACTCTTGCAAATACTCAATTGACTTATCCTTATTGATAACCCAATCAGGAGAAGCTTGGAGTTCTTGAATAAAGCCGTTGTATTCGTCAATGGTACTAGTTAACCTAGCACTCACTTTGCTAATCATGCGTGCAAGCCAGAGGTCAGCATCCTTTGCCCTGAAGAAATACAAACTCAGAATATCAGTCTAATTATGAGATTGGACCGAATCTCTCAACTCAACAATCCTTCTCAAGTTCCACATTTGTTTGTTGTATTCTTGTTCTATGCATTTGAATAACAGTGAATTGATTGGTCACCATTAATCATTGACTATATGAGCTAGTACGTGTCACGTGTGTAGCTAGCTATCGTCCCTTTTCATACATATTGATTGACTCGTTTATAGATGTGCATTAAATAAACATTTTGTTATTCAAACGTTTATTATGAAGTTTATTATGGAGTTTAATATTTTATAAATAATAATTACTTGATAATAAGAAATTAAAAGTAATTATATTATTAATATTAATATACTTTGATTAAATGTAAAAACATATTTTTAAAGATCCGATATCGTAATTAAGTAATATGGTTAATAATCGTTTACTGTTATAACGGAAAGTTAACAACGTAAACACTAAACTAACACTAAACATTGAATTAATTTATATATTCATTAACAACTTATACCTAACATAATTTAAATTAATTTATATATGATTATTATATATATTTTCATTATTATATATATACCTAATATTAATATTATTGATAATAACAATATATTTTATAAATAATTTTTCATCTAAATTTTTTACCAAAAAGTTTTCCCCACCAAATTTCCCTCCCATTATTTTCCCAAATTTTTACAATATTTAACTAAATCTTCACTATCTCTTTTTCTATTTTTTTACAAACACCAAACCACCATTTCACCCTCTCTCTCTAATATAAACAACATCCATTTATCTTCCCCTCACCACCACCACCACCGTCTGCTGCCGCCTGGCCGCCGTGACCCACTCGCCTGCTGCTGCCTGCTGCCACCGTGACCCGCTGCCCCCTCACGCCACCATCACATGCTGCCACCACACGCCACCACCACATGTTGCCTCCACACGCCACCACCACCTGCTGCCATCACACCACCACCCGTCGCCTGCTGCTACCACCGCCACCTGCTGCCGCCATGATTTTTATATTTATTTTATTTAGTTTCGATTTAAAAATCTGTAATATATGATATTGTTATTTACCTTAAGTTTTATTATTGATTGAAGATTTATGGTTTTTTTTATCTATTTGTGATTATGTATAGAAAATGGTTATATATATATATATATTTGATTGATTTTTATTTTTGTATTTATATAGTTATAATTATGTATTGGTATATTGAAATAAAAAATAAATGTTTTTAATTAAATAAGATAATTAAATATATTAATTAAAATAAAATTATATTTACTAAATATATTTTATAATGATTTATCAAATATATTATTTAAAAAAAATAATTAATAATTAAATAAATAAAATACACTAACATAATTCTTTAAATAAATAATAAATAAATAATTAAATAAATGGGGTTGAAAAAGTCGAAATTGTTGGGACAATGTGTAGTCCCGAAAACACTGTCCTCAGAGGTTTGGAAAAAAACTGTTGAGACAGATTGTAGTCCCGAAAGGCATGTCACTCGACGTTTTTGAACACTTTCAAGGGACATAACGTAGTCCCGAAAGATCCGTACCAACAAAAACCGTCGACGTGGCCGGTCAACGCGTCGTCCCGATAATTCAAAATTGTTGTCCCGCTAACTTAATGGGCAGAGCAGTGGGGATTACGCTTCTCGGGACAATATGTCGTCCCGATAGGTTTTTCGGGACTTCAAACAGGATTTTTCGGGACTACATCAGTCAAAATCCAGTTTTTGGTGTAGTGGAGGCAAGGCAAATTTTATTTCAAGATAACACTGACCGAACCACGCGACCCGCCCAAATATCTATATTGTATATGTTATAGAGAAGTCATTTTGCTTTGTTTCAAAAGACCGAAATACCCTTGTATCAGTTAGGCATATTCTTGAAATTGCTCATGAAGTAACTAAGCCAGCATCCAAGTTTGAATTCAACAATGAAATGAGTTGTCTTTAGTTGCCATCATGATTTTATGTCATTGATTACACAAGACTAAAATGAAACTCTTATCATGATTGCTCATGTTAACTAAAGAACAAAAAGGGAAGGTTTTAGGATCCAAACAAATAATAAAAGGTTTAAAAGAGAAAGTAGAATGTTGGATCATTTGTGCCACCCTAATTTTTACTTAGCTAAGTTTGATTAATACCAAACATTGTACAAGATTTACTTCAATAAGTATATGTTACTATAACATTAATATTGTTTTGTTATAGTTTTTAAACTCAATTAGGAAAAAGATATATCTTTATATGGGTCCCACTACTTGTTCTTAGTCTTTGGATTGAAAACTTTGATCAAGAGAGGGCTAAAAGTAGAAATGAGAACTCTCTATTTTGTGTGATTGAGTGTTATATTTGATCTCTTTTTGCTACTACTAGTGATTTGTGTATATGGGAATAAGAGGGACATTTGGTCCTTGTAATTATGAGTTATCTTTTCATCATTATGTTTTAGGTTGGTCCAAGAGAAGTGGTGGTCAAACATGTAAATGTGTGAATTAGTGACATTTTTCTTTTAATTAAATACCCATTTTACCCTTTATACACACACATACAACTGGTACACGATGAAATAACCATTTGCCTAATTGGCCTATATATCTTCATTTCATCCAAACCCTTCTAACACACACATTGGAATTAAGAAGTAAATAGAAAATGTGTCTTAACACTTCCAAAGGGAACCTATATCTCCCTCCCCACCGAGAACAACTCCAAATGTCGAACGCTGGCTTTCACAATCTACAAAGGTTAGCTACATATATGTATCTTAATAACATGCAACCATGTTCTTTATAACATATGCTTTAGGTCGATCTATATAGAAATGACATTTCCTTAAATGTAACAGGAAAAGAGTTATGGGGACAAGAAACCAATCAAGGATCTTGTTTGTGAGGTTGAAAAGAAAGATGGCGATGAAGAACTTGAAGTTGTACATGCAAAACCAATGCATCATGGCAGAGAATGAAAAGCTTAGAAGAAAAGCTCTTCTTCTCCATCAAGAAAACCAACTCTTGTTTTCTCAACTCCAAAATGTCAAATTACCCAACAAAAACAACACACCAATGTCATAGTTTAACGCGCGAAATCTTATATATGATCAGATTCAAGTTTTAATCTTTTCATTGATTATATATTTACTATAGCTATTAATATATATAATTATAGTCTTGATTAGGGATATGGGAATCGACCCAAAATATTAGTTTATGTATGGTTTAAATTAGTAGTGATAAAGTCGATCTTATAACATTTAAAGTGACATATTAAGGTTACATGTCTACTTTAGAAGTAATATGAATGACTCCTTTCTCTTTCTTTGAGACTCCCTCTCTCCCTCCAAGAAAGCTGTAAATTGATTTCAATATAGAAAGGGTATATTGGGTTTTATGCTTTTCATGAGTAGTGTGATGATATTTGAAATTTTGTGTGGATGTCACAAAATCTAGCCAAATTTATAAAGGTGAAGTCGTTAGATGCATCTTGATGTGCAAGTTTTGTTGTATAACATACAAGTAATCATAACAATATTGATCATCAATTTAGAGTTATGGGGTGTGCAAAAATATAAAAAAAAATACACTTTTCTTTTATTCGGTCATTCATCATTATATGAAGAGTTAATTACACCATTTTCCACTTACCAATGTGTCACTTTTCGTCATATTTTCTGAAAAATTACATGGATAGTCCTTTATTTTGAATTTCTGCATATTGATAGTCCTTTAGTCTGTTAGGGTTAACTCAATTCTATTAGTTATATCACAATGACCAATTTACCCTTTTTGTCTTATTCGCAAAGGACCATCCGTATAATTAACTCTTGAAAATTAATATAATTGAATATCATTTCCTAATTTAAATTTATAAAGAATATCAATATAACTTGATGTTCATATTTTCTGGCGATAGGATTCGTGACCACATGTTTTTAATCATTCAACATAAATCAGTTGCCTACAATCAAACAAACACAAACATAACATCGGTTCTCCGGTGACGCCTGTGTCGTCTTCTCGATTAATTCCGACGATTCCTAGACCTAATAAGCTGGGCCGAGATATATCTCAGTCTATGCCGTTGAAATTTCAGCAATCGGCACCGGTGAACGTTCCGATGTTTGCGAGAAAGCCGATTAGCGGCGGAGAGCTAGCAGACGTGGATATCAACAAAGATGATGAAGAGGAAATGTTGCCTCCTCATGAGATTGTAGCTAGAGGCTCGTCGAAATCGCCTCATACGACGTTTTCGGTTTTGGAAAGGGCTGGAAGGACACTGAAAAGGAGGGATCTTCGATTAGTTCGGAATGCGGTGTGGCGTAAAACTGGTTTTCTTGATTAAATTTTGATTTACTAGTTGTTTGTCTGCTGCTGCTGCCTTTGGACTAAGAAGTTGAAGTTTTTTTTTCATCTAAGCTTTTGCAGTCTTTGATATATAAATATTTTAGTAAGTAGAGAGAGTAAGGTGGGGCATATGTTTTCGTTTTTCGTAATCAATATTGCTAGGACTTATCTACTCTAATTTCTGTTAATGTTCATAAAAATTGGCAATTTAGCTTTCTGCATTTTCATCTGCTGTCATGATAATTATACAACGTTGTTTGCTTTATCTTGCAGATGTCTTCCTTCCCTAAGTGATTAATGAAAATTACACGGATGGTCCTTTGTGAATAAGACAAAAAGGGTAAATTGGTCATTATGATATAATTAACAGAATTGAGTTAACCCTAACGGACTAATGATGTGTTTTCGAGTTAATTTTTAAAAGAAAAGAAAAGAATGGAAGAGAAAGGAATAGAAGAGAAAGTTTCCTTCCAAATCATCCCAAATATGGGAGGAAAGTTTTTAAAACAAAATGTATTAAATTTTCCTTTCATTTCCCTTCCTTTCTTTTACTTTCTTTCTTTAAAGAAAACTCAAGAATACAACTTATTTTAGAATCCTTTGTCTTCCTTTCCTTTCTTCCCTTAAAAAAAACTCGAGAACATAGCGTAAAGGACTATCAATGTGCAGAAATTCAAAATAAAGAACTATCCATATAATTTTTTAAAAAATAGAACGAAAAATGACACAATAATAAAAGGAAAATGATCGTATAATTAACTCTTATATGAATTAGTATTAAAACTTTTTCAAACATTCAAAGATAACATTATTTGAAAATGAGACTAGGCCCATTATTAGTGACTGGGAGTGTCTATTGACTATTCGAACTAGAGAACAAATAAAATCAGTTAGTGGTGTTTTGTTTTTAAAACCAATGTTTCGGTTTCAATTTCAATCTTTAGTTTGTATGAAACTATACACTCTAGTTCAAGGTATGTAATAGGGGTAGAACCGACACACCATAGATTAAGGTGACCCAACTTGTATTGAGTTAGATGTGTAGTCGTGCCGATGGATGTGAGAATGGTTTGTGGGCTCTTTAGAAACAAAATGAGTGGGTTTATAATTTCAGTGTGTACAAATATTACATTTAAATTACACCGAAAAAAATGTCTAGTAGTTAGGCCTCTTTAAATCATTCAATTTCTCTTTGTGATCCGCCCTCTATAATTTCCTTTTTAGTATTTTACAATTTAGGGTTGTTTTGGGTGCTTATTTAAACAAGCCTATGCTTATAAGTT
>CAJVGC010000060.1:48171944-48208336 GCA_910822075.1 Senecio squalidus | reverse complement strand
TACATAAGAGAACCGATCATGGAGCGATAAAGGGACTGATCAATTTTCTCCCCCGTAGAGTCTGGTGATATCCCGTGATTCACCGATAAGGGAGTGGAGGCAGACTTTGTTTCCAACATTTCGAACCGTTTCAAAATGTCATTTACATATTTAGTCTGATGTATAAAAATACCCTCTGCAGTCTGATCTACCTGTAGCCCCAAGAAGAACTTAATCGGACCCATAGAACTCATTTCGAACTTGCTTGTCATCACCGTTTCAAACTCTTTACATAACTCTGGATTTGTAGAACCAAAAATAATGTCGTCCACATATACTTGCACCAACAGAATATCTTCACCTCTTTCTTTGATGAACAGTGTACAATCAATGACCCCTCGACGAAAACCGTTGTCGGTCAGATGATTACCAGGCGCGCGGTGCTTGATGCAGACCATAAAGTGCTTTATCGAGAATGTACACTTTATCCGGATGTAATGGGTCTACAAAGCCTGGTGGTTGATTAACGTACACTGTCTCTCGAATATTCCCGTAAAGAAAAGCGCTCTTTACATCCATCTGATAAACAGTAAACTTCTTATAGGATGCAAAGGCCAGAAAAATCCGAATTGCCTCTAATCTCGCAACCGGAGCAAACACTTCATTATAATCCAAGTCGGGAATTTGTCGAAAACCCTGAACCACTAGCCTTGACTTGTTTCTGACAACTACACCCTGATCGTCCCTTTTGCATCGATGAACCCAGCGACAACCCAATGACTTGGCACCTTTTGGCTTAGCGACAAGCCTCCAGACACCCAGCTTCTTAAACTGTCAAGGTTATAGATAACGTAAGGCGTGGCGTGGCGGCATGAGCAAGCCTCAAGCTTTGCAAGAAATGGCGAGACATGGCGTTTTTCAAGGCGTGAAAAAGCGGCAAAAAATTAATATATTTTATAATTTTATATATACTTATATATATATTTTTACTATTATTAAGTTATATCAACACCAATAAATTATAAAAAGTTAATAATTTCATATATCAATATACAACTAATGTAAAATATAGTAACCAAGCTTTACAAAGAAGTTATCCATCATTTCGTGTCGGCTACTCCAAGCCTTGAGAAACGGCGAGACATGGCGGCGCCATGGCGGCTACTCCAAGCCTTGAGAAATGGCGAGACATGGCGACGCCATGGCGGGTTATTTAGAACACTGTAAACTGTAGCAGTTCCTCTTGCATCGAGTTGATCCAATTGTCATCCAGAAGAGCTTCTTCAACGTTAGCTGGTTCAATCTGTGAAATAAAACAAGCATGAGCACAATAAGTAACATCTCCAGATTTAAACAAGTCAATGTAAACATCGCTTTGAATCTCTCTTTTGGGTCGAGCTCCAGCCAGATAGGTTTCATAATCATCAAAATTTGTCGATCTGCGAGCTCTTGATGATCGCCGGAGCTGACTTGCTGGTTCTTCTACGTTCAAATTAGGAGGAACCGCAACGTTAGGACCCAAGTTATTAACATCGGGAGCTTCAATTTCCTCTGCATTTTCTTGAACATTTTCAGGATTTTCAATCGGCTCATTTACGTTAACAGAACCATCAGAATCTGAATCATCATCATGTGCTTGAACGCCTGCAGGATTCTCTTATGGACCGGAAGGAGTAGGAACTGTTGGAGTCACTGGATCATGAGGAATAATTTCTTCCAATGCCTCTTGATGAGAGTAGTATCTTGCAATATCTTCATCGGAGAACTCAGGAAGATTAAATGATTCAAACAAAGAATCATAATCGAACATCCATGGATATCCTTTCGAAGGAATGGGTTTAGAATACTTCTGAACATCCACCTCATACCATTCTTCAATAGCTTTAGTGGCTGGATTCCAAACTCTCTTGTTAGGAGTGCTGTATCCCAGAAATATCCCTTCTACTGCCTTTTCATCGAATTTTCCATCTTGTTTACGCTTGAGCATAGTACACGGAGCTCCAAAGGGTTCCAAGTACTGTAAATTAGGCTTTCTTTTCTGCAACAATTCATAACACGTTTTCCCATGTCGTTTCACTACTAGCACTCGGTTTAAAGTGTAACAAGCATTAGCTACCGCTTCATTCCAAAAACGTACTGGCAGTGTCGAATCAGCCAACATAGTCCTAGCTGCTTCAATCAACGTTCTGTTCTTTCTTTCTGCAACCCCGTTCATCTGTGGAGTATAGGCTGCACTGAATTGTTGTTGAATTCCTCGTTCCTTGCATAAATCCTCCATCCTCTGATTCTTAAATTCCGTACCGTTATCAGTTCTAAACCGTCGAACTTTTAACTTATACAGAGTCTCCAGTGAAGTAACCAACAGCTTGATATTCTCATAAGTTTCGGATTTCTCCCGTAAGAACATAACCCAAGAGAATCGAGAATAATCATCGGTCACCACCAAACAGTATTTATCCCCTGCTACACTCGAATATTTGATAGGGCCAAACAAGTCCATATGTAGAAGTTCAAGTGGAGTGTCAATGGTGTGGAACTTCTTCGCTATATGAGACTTTTTGGACTGTTTTCCCTTCTTGCAAGAAATACAAGTTTCCGGCAACTGAAATGTTTTCACATTAACCCCCATAACTAAGTCTTTGTGCATCAGATGATTCATCTTTCTCAAACTCAGGTGTCCCATACGTTTGTGCCACAAAATAGATTCCCGTTCAGTAGCTTTCGAGACAAAAGCTTGATGTTCCGTCGAATTCACAGTAGTCTTCGACATGTCGAGCACATACAAATCTCCAACTCTTGGTGAAGTAATAATAACCAAGTGCTCAGGAATCACGAATTCTTTCTTCATAATGTAACACTGATTCTCGTCAAAAATCACCTTAAACTTCTTGTCGCAAACTTGAGAAACGGACAACAAGTTGTTGACCAATGCCTGAACAAAATTCACCTTATCGAAGCTTATTTTGTTGTTTGCAACCAATCCCTGAGCAGAGATATAACCTCCCTTATCACCAGCAAAAGAAACATAACCACCTTTAATTGAACGGACATTAGAAAGAAGTTTCATATTTCCTGTCATGTGCCTAGACGCCCCACTATCAACAATCCAGGTATTCTTGATAGGATCATAGACGACCTGCACAACAAACTGAACTTATTAATTCCCAATGCACCCCAAGCCTTAATAGCCTTGGGTTTGCCATCATCACCTAAGAACTGTAAGTCAACCCATTGTCCCTTGGTACCATCAGATACGTTTGAAGATTCAGAACATTTAGTGTCGCTTTTAGCTTTCCATGCACGTTTGACATAAACAGTTGGTGATATGGACCGTTTTTCAATTGGTTTAACAATTGGTTGCTGTTTGGATTTACCAGCAGGAAGCAACTCATTGTTTTGTTTAGGAGATGATGACCTATTGTTTGAAAATCTATTTCGATTTGGACTTGAAAAACGATTTCCAGTGGACACTCTAGTTTGGTCAACATTATTCCTAGGCCTTTGTTTCAGATTTGGACAATTATAATTAACATGGCCTTTCTCCCCACAGTCAAAACATGTTCTCCATTCATTAAGATTTTGAGAATTTTGCGTCATTCTCCGGTGGTGTGTAAGGGGTTTGGAGAACATAGCATTAGGACGTATGAAGCCGTTATGTTGTTGAACATTTTGGGGCTTCTGGGGATTTGTAGGTGACTGTCTCCTATGAGGTGGTATGAATTTTGCTTGTTCTGTTTCTTTTGACTCAAATGCGATTGATGATTCGCCGGTTTTGACAAATTTTGGTCCTTTAAATTCAGGTCGTTTCAAAATTCTAACTTGTTTAGGTTGACTTGAAGTTTTATTTGGAGCCTGATAACCTAAGCCAGTTTTAATGTGAGGTTTGCGACCCAAATTTGTGTTATAAGGTAGCTGACGACCCAAATCTGAACCCTTTTCTTCCTCAGAAACCCAATCTTCAACTATGACAGTTTCTTTCAACTTTTCGTTTACATTACTTTTGGCACTGACAGTAGGGGTTTGGACACTTGGTGTTTGAACACTAGGGCTTTGGACACTAGGGGTTTGGACAGCTTGGTCTGGTTGTTGAAGAATGAATTCAACATCCCCTTCCTCCTTTGGAGCCTTAATTAGTTTGTTAAAAATGGGAGGTGGACAAGTTTTGTAGTCAACCCCTGGTTTCCCTTCCCCATTCTCAGGACGTTTTTCTTTCAAAATGTGGTCCAAAAGATATGATGCAGATGAATAGCTTCTAACTTGTTGGTTTAAAGTTTCAAAACTGATTTTAACAGAAGCATTTTCACGTTTAAGAGTATCAATATCTTTTAAATATTTATTGATCGAGTCCTGTTTGTTTAACAAAGCTATTTCCAAATCACTAACTTGTTTTGCTAAAAGTTTGTTCTTTTCTGAAAATAGTTTTTCATTTCCTTTAACAATTTTGAAGTCCTCAACAAGATTGTTATTTTCTTGGCTAAGCTCATTTACTCGTTTGTCTAAAACAAAACAGTTAGAACAGGAAGTAATTTTGGTTTCAAATTGTACCTTAGAAGATTCTGCAGTACCAGCCATCATAGCAAACTCCCTTTTGGACACTGGTGCTTCTGATTCTGCCGAAGATTCTTCAGATGATTCTTCAGATGTAACAGACTCCTCCCCGTCACTTTCTTCATTCAGATTCAAAATCTTTACAACATTTACTTCAGCATCAGATGGATTGGTTTCAATTTGAATTCCCCAATCCAAGCCTTCGTCAGATTGAAAAACCAAGGCCTTAACATCTGAATTCTCAGTACCAGTATAGGTATTCGAGCCAGTCGTCACCAAAGCAGTATTCTTGTTCGCCTCAGGAGCATTTCTGTTCACGTTTCTGTTTTGTTGATCTCTGAACGGATTCTGAACAGTCCTTGGTCGTTTTGGCTTTTCGCAGTTACGAGCGAAATGACCCTTTTCCCCACAGTTGTGACAAGTAATGGCTGACATGTCGAAGCCATACTTAGTTTCCTTGTTGGCTCCGATTGGGTTACCAGTCTTTTTCACATACTCTTTAGCCCTCCTGACGAGATTAGCGAAACCCCACATAATGTCGATTCGTTCCATCTCATCACGATCAATCTGTTCATAATCCTCCCCAGTTAAGTGTATATTACCAATTTTACCCTGCAACAATTGGTCATAGGATCCAACTAAAGCACTCAGCATAGCCATATCTTCATTTACACTTTCAACATTTCCTTTATGAAAGTGCTCGATCTTCAAACTTGTAAATGCTGATTCTGAAGTAGCTTGAGCTTGTGACTTCTGAACCGGAGTACTTTGACTTGAACTTGAGTTGGAACACCCTGAAGTTCCTGAATGGGTTGAGGCGTTAGCAGAAAACGCTGTCTTCAGTGGGGCATGAGTAGGAGTGGCTGGAGTGGGATCAGCATAGTACAGTGAGGGATCTTTCTTTGAGCACGAAACTCATCATCCTGCTCCTTCTCTCTTAGCTTTGTAAATAAATCATTCAAAGTTGTGCGAGCAAGATACCCACTTTCCTTTAACATCTCTATATATCCATTCCAGCTATCTGGCAAAGCATCCGCAAAACATTCTACCCTCTCTGCACCAGTTTTCTCTACCGAATATCCGTTCATTTCACTAATCAAATGCTGAAAACGTATGATAAGGTTGAATAGGGACTCTCCATGTAGGCAGGTAAAATTGTCGAATTCCTTTTTCAGTGCTCTTCCCTTCATAGATTTCAACTTGTTGTTTCCCTCACAGTCTAACTCAAAAGCATCCCATAACTGCTTCGATAGCTTGTGTGTCTTGTATTGATGAAACACAGATCTAGGAATAGCTTGACACAAATAAGAATAAGCCTTTTTCTCTATATCATAACTCTTCCTTTGTTCCTCTGTATATCTATGAACGGCGATAGGGTCTCCATTTTCACTAACTGGTGCTTTGAATCATATCCCACATTTTTGAATCCAATCCTTGGATGTGAATTTCGAATCGAGGTTTCCAGTGTGGGTAATCGTCCATAGTGATGAGTTTTGGGACCTTGTTAATGCTTCCAGTTTCAGCGTCATTGAGTAGCATTTCAGACATCTTAGTGTTGGTACTAGCCATCGCGTATTCCATCTAAAATTTTAAAATTTGAGTCTGTTTCAGGTTCGTGCGAATGAATTACTGCTACGTACGAATGAAAGACTTGATACGTACGAATGAAGGTGATTCGTACGAATGAAACAAGAAACCTAAGCTCTACACGAATGAGAGATTCGTACGGATGAACTGACCGATTCGTACGGATGAAATTCCTATTCGTACGAATGAATTGAACTTTAAATTTTTAGACAAAACTCATATTCGCACGAATGAATTCCCTATTCGTGCGAATGAGACCTCTATTCGTACGAATGAAAACTGTCAAGAACTTGGTTCGTATGCGCCGTGAAATTTTAGGGTTTTGCTAAAAACTCGATCTACAGGTCGATTTTCTAAACCAAAACGATTTCTATTTGCCCAGATCTTAATCTAGATGACTCAGAAACGTTCTAAGACAATAAAAACAAGGTTTTTAACGTAAAATTCCAAATTCTAAGAAACAATCAAAAACGAAAAATCTTAAGAATCGCTAGAAGAACGTTGATTTCTACAACCTCGCTCTGATACCACTTTGTTGGGGTTGTTCGGATCTTATAGTCAACGTTGTATCACTAACCTAGCGGAAATAGATCAATGATTATCTAGCGAATATGTAACCGTCGGAAACGAGATCAAACCAATGATAATTGATAAGATCGGACCTAAGGAAGACTATTCAGATGATTGTTTAGACTTTACTAAACGATTTGGAACACAAAGAAAACGGCAGCAGCAGTTCGGCACACACACGAAAACCTAGCAAAAACCTTACCTAATGCTGAACCCTAAGCTGATATATATAGGCCCAGCATTTCAATCGTACGAATGTGATCTCATTCGTACGAATGACATTCTATTCGTACGAACCGAATCTCGTTCGTACGAATGAACCATATCAATAAACAAACTGTTTAACTTTCTCATTCGTGCGAACGTAACCTCCATTCGCACGGATATCATCCTTATCCGTGCGAATGAGTTTGAATATCATTTAAACATTTCAAAAACACAGATTTGATTAATTCATAACAACGTAAACGTTCTAGCTTATAATTAATCAAACATTCAATATAGATATTCAACCAAACAATATAAAGACTGATATAAACGTTAATTACATACGAATCTAGGAACTACATAAATGCACCTACAAACACCTTAGCAACACCTCAGCAACACCTAAGCAACACCTTAGCAACACCTAAGCAACACTTTCAACCCGCAACAACTTTCAGAGTGACATTCTTGTCCGCAACACCTCCTAAACCGCAACTCTTGTGTCCCGTAACATCTCTTATCCGCAACACATATGACCCATGACATGTACATATCCGCAACACCATTCCCAGTCCGCAACATATTCTATCTGCAAGTCTGCTGTGAACACATCTTATGGACTTTCTATTGGGCTAATAACAGCCACATTTCAAATTAGGCCATTAGTTTTAAAATCTATATTTATTTAGCCCTTTTATTTATGGGAACAATAACATATTTGACTAAATAATTAGATAAATAAAGACATACATATTCACACATACATATACATACCATACATCATAATACATATATATATATATATATATATATATATATATATATATATATATATATATATATATATATATATATATATATATATATATATATATATATATATATATATATATATATATATATATATATATATATATATATATAGCATCCGTAAAAACCTTGGGCCCACGCTTGTGCTGAAATATGCAGGTCTCGTGTTCGAGTCCAAGCAAGGTGATGGGTACCATTGTTAGGATATTTACCGGGGAATGCTTCATTTGCTGGGTAGGGGAAGTGGCCCGTGTCAATGGTATACGCCTTTACCATTTATATATATATATATATATATATATATATATATATATATATATATATATATATATATATATATATATATATACATATATATATATATATAGGAGAAGGTTCTTATAAACTAATATTTAAAGTAAATTAAGTAAAAAAATATGAAAAGATAATTTATAATATGTGTAATTTTGTATTATGTTTATTTATTCAATTATAACAAACTTTAAAAAAGCAAGTTTTGATATGCATCAAAATATATGTCGTTTAGGGGCTGTGCATCAAATTCATTGTTTTTGTGTAGTAAATATTCAAATTTGATGCACAACGATAAAACTACCCATTTTTTGATGTAAAACAAAACTTCGTTTTTTAAAGTTTGATATATGGTTAAAATGAACGATAATTCAAAATATCTAACGTTATAAATTATTTTTTAATTTTTTTTTACTTATTTTACCTTAAAGTTTGTTTTACAAGAACCAACATATATATATATATATATATATATATATATATATATATATATATATATATATATATATATATATATATATATATATATATATATATATATATATATATATAATATATAAATATAAAACACAGGTGCAGGGGAAGATCACCTCATTTCCATATATTGTTCTCATTTTTGTCATGTAACTTTCTTTTACACTCAAACTTACTTACATTCATAAATTACTAAACCTAAGACTTTTTACACTATCAAACTTAATTATACACATTTATTTACTATATCTAAGACTATATATCTTATCAAACATACGTTCCGGACTCGAAACATAATAATATCTCTAATATGACCTTTATTATAACGGTTTTGGATAAAAACATATAATCTTACGTTTCTCCTATAACTCGACCTTAATCTTAAACTCTTTTATAATTAAAGTATAAGATTGTCGTTTGACACGAGTTATGTTATATTATACTCAAAATACTATTTTTGAACGATAAATTATTATATAACACATAACGTTAAATCGTATAAGGCAACCCTACTAGACTAGAGATACTTAAACTTATTGATTGTATTATTGCTAGGGCACTTAGGCGTTGGAGCTTCATCCGCTTGATTATCTTTATACCCGACTTGCTATTTGCTTATCAGTGAGTTATACGTTGCCCCTTTCTCTATTTTATTTTACTTCGGGCATGTTAAGCGTAGTCAAACTTTTATTTTATGTATCTTGATTAGGCTGGTAGATTATGTGCCTTTAGATTTATGTGTCCCTTTTTCTTATACTGCCTTGGTGGTAGTATAAGGCCCTCAATGCAAACCTGTTAACTCTGTATGAGCCTTCGGTGCATATTAATAGATCTATAGGGGTTTTACAAGCCCCCGTCGCTGTTATGGGATTCTGACCTTTGTGCGGTCCCTAGGGGTCGACGTTATGACCGGTTACTTTCGTGAATTGCTTTAGTTTGACACACTAGAGTAGAGGGTGGTTGCCTTTTGATGTAAGGTTCAGGTGCAAACAATATCTAGGGTATACATAGATCTTACTAGATTCCCTGATTCAAGATATGATACATTGGTCTTATTTATTTTTATTACTGATTTTTATCGGGTCAAAACATCTTAAACTTTTATACTTACGTATTTTTACTAAAATGCGTATAACCCACCAACTTTATGTTGACGTCTCTTTTTAACGCTTTTCAGGGATTTGAGGTTACACATTATTTGCAAGCTTTGCTTTTGTTAGACTACGTGAATATTTACGCTGTAACTGATTATCTTTTGCTTTGTAATTAGTTCCCTTAATATCCAAACTCGTTAGTCTTATTTATGTAATTTGATTCGGATTTGTACCTTGTAATCAAAATTCTATTTTATCTAATGAAGCTTGTATTGTAACTTATGATTTGTTGTGACCTTGTGAATCTCTGATACCGTATTGACTGTACACCTCGGGTTTCCGCCTGAGCCGGCTGTGACACAAACTACCAAACGCCATATGCCCATTTTGTTTCTACTTGAACCCCTAGCAGTCCATCCACATGGATAATTATGTTCTTCTTTTTCGTAGTCTGGACCCTCTGTGTAACATATTGCTCTCCAATGCTCTGGCCTTGTATCTTTTAAGTACATTTTCGATTATTTTTAAGACACCATCCTGATGGCATATACACATTTAGCCTTGCTCTTGAAGCACATGCCGAGACGTGGGTCTTGTCCTTCACATCAGTAGTCCACTGATTCGTCATCTTCGTCAAATGGAAGAAGATTCCATTCTTCCTCGCCCAAAAATCCAACACTTGATTCCAAAAATAATTCATCATCTTCATGACGAGGTACGAAGTCATCAGGATGTCCTGTTGTATGTTCTTCCACCGTTTCATTATCGTCCTCTGAATCATTGTGTTCAGCAAAACAATCTTCCAGTTCATGGTGTGGGTGTCCTTCGTGTTGGTCTTCATCCGATTCTTGGTATTCTTCATGATACTGTTATGTATACCTTGATGGGAACATGTCTTGTGAAATATGTATATCCGGTTCAGCCTAACTAGAAGGATGAAACTGATCGGTATAGGATGATGGAAACCCTTCTTGAGACTGGTGAGGATGTTGTATTTGTATGTTCCGCAACTGGTTTGTAAAAGTAATATGGTTTTGTTGAACTACTGGAAGAAATTGTGCTTGTATTTGAGGCTGATATGTTTGGTTGGTAGCATTCAAAACATATACTGTTTCAAACGTATCATCGTCTACAATGTCGCTTTGAACCACATGGTCTCCATAGGTGTCACACCCCGCTCAGGCGGAAACCCGAGGTGTACAGTATATTAGGTATCAGAAGACCAAGTATTACATCGAATAAATACTATAACAATAAGATTACATTAAATGAAGTTTAGGACTTACAGCAATACAAAATAAAACAATACAAAATGGTACATGGCCTAAATAGAAACTAACTACGTCTAGCTAAGTCTCTTCGAAAGTCCATATAATATCCAAAGCAAAAATAGTAACTCCATATTCGATGCAAAACTCAACCTCTTGAAAATCGTTAAAAATACGACGTCAACATAAAGTTGGTGGGTTATTCGTATTTTTATAAAAACATAATATTTTGAAGATTTTGACCCATTAGAAATATAGTTAGAAATCAATAGTAAAAATGGATTATATCTTGAATTATAACAATGTACGATATATGCATAAACATTAGATATTCATCTACACATGAATCGTACTGTAATGTAAAGGCAACAACGTAAAGGCAACAATAACCCTCTGCCTTAGTGTGTCCAACTAAGGTAGTTACGAGATAAACATAGCGGCAATAACACCCCTGCACATAGTGAGGGATAAGGGTTTGTAAAACCCATATAGATCTATATATAAATATCGATGGCTCAACTAGAGTTAACATGTGTTTAATCGAGGGCCTTATACTACCACCAAGGCCGTATAAGTGAGGTACACTAAATCTAGAGGCATCATAATCTAAACATGCATAATCAAGATATATAAAATTTAGTTAACGCTAATCATGCCCGAAGTAAAATTTATAAAGCGGGAAAAGGGCATCGAATAACTCACGAATCAGCGATAAGTATGTCGGGTAGACACAAACTGGAGAATAATACTCCACCGCCTAAGTGCCCTAGCATAAGACATAAAAGGTCTAAGTATCTCTAATGTAATAGGTTTAGCCTCGTATTAATTAAAGTTTAGTAGAGTTTAGACGAATGATAAATATTTAGGATTAAAGTCGTCGAATCCAAAGGCGATAAGTCGTGTCGAAATGACGAATAAAATATATTTGATATTTTGAGTAGAGAATGACTTCTAGAAGTATTGATCGTTTAGGTTTACAAATACGATTAGATTGGAATGATATTCCGAGCCTAAAGTGACTACCAGGAATATCGATTGAAA
Source organism: Senecio squalidus (assembly GCA_910822075.1). Taxonomy (NCBI): domain Eukaryota; kingdom Viridiplantae; phylum Streptophyta; class Magnoliopsida; order Asterales; family Asteraceae; genus Senecio; species Senecio squalidus. The sequence continues at coordinate 48,196,467 of CAJVGC010000060.1, read as the reverse complement.
GGAGTATTAGATTTAATCAAAGTCAACCAAATTCAATATCAAAAATAGTTGACTTGGTCAAAGTCAACAAAAGTCAACCGTTTTGAAAGGAAGTCAAAGTCAACGAAAGTCAACCTTTGACCAATTTGAATATTTTTTAAGATATAATTTGAATATTTGAGTAAAATATAACTTGAATCAGTTTTATAAAAGTTTGTTTAAAAATATTAGGTTTAAAATCAAAGATTCGTTCGTTTTCGGAGAAATAACCGATTTAACGATAAAAGGACGTTTTAAAGTATGTGATAGTAAATAATATGTTGTTTAAGATTGCGTTTATGTTTTGAGTCCAAAACATATGTTTATCAGTGTATAATACTTTACGTATACTAAAAATAGGTTTACGTATGCTTAAAATCGTCAAAATACGCAAAACGATGAAACGGTTGCTGAAACCACCTGGAATGTGGAGCATAGAGGTCCCTATGCGGCGCATTCAGGGGTCAGAGTGTCAAATTTTCAGTTTTTGATAAAAATCGTTTAGATCGTTTTAGTGCCGGTTAGTTAGTTCGGGTTTTAAGTGAATAGTTATATCAATACGTGGTATTAATGATTGAGAGTGAAACTTACGAAGGAACTATGCCTAAAGGGGTTTGTTTGATCACTAATACGCATTCTGGAGGATAGCAAGCTGCAAAACGTCTCCTGATCAGTGATTGTGACGCAATCGTCGCTAACTACGACGCAGTGGGAGAATTAAGCCAAGACTGCGCCACATTCGTCGCTAACTTCGACGCAACGAGGGAAAATTCAACGACAAAGGATCTAGAAAGTTGTTCACTGTGACACAGTCGTCGCTAACTGCTACGCAGTATCTAAAGTAGCCCAAAAACCGATTTTTTGTTTCCTTTTTCATGTTTTCGGTTTCTTTTGTTTACCTTATAAATACGGACGTATTTTATTTGTTTTAGACTCAGTTTTTGATTATTAATTCAAGGGTTTCACCCTTTGTTTGAGTTGTTGTTACTATTCGTCTTTGTTTCGATATTAGAACGCGTTTTCTAAGCTTGAAACATTAACAAATCAATAGGTCTTGATTGTGTTAACACATGTTGGTTAAATTATAGGTCTAGTTCAATCGATGTCTATCATTTGTTAGTTTTCCGCTGCGTATTCGTATCAGAAAACGTGCTTTTAATACACCAAAAGCTCGTTCAATCACGTTTTTGAGTTTGGCATGAGCGTGATTGAATTTTTCTTTACTATTCATGAAACGTTTTCAAATAAAATCTCCAAGCCAATATCTAACGTTGCGATATGGTGTCATTAATCCACTAATGTCTTTATATGCAGCATCATTTAATAGATAAATATTTATTATTAATAATTAATATTAATATTAATATTAATAATTAATAATTGATATTAATAATTAATAAATATACACACTTAGTGAAGGTTTGTAACTATACTTATACGAGAAAATTAGAAACTCACATTCCGAATCTAGTATAACTTTAGTCAATATTCTAGAGTCGTGTGATGTACATTCCCATCTGACAAGAAGATAAGTAAAGATCACGTTGAAGTCATAAATTTCTAAAATATATCGGTAACATTCACCTCTACATCTTGCTCCATATGCATTGTTAATCAACAATGATAATAGCATGTATCAAACTTTCATCAAGAGCACCAACCGCTCCTCTAATAAGAAAAGAAAAAAAAATCAATAATTGTTAAAAAAAAAATAGTAGAAAAATAATATCATAATTTACTTTAAGAATTCTTCGATATCTCTTATTATATCTTGGAAAATTTAGATTAGGATTAAATGTTGTTGGTCTTATAACTTCTTCTCCAAACGCCAATATTTTATCTAAGACTTCATGAAAACACTTATGAATTGTTTCATTTGAGTGTTGAAATTTAGCTTTAATATAACGAAACGTTGATTGTGTCCAATTATCATCAAGAATATGTCCATTTTCTTCTCAACCGATACATGTTTGATATCCTCTAGCCAATCATTTATTTTAATATGTGTGCACAGTCGAATGAAATTGTGTTGAATTATATTTACAAGTTCTTGCATCATATTTACTATTTATTGCATCGTATTTATAGTTGTAACGGTTGTTGTTCAACATGAAACTATTGCATCATGATTAAATATGATACAATATTCATGATTTATTTAAAAACTATAAAAACTAATTTTGTCCATTGATGTTAGATCCCTTACTATGTATTTTATGAGAAAATATTCAGAATCGGATTTGTTAGTTGTTAATGTGTTATAAAAGGTGATAGGTGAAGAGTTGTGTATAATAAAAGCTAGCGGAAGTGTTTGTTTACACAAAAAGCTTTTAAGGCCAAGATCGTGAATAATGATAACACAAAGAAACAATCTCACACACACACACACACACACACACACACACACACACACACACACACACACACACACGTAAATGACAAAGGATTAGAAAGCATTTTTTTATTTATTTATCTCGGAATGATCTTCTTAGCTTCTTGCTAAAATATAATTTGGACTCTTATAAGACCAAGGAAGCCGTGTAGAGATATCCCATATTCCACCGCCACACGTTATCGCTAGAACATGGATTATATAATCGAATTACCTTTGAATAATCCTTCTTTGGTACTCCTATTCGACCCAATAGAATGTACAATGAACAACCCGAAAACTATAACTAAAAAATAGGAAACCCGGATACCGAAACCTAAGCCAAAACCCTAGGGTTGGTTTTGGTTATTGTAAGTGTTTACATATAAATATCTAAATAAAAATATTGGAATAAGCATTATATATACATAAACATCGGTTATGATGTACATTGTATCAGTATTTTGCACAATTCTTTCCAAAGATTGGAAGAAGTAGTTTATGTGTTATCTGGTGAAGTTTGTGTTTAATTTATGAAAGTATCTTCCAACACTCCGACAATAATTATTCAATATTACATGCAACATGTCAAAAGGGACCTAAAGAATGATCGAACCTATTTAGTGAGATCAACGTTTGGTAAAGTATCAAGTTAGAGTTGAGGTATGACAAATGAATCGCTAATGTGAAGCTTGAATCACTATTAAATGTGGCTTTATCATAATAAGACAAAAGTACCTCCCACACAATGTAGCCGTAGTGGTAAGATAATCAAGATCAATCTCATATTCCAACAATAAGTATGGGTTTTAAAAGGGTCTTTGAAACATGTACCAAATATAGAACGACAAGTCCTAGGATGAAACCTGAGCTGTTATGCATCAAAGTATTTATTTAGTTAATATAAGTTCGTGGAATCCTTTGTAGGTCGCCGAGTTAGGATTTGATCTTTCAAGTGCATGTTCCTTGGCCTAATCTTCCAATACTAAAAACAATATTTAAAATTATTGCTATAGTTTATATTTATATTATTAATTATTAATATTAATAATATTCAAACTAAAAAATTATTAGATTCGACAAATATCAGGTTCATTCCATGATACGTAGGTTCTGCTGGCGGGCCACCCGTAAGAATTCATTGCATATTATGAAATTTGGTTTTCCAATTTAATGAGAGGTTGGTCCGATGGTAGTTAATTAAATGCGACATAGTTAATGTTTTGTTTTTTTTTTTTTTTTTTTTTTTTTTTTTTTTTTTGGAACGGCAATTCTCCTTCGGGCCAGTAATGGAGTATCATCGTGCCACCATTACCGGCCACCCCCATGCTCGCCTAAGAGGAAACCCTCTGGAGAGGCTCGAACTTGAGACCTCTCCTTCACCGGGAAAACCCCTTACCAACCAGGCAGAACCTGATTGGCAGTTAATGTATGTTTTATTTGAACAGTCTCGTGTTATGGATAGATCAAATTTATTAAAATAACTGAAGTAAAACTGAATATATTTGTCGACATTCTTTTGTCTTCCCCAGCAATTCTTGTCTACTTCAAGATAGAATTCGGTAAATTTATAGATTTCCAAAATACGTGGAAGAGAAAATATCACAAGCCGTTCTTATAATATTTTTAGCACCTATTATATTTCAGTTTGATTTTTTTTATTACGGGTTGTCTTTCGTCACTTGAAAAGACCAATGTATCCTTATTTATTTAAATTCTGAGCTTTTAATCTCATTTTACATTTCTATTTTTCCTATTTTAGCTCAATAATGCATTTAATATTGATACTCAAACAATATAAAATATAAAATAAGTAATACTATAAACTAGTATACATACGCAAATCTGTATGATCCACCATGTCACCATCCGCCCGCCGACACAATAACTGACGACTGCCAGAGACCACAATCGCCCGCGACCACCAACCATCATCGTCATCACTTCAGCGCCACCTTCTTCGTTCTCACCTCGCTTTTCAGACCTGGTCGTAAGGTTTTTTAGAGCTACTATTCTGGATCTCTTAGTATTTTGATAATTAAAATGGGTTTTGAATTTCGAAAACATTTCCGGATTTTATTCGGGATATTTCGAAAATGTTTCCCGATTTTGTTCTAACTTTGTTCGAAAATGGGTCTTGGCATTTAATTTTGTTTGTATTCATTTCAAATCTATGTGCATTTTGATAATGAAGATGGCTTTTGGGTTTCGAAAAATTTGTACACGAGTTTCCAGATTTTGTTTTTGAACTGTAGATTTAGGATTGAAAATTTATCAAATTTGTGTGTTTTTATGTTTCCTTTGTTACTTCACACTTTGTTACCAGTAATACCGAGATGGTTATTCGTGTTCCCAATTTGGACTACATGGAAGAAAAAAGATCCAAGAAAAACAAACCAGACTTTTTCTATAATTTTGAAAAAAGAAATTAGAAGCAGAATATTAATTAAGGTTTTAGGTAACATATAGATGATACAAGAAATTAAAAGTTAGAGAAAGAACTTAAATCTCAACAATTAAATAGTTAAGATTATATTGGTCTTTATAAGTGACGAAAGGACAACCCATGATAACAAATCAAACCAAAAGTATGATAGGTGCTAAAAAAAATATATATAAAGATTATTTGTGAAAAACTGATCAAGCATAAGGACGATTTGTGATATTTTCTCTATATGGAAAAAATATCACAGTTAGCTTGCTTTAATATGTCGTACTATCAGTGAAGATTTTGATCATGTACGATATTTGTAAACGCACAAGACATTTATTATTTTAGTGTCTCAAATTTTTGCTTCTTTGATTATAAATAGTTTGATTTTAGATGTCTAAGTCCCTAGTAACAATTGAATTTGGTAGGGGAAAGCAAAAGTACAATGGTATCGGTAACGAACCCGTTCCGTACCGTTTGTATTCGGTACAGTATTCGGTACCAAACCTTTTAAGAAAAACAAACCGGTACCAACTGGTACGGGACATGACGAGGAAATGGGTGAACAAATATACCATGGTACCGGTACCGAACCGGAACTGTGCCGGTTTTTACAGTACAGTATTCGGTACCAAGATTTCTTACAAAAACAAACCGGTACCAACCGGTTCGGTACTGGACTGATACCACTCTCACCTCTAGAATTTGGTGATTTGAGTTTTTACTAACAAATAGTCATTAACTTTGAAATTTTATAATTCGTGGTAAACAGGAAGATACAATCTAAAAATATATTTAATGATGCTTCTATTTTAGAAATGAAATTGTTGATTTCTTTGTTTGAAAAGTTTAGAAACACGAGTTTTTGTTGGAAAATTTGGTGAAAAAATGAGTTTTCACCAACGTTTGACTCAAATAAATGTATGCTCGAATAATGTATGTACGATATAGTAGTGAGTTACATTTTATTCATAAGGGCTTAGTATTAACCTAAGATGTGTCCAAAATAAATGTGAGATGAATGAGAAATCGAAGTTTAATACATGAAGTTAAAAGAATTAATCTTCTAGTCGGTTACGACTTCATATTTATGAAAAAGGATTTTGTAACAACTTTAATAATGACCGTTATAAACCAAGTTTAATGACCGTAATAGTGAGTTTAATGAGCGTCATAAAACTATGGTTACAAAGTATGGCTTAATGATTCATAAAGCTTTAGTTACAATGTGTTTATTATATATATACACTCCATGCCAAATTTCATGGTGGTAGAGGGAGACGTCCTCCCATATTGCCACACTTTCAACTAAAATAAATAATACACACATTTCATTGGAAAAATTCCGTTAAGATTTAGGACTTTCGGGATCAAGTCCGGCAGTACCACTGATTTTGCCGTTGTATCCTGGGAGACAGGTGACGTAGAGACGACGAATATGTTTTAAGGGAACCGTGTGAAACACGGGCCTCTGCTATATCGTTTTTCGATATTTTCTTTTGTTTTGATTTCGTATCAAATATATGGTATGTTTTAATTATTTGTAATCATAATATGTTACATGTAATTATATTGTATTTTTGTTTCATTTATAATCAAAATTGTTTTGGATATGATACATTTCTTCTACAATTTTTTCTAATGCACGAGGCCTAATCTTTAGTAAGCCGTCAAATGAATTTTTATTTTATTTTCGTGTTTTATAGGTCCTTTTATTTGATTATTGCATTGGATAATAAAAATTATTTATCGGTCTACCTACTATATCTAATGTATTTATTTATTTTTATTTCATTTATAACTTTTTTTTTTTGAAAATGAGAAAAAATGGTCGACTTGTTGTTTCTAGTTACGTGATCAAATAGTCGACCTGTTGTTTTAATGGTCAAAGAGCCAAACAGCGAAAACATATTTGTAAGATTGGTTTATGACACACATCCTCGTAAATAAAACCCGACACATGGCATGGTAGGTTTGGGTAGTTAATTTTGGTCTATATATGAGTGCTTTAATTGCGTCTCATTAAGGATACCGAAATGAAAGGTTATAGTCGAGACTTATTTGGTTGTATTTAATTTGCTTTTGCATTCGCACCTGAATTTCATATTCGGCAAAGGTTGCAATCAACTTTATTGTTTGTATTTTCATTGTACATGATACATTTCTTTTCATGTGATACATATGAAAACGAGGATTCTTAAACAAGGTGTGAGATTTAATTTTTTTTAGCTTCAGTGGTATTTTTTTGAAATTGATTTTCTAAAATATAGAGGCAAAATCTATAATCACGGCTAATTTGGATCACTACGACAAATGGGATAACTAACAACGAATATTGTCTTGCAAAGCTTCATATGTTGTTGTAGTAGGTTTTTTAATTTCGTCTCCAAAACCATATATGGAAAACTTTAAGGCGATAGGCGGAATTTTGTTTTGGCAACGACAAGTGGGTCCCACCTTTGACGACCACAATGTCATCAAAACGCCTACAGTTTATTCTAAAAAATATAGTTTAAAACAATATATTTTCAAAATTCAAATTAAATACTCCAAAACCCGATATATAAGCTGTTTTCAATAAACAAATTAATCCAAAAACCCATGTATGACAAAGTTCAAATTGTTAATTACTACTAAATGTCACCAACATAATGTTACGAGTTTAGCAATGTTTGGATTAACTTTACAAAAAAATAAACATTTGGAATTTGTGAAAGGGCGATGTCCCGGTTCGTGGCTTGAAGTGATTGAAAATACATTAATATATATTCTATCACCGTTGGTGACTTGGTGGGATACGTCTTCCGTAAACATATTTGGTCCTCTTAATGTAATGGTTGAACTCAAGGTAGATGTCATAGGTAGCTTCCAACTCTCGTCCTAGATTATGCCCAAGACGAGTCCCTAAAATTTCTTCCACTATTACCTCTATTCACATATAACACCCCCCCCCCCCCCCCCCCCCCCCCGGTGCGCGCGATTCTCGTATATCGCAACATATTTTGCTCAAAAGTTAGAAGATAAGAATTATTAGAAGTGTTAGGTTTTGATTACTAAAATATTACCCTTTTGGCTCTGATATGATCCAAAATAACATATGTAATATGTAATCTATCTCATTCTTCGCATTTTGAGGTAAAAAAAATAAACATTATTGATCTAAATATAACGTTTATCGTCGTTTTGGAGATTAGCACATTGGAAATCGGGATTCAAGCAAAACAAGTAAAAACTAAAGAAAATGAATTGCAATGTCAAAGAAACAACGGATCTGCAGCGAAACCTAAAATCAAACTCGATGAAACCCTAATTTCATTTATGAGCTACATGTTTATGTGGAAACTAATGCCAGATCGAATGGCCAAACAATCAAATAATAAGAATTCAAATGAGAAGATTATGAGAGGAAAAAAACCAAAGCTTTTAATCAATATCAAAGTCAATCTAAACCTAACACAAATTGGGATGTTTAACCTAAATAGTTACCTTAAAAAGAAAGCTAACATAACCTAAATCAAACATAAATTCGTTCAAAAACCCTACAAAATAAAAGATATTCAAAATAAACCTTAAACTTTAACAATGACATAATTTCCAAGGGTATTATTCTTCATCTTTATACTATTATTCTTCACACTTATCATGCTATTATTCCTTAAAACTACATCATCCACTCCATCTTGAGAAAGACTCGACCTTGAGTCTTGTTTCAACTTCAGTTTTTCCCTACCTTGTAGCATCCAAACTTGTACTCCTTATATCAGCTTTCCACTCTTCAAAAATACGCGACCTCGAGTCTTGATTGTCTTCGTACCCAATTTCACGACCTTGTCTACGGGATTCATATGGTCAACTAGATTACTTTTACTAATAGAAAAACTAACCAAACTATATATGTTGATCATATCATCTTGTTCCATCGTAATCAAGCCATACGAATGTTGTTAAATAATGTTAGCAAAATAAGACCTGATAAACTTTTTATCATAACACGATCACCATATAAAAATAATTCATATTTATATTTTTCTTCTTTAACGGTATTCGTATCATAAATAGGATCTGATTCTTCCTCAATAATATAATATTTTTCTTCGTTATTAGTATCATAAACTTAAGAGGATTCTTCTTCTACCAACATGTCTTCTTCCACTTATATGTCCCAAATAAGGTTATCATCGTATCCTCCTTTTGATAAAGACTCGTCCTCAAGTCTTCGTTGTTCCAAAAAAAAAAAAAAAACTCATAATTGTTGACGAATGGATACTCCTCTTACTCTTCCCATATGTCCCACACAATATGTTTAGATTCGGTTTCCTCCGTCTCTAAATGATAATATTGTTAAACCTTCCCGATAAACTTAGGATTCCAAACTCGCATCCCAAGACTACACAAGGAATCGTCGCACCCAAAAAACAAAGAAACTTGCTTCATGAGACTACATAAAAGTTCCTTTCGGTCGCCTATACAATAACATAAGAGTTCCATGTATTTCCAGATTCGGTATTCTCCTGCCGGTGTTCTTGCTTTTGGATTCGTTGTTGGAGACGTGCGATCTCTCCGTCACGTGGATCCAGACCGTTGCCTACTTTGGAGGTTCTATAATTACCCGATGGTTTTCCGCATTTTCGTTGTTCGGCTATTCGTTTGATACAAAATAATGTGAGATTGAAGGCCAAACATTCAAATAGCAAGAATAAGCAGAAAAATTCCAATGAGGCAATTTTTTTAGAAAAAAAAGATTTATTTTTAATCAATATTAAAGTCTACCTAAACCTTAAATAATTTAAATATTTAACCTAAATAATTACCTTGAAAATAAAGCTAACATAATCTAAATAAAACTAAAATACGTCCTAAACCTTATAAAATAAAAAAGTTCAAATTAACCTTAAAATTTAACATTAACATATTTAATTTTCAAGTATATTATTCTTTATTTTCATGCTATTGTTTTTCACTCATTATTAGGCTATTAAATCTCAAAATTGTATCAAAAACCCAATTTATATTTATGAAAACCTTAGAGGACTTTGAAACACCTAAAAGACATGTAAAAACCCTAGTTTCATATATGTCTAAAGTTAATGTATAACTAGAGGGGACTCGTGCGTTGCACGAGTCCGGGGCGAAACGAAATCTGTGATCGTGTTGACGGGATTATTTGATTCACAAAGTATATTTTTCATTGTTGACGGGATTATTTGATTCGCAAAGTATAAATACTAATTAAAAAAAAAAAAAAAAAAAAATGAAAGTCCAACACAATGAAAGCCCAAACTCAGCAAAAAAAATGGAATAAAATTAGGGGTTTGCAGGATTCAAACCCTGGTTTCCAAGATAACAGGAGCAGCGCCTAAACCACTTCAGCAACAACCTGTTTTGTAAACTAAATGAAAAAAATTGTATTTAAAGATAATATTTTTATTATAATAAAAATAAAAGCATAATTCCATAGGTATTGATGAGTTTTAATTAGAGGGCTAATACGAAAATATGTGATTTTATGCATTAGATTTGTTCCCTTTAAATATGGATGTTGCAAGTATATGCCAAGTGGTCTTGTTAGAATTTATGTTTGAAGTTATAATGACAGCATTCAATTCTTCAAGTCTCTTAATCTTGCAAATAGTTACATGCTCATATCTTACGGTTACCAAGCATAGCAAAGACATGTCTTCTTGGATTAGTTTATCACGTCATATTGTCAAAGAGAGTCTATAATAGACATGATTTCGTCTTCAATTCAATTCTTCAAGTCTCTTAATCTTGCAAATAGTTACATGCTCATATCTTACGGTTACCAAGCATAGCAAAGACATGTCTTCTTGGATTAGTTTATCACGTCATATTGTCAAAGAGAGTCTATAATAGACATGATTTCGTCTTCAATTATATTCGCATACAACCTTGTTATTGTTTATAAAATAGTGAATTAAATCTTTAAAAAGTATTTTTATTTGTATGTTTTGTTGGTATTTGAACACGTCAAATAAAATGTGTTTCTATAAATATATGAGCCTACGTGGTTGCAAACATTGACATTTAGACACGACTATACGTTTATATATTTATTCTATATTACTTAATATGTTAAGTGTAATATTTAATAAATAGGAGGATGTATTATGTAATTATGGAGGTTTCATAATTATAATACAACTTGTACACCAAGTTAACTACCTATATAATGAATGCTAAGGGTTCATTATTTGGGATCCTGAAAATCGTTTTCTCCTCCCCTTGATCAAAAAACGATCGGCTCATTCCCTAAGGGAACCGATCGACGAAACACCTTGTGGTGAATTTTGGTTCACTTGTTTGGAAAATCGTTGTGGAAGCTTTAAACGTGTACTAGCATACAAGTCTATTAATAAAGAAGGTGTCATGTACAAGCATGTACATGGATTTCACTATAAATCCTAAACGAGGTAAATCAACAACAAAGGTATTATTATCTACTTAGTTAATATCGTTTATGTGTTTGATTCTAACTTGCTCTCGCTGCATGTTGTTTGACAATCTGATTGGATATATACCTATAGTGGTATCAACTGAAATAAGCCAACCGACGGTTGAGTCAAGCCGGCCGGCGGCAGGTGCTTTATAAATAATAATAAAAAAACGTTTTTTTGTTATTTTATTAATTAAGTAAAATTAAAAGGTTAATTAGCAGCTAAACTTGAAACGCAAAATTTGATGTTTTATTTACCTTGCTATTTAATTAAGCAATAATAATAATCGAATTTTTTTTTTAATAAACGTGTTATTTGTAATTCATGATTAATTGTAAATCCTTATTCGAATAATTCTTAACTAGGCTCACCCATAAGAAGCGATGTCTAGGAAAGAACGATTGTGTGTATTCAACCATTGATGAGGTCGGCTTTTAATATGCTTCGCGCTGACCAACCGTTCTTACTTGGTCGTATTCGAATAGAGCTACCGAAAGGGTTTTATAATAACGATTTTACATTTAATTAATACACATGGTGTACAGGAATTAGACATCTTGTCGCACGTAAAATTATAATAAAAGTACCAAAAATGGTTTTAACTTTTAAAAATATAAATTATGAGGAAATTGTATGCATGCTTCTTCATACATAAAAATATTTTGTCACCCATAGAATTAAGTTAATTGTCATCCATGTTGCCAAGAAAACTTGTACTTGCTCGTTACTTCTACGTGAGACGTAGGTAAAGAGTTTCCAAGGTAGATTACCACTCATCGTGACAAGGCGGTGGAATATCTGCAGTCTTCAGCTGGACGACTTAAATCGAGTTAAGCGGTGAGAACTTAATGACGAGGCAATAAGTTGCGAGGAAACATGATTAATGTCATGATCACCATATTGATGCTTGATCGTTAATTGGAATTAAGTCTCATTTCTAGGAATTGCACAAAAGATTCAATTATTGAACGTCACTTAACATTTGAGTAACACTTGTTCCTAGCAGATCAACTGATGGAACGGTGGTTATGTCATTTTGATCCTAGTCTTAATGAAAATTAAACCGTGGGTTTTTGAATTTTCTTAAGAATTTATTTATCGAAAGTACTAAATTGAACTTTCTTTCTGTTTTGTAGAGATGGCAGAAAATCCAGAATCTAACGCGATTATGTCAGAAATCAAAACAATGTTAAAAAGCGAAAAACTTACTGGACCTAATTTTTATGATTGGTTTCGCCAGCTGAGAATTGTTCTCCGAGTGATGAAGCGATTACCAATCCTTACTACACCGATGATTCCTGAGCCAACTAATTCTAATGATGTAGAAGCATGGGCTAATTATAATGTGGTTCATGCACTTCATAATGAAGTTGCATGCTTGATGCTCAGCGGTATGACCCCTGGACTTCAAAAGAAATTTGAATTAAAATGGCCTGATCAAATTATCAATGAGCTTCGCACTTTGTTTGAGAAACAAGCCGGTCTTTAACCGAACGAATTGATTCGAGAATTACATTAGTGTAAACATGTTGATGGAACACCAGTTGGGATTCACGTTCTCAACATGAAAAACTACTTTGATCGACTTGAAAGGATGAATTACCCCTACCATGAACCTATTGCGGTTAGTATTGTTCTAAATTCCCTTACATCGGATTTTGATGAATTCATACAGAAATACAATATGAATGGTATGGCTAAGACTCTCAATTGACTTCATGCGATGCTCGTAGAGTTTGAAAAGAGTAGTCCTAAGAACATGGCTACCAAACAGCTCATGGCGATCAGTGGTGGTAGGGTTCATTAGAAGAAAAGACAACTGCAAGCTAAGGGCAAAGCTAAACAGGATGGTAAGAATAAACAAACTGTTGTTTATGCTTCCAAGCCTAAGTGTAACCCCCCCCCCCCCCCCCCCCAGCTAAAAAGGAGCATCTCGCTAAGGATGATGGATGTCACCACTTTGGTTTGGTGGGACATTGGAATAGGAACTGTCCTAAGTACCTAGCTAAGGTGCAAGATAAGAAGCGAGTCGGCAACACCGGAACTTTAGGTGTTCACTATAGAATTATATTATTTCTCTAAAAAAAATACTTGGTTATATGACTCTGGTTGTGGTACTCATATTTGTAATTCCTTACAGGGATTTAGAGCGAAGAAGAAGTTGAAGAATGGATCTCTATACTTGTATAGTAGGCAATATCATACGTGCAGCTGTATAAGCCATTGGAAGTTTTAACTTACATTTACCCTCGGGCATAGTTATTTTTTTAGACAATTGTCATTATGCACCTACTATTGTTAGGGGAATTGTTTCAGTTTCTATTTTAAATAATAATGGATTCACTAATTGTTTTAATGAATTCGGTATTTCTGTTTCTAAAAATAATGTTCATTACTTTAATGCAATTGGTATTAATGGCATGTTTGAAATAGATTTACATGATTATTTGTTAGAATCTATCGAACTAGGTTTATATAAAACAAACGTGTAGATCTAGATCTATCAAAGAAGTTGCAGCGGATCAACATTTTAATATTACAAGGTTTTGTGAATATCAGTTTATATATATGAATATGAATAAGAATGAATAACAAGAACACAAACAAATCTCCACCAACTCCCCAATTATATTTTGATCAGAAATATAACGAATATATACAACGATATCAGGATCAAGGACACCTTGATCTTGGGACTTAACCTAGTTTTTCTAGGTTTACATCACCATGCATTTTCTATGCACTCACTCGTCTATTTTTCTCTATGCATGTATCAAGGTTTTATAACCTTGTTTCTAACAAACTCCTACGAATTCATAGGAATAATAATTACAAAGATTGATATATTTGTAACCTTCCTAGAATATCTCCTTATTCTAAGGTAACAAATCACTATAATAATGATAAAGATAATTACAAATAAGAATAAATTCTAATCATATCTTATCAAAAGTTAATATTTATCTTCTCAGCAATACTCTTGGTAGGGCAGTAGTAACTGAGTTGCAGTAGTAACCAAGTATTGGTAGTAGTAACTGAGCAGTAGTAACTTGTATGAGCAGTAGAAACTTCTATGAGCAGTAGTAACTTGTATGAGCTCTAGAAACTTCTATGAGCAGTAGAAACTGAGCAGTAGTAACCATCACTTAGTCTTTTTCAATATAACTCAGCAACTCCAAAACTACTATTTCTTCACCGTTATCAGTTTATATTTTGTATCATCAAATCAGAATATGGATAATTAATTATCCCAACAATCTTCCCCTATTTGATGATGACAAAATAACAAACAATAAACCGAAAAACTTCCCCTACAACCGAGATCTCTGTGAACAAGTTAATACTTCTTGTACCGTTGATATTCCTATTAAAACACGCCACTTTTTAATGTAAGTAGACTTTCGATACATTTAATACATTTAAGCCTTCAATTCTTGTTCCATGCCACCACACTTCATATAAGTTGCGAATCATATCATCTATATAATATCTTCCCCTTTTTGACATCATCCAATAGAAGAACTTTGAAAATATGCAACTTTAAAAATCTCTTTATATCTACGAACCATATTAAGCTACTAATCCAAGCTTTCCAATGTCTCAAATTACCCTCCATGAAGCACACACCCAGACAAAAAATGAATTTCAACAGTGGAGACTCAAACTAGCATTAGTAATAAAGTTGAAGCAGTATACCTTCTTCTTTGAATCGAGAGTTGTTCTTCTTTCATGAGGTTAAACCATATTTCACAAGTAAAAACCTTTTCCTCAAGTGGTGCATGTATAAGATCACATCCAAATGTTCCATTTGCACTTTGGAACATATTCTTCCCCTTAAACGAATATTTAGATATTAATACTGCCTTTATAGTAACCATGAAGAGCAATACAAGCAGTACCAGCAAAGAGGAGCAATATTTACTTCATCATCGAACAGATTAAAATGTGTATTGTAGTACTAACAACGTAGCATCAACATAGATATAAGCACATTACTAGCTAAAATTTTGCAGTAGATTAAAAATTAAGTAACTTTTCATTGACAAATCCGATCATGCTCAAATTTTTGACCAAAGTAGATCTGTGTGTTTCGAACCACATATCAAAAAATCAAGACACTTCAATGGTTAACGAATACACAATGATCTTTTTACCACAGCTGTGCTCAGCAAACAATAAACATTCAGTATCCAGTTTTGAAAAACAAAGGAGCAGACCTTGCAACTCTAACCACATCGGTCCATACTCTGGTTGAGAAGCAGAAACAACTACAAGAATTTTTGATGAAAAAGCCCACAAACAGGAGCATTGGTACATCTCCAGGACCATCCAACTCTTCTTCTTCTTCAGATGACAAACCATTTGCTGACAAAAAGGGGGAGAAAGAAATGGAAGATGTTTTGTCTACAGAAGATGATGCTGAGGTTAAGGGGGAGGAGATAGAAAGAAAGAGTGATGACACAGTGATAACTGCTACATCATCTCATGAAGAAGTTGAAGGTGATAAGATGGTGATAGATGAAGATGTTGAAAAGGAGCAAAGAGTTGAGGGGGAGCAGGAGATGGACATTGATAATCAAGAAGAAATAGTTACTACTGCACAGATTGATGAAGTCTTAATTTCCTGCTGCAGAGTTTGTTTCTACTGTCCCTACTCAAGTTTCTACTGAAGATATACTTACTAATGCTCCTACTATTTTCAACATCAATTTCTCTTCCAGCATTATTAATTCCTTTGGGTGAAGCTCCAGCAGCAATTCTTACTGAAGCAACAGTTACAACTGTTTCTATTTCTATTGCTTCATCAACTCCTACTGTTGATGAACAAGCAGCAGCTGTTGAGCTTCTGAAGTTAGAAAGAAGCAAGATCCTTGAGCAAAGGAAGAAAGAACAAGCTTCATTACCCAAAGAGAAAGGAGTGGTCATACCTGTAGCACCAGATAGCAACAAATTGGTAGAAGGAGTAGACTTTGTACAAGATCCTTCAAGACCAGCAGGTATAATACCAATTATCCTTCCTCACAGAACATACATTCCTAAGCCTGTTGCAGATATTGAACCAAGTGAAAAGGCTAAAGGGAAAAAGATAGTTGTTGATCTAAGTGAGAAAGAGAAGCTAAAGAAGAAGAAGGAAAGAGATGAGAAGCTAGCTGAAGAACCTGCCTTTCAACTTGCTGCTGAAGACTTGGATGTGGGAGATGATCAAACAACTACGAGAGACATTCACATCAAGCTTCAAATTCAAGAAATGGAAAAGATCCAGAAGTTGAGAGAAGAAGAGCTAGCATTGAAAGCTGAACTTGAGAAGGAGATGGCTTAGCTAGCCCAAGCTGAAAGGGAGAAGAAAAAGAAAGTTCAAAAGAAGAAATCTACTCAGGACAAGCTTACCGAAGATAGACAGAAGTTCATCTCATACCTAAAGACCAAAGGCTACAATGTTAAATCATTGGGGCCAATGAAGATGGGGAACTTGCTTGCCTTGGTGGAGAAAGAAAGAAAAAGAGACTCTCAAAGAAGGATTCAATTCTCTCAACAAGAAAATGAAAAGCAGTATGAGTTGGAGAGATCTTTGAAAAGAGCACATGAAACTGGAAGGCTCATGTTTGATACTGAAGGAAGGGAGATTAAAAATCCATTTGCTCTAGCTAAGCCTAATCCTCCTAAGCAGCTAAAGAGAAAGAAATTAATGTCAACAAGAATTCTTCAAAAGAAACAAAGAAGAGAAGACATTCCTACTGCTGAAGGAAGTCCTATTGTGCAAACAGTTCAAGAAGGAACAAGTCACTATTGAAGAAAAAGATGATGATATAGAAATATCACAAGATGATTGTTCAGCCTTGATTATTCATGAAGAAGGACTAAGGATAGCACCATTAGATGTTGAGCTTCCTCAGATGATAGACTGGGAGTACACTGGTGGGCCTAACAAGACAGAATATGTGGTCACCAGGCAAGATAAGTCCAAAACCATTGTTCCAGCTTTTCACAGGATGGTAAGAGACTTCTCAAGATCTGATGTGGAGCGTATCTATGACATTGGAAAGATCAAGTACTCAAACTTTAGAGGTCAAATCTCAGGCATAGATATGGCCATGGATTGGTTAAATGGCATGTTTGATCCAGATACTGAGAAGATCAGTTTCGCTTTCAAGAAAGGAGGTCCAAACAACCCATTTATCAAGTGGTACATTTATGAAAGAAGTGGTACTTACTCTATAGTTAGAACTCATGGTGCAATGGAGTTCTATCTAGTAGATAAGAAGTATGCACATGGGTTGAGAACTTTGAAAGAGCTGATCAAAGTTAGATTGTACGGACTTATGGCTTCCGTAATGGCACATGAGTTAGTCTGGAGTATCATGAAGCAGTTGACTGAAGAAATGGCAAAGGAAGCAACTGAGAAGAACAAGAGTTTAGATGATAAATGATTATGTTTTGTAATGAAAGTAATTAAAACTGATGTATGAAAACTTGTACTTTCAATAATTATAAAAGTTCAAGTTAGGGGAGATTGTTAGGATTACAACTTAGTTAAAATAGTTTTAGTTTCATTAATACTGCTTCTAACTACTGATAGTAATGTATGTTCATTAATGCGGACGGAAGATGGTTAATGTTGAAGATCATTAATGATGAAGACATACAAGTTACTACGGAAGACAAATTAATACTGAAGTTGAAGATTAATACTGAAGACATGATTACTACTGCTTCTCATTAATGTTGCTGCTTCAACATAGTTACTGCGGACTGTTACTACTGTAACTCTTGCCATGCAATTTTAGTATACAATTACAATTGTAGTTAAATTGTATTTCCTTATTAGATAGATGTAGTTTCCTAGTTTATCTAGGTTAGCCTCAAGGTCTATATATAGAACCTTGTAATTGATAAAGAAACACGTTGTATTGATAATTATTATTAATCAATTGAGGCTTATAATTCGGCAATTTATTGTTCATCATTGTTCATACTTTAACAATATTATTTGTTTGAATAACTTGTTAATATCAAAGTGTTCATATCCGCTGTTGAACTTCTTTGATAGATCACGATCTAACAAACAAGGTTTAGGTTTATACAAACGTATTTGATCCTCACATTTTGTAGTGCATTGTAAGGAGATAATTATGGAACAAATATAGATAATTATCTTTGTAGATTTCGTTAGAGTTTTAACCCGATTATATTTAGGGTTTTATCCTTAAGGTCAATAAATATAGATCCCTGTGTCGTTGTAAACACACGTCTATTACGATACATTATTCATAATAGATTGATGTTGTTGGTGGAATTCTTGTGTTCTTAATTGTTAACGTTTATTCATTCTTATTCATATAAATAGTTAATCAATCCATCCTTATTAATATCAAAGTGTTGATCCGCTGCAACATCTTTGATAGATCTAGATCTGCATGTTTGTTTATTCTAACGTAGTTCGACAGATCTTAACAAGTGGTATCAGAGCACAAGGTTGCTCTAGATCTATGATCAAAAAGGCGTTTAAACAAGTTTTTCACAAACCAATTCAAGATGTCTGATCTTACTGAAGGTGTTCAAGCTAATAGGGTTCCTGTACTCACATCGTCAAACTATGATATGTGGAAGAGTCGCATGTATCAATACATGCTTCAAACCAACTACTCCATGTGGCAAGTGGTTAAGAATGGTGTAAAACATGTTCCATTGCCTGGACCAGATCTCAAAAACAAAGGAGCAGAAGGTTCATCTCATCCAGTCACTGAGCAAGAAAGAAGAGATACTCATAACGAATGTCAAGCATTGAGTACTCTACTTATTGCTATTCCTAATGAGTATCAACATCAGTTCAGAAACTATATTGATGCTAAACTTTTATGGGAGGCCTTGGAGAAAAGATTTGGAGGAACAACTAGCACAAGGAGGAATCAAAAACATCTATTACAGCACAGTTTGAGAACTTCACGGCTGTGAAGGGTGATACTTTATCTCAAACTTTTTACAGATTCAACAAACTGATTGGTGAACTGTCTAGCATGAGAGTTAATACTGCTCAAGATGACATCAATAGAAAGTTTCTTAGAGCTTTGGGAGAAGAATGGACGATGTACATAGTTGGTTACAGACAAGGAAACACTCTTGACACTATGGATATTGACGACCTATACAATGAGCTACGTGTGTTTGAACCTGAAATTAAAAGACCAACAAGTTACTCAACACATAATGCAACTTTTGTTTCTACTGTTGGTACTACATCAGAAACTGGTTTCATATCTAAGGAATCAAAAGGAAACCAGAATGATGAAAGTGTTAGGGAAGCTTTCTTTTCTAGTCATGAACATTTTGGACTAGTAATTGAAGACCTAGAGCAAGTGAATGTTGATGATCTAGAGGAGGTGGATTTAAAGTGGCAGTTTGCTATGCTAAGTGTGAGAACAAGGAGGTTCATTCAAAGGACGGGAAGAAACAACTTTGCAGTTAGAAGAAGAGATAATACTGGATTTGATAAGAGTAAAGTGAGGTGCTTTGACTACAAGAAACTTGGACACTTTTCTAGGGAATGTCCAGAAAGTCAAGATGATACACAAAAGCAGCCAACTCAGTACAACTCAGCAGGATCAAACAACAATTATCAGGGGAGAACATCCAATTCAACTGATTTGGTTACTCAGGATGGATTAGGATTTGACTGGAGCTTCCAAGCAAATGAAGAGATCACAAATCAAGCTCTCATGGCAGATACAGTTAAAGATGACATTCCACCTGAGGTACTTTCTTAAATTTGTACTTCTGCATGCATTAAACAAGTTAGGGATTATAGAGAACATAATAAACTTGTTTGTGAGTCATTACATAAGTTAGAAGAAAGGAGAAGAGAGTTGTCTAAAGTAATTTCTAGTTATGAACAACAAGTTAAAGCATATGTTAAGAATGAGTCAAAATACGAAGAGGATTTAGCAATTGCTAAGTGGATGCTCTAGCTAAGGTAATCAAAGCGGAGGAAATGTTGAGGAGATTAAAATAGAAATGATCAAATTAAGCTTAGTATCAAGAAGTATGAAAATGCTTCTAAAACAGTTGATCAAATTCTTAAATCTCAAGTACATGGGAACACCAAACACGGGATTGGTTACAATAATGTGTCACCACCATATAACAACAATTACATTCCTCCTAAGGTAGAGTCTAGTGAAGAACTTTGAGAGGAAGAAATTGAAGTCAATACACATGCTAAAGCTGACCCAATGAAAAGTAAAATATTGTTGACCAAAACTAGAATCAATGAACAAAATGTCAAACAGGTGAAAACTAGTGATTCTGAGTCTGGCCAAAGTCCCATTTTTCAAAAAGGTCAAAGTCCCACTTTCCATAAAAATCTCAAAAACAAACCAGAAGTTTACAGGAAAAGAAACCGGAGCTATATTGGTCAAAAGCAACAGGTGAAAACTTGCAAGTGTATGTGTCAAAAGGCAATTTCACCACCGTTGAGGGGTAATGTGAGAAACTGGAATCAAAAGATCACTCAACAAAGAGGACAAAACGTTTTTAAAAGTTGTGATATGTGTGGAAAGAACAATCATCTGACTGTGGATTGTTTCTATAATAAAAATCATCGTAATGGAATTGGATTTAATAGAAACAGATCTAACGCAAAACCTAAATTTGGTAGGACAGCTCAGAAATTTATAAGCAAAAGGAATGTGCATGAAAGGAAGCAAAAACCTAATTTTGAAAATACTACTGCCGACAGAAACTACTGGAGAGTCTCCATTAGTAACTCTACCAGTAGAAACTCTACTAGTAGAAACTCGATTAGTAGAAACAATCCCAGTAGAAACTACAGAAAATTCACCAATAGTAATATTGACAGTAGTAACTCTTCACATGCACAAACTAAGAATTCTGCATACCACTTCAAACGTTTTGATTATGTGAATGAAAAAGGTAAACCCAAGACCACTTTGACTTGGGTTCCTAAAAGAAACTAACCATCTTATTCATGTGCAGAGCAATCCAGGTGTCAAGAAAGGAGAAACATGGCATGTGGACAGTGGCTGCTCTAGGCACATGACACGCAACAAGCTGCATCTCAAAGATTATGTTGAATATGATGATGGCTATGTTGCATTTGGGGGAAATCCAATAGGTGGGAGAATTACAGGAAAGGGTACAATCAGTAATGGTACAATTACATTTGAAAATGTTCTTTTTGTTCAAGAATTAAATTATAATCTTGTTAGTGTCTCTCAAGTTTGTGATAAAAAGAACAAAGTACTTTTTACTAAAAGTGAGTGTATCATTCTTTATTCTAAGTTTGAAGTAGTTGACGAAAGTATGATTCTACTAAGAACACCTAGGAAAGAGAATTTTTACTGATTAGACATGGGTCAGAATAATTCTGAAAACAAAGAAATTTTATTTATTTCAAAAGCGTCACTGGACGAATCATCTTTATGGCACAGAAGAATGTGCCATATTAATTTCAAAAAAATGAAAAAATTGGGGAAAAATGGGTTGGTCAGGGGTTTACCACAAAAAGAATTTACATGCAATGATCATTGTGTAGCATGTCTTAAGGGTAACCAACATAAATCATCTCATAAAATCAAAGACACCAACTCAAATCTGTCAAGTTTGCACTTACTGCACATGGATATTTTTGGTCCAACACATGTTATGAGTCTAGGAAAGAAGTATTAATGTTTAGTTATTACTGATGACTTTACAAGATATACTTGGGTTTTCTTTCTTGGTACTAAAGATGAAACAGGTGATCATTTACGATCTTTCATAACACGAATAGAGAACAAGACAGAGAAGAAGGTGAAGATCATTCGTTGTGATAATGGAACTAAGTTCAAGAATCAAGAGATGGATGAGTTCTGCACAGCAAAGGGAATTGAACGACAGTACAGTGCTCGAAGAACACCTCAACAAAAAAGGAGTGGCAGAGCGAAGAAACGGAATTCTTATAGAAGCAGCAAGGTCCATGCTTACAGACTCCAAACTTCCCATTACATTGTGGGCATAAGCTATGAACACTGCCTCCTATGTCCAAAACAGGGTATTGATTTTCAAATCTTAAAAAAAAAACCCTTAGGAACTCTTTCATGAGAGAAAGCCATTCATAAGCTTCTTTAAACCATTTGGGTGTCCTTGTACAATCTTAAATACTAAAGAATATCTGGGAAGGTTTGATAGCAAAGTCACTGAAGGTTTCTTCTTCGGATACTCAATCCAGAGCAAAGCGTACAGAGTTTACAATATCAAGACAAGAATAGTGGAGGAAAGCACGAATGAGGCATTTAACGAGAAGACTCTGAATGCTACAGGAGAAGGACCGGGTTGGTTATTCAATATTGACGAACTAACCAAATCTTTGAATGATTGTTTTATAGGTCAAAGGTCAAGCGAATCTGGAAGTGGTGTTAATACGGGTGATTCTGTTAATACTGGTGAACCAGTTAATACGGGGGAACCAGATAATACTGTTCAATCAGTTAAAACTGGTCCAACTGTTAATACTGGTACCTCAGTTAAAACTGGTCAACCAGTTAATACGGGTCATCCAGTTTCTACTGGCTCAAAAGTTAAAACTGATCAATCACATTCTACTGCTCCATCTGCTCAACATGATCAATTCATTTATTTTCCATACATCACCATTGATCCTCCGGAAGTGAATCAGCCCAACAACTTCGAAGCTGCGAGCAATTTAGATGTCAATGCTTATGATGGTGATTCGAGCAGTACCAAAGAAGATGAGGTTCAACTTACAGACGATGATGAACTCACTACCAGTACAAATCCAGAAGAGACTGTTCCATCTCCACAAGAAGAGATTGTTCCATCTCCACAATCTTTTCCCCATGATCTTCCTGAGTAAAATGATTCAAACTTGGATGAGGAAATTACAGAGATCCATATCAAACACAGAGAATCAACAAGAACCATCCGTTGGAACAAATTATTGGTGATCTACACTCAACAGCACAAACAAGGAAAAAGCTTCACCAAAGTTTCAATGAGTGTCTGTTTGAATGTTTCTTCTCTCAATTAACTCCAAAGAAGATAGAGCAAGCCATCATAGACCCTAGCTTGGTCGAGGCAATGCAAGAGGAGTTACTACAGTTCAAGTTACAAGCAGTTTGGACGCTTGTTGTGCTACCTAGAAGAAATAGAGTGATTGGTACCAAGTGGATCTTCAAGAACAAAACAGATGAATGAGGGATTGTAATCAAGAACAAAGAACGGTTGGTAGCACAGGGCTACACACAGGAAGAAGGAGTTGACTATGATGAGGTCTTTGCTCTAGTAGCATGAATTGAAGCTATTCGAATATTTTTGGCGTTTGCCTCCTTCAAAGGTTTTAAAGTGTATCAAATGGACGTCAAGAGTGCCTTCCTGTATGGCAAAGTTGAAGATGAGGTATATGTGTGTCAACCTCCAGGTTTTGAGGACCCCGAACACCCTGACATGTATACAGAATGGATAAAGCTTTGTATGGTCTACATCAAGCCCCTCGTGCTTGGTATGATACTTTATCTGTGTACCTTCTTAATCATAAATTCAAGAGGGGTGCTATTGACAAAACGCTTTTTATCAAGACGGTTGGGAGTGATATTATGCTAGTTCAAATCTATGTCGACGACATTATCTTTGGATCTACCAATGACACGCCGTGTAGAGAATTTGAGCAAATCATACATAAGAAATTTGAGATGAGTTCTATGGGGGAACTGACTTTATTCCTAGGTTTAAAAGTGAAGCAGAGTCCTACTGGTATCTTTATTCACCAAGCTAAGTATGTCAAAGACATTCTTGAAAAGTTTGGCTTTCAGGATGCCAAACATGCCAGTACACCAGTAGAAACCGACAAGCATCTTGAGGCCGATTCAGAGGGGGAGGATGTTGATGAGCATCTCTACAGATCAATGATTGGATCATTAATGTATTGAATTGTGTATCGTCCAAACATCATGTACAGCGCGCGCGCGCGCGTGTGTGTGTGTGTGTGTGTGTGTGTGTGTGTGTGTGTGTGTGTGCAAGTTATCAGACTCGTCCCAAGATATCACATTTGACTGTAGTAAAAAGAATCTTCAGATATTTGAAGGGAAAGCCCAATCTGGGTTTGTGGTACCCAAGAAATTCTCCTTTTGAGCGCATATCCTACACAGACAACGATTATGGAGGAGAAAACTTGGACAGAAAGTCAACGTTGGGAGGATGTCAATTCTTTGACTCACGACTAATTTCTTGGCAATG
>CAJVGC010000060.1:48138908-48171844 GCA_910822075.1 Senecio squalidus | reverse complement strand
TTCAAATCGTGTGCTGTTTTCTAAGTTCAAAATATTGGGAGATCTTAGCGAGATAACCACTTTGAAAGAAAAAAATGTCAAGTGAATGTTTGTTTAAGCTTAAGAGGACAAATATACCAATAATCGTCAACTGATATGTTAATAGTTACTACGAAATTTGAATGACAATGCCATATTTCAGTATCAGTCTGATCCCTTATTCGAAAAACGCAAAAAGAATGTGAAATTTTCATTTTATTAAATCGTTATTTCAGTAGTTTGTCGTAGTTAAAATTTCCTTTGATTTATCAAAACAGAAAAGTACAAAAAGATTTTTCATTTTTAGTTTTTGTTTCTCTTTAATTTTTATTTTTGTTAGTTTTACGGTTACTTGACGTGACTTGAGATTTAAAGATAAAACCGAGATTAATTCGTAAAGTCTTGATTGTTGATAAAGTGTTTGGTTTTTGATATTAGAATTGCACTAAACGTTTATTCTTTCTGAAATTGATGATTTTTATGTGTATAACGTTTAATTGGTGTTGATTTTGAAGAAAAGTGAAAGTTTAAGTTTGTGAATTCGACAGCTCATTCGTGCGAATCAATCACATTCGTACGAATCAATAACTCATACGCGCGAATCAAAGGAAAGGTAACAAATGGCTAGTCATATCTCATTCGTACGAACCAAAGGTGATTTAGATCTTAAACGTCTGTTGGCGATACGAACGAACGAAGGCCCATTCGTGCGAATGGCTTTCACATTCGTGCGAATGGAAAGTGGGTATATATACTTCACATCTGTTTCGTTTGACTCACTTTTACTCATTCGTTTTGTTAAAAATTCTCCAAAATTTCAAAGTGAAAGAAAGAGTTTTTGCGTTTGTTTTTCTTGTGTAACTTGTCATTGCGATCACAACCATATAACACATTTAAGGTATAACGACGTTTTGAGTAATATATGGTTAAATTTTAAAACCGTGACTAAGTTCTTAAATTGATCATATATATGTGATTGTAATGGTTAATTGGGTTAGGGATTCTATTAATCGGGGCATTACGAGTGTTTTGATGTAGGTTTTATGATATAAAACTGATTGTTTTGAGAATCTAGGTTTTGGAATTCAAACTGTTACGATGAACTCCGTTCGTACGAATGTGATTTCATTCGTGCGAATAGGATTTTCATTCGTACGAATGTCTATGTCATTCGTACGAATGTGAAAAATGTTATCCGTTTGTTTTGACTGAATCATTCGTACGGATACATTTTGATTCGTACGAATGGAATTCTTCATTCGTACGGATGGGCCATAACAGAAATATTTAAAACGTTTGAATCTTAATTCTAACTGTTTGTTTCTCGACGTTTATGTTTCTGTTTACAGGAAAATGGCTGAATCGTCGTCATCTCAAAGCACTGGTCTAGTTATTGGTCCAAAGAACCACATGTGCCCTTTCCTCGACGAAACAAAACCTCACTCCACGAAGTTTGTCGAAATTATTCGATTCTTGAAGCGTTCAAGAATCCTCAAGGCGATTTCTACCGAGAAAGTGCTCTACTTGTCTCACATCTCTGATTTCTGGAACAATGCCAAGGCGGTTCGTCAAGACGGCAAGGTTCAGATACATAGTAAAGTGCTCGGGAATGACATTATGGTTGACGAGCACGTCATCAGAGAAGTCGTTGGATTCGGAGATGAAGCGAGAATGCCAACAAATCTGGATGTGTACAAGGTCAGAGGGGCATTGTTGAGAATGCATTATGATGGTGATATTACGAAGGGGGTGATCACAAAGTCAGGTTTCAGTGTGCAATACAAGTACCTGTGTCACGTAATACAGCATTGTCTGGGTCCCAGAAAGGCAGGACATGATCAGATGCGAGAGACTCTTCAAAGTGCATTTGTCGCACTGGCACTGAACGCTCCATTCAACTTCTCGGCGATGGTCTTGCAGTTTATGATAGAGAACGTAGAACTCAAGAACAAGCACAAGTACTTGATGTATGCCAGATTCGTGCAAATGATCTTAGATGCGAAGATTCATGACTTGCAGAAGAATGAAGAAGATATCGTCAAGCTGGACGTTATGAGTGATAGTACGATGGCACGCATGCTTACATACAAGGGAAAGCCTACACCAAAGGAGAGAAAGTTGATCGGACATCTCGCAAATCCTGAGTATGTCTGCCCGAAGAAGAGGAAATGGAGAAACGATGACAGTGATTCAGAGAAAGAGGATCTTGTTGTGCCTGTTCAACCTGATTCTGATGAGGAGGTGGTTTCTGCTACCTCTCCACCTACTGATACTCAGATGGAGTTAGTAGATGAAGATGATGTTAGTGTAAGTGCTGAGGCAACTCCTTCAGTCCCGAAACGGAAAACAGCAGAATCAATGAGGGATATAGTCAAAGGGAGAATCGCTAAACGTTTCAAGCATGTGAGACTCACTGATATTACTGCCAGCACAACCACTCCAGTTCCTCCTCCTGTGATCTCTCAGCCACAGCAAAGCATTCCAATTATGACACCTGCCACAACGATAACACCAACTGCTGGTGGATCGTCGTCAGGGCCGATATCTGAGTCTGTTCAACTCCAGACTGTGAACTCCTTGCTATTGGAGGTTCTGATGAAGCAAAAGACACAGGATGAAGAGATGAAGAAAATGATTGAGCAGATGAAGCAAGGGGAAGCTGAGAGAGCAGAAATGGCTCGGAAGATCCAAGTTGATTGAGGAACAGAAGACGGAGTTGGCAATTTACAAAGATAAGATCGAGTATTTGGAGGCGGCCACTAGTACAATTCAAGATTCTATGGAAGCTGGTGAGGATGGAATTTACAGACTCAAAGCACAAGCCGATGCATCTACTGAACCGGCTGGTGCAGATAGCGAACGCACAGAGTCTGGGGGAGCTGGTAAAGAACAACAGAGTGAATCCCAGTACGATATTGCTCCCATCTCATTTAAAAAGTCCAATTTAACGCACATTTTGGATATGCAGGGGGTAATACAGTTCAGCATTGATCCCGATCTAGAAGAGGGAGAAATAATGCACAGTTTATCTAAAGAACAGATTGCAGAATTAATCGCGATGAATCCTGAAGATGCTACATCTGACGAATCTGCATCTGTTTCTGACTTAAATTCTCCCGATTCTGATGCTGATGATGAAGAGATAGAGTTCGAGTATAATGCTGATTCAACTGAACCTATCTATCAGGCTAATGATTTCCGAGACGATGAGGTTTTTGATGTAGACGATGAAGATCTTACTCGGAAATTAAATAACAATCCAGCAGCTAGTCAAGCGACGTTTGATCAAGAAGAATTAGATGCTAAGAAAGCCCAATGGCGTCAAGCAGTGAAAGATTGTATACGTCCACCTCGTCAAGATGCTCAACCTGCTTATACAAAATGTTACTCGTTAAAGGGAGCAAAGACTGAAGGTCCAATAATCAGTTGGGCGTACTTGGAGGATCTAAATGTCTATGCTGTGAAAAGAGAACGAGGAATAGACTACTTCAATCGAGTTCATGATTTGAAGACGTTGCCATATTTTGATATGATGCAACTGGCACGTCTTAAATTACTATACAGTGAAAAAGATGATAGAGCAAGATGGTTGGAGAACACGCTCAGATTTGAATTCAGAAATAAGTGGAAGCTACTCAGACCTCAGTATCCGAAGATTACAAGATCCAAAGATCGGAGAACAGGAAAATATGTGAAGCGTGTCACGTATCAAGCGCCAAAGGTGATGGAAAAGATTCCTCTTCGCGAGATGAAGACTGGGTTTTGGAGAAACTTCAAGTGGTGGTATTATGATTATAGAACCACTGAAGCTGTAATCGTGTTAGAGCACAGAGGTGTTTGGGAAGCTGTGCGAATTTTTGATCCGATGTGGATTAGAAATCTAACAGATGATGATATCTACTCTTTGTATCTGCAACCTATATTCTGCGACGTCAAAGATATGGATCAAGCGTCGCGTTTCAACAAGGTTGTACGTGTATGTTTTATTCACAAGATTCATGCATAAGAGGGCAGATCAAAGAAGTGTTTTGGGAAGCAGCAGATATTTTTGAAGACTGACGACATAGAATCTAGTTCCTAGGGGGAGTTTGTAGGTGCATTTATGTAGTTCCTAGATTCGTATGTAATTAACGTTTATATCAGTCTTTATATTGTTTGGTTGAATATCTATATTGAATGTTTGATTAATTATAAGCTAGAACGTTTACGTTGTTATGAATTAATCAAATCTGTGTTTTTGAAATGTTTAAATGATATTCAAACTCATTCGCACGGATAAGGATGATATCCGTGCGAATGGAGGTTACGTTCGCACGAATGAGAAAGTTAAACAGTTTGTTTATTGATATGGTTCATTCGTACGAACGAGATTCGGTTCGTACGAATAGAATGTCATTCGTACGAATGAGATCACATTCGTACGAATGAAATGCTGGGCCTATATATATCAGCTTAGGGTTCAGCATTAGGTAAGGTTTTTGCTAGGTTTTCGTGTGTGTGCCGAACTGCTGCTGCCGTTTTCTTTGTGTTCCAAATCGTTTAGTAAAGTCTAAACAATCATTCGAATAGTCTTCCTTAGGTCCGATCTTATCAATTATCATTGGTTTGATCTCGTTTCCGACGGTTACATATTCGCTAGATAATCATTGATCTATTTCCGCTAGGTTAGTGATACAACGTTGACTATAAGATCCGAACAACCCCAACAGTGTTGCTTATATGTACATGTCACGGACTGAAATGTTGTGCTTCAAGAAGTGTTGTGGGGTTAAAGACTGTTACGCTAAGGACTGGTTATGGAGCAAAGTGTCACGTATAAGCTTATTGTGTTAAGCTGAAATGTTGCGCCATTACAGGTGGCTGTTGCGCCTCTCACGAACAGCAGCAATGGCTGCTGTTTCGTGGGTCGAAACAGTCCCGAAACATTGGATTTTGGCAGATTTTAAAGGCTATAAACGTTGTATTTTTGGTCTATTAGCTTGAAGGTATTATTAGATTCAAAAACTTATATAAAAACATGACTTCTGATGAAGAAAATGAGTTGTTACTCCCCACGAACAGCAGCAGCAACAGCTGCTGTTTCGTGGGTCAAAACAGCTCGGGAAAGTTGAGAAATGTATCGGTTTTAAGGCTAGCTCGGTGTATGTTATATTTAGGAGCTTTTTGGTTAAAATTACGTCTAAACACACATAAAAAACGTGGCTGTTGCTGGAATCAAAAAGGGTATTTTGGGCATATTTCGTTTTATAAAAATTCCGTTATAAAATGTTGTATTTTCAGTTTTCATTTCCCGTTTCATTTATGTTTAATTTCTCTATTTTTAAAGCTTAAAAATTAAACAAAATGAAGGATTTTGAGAGAATAAGCTTACCAAATTGAATGGAAACCGAGTGAGAAGTTGGATAAATGACTTTGGCTTCGTTTGGGTGAAATTTCTAGCCGAAAATGGTGGAATTATATGCCGAAAATTCTGTTTTGAAGGTGTTTCTTTTTGAGAGAGAAATGGAGGTATTTGTGTGTATGTTTGTGTTTCAAGATGGTGCAGATGGTGAAATGGGGGGAAAAGGATAAAAATGGAAATGGCATAAGATCCTATTTTTATGCACAAAAGAACAAACCAATTATAGATGTGGTCCCAAACTTAACTCTCTTGTTAGGAAGGACGAATTTGGTAATATTTTTACCGTTAAGTCCCGTTAAAAGACTAGTTTTGCAAGAGAATTTTACGTAAGATAATTAACTTCGAAAAATATATAAACGTAACTTTTAATCGTATAACTAAGGCATAAAATTCCCTAACTAACTTACGAGAATACTAAACTTTACTAGGCACTTAAGGCTAAATACGATTCCTACTCGGAACTCGAAATAATAAAACTAACCCGACACAAACGTAGAAATACGAATAAGAGGCCTAAATAAAATATAAATACGCGATACACACAAAATACTCAAAAATAGTCAATAGGGTCAAAACGAATAACGAAAATAAAAGAATAAATAGAATAAATGACGGGAATTTACCTTGGAAATTCGCGGTTGTCACAGTTTGGAACCATGTCCACAACTGTGTTGGATCGGTCTCTAGAAACAACAACCGTTCTTTGTCTGTAAGCATGATTGCAACCAAAATTGCCAACCAAATATAGCTAGACATTGCATACAAAGTAAAACACATCGTTGCCACTGTGTCTTACTGTAAAGCTTGGAATGCCCGTAGAATTTCTTTTAAACGGCTCTATGGAACATGGGCGAGCAATTTCGCCGAGCTTCCGAAGTACATTGACGAATTGGTCCATAGAAACCTGGGTACCATTGTCAGATGGTTACATGCCCCGACTACAATCCCAAACGGTACAACCAAATCTAGGTATGTATTTTGGGCTTTCGGACCTATAATTTAAGACTTTAAGCACTGTATTCCCTTCGTATGTGTCGATGGGACTCATTTAAAAGGAAACTATCGCGGGAAGCTTCTTACAGCCGTGACCAAAAACGCTAACAGAAATATACTTCCTCTTGCTTTCGCCATGGTTGATAACGAGACAAATGAAAGCTGGCGATGGTTTATGCACAACTTCCGGAATCATGTTTTCGTACATTCAGACCGTCACCCAGGTTTGATCAACGCAATGGCTAAAATGGATGATTGGTATCATCGATTCTGTTTGAGACATATAAGAAGTAACCTTATGAAGACGTTTCAAGACCAGAAGTTGAAAAAATGGTGTTGGGAGATCGACATTGTATCTCAACGGAGAAAGTAAACTTTCGCGGTTGGTAAATTAAGAGGGTTAAATAGGGAAACTTGGAGGTGGCTAAAGAATATCGGTTTGGAAAAGTGGACGGTTTGTATGACGAAGGCTATGTACGTTGGGGAAACATGACAACAAACATACCCGAATCATATAACACGGTCATACGTACGGTGCACATAATGCCTATCAAGGCATGTATTGAAGGTACATTCAAACTTACTAGAGCACACTTCGTACAAAACTCCGGGAGAGCTAGAAGCTGTCATTCACCGCTTTCAACAACCATGTGGAGACTCTACAATGGTCGCGGATCATATGCAATTCATCAAAGGGTAACACCTTACGATGTCCCAAATTGTGTTTACGAGACTAAGACAAATGATCCAATAACCATGGGTGGGGGGAACAAATACGAGGTCAATTTTTCAGCTAAGTCTTGTACTTGTGGAAAATGGCAAATTCAGAGGTTTATTTATTCTCATGGCATGCTTGTTGATGGACACGCCAATGGTCCTAGTCGAAGAAACCAAGAACCTACACCAATAATGGTTTCTAACTTCTACAACACAAATAGGTGGAGACGACAGTATACCCCAACACTTAGGGGACTACGTCACGAGGACTATTGGAGAGAAGCAAACTGGACCATCGAAGCTGATAAAACCATGATCATTACAAAAAGAGGGAGAAAGAAACAAAGAAGAATTTGTAATGAAATGGACCAGGCGAGCGGAAGTAGACCCCGAACTTGTAGTGGTTGTGGACAGACATGTAACAATAGTCGAATCCGTACGTGTATACGTAACCATCGTTAGTGTGCCATGTTGTAATTTAATTTGTTCATTTTGTATTTTAACTTGTTCACAACAGTCGGATTAAGTGTGCCATGTTGTATTTTAACTTGTTCATTTTTGTGAAAAAAATATTTTTTGCCATTATTTACATAGCATAAAACACACAAAAAAACCATAAATATTAATCTAACTTTTATAAACTCTAAAACAAATACATATTAACAAAACACAATTTGGAAATTTTCATAAAAACAATCAAATTACATACATAATTAACTCTAAACGCTAACACTTAACCATTTTTAAAACAAAAAAATTAAAACCAGAACCATAAAACCACCTAACCTAAACCCTAAAACCACCTAAACCAAACCCTAATTTATTCTCCATAAGCCGGAGGTGCCAACTCCGGCTTATGACACGTCGAAAAAATCAAAGGCAAGGTGACTGTGAGTGGAAATCCGAGGTGGCCGCAGACGTGGTATAAGCCGGCGTTGCCAAAGCCGACTATACCATTTCTATAATTTTTTTTCTGGTGCCGTCTGTTTGCACTAATACAGCGACGGATATATCCATTCCGGCCAAATTTTTGGTCAACAAGTAATTATAAAAAAAAATCAATGATTCTTTATATTAAATTAACATTTAACGATATACTTTTTCAATATTACCAATCATTGTGCCCGGTCACGTGTATAGAGAATTAAATAAATAAAGCAGCACGCCATGAGTTAAACGATATATATGACATGTATTTATGCAAAAATATTCTCAAAAATATGCTACTCAAATAATTAACCGAGATTTGAAATAAACTAGTACAAAGTTGCTTTTTTGGAACGGTGGAATTGATTTTTTGGAGCGGTGGAATTGATTTTTTGGAGCGGTTTTCCAGCCGTTCCAAAAGAAAGTGTTCCAAAAACCGGGTATTTTTTGGAGCGGTTTTAAACCGTTCCAAAAGATGTTATCTATACCGTTCCAAAAGATCTGGGTATTTTTTGGAACGGTTTCAAAACCGCTCCAAAAGATGTTATTTATTTTATATAAATATTAATATTTTAATCTAAATATTAATATTTTAATATTAAAAATTATTTTTTGGAACGCATTATATAGCCGCTCCAAAAAACAATTGGTTAAAAGTTTTTATTTTCAATAAAAATGCTTAAAATGTGCATATTATATAGCATATAATACCAAATTTCTACAATGAAAATGTATCAAAAATTCAACATCAAACAAATATATCCACAATCAACATATACACAAACAAATGTTTCGAACTAAAACATTCCAAATATATATCCACAAACAAAACTTTCTAAGCAAATATAATAAAGTCGTACATTAAAGAAAATAACTTCTACTAGTATCCGGATAAGTTCTACCCCTTAACGATTGTATTAACAAATTGTGAAACTAAATTAAGTAAAAACTCGTCTATATCCTTTTGCTTGAATAACCTTGTATAGTTCCACATCTAAAGGAAAATGAAATAAAAGTTAGAATAATATATATACTAATAATAATAATAATAATAATGATAACATGGTTGCTGCATCACTGATTAAATCAAAAGACAACCAATATTATCCCATATATTATATGCAATATATCAAATAATTAATCAACTTACGAAAAGTAAAAATAGAAAACTTACATTAACCATAGTCCATTTGAAAGGCTTACGAAAAGCTTGTTCCATTATACTCGTTATTGAAGCTACATCAACAAACCATTTGATTATATCAATTTATTATAAGATTTATTTATAGATATATAATCACTAGAATGATTTAGCGATTACCATTGCCATAAATTCATTTGTTTGACGTTGGAATTGTGGCATTGTTTGTTCATGTTCCTCCTACAAACAATATAACACTTTTAGTGAACAAATAT
Source organism: Senecio squalidus (assembly GCA_910822075.1). Lineage (NCBI taxonomy): Eukaryota > Viridiplantae > Streptophyta > Magnoliopsida > Asterales > Asteraceae > Senecio > Senecio squalidus. Next base: position 48,162,372 of record CAJVGC010000060.1, on the reverse strand, counting down.
CCTTGCGTAAAATAAGGGAGAGAAAATAAAGGGACTTTAAAAGCAACCCAAAATATCCTTGCTCGATAGAACTATCAATGATTACCATTTGAGGACGATAACATGAACTTGTTGCGATGTCACCTATTGGCTGATGTAACATCGACGGGTTTTGCAAATGCGTCGGTGATATGTGAGTCGGACGACTGATAGATTCTTGCTCTGAGATCATGTTTTCAATCTGCACATTTAACAAAAACATTAGACAAAATATTAGTACAATATTATTCTATGTCAAATATAACAAAGCTATTTATATATAATATACCCTTATCGACTTTCGTGGCCACTGAATAAATTGATAAATAGCATCTTCTAGTCTAACCACTTCATCAGTCTGTGTCTCTGAAGGGACAAACATTTTCTTATAATCAATTTCAACTGTATCAACTTGCACCTTCACAAAACCCGAGGCCATCAAACGTCCGTGTAAAATCCTATCTCGTGTAGGGTATACTAACCCTCTAGCTACCCGTGTATCGTCATCGGTAAAAGGCCACAACAAATCACACTGAGTGGTCTAGTGTTAACAATGTAAGAATTTTTAGTAAACAAAGTATGAACTATATAATACATAATAATATATAATTACCTCGATATCTTCAAAATCATTGTGTGGTTCACCGGACGCACAACTAGAACCACGGACACCCGAGCCTTGTGCCGCTTGTAGTCGAGCTAAGTCACCTTGGAGCGTCTCCACCTCCAGCATATCTCTCTCTTTTTGTACCTGTTTATAGAAATGATATAAACGACTCAACATTCGAATATATACTACTTATATTTATATTTATATAGATATACCAAAGCATCGAGTCTTCCTTTTATATCTGATGCAATTTCATGGATTCCTGTTTCTATATTTTTTTGGGATCTACTCACAATCCAAAGTTTCGAATGTAGATTTGTTATAGAACCTAGAACTGGGTTCTGTGCAACTAGTTGTTCCCATTTACTATTATGAGTCAAACTGGCCAAGGTTGTGCGTCCTAATCGAGTTGGGTCTTTGTTTTGTCTCGCACTTATCTTCGATTTCTCACTTTTTGTCTTCATATAAGAGGAAAAAATAAGAGTTAGTAAAAGTGAAAAAAATACAATAATTAATAATAGTTAAAAAAAAGAAATCAAAAATACCAAAAAATTTTCCGATCTTGCTTTTTCAACGAACGCAGGCCAAAATTTTTTGTCTACATAACTGTATTTCGAGAAAGGCGTAAGGTCTTTTTTGACGTAGTCTTGCACAAGCCTAAACCTAAATTTCCTCATTATATCTGATGCTTTTTTCTTCATGTGATTTTTCCCTATATCATCCGCAATATGCCAAGTTTGCTGATTGTTTACAAACAATTAGAACATAATAATGAACATAATAGATATAAGAAAAAAAAAAGATTCAATTACCGCTAAACATTATACCTTCGTATATAACCATAATTGTTCAAATAGTGTTTTATCCATCTTTTTCATCTCAAGATGGTAAGGAAGACGTGTTTTACATTCACAACCAAACCATGAAGTGAAACGAGGTTCGTTATCGCCAACCGGTATTCCTCTCTCGTTAAACTCAATCGTGAAAGTATGATTCGGGTTACTTTTATCACTGTTTTCACATTTTGCTATACCTCGTTTACCTATTTGAGACATACTAAAAGGAAAACCCAACACAATAAGTAATATATTAATAATACACTATATCATTCAACAGGTTTGAACTTGAAGACTACAATACAATAATTCAATCACGAATTCATTAATTATTATTCATATATAGTGAGATTCATGTTACAGCAAATCAACACAAACAAGTTCAGAAAACAAACGGATTTTTGCAGCTGCCAGTGGAGTTTCTTTAACAAAATCCTAGATTACCAGCTACTGTTTTAAGGTCGGTTTATTGGCAAACCTTCCAAAATCAGAAGTTATACTCACACATACGAAAACTAAGAACCAACCATATATTTAGATTAGTGTTAACAATATCCATATACTCAAAAAGTGCTTACTATATGATAAACCTTCACCAAAACAGCATTCACTCATCTAGCAACTCAAATACAATAAAACTAAAAAAAAAAAAAAAAAGTCTCCATAACGTAGTACACATAAAGTTGAAAAGGGATAATTATATTCTAGATTGTGTGATTGAAGATAATGTAAAGGAATGGTGGGGTCATGTCAAACAAGTAGTGGAACTAGGAACCTACAGTTTACTTGTGGAGTTTCTTAAAAACGGTTCGGTTACAGAAAAGGCACGAGCAGCTGCTCTTATTGGTGATCTTTCCATGTGAAGTTCAGAATTAACGATCACATCCAATTTAGTGAACGGGTATTTTAAATATATGATCTTGTGCATAGGTGTCACGTAACCTATTCAGATGGACCAAAGAAATGGTGTATGCGGACGACTATGAACAAGCTTTAACTAATGGTATTCTTAGCATTCAAAGAGGGAAGGTACCGGGGGTTATGATATATATGCTGCCATTAGCTCCGGGAGCATCTAAAGCTACAGGATATCATAATGGGGTTCAAAGTTTAATGATTTCTGGTGCTGTTATGGAACAGGTTTGCTAATTAAGGACGTACTTTTATTTATTTACAGCAAGGAGTTACATCTACCTTGAATTTTCGAATACCATTCTGGACAACTTCAAATGCAAAAGCCACACTTAATGGCAACACTATTCCTGTAACAGCTCCAGGCACTTTTTTATCGGTCTCAAAAGAATGGAGCTCAAATGACGACATTAAATTTTTGCCCATTCATTACTTGCTTAAACTTTCTTATCGGTTTAGTGATGAGCACAGATGGCTAGAGAACTTGGTCTCCACCCGCGACAAGTGGCTATATGGTTTCAAAACAGAAGGGCTCGTTGGAAATCGAAACAGATGGAACAGGACTACTAAATTACCTCAATTTAAAAAACATATCTGAACTAAAACATGTAAAAGAACTTACATAGTGAACAAAATTCATAAAAAAACACATAAACAAGATTTATACAGATTAATAGAAAATTTATTCATTAACTATCCATGATATTCAAGAAACAAAACAAAACAAGAGCAATACCTTTTAAACAACAATTTTGGTTGTTTTGAGGAAGAAATTCAACCAAATAAGCTTTTGTCCTCTCCAAACTCTTTCCCCCAAATGTCGAATTAGGGTTTTTTGTTGATGGTTTTCCTGTTGAATGTGTTTTTGAAAATTTAGAAGTGTCTTTGTATGTAAATCGTGGACGTTATCGATTTAGTAACCGGCCATTTTGGAGGTTTATGACTTTCTGATTTTGGAGCGAAAGAGAAGAAAAATAAGTTGAATTTTGTTAGGATTATTAATTATTAGTTATTAATTTTTTCTTGAGATAATTAAATGTTTTATGTAAGATTTCAATTTAATATATGATGGGGGTGTTTGTTTCGGTTTATTAAACAGGCTTATGAGCTTAAGTATTTTTCATAAGTTCATAAGCTCATTTTTTTCGGCTTATGAGCTTATGAAGCCGAGCTTATGGCTTATTTAAAGTCATAAGCTCAACTTGATAAGCTCATAAGCCGAAAAAATGGGCTTATGAGCTTATGAAAAATTTCATAAGCTCATAAGCCGGTTATATAAGCCGAAACAAACACCCCCATAATATAATTGTATCTAAACCAAAATAGTAAAAAAGAAAACGAAATCAACATATGATATCAAATAAATCTAAAAAAGTTTAAACTAATAAAATCCAAAGCATGTGTCTTCGTAAATCACTTATTTTTCTTGTTTGTTTATTCCTGCATATAATATAAAAAACAGATTATTAAATTTATCATGTTTTATGGATAATATAAAAATAAATAATTAAAACTATGTATATTATATCAAACCGTGATCACGTAGCATATGTTCCTTCGGTGTGGTCGGATCGTAAGTATGTTGCACCGATAATTTCACCATTTGTTGGTAGAATACCGACGGAAAATGGTGGTAGCTCGTCAAATTGGTCGTATTCTTCCTCGTCGATGACATTATCAACACCAAGTATACGTCGTTTACCTTGCAATACAATATGGTATCTTGGTTTGCTGGGGTCATTCACAAAGAAAACTTGTGTGGCTTGTTTTGCTAGAATAAATGGTTCAGATGTATAACCATTTGTTGCAAGGTCAACAAGTGTAAAACCATGTTCGTCAATATTAACACCTGTACGGTTATTCACCCACTTACATTTGAACAAAGGTATTGTGAAGTCATAATAATCGAGCTCCCAAATTTCTTGTATGACACCATAATATGAGTCTGTGGCGATCCTTACTCTTGTATCATGGTTCATCCTGTCGAATTCAGTCGTTGAGGCTATTAATGTAACTCCACTATTTTGCACTGTACTTTTTTCATCTTGATTTTTGGTGTAAAACGTATAACCGTTAATGTCGTAGCCTTGATAAGAATTTACTCTAAAATTCGGCCCATCTCCTAACCTTTCCACAGTTTTATCAAAATTTGGTTGACCATAACTTCTTGCAACCATGTCTTTCATCCAAGAAGAAAACTCCTCATTATGCTTCGTCTTATACCATATTTCAGTCTTATATCGGTATGTTGATCGTAATATGCTCATGTGTTGTTCAATGTATGGAGCAAGACATTTCATGTGTTGTAGGACAACAAAATGTGCAAGTTGTAAATTATCACTACTTGGGACGATCATTTTCTTACCAACTCCCCCGACCCCTTGCAGTCTACCGGAGTGACGAGACTGTGGAACACCAATACTTTTGACACCTTCCAAATAACCTGTACAAAATTCAGCCACCTCATCGGAAGTATATCCTTCGATAATGCTACCCTCGGGTCGATTGCGGTTCCTTACATACCCTTTTAAGAAACCAATATACCTCTCAAAAGGGTACATGTAACGCAGAAATACAGGACCACAAGCTTTAATTTCTCCAACAATATGAGATACCAAATGAACCATGACATCAAAAAAGGATGGCGGAAAGTACATCTCTAGTTCACAAAGCGTGATGATAATTTCTTTTTGCCATGTATCCAACATTTCCGAATCAATCACTTTCGAGTGAATCGTGTTAAAAAACAAACAAAGTTTGGTGATTGTATGACGGATATTTGTTGGTAACAATCCACGAATTGCGATAGGAATCATATGTGTCATTAGAACATGACAATCGTGAGACTTCATACCAAGCAACTTAGAGTCTTTTATTGACACTAACCTCTTAAAATTCGAAGAATAACTAGATGGAACCTTAATACCATGTAAGCATTTACAAAATTGTGTTTTTTCTAGTTTCGACATTGTATAACACGCTGGTGGAAGATACATACGACCGTTTCTCTCAACAGGGGCAAGCTCTTTACGGATTCCCATATCAAACATATCATTGCGAACCTTAATCCCATCTTTAGTTTTTCCAGGAATGTTTAACAATAAGCCTATCAAGCTATCACATACATTTTTTTCGATATGCATAACATCTAGGCAATGTCTAACTATTAGATGCTTCCAATAAGGTAACTCCCAAAAAATTGACTTTTTTTTCCAAATGACTCCTTTCTCGATTCGATTTCTTTTTCCAAGAACAGTTTCTAAATTTTCAACTCGTGAATAGGCATCAAATTGTTTTCTTGCCATTTGAAGCTCAATTTTTCCGTTAAACTCCTTGATTTTTCAACGAAAAGCGTGAGATTTCGGAAGGAATCTTCGATGTCCCATGTACACAGTTTTGCTGCAATTATCTAACCACATCGAACTTGTATCATCTTCACAAACAGGACATGCATGTTTACCTTTTGTAACGTATCCTGAGAGATTTCCGTATGCCGGAAAATCACTTATGGTGCAAAAAATCATGGCTCGCAATTGAAAATTCTCCTTCTTATAAGAATCGTATACTTGTATGCCTGGACTCCAAAGAGTTTTCATGTCATCAATCAAAGGAGACAAATAAACATCTATATCATTACCTGGTTGTTTCGGACCCTGAATTAACAATGACATCATTATGTATTTACGTTTCATGCATAACCATGGTGGAAGGTTGTAGATACACAAAAGAACCGGCCATGTACTATGACGACTACTCATGTTTCCAAAAGGATTGATTCCATCCGAACTAAGTCCAAAACGTATATTTCTGATCTCGTCACCAAATTCTGGAAAATTATTATTAATATTTCTCCACTGAGGTGAATCTGCCACATGTCTCAATTTTCCATCCTTTTTACGCTCATCGGAATGCCAACGCAACAATTTTGCTTCTTTCTCATTAGCAAATAATCGTTTCAGTCTTGGTATAATGGGCAAATACCTCAATAATTTAGCTGGGGGTCCATTTTTTGTCACATCATCGTCGATTTCATCATTTTCATTTTTACGCATATACCTCGACGAACCACAAGTGACACATTTATGTTCATATTTGTACTCCTTTCTGTACAATATACAATCATTTGGACAAGCAGGTATTCTTTTTATTTTTAATCCCATTGGACACATGAGTTTTTTTGCTTGGTATAACGAAATGGGTAACTCGTTACCCTCGGGTAGCATGTCATGCAATATGACGAGTAGACTTGTGAAACTTTTATCACTCCAACTATTATTTGTTTTTAAGTTAAACAACTTCAATACCGCTCCGAGTTTAGTATAATTCTCACAACCCGTATATAATGGTTTTTCTGAATCCTCAAATAGTTGTTGTAATTTTTCTTGGTCATTATCACCAATATTAGTCTCCAAATCATTTACCATTCCATTCAAATTATCATTTTCATCATTTAAATTGTTATTTTCATCATTAATGTATGAATCATCTTTTTCAAAATTGTCAATAACTATATTATTCGAGGTGCCATCATCAACAAGTAACTCGCCATGTTTTGACCAACAAGTATATTGATACACAAACCCATTCTTCAATAAATGAAACTCGATTTCATTGATATCCTCTAATTTCTTGAAATTTTTACATTTCCTACAAGGACACCAAATAGATTCATCTTCTATTTTCACTCGATTAGCCTCAGCAGCTCTAAGAAAACTTTGCACACCCATCACATATGTTGGGTTACCCCGACCAATATCATACATCCAATGATTACGATTCATCTGTAAATTAATATAAAATATAAATTGTTATACATGTATATATATGATAGGTATGAATGAAAGAAAGGTGTTCTAAGGTGGTGAATCCTAACCCACTTTTTGAATATTCTATCTCATATGTATACGTTTAAACATGTTAACCATTTAAGAAAAAATCGACAGCATTTCCCTTTAACCCCCCAAGAATGCATATAAAATGCGAACTTGTAGGAGTAAAGAGAAATGTCTAACGACTTTTTCTTAAATGGTTAACTTGTTAAAGCATATACACATCCTAAATGAGATAGAATATTCAAAAAGCAGTCCCGAATGGGACAATCCAAAGTTAATCTCTAATAGATTAAATTTGGACGGGTATATTCTAAAGGGTTTCCTAAATGAATATGCATACAAGAAAAATATATGATACAAATAACCAAGTATATGTAAACTATATACATACCTTTAAATATATTGACGTATTAATTGCAGATGTTATTTTGAAGCTTAAACCTATAAAAACATACTATAAATACAAAAAAGATAGCAATTAAAAGTAGTAAATCAACAATAATTTAAATACATACCTTTGATCCTTTGATAGGATTAATATTTTCTTTGAAGCTTAAATGCATTAATGGAGGTTTGGGATAATTTCTTTTGTATCTAATTTAAAAATTGAAAAAGAAATTTAATCATGATAATAGATATACTCAATGTCCGTAATTCTGTTTTGTTTTAAAATTTAAATTTTGTTTTTTGGAGCGGTTTAGAGAAAGTGTTCCAAAAAATCGTTTCTTTTGGAACGGTTATAGTAATACGTTCCAAAAAATGATTATTTGGAACGGTTCTTTTGGAACGGTTATAGTAATACGTTCCAAAAAATGATTATTTGGAACGGTTCCTTATAAACCGTTCCAAAAGATGATTTTTTGGAACGGTTCAAATAAATTTGGCATGGAAACTTTTTAACAAATCTTTTTTGGAACGGTTTTTAAGGAACCGTTCCAAAAACTCCGTTCCAAAAAATCTATTCTCTAGTATACATTTAACGTAATAACTTAATTATTATAAGATAATTTTTAAAACTCAAAAGTATAATAACAATTTATCGAAAGTTCGTTTCAATTCCATACATTTTTTTTCTCAACTATCTATGTTTATTTTCCCCATTATTTCAAAATCTCATATTTTAAACAATAAACTAAAAATCCAAACCATAATATCCTTAATTAAAACTAAATGGTCTTAATAGATGATTTGGTGAGAGGAATAAAGCCATGTTGAAGACTTGCTTGCCAAATTTTATCAATGTTGAACATATCATTCCCAAATTCATTCACATTCCATCCTTCTAACCCATGCAATATCCCAGCTATTCTCCATTCACTCATCACCCTTCTTGGCAACCAATTCTATAACACAGAACATTCGAAAATCAAATTACAAATAACAGTCATTAACTAGATTTAGTTGTTTTATTGTTGTAACATATGACCAGTTTACGATATATATTTTTCAATAATTGTAAAAACAGTGGTTGATAAAGTTAATAAACATTGTATTAACCATAGCAGTTGATAGTAAATAAATTACAAACCTCGCAAGAGTCAACATTCTCAAGATGTTTGGGAGTCAACATAGCATTTTGAAGGACGAAGAACAAGCTGAAAGTTCAAGAGCTCAAAATTTCATAGACCTCGGTCCAAAATGTCATTCGAAATAAATTTATATGGTTCCTCCAAATCATCCGGCGATGCAACAATGCTTGAAATGATGATATTAGTCGGCGAAGCTTATTATGACAAGGACGAGGAACAAGCTGAAAGTTCAAGAGCTCAAAATGTCATGGGCCACTACTTTTGCGGTGAATATGTTTACCCGTGAGAGCAATTCATATGAAGATACCGGATAAGAAAATCACTATTTCTCTCAGTTGTAGACGGTATTTCCAACTATTTTCAAGTGCCAAATCATGATCATTTATCTATTTTAAGACCATATTTGATTCTACGAGTAAACAAAGCTTTACAAAAATGTTCATTCCCCATGTTTATTTTTGGCATACGAAATTACTTTTGATGTTTTTGATAAATATCTACATATTGCGAAATCTACATTAAACGAGACTTTAAATAATACCTTTTAGATGTATTATGGATTTATATCATCAAAACACAAAGTGCACAACACATACAATGTAAACTTTACAACAATGTCAACATTGAATGTTTTACACAACCACAATTACAAACATAAATCGTTTACCCGTCTCGATCTCCAAATACGGGAAATATAAGAATTGTGTGTAACACATATATGAAGTCATAATAGGCAAAAGATTTCTCAATCGCATATTATTGACAATAATAATATATGTTCAACCAAGATACAGTTAACTCCAAATCCAAACCAAAATACTCTTAATTAAAAGATTTGGTGAGAGGAGTAAAACCATGTTGAAGGCTTGCTTGCCAAATTTTATCAATGTTGAACATATCATTCCCACATTCATTCACATTCCACCCTTCTAAGCCATGCAATATCCCAGCTATTCTCCATGCACTCATCACCCTTCTTGGCAACCAATTCTATACCATAAAACATCCAAAAATCAAATCACAAATAAACATTCTAATAACTAGTTTTAGTTGTTTTATCTTTACTTATGCTAACCTCACAAGAGTCAACATTCTCAAGATGTTTGGGAGTCAACATAGCAGGGGTAGAATAGTAAAAGCAATCTTTGCGCACTTTGTTTGGAGGGAACTGAGAGTAAGGAATGATTAGTGTTCCCTTTGATGCCTTCAACTCTTCTTCTTTGCTTAATCCATCTCCAACCAACCACACCTTTACAAGATCAATATATGATTATATATCATCTGTTTAATAAAAATAAATAAACAGATTATAATAGTAAATAACTATTTACCTTCTGTGAGTATGTTTTTGAAATAATCAACTTGTCTTGATCTTCAGTTGATTCCAACACTGACTTAAGCTTTTGATAATCACCTTGTCGAGATACTGCTACCTATATACAGTAGATTCCGTCAAGGTTGAGACGATCTTTAAAAAACTTGATTTATAACTAGCTCCAAATACAGTTCATATCTAAAAAAGAAACTATCAATGTATAAAACCCAAGCAATAAAAATGGGTTGAAAGGGTATCCCACGGCGCACGCTGCCAGCCTTAAACCGGTCTTATGACCAACATGCACGAGGTAAATTAGGTAACATAACAATCAAAGGACATGTGATAGAGTTTAAACAATTTACTTATGTTTTTGCGTTTATGTTCCTAACCACTAACCAATAACCAACCATCGTGGGGACAAACTTATACATACAAAATTCAGCTTTTTACTACAAGCAAATTAATGAGAATTAATTACCTGAATTCCCTTGTGGCATAGAGCTAGAGCAAGGGAGTTGGCAACCTTGCTGAAGTTGCCCCTAAAAACAACCTGAGTTGTGTCTTTAGGAATGCTGTTAAGAACCACAGCAACTGCTAAGCTACTCCCATCCACCAGTTTCACTTTTAATTTTGGATTTCTTCTTATAAATAGTTCCCCACTTCTATTTAGCTCCTCGCCCTACATACAACATCCACGGTTTCGTCTTAATTTTAGTGTAGTATACCCAAAAAGTTTTTTGTTCATACACTAGGACAGTGTGATGTGTTTTTTTTTATTGAATGAAGATAATTGATAGGAATGTAGGAACTATAAACAATCATTTTACAAAATAAAGTTAGCTATTAAATATTTTAAAAAACATACATTTATGCAACAAAAACGTTGATGCTAAACCTATGATGATAACATTCATATATAAATTCCAATTCATGAAACTAAGATTGAGAGATATAACCCTAAGAAGATCTGTGATAAGTTTTAACTGATCTAGAAAGTTCAATGTCTGAAAATATTAAACCGAACCTGATTAAGTAAACCTAGAATCAAAACCTTGGCCCCCTTTCCTTCTGCTTCAAGTATTGCTTCCTCAATCAAGCCATTGATGGCTTCTCTTTGCCATTCCATGATATACTACAAAAAAAAAACAAGAAAAAATACATTTAACTCGTAAAATAAATAAACAATAGTGAAAGTAAATATTAGTCACGGAAATACGTCTACGTACTTGTATCTTGTATTTTGGTATAGCCCACGTTTGTATTTTCAGATTTTTGAAAATGTTTCTTTCGACCACGAATGTTTTTCCATAAATCCAAGTAATTATCATGGATGATATTGTGACGGGCCATAGCATCCACACATACCATTTAGGAGAGGTGTATGGTTTTGAAGCCAACGACGCAAACCCAAGCCTTAAGTGATAAATGGATTCTGGTGTTGTTAGATGTGTTATGTGTACCACGTTTGGTGATTCGTCTTTTCTTTCGAGTGAGTTATCGTACAGGGTATCTGTAGATTTATCGAGGGTGCCATACACATAGTCGTAAAATGGCATGAACAAAGAATAATTGGTTCTGAATTGAGTATGGTGCAAAGAATGATACCTATGAAGACCAAACGGAATTTAAATCAGATTGTGTGACATTTATCAAACAGTAGTATCTCTAAAACGTAAATTTATATGTTTCATGAATATTTAATATATTTCATTTCATGTATGTGCAAAAGATTTAATAATTGCATCACGTACTTCGAATTATGTGGACCACTAACCACAATAGCCAATAAATGCACCACTAACGTTACCCTAACACCGACTCATTTAATGACACTTCTATTGTTGTGTTCTGTCTATTTAGACCCTTACATAAAATCTCAATATCTAGCTAGCACTAAAAATGACTATTTGAACAAAACCCACCAAATATGGTCCACTGACATTACTCTAACACCAAACCACCTCAACAAAAGAATAATAAAATCATAGAAATTAAATGATTTCAAATATAACAAATAAAGTAACTCAAATATAGCTAATGTTTGCCAAAGAGAATACTTACGAGGGAGTGTACATGAGGTACTTGAGGGGAGGGAAGATTGAGAAGGTTATTTTCGGGATGAACTCAAAATTGCAGTGACCCATGTTGTTCATCATATCAATATAGGTCACGTAGCCCGCAAATGAGACAATAGACCCGGTTTTGGTTAGAGTTATCGTCAATAATGGAATTGCGAACAGTACGAAGTAGGCTATATGTTCACCAAATGGATGAATCACAGCTGCACAAATCAACTCAATTTGAATTACCGGTTATCATCATTAATACTTCTACTATACCTTTTTTAATTATAACTTTTTTTTTAATATCATTACAATTCATAAGAAAGCTAAAGCGTGTGAATTAAGGATGCATGATGTGCGCTTTTAACCATATTGGTCCCAATCTTTGTAATCATCACCGAGACTGTTTCCTTGTCGAGATGCATTTATGTGTAGTAAAACTTGATGTACTATTTTCTTGAAATATTTGTAGTTTTTGAAATGTTGAGAGTAAACTAAAATTAGGAAAAAGCACTTTGATGCGTAGAGATATGATAAGTAGAGATTTACATGTGATGGGTTCACTGACTATCGAAGAGTGATGATGAGAATGGTAGCGATTGTAGAGGAAATGGTGGTGGAGAGCTCGATGAAGCCAATAATACAAAAATTCCACGACAGTAGTGTGTAGCACGGTCACAATGATAACTCCATCTAACCTCCATAACGGCAACTGTTTGGCTCCGGCTAATGAATAAATTCCCACATAGTACAATAACCCGTTGAATAATATTTGATCATCCCTGCAAAATTCGATCTTTTTTTATCAAAATTATGTTACCCTAAGTTCCAATCTGTTGATGCACGATACAGTGAACTTAGAATCTCAAGATAATCTATGCCAAGTGTTTTGTATGTCACGTTTAATTACTTTGAACATGACATACTTTTTTTCTTGACGATTTCATCCGCAATCTTTTTTTTTTATTTTTAGAACGACAATGTTAGTGATTCGGGGCCCCAGTGAAATCCAATTGGGCAGTATGCGACCCACGAACCTAGGAAACCCCAGAGGGAGGCTCGAACCAAGACGTCCCCTAAGGGAGGACAACCTTCTACCAATACACAAACCCCCGTTGGCATTTCATCCACAATCTAGTTTTACTTATTTATATTTTTCTAGCCACCTCCTAGGGATACGTAAAATGGGCAAATATATGTAAGTAGTTGTGCGAAGTAATTAATGTGGGGTACAAATGATCATCGAATTTGTATATGTGAGAGCGAGAGATAGAGAGAGTACCAATCTCTTTCACGATCAACTTGTTCAAACTCAATGTTTTTGTCGACGATCTTGTTTTTCCCTTTGGCCGTTTTGTAGCGATTAAGTGAAATCCAAAACTGATTGTTGAGCATCCGAAACAAAAGAAAGGGGAAAACTAACATGAGACCATAATCTCGCTCATTTTCTTCTGAAGTTATGAAGTCATACGTACTCCTCACCGCAAATGGAGCCAATAACATATACTTCATCATCAAACATACAAATATGAAACGTTAATTAGTCCCAATTAATAAACATGTAAGTCATGCTAGATCTACAAACGAATATGTATTAGAAGCATATGTGCTCTATGGATACTTTTAGAGTGTAAACATGATAATCGATTTAGCAAACACAAAAAAGAACATCGTTATCGAAGCTTCTTCCAGTATATGCTAATTCTCAAACCTAAACCCGTAAATGATATATGTAATTTTCTCATCTTAGCGAAAAGTTTAAAATAGATACAGAGGGCCATAGGTACTAAGATATCTCAAAAATGATTACTTGAAGAAAATTCAGACTACTTTGTACACCCACGATGTGAATGCGAACACGTTACTTTTAGATACTTCAAACAATCATTTTCCTAGGACCCGATCTATATTAGGAAACTCATTAAAATATAACATTATCTATAAGAACTTTTTTTTATATGAAATATTTTCAAAACATAAATATCTTGCTCATGTTTATTGTTGTGTAATATTTAATGTTTTTCACTTTACTGATTTTCAATTTACACATAAAAAAAATTAGACGTGATAAGTAGAAAATTAAAATCAATAATACGTTCAAATGAATATAATTAAAAAAGATAATTATAATTAAAATAATTTCATTTATTTTCATAATGAAACCAATAATACGCTAACGTTCATTATCTTTAAACATCCACGTTAGTGTAATTTTCATTTTATTTAAATTTCTTGGTGTTATTTTTTAAATAAATTTAATTAAAATTTCAGATTAATTTTATCATAGGAAAAGGACGAGCATTACATTTATGATTAGTAACATTACATTTATGATCAGTAACTACCAAGTGTTGACTATTCATACCAGACTAATGCGATTTATGTTAAGTTTTTGAAAAGAGCAATAGTAGAAAGATATACCAAAATAATGTTATTATGTTTTTTGACAGATCTAATCTATATCTATATCTATATATAATCTAATTTAACTATCTATAAAGCATTTGATTATAAATTCTTAAAGTTAAATTTTAAAAAGAAAAATATTATAATATCCCTCATTTATCATCTAAATAAATTTTAATTTGTCAACTAACTTTCTTCTTTTTCAACTCAATTTTCTTACTTTTCATTCCTCAACATCAACTAAGTTAAATTACAATTAATTTGACTAATAATTTTTTCATAGACTTTCAACCCAAATAATTTCTTACATCTAATTTTAATATTTAAATGTGAATTAATTTTGTTTTTTTATTAAGCGTCGCATATAATAATTTGTTATCTCCAAAGTTCTAGATTTGAAACCATTACCGAAAAAATGTGTGTATAGTCCGAAGAGGATGGATGACCTAAAGAGTTTTACTACAAAAATATATGAGTCAAAAAACCAATATAAACTATTATACTTAAAATATAGTCGTAACACTAGAATCAGAAACTATTAAATACAATATGATTATGGTTATTTGGCTATATATTACCACTAACTTTTAACGGAAAGTTCGAGTTTGGATCGAATATCTAATCTAATCTAACTATCTATAAAGCATTTGACCCTAAATTCTTAAAGTTGAATTTTAAGAAGAAAAATACTATAATATCCCTCATTTATCATCCAAATAAATTTTAATTTGTCAACTAACTTTTTTCATTTTCAACTCAATTTTCTTACTTTTCATTCTTCACCATCAACTAAATTAAATTACAATTAATTTGACTAATAATTTTTTCATAGACTTTCAACACAAATAATTTCTTACATCTAATTTCAATATTTAAATGTGAATTAATTTTTTTTTTATTAAGCGTCGCATATAATAACTTGTTATGTCCAAAGATCTGGATTTGAAACCATTACCGAATAAATGTGTGTATAGGCCGAAGATGATGGATTACCTAAAGCTTTTACTACAAAAATATATGAGTCAAAAAACCAATAAAAACTATTATACTTAAAATATAATCGCAAGACTAGAATCAGAAACTATTAAATACAATATGATTATGGTTATTTGGCTATATATTACCACTAATTTTTAACGAGAAGTTCGACTTTAGATCGAATAAATGTTTTCTTTAATAGAACACGTTTCAAACAAAAACTATTAGGCACAACATATAAATAGTATTTTATAGTTCGAATGATCGAACAAGAACAATTTTCTAAAACAATCAAATGAGTTTACTACATCACCACATGTATGTGAAAATATATATGGAGAGAATGTTGGTGCTCGATAGAACAGATCATAAACTATTACACTCAAAATATTAATCGTGAAGTGAGACTCTAACAAAAATCGTTACCGCATATAAATAAATAAAACGATGGCCCAAAGGGGCCCACCACCATAAACGTTTACCACATAATTCATTTTCTAGTTCGAAAGAACGAATAAGAAACTTTTACCATATAATTATTTTTATGCTTCGAGTGGCCAAACGACACAAACCATAACTATTACCTATCTTGTAACGAATGAGATACTACCATAAATCGATACCATAATTTTTTCGAATATAATTATTTTTTTGCCGCTGCATCGCGCGTGTTTTATACTAGTGTATTATAAAGCATTTGAGTTAAAAAAAAGTTGAAAATTTATGTAGCAAAATGTCTAAATTACCCTTCATGATATTCATTATTAGTTAATAGTTTGACAACTCATCTATCATATACATTTAATATCTAAATGTTGTAATTAATTTTATATATATACTTATTTTAAACCTTCAAAATAACATATTAATTTAACTAAAATTAATAATATCATGTATACCCGACTTAAACTAAATATTTGTATTATACTTTTATTAGATGTAAATATTTTGACATCGCTGCATCGCGTGGGTATCCTGCTAATAATAATCAACGTAAAAAAGAGTTGATCCACATAATGATCGACATTTTAATAGTGCATACACTACACAGAAAATTGACTTTATTGATGACTCAAATTTTGTCACTGATATTATTCGTGACCAAATATTTTGGTCACTAACATCTTTAGTGACCAAATATTTCGTCACTAATGATGTTAGTGACCAATTTTTAATGGGTCATTTTTCGTCACTATAAGTCCGTCATTAATTTTATTAGAGACCAAATTAGGTTATTTTTTGGTAACTAATTCTGTTTAGTGAATAAATTTCGTGACAAGTTTTTTTAATGTTGACTAAATAAGGTTGTAGTGACCAAAAATAGTTGTCACTAAAAAATTTTGTCACTAAATTTTTTTGTCACTAAAACCTATTTTTCTTATAGTGATATTTCTTTCTATCTCTTTTATAAGAGATAATAGAAAAACCTAACTCATAGGCTCAAAAATTAAACAGATGCTTTAAAAAATTGTTCATTATGTATTGTATTTGAGAAGAGAAAAAATATTATACATTCTATACATAATGTATAAACATTAATGCATTATGTTGATTATTAGTCACATTAGTTAGGTCTCCTAATCATTTCTCCTCCTTTATAGTAGATTATTTTGTTATTGGTTTAAATTAAATTTTTGAAACTATCTTGAGCCCGATCTATAATTCAATTCCATCAATCATGTTGTTTTCATAGGAAACATTTCATTTATATAAAAAAAAATTATTATTAGTTGCATGATACTTTTGGTAAACATTCCATTTCTGTCATAAATGTAAGTTTTAACACTCAACAATATTGTCTAATTTGGTAAATATTCTTTTTCATACTAGTATCTTTTATAAATTAGGTTATTTTTTGGTAACTAATTCTGTTTAATGGCAATACATAAAATGTTTATGCAAATTTTGTACATAACCATTGTGCCAAATAGTATAGTAATAGTAACATAGTATAAATCTTGGTATGCTTAAAACCCGATGCGATCATTTGGCGGTGAAGTGTTATTAAACGTTAATTCTGTTAAAAGTTTAGAGCTCTATCTATATACATTATAAAGCATTTGGGTATAAAGTTGAAACTTAAGCATTATAAAATTACTAAACTACCATTTTTACTAATTAATTATTAAATAATTATAAATATAACTCTATAACACACTTACCATATATATTTAAATATTTGAAAAAATTGCATTATACTTTTTTTATAAATTTAAAACAATTATTTAAGTGTGCAAAAATTTTAATAAATGGAGTCAATCTTTAGAATTTTAACTAACTGAATGTTTTTCAAACCGAAAATCTTGATCGTTCGTAAAATTATTTGTAATAGAATATGTACCACTAAAGAAAATCATTCACCAAAATTTAAATAATTTATTATCGCGCCAGTATATTATTAGTCTTATATAATGATGTTAAACTTTCCCCTTACACTATCTTATATAATGATGTTAAACTTTCCTCTTGTACTTGGATCTCTAGTAAATATATAAATTTTTAAAAACGGATAGAGTGGTTTATTAATCCATGTAACTCTATCCATCTCCTTGTAATTTGTTTCCCTTTGTTCCTAAGTACCGGCTAGGATGCTAATCTTAATTTTCTTTTGTTGTTCAAGAGAAAAAGGTTTAAAATGTGGATTGTTATTATATTATTATGTGAGTGCATTAAGACAAATACATAATATTATTACCATATCTGTAGTTAAAAAAATCAAGTATTGTACGTTAGCATAGAAATTCATTTGATGGTTCAAAAGTACAAAGAAAAAAGTATTATGAAAATACAAATTAAATATTGATTGTGAAAGTTGTATTTGTTTCATAGCCTACTCCATTAAAGGAATTGGATTATTTAAAGAATCTATAGTTAAATTGGTGAAAGAAATTTAATTTCCAGTGTTCAAAAAAAAAAATATGGATAAAATGATAAGATTTAAAGAAACAGAAGAAGGTGTGCGATGGATCGGAGGTTTGTACCTTGAAACTTCCGAGTGCTTTCCATGGCCAGTCAGTTAGAAACCCAGGAGTGGAAGCCATTGATGAATTCTTAATGAAAGAAAGATGATAGCAGAAATGCTTCTCTTAGCCTTTTTGAGACTTCTTATTTATAGAAAAATTGGCTTCATCTTTCATGCAATAACTGCACTACTTTACTTTAAATTTCGACATTTATGTCTTGCTGGTATCTATAATCTATAATATATATACTACATGATATGTATTAAAGGTTACATGGTAAAATACGGATCATTAAATAGATTTGAAAATTAATTTTAATCAAAATAATGATGTCATATAACATTATAATTAACTATTTCTGTTTTAATATTTTTATTTCAAATATAATTTTAAACATTCAACTTTACTATATATTTTTAAGATAAAACATAGACTATTACTTTAAATGTTAATATTTTTATCTATTAAACTTTTTTATAAAAAGAAAACGATTTCTTTTTTTCAATTTTTATTTTTTTGGTTTTTTCTTTCCAAGAAAATAAAAATATATAACTGTAAGAAAAAAAAAATAGCGTTGACATACAAAAAGAGACACCCTCTATATTTTCGTTTCTGTTTAACAATAAACGAACATCAGACTAACAAAAGATTTTAATTTGACCTATAAGATTCTATATATTGTACGACTATTAAAGAACTATAACAAATAATAAAAGTGAATGTTGACATACAAAATGACACATTTTGTGTGTTGATACGTACAACCATAATAGACTAATAGAGTAACAAAAGACTAAAAAATCATATTATAAAACTATTTAATTTGACCTTTAATACTATATCATTAAATAAAGCAAAATTGAATAAAAAAAAAATATTGAATACCTACTTCTACCAACATGACATATCCCAATATATAATTTCAAATTTAAAATTTGATAGACTATAAGAATCTAAAACACCCAAATGACCCACATATAAAATTTAGCAGAATTCAACTCTTTTATTGAATTTATAAACAACGTACCACAATTTTTTAATGGGTTATAATTGTTTTTATTTTTAATACAGTTCTCTACGTATACAAATTTAAAAGTGAAACTGAAACACATACATATAAATCAAACAACAAATATATGATCACACAACCTATATTGTTATATATTGTTAATGATGCATAATGTTCACTCCGTTTATATATATTATATTTATATTTTTTTTCAATAAAATTATTTTTTATCTTTTAATATCAAAAATTAATAAATGATATATTTAAATTGGTTTCTAGGAATAGGTTAGTAACAATTAATGGATGCATAAGTTGTATCTTATTAGATAGTTTTCGTGTGTATATAGTTCCGGCTTAAGAAAATTCGTAATTGGGAAATTGAAAAGATAGTGGATGTATCAATAAGGTGCATTAAATTGAGTAATCCAATTGATGTATGAATTATATTCATCTTTAAATCTATTTATTAGGTTTTTATATGACTACTCATTTAAACGTATTTAAAAAGGAGAGGTTCACTTTTCATTTTATCAAACTACCCTCAATTTTGATCATTAAATCGTCAAAATTGCCCACTGATGAATGGGAAACTATTTTTAATGACTTTGTGACATGTAGGTAGTTGACAACTCGGCAAAAGCCAATGTTAGATCGACACATATCCCAGAACAACGAGTACAATGTGACATGTCGTTGATGTGTGTTTCTTATATGTTTTTATCAAAGTTGTAAATTTATTAAGGGCTAATTAGTTATTCTTTTATTACATCACATATCAATTTATAGGAAAAAGTACCTATCATATTGGTTCCAATATGCCTGATAGGACAATCAACTTCACATAATTTATTACACACAAAATATATACGTATATATCTAATTAGATTATCAAACAATATATAACGAAAGCAAATTAAAATTAAACACATAAAAGATATTAACTACATAAATAATTATACATTTATTGTTGATTTACCTCGTTTAAGATTTATTGTGAAATCCTTCTACAGACTTGTACACAACACCTTTTTTAGCAACAGACTTGTATGTGTCACACCCCGCATAAATGGGGGAACCGAGGTGTGCAGTGTATACGGTATCAGAGATTCAAAGGTTACATCAAACATAGTAATCCATACATAATCAACATAGAATAAAGAGTTTGAAGTAAAATACTTATTACAATCATTCGAATAATATCAAAATACGGCTACAGAGTTTGGGATACTAAGGAATTCAATAAAGCAAAATAAACTCCACGCAAAAGATCCACGTAGCCATCAAAGCATAGCTTCAAATAAAGTAACCTCAAATCCCTGAAAAGCGTTAAAATACGACGTCAACATAAAGTTGGTGAATTATTCGCAATAGTAAATAAAAACATAATAGGATAAGAGTTTCAATACGTTTTGACCCAAAAGTGTTATGATTTGAAGATAAGTCATTTGAAAATGATGTTTCAAAATATACGTGAGGTTTACAAAACCTTTTGATAAAATACTCATACTTATACCATAAAATACCATAACCATTTCATAAAATACCATACTCATTTCATAAAATATCATAATCATACCATAAAATAAATACCATACTGGATAGAATATCAGCTCTAGGAACATACGATACACCTGAACCTCAACAATACTGGCAACTAACCCCACCTAGTGTCTCAAACTAGGTTGTCCTCGATAATCAATAATACGGTCATAACATTGCTAACACGGACAGGGCGCATCCATCATCCAATAGTGTTAACAATGAGGGCTTGTTAGACCCATATAGCGCTATATATACAACCGGCGGCTAACAGCTAACAGGTGTGTATACGGGGCCTTGTACTACCACAAAGGCGGTACAAGTTTGGGTGAGATCATCTAAAGCATTCATATCCATATATACATACCATAATACATACATACCATAAAATACATTTGTTTAACGCTAATCATGCCCAAAAATGTAAAAAGGTAAAAAGGGCAACGAATAACTCACTGTATAGCAAAGCAATCCAAATCACAGTATGTCGGGAAATACTATTATACCGTCAAGATCCCACGTCTAAGTGCCCTATACATCACGAAAATAAAACATGTCTAAGTATCTCTAAGTCTAGTAGGGTTATGCCTTAATGATTAACGTTTTATACGGGTTTTAACATGACCATATTGAATATCGATATAACGGAATACAAACGTTTCGGGAAGTCAACAGACTAGATACGTGATCCTCATACTTACGTGCATTACAAGTCACGTAAGTATCAAGTTACGTGTCATACAAGAAGTTACGGGTCAAGAGGGTGTTACGTGCATAGTTACTTGTCTAACAAGGTGTTACGTGATCAAACAAGCAAGTTACGGAACAAGAAAGGTGTTACGTGCTACGCAAGGGTTTTACGTGATTTGGAACCATAATTACGTGAATAGTAACGACTTACATGACCTAGACCACACTTACGTGACTTACAAGCTAGGTGAAAAGAATTACGTGAACCTTAGGTCACGTAATTGATCAATTACGTACGAAATAGGAGTATTACGTGAGTTACAAGGAAATTACGTGTTCATGAGGCTACTTACGTGCAAGAACGAGTTACGTGCATGGCATGGCTGAGTTACGTGCGTAACAAGGCACAATTACGTGCGTAACAAGCTTTGTTACGTGCGTAATAGTCGAATTACGTGATCAGGGTGTTTGTTACGTGCGTAATAGGTCAGTTACGTGCCGTAACGGGATTTTTACGAAAAACAACATTTGGAAATCGATTTCTGAGTGTTTTAGATGTCTAATTGACCCCAAATCGGAACCCTATGTCCAGAATACTATTAGGAACAATAATCCTCAATAAAATCTCGGTTTTGACGGTGAAAAATGATAGTTTCGTGATGGAATCTAAATAACAAAGTTTAACACCAAAATGGAGAAATACTTACCCGATCGTAATGAAACTTGGAGGATAGATGAAGATGATGATGGTGATCAATAATCCGGTCTCGGATTTGGAATTCGACGGTTGGATCCCCGGAAAAGTTAGAGAGAAGGTGGAGGGTTTATGGTGATTTCTTGAGAGAGAAGTGAAAGTAGGTGAAATGAGAAAGTGATGGGGAGAGGTAATAGAATAAGGACAAAATTGTTGGTGGGGAATAAGACAAAATGTTTGGTAGATTACTTTAGGATCAAAATTGTAATAAGGATTTCCCCATAGGACTAGTTTTGAAATAAATTTCCGAAAGGACTAAAAATAAAATACTTTTTAAACGTTAATCTTAATCGTGTAATTAAGGCATAATTCCCCTAAACTTATCATAATAGCATACTAGACTTATACTAAAGGCACTTAAGACTATACGTTCCCGACATAATGATTCGAATCACATACTATATACCCGATAAACGTAAATACACATAAAATACAAATACGATACTCATAAAATACGAGAAAATACGAATACAATACTCATAAAATACGAATACGATAAATCATAAAAGAAATACAATAGGGTCAAAACACGAACATAAATAAATAAAACGAATACGGAACGATAGAAATATACCTAGAAATTCGCGAATGTCACAGTCTCCCCAAGTAAAAAGAAATTTCGTCCTCGAAATTATCACTTGGTACTACTTCCGGGGGAAAGGTGAGGATACTTCCGCAGAATTTCATCTTCGCGTTCCCACGTGAACCAAAACGGGAATTCCAACGAACCTTGACAATCGGGATCTTACTTCGTCGTAGACGCTTAACATCACTAGCAACGATCTCGATCGGTTCCTCAACGAAATGAAGCTTATCGTCAATCTGGAGTTGCTCAAGCGGAACTAATAACGTCTCGTCAGTCAGGCATTTCTTCAACTGAGATACATGAAATATATTATGTACGCTGCTCAGTTATGCCGGCAATTCTAGTCGATACGCAGCTGGGCCGACTCGGGCTAAAATCTTGAACGGGCCAGTGTATCTCGGACTCAGCTTGCTGCGCTTCA
>CAJVGC010000060.1:48116349-48138808 GCA_910822075.1 Senecio squalidus | reverse complement strand
TAAAACCCTTTAAAGAGTTTTCCTTGAAACTCTTCCACTAAAGATTCACACCCAAAAAAAAAAATAAATAAATAAATAAACTTTTAAGCCTCCAAAAGCTTATAAATTAAAAGTTGTTTAGCTAAAAATAAACATTGATTTTGAAGGCTTCATAAGCTAAAAAGCGGTTAAAATAAGCTAACTCGGAACTCCTTAGTTAGTAAGTGTTCTTAGTAATGGAGAAATAGATATTTGATTTAACTCGATGTACCAAACTAATTGATACATATATACACAAAGTAACTAGCCAACTATTTTGCAAACTAACAAATACCCGACACTACAAAAAGATAGTGAATTTTATACACTTAGTTTTGCACACTTATTTATTCAAATATACACGCTTTAAAGTGTTTAAGAATAACAATTTCACGCTTTCTCAAGCGTGAAGATAAATGGTGACACAAAAATATGCCGGGTTGTAAGCATGGGCATATCATCATGAGCACATTTGCAAGTATGTAAATATCACTTATATGACCACACTTGGAAGCATGACGAAATCCCCTAATATGTGCACACTACACTTACAAGCATAGAGAAATCACTTAAATGCTCACACTTACAAGCGTGAAAAAATCTCTTAAGTGTCTACTATTAGAGTATGTTAGCTAGTATGACACAACCTAAATGTATAGACCTGGTAGGGTCCGTTAATAATAATCATGTTGTGTAGTGAAATCCTTCTCATGATAACATATTATTATTATTATTGATGACATATATATGATTACGCATTGCACAATGAAACTCTAATACTTAACGGGTCCTAGCTCATCTATATATTTAGGTTAAGCCATACTAGCTAACGTACTCTAATATCTACACCTATAAGTATGTATAAATCACTAATATCTCCACAACTACAAGCATGGAGAAATCCCTCAAACAAATCCTAGTCTACATTTACAAGCGTAGATAAATCATGTAAATGTCCAAATCTATAAGTGTCAGAGAAATCTCCATGGATAATAAGCATTTAAAATCGTAAAAACATGGCCATGGATTTATGAAACAAAATTAGATTATAAACAATAAAAGATGTTATTTAAAAAGAAAAAGCAACATGTAGCATTCACATCCACCTTAAAATACATCTAAAAATCCCAGCAACAAAATCACATGACTTTGGACTTAAAAAGTAATAACATGTAACATTCAGGGCATGCTTGGTTTGAAAAAGGGAATGGAAATGAGAAAGGTAATGGAAATATAATGGAATGATTTGATTAACTACTTTCATTAACCTCAATTTGTAGGGGAATGGTTATTAGTTATTAGTTGACAATGATTGATTAATTTACAACAAACCAACTTATATCAATCAATATCATTTCCATTCATTAACTCCTAATACCTCCAACCAAGCATGTCCTCAGATTTATTGTTCACTTATAAGTGGCACAACACGAAATATGATTCACCATATACAACATCAATAATATACATCATCAGCATTAAAACGATCTTTTTATTTTCTTCTGTAACTGAAACCAACAATTAATCAAGCAATGTTCATCAAATTTAATACATGCTAGATTTCAGTTCCACAAGAATAAAATATAATAAATATTTTCTTGTTTGATTGAAACAGAATGAAAATGACGTAATGTTCGTTTTTGTCTAAAATAACTAAGAATCGTCATAACAAATGTGAAGAGAACGATGATGTTGAGCAACATGAATAACATGGTAAACAAATTACTTGTTGATGCTCTCTACGATGATACAAGGGTTTAATTTATCTAGATTGAACTTGATCCTTATAAATTGTAAATTGAAGAAATTCACGTGCGTGCTCGGTTTAATAGTAATCATACTATTATATATATGTAAGTCTATTGTTTCACCCGTAGACCGTAGTGACACTTAGACTTTATTGGGCTTATTGTTTGAAAATCCATCGAACTTGTTACTGAAAACTATTGTATATATTCAAGTTTTAAATGTTTTAATGTATGCGTTAAACTTGTATTAAGAGCAATTGTGTGTATATGTTTACCTTCTCTCTAGGTCACCGGTAATTATAAATTTTTAATATATATTTTAGTGATGTGTAATGCCATGTAGGATGCCATTTCACAAAATTAACACATTTGTATGACTTTACATTTGACTTTTACAGTTTTAATTTTATCAACACAATTATTCCAACCCCACAACTACTCCGACCACCATTTCCCCTCTCCAAATATGGCAGCCAACACCAACAATTTGGCAGCCACCACCACCAAATCCGGCAGCCAACACCAAAAATTTGGCAGCCAAGGGCATCGGTTCTCAATCAGTCCCATATATTCTTTCCACTTTCCATATTCCTGAAACCCCAAACCAGCATAAAAAAATGGCGGTAGGAGAAAAAACGACGGCGACGGTCCGCATCTCCAACATTCCCCGATCAGTGACAGCCGGCGAGCTCCTCACCTTCCTCGAATCCCACACCGGAAAATCCACCATCTTCGCCTGCGAAATCTCCTCCGACCACAAAACTGGAAATCTAGAGGCTTCGGTAGAGCCCAATTCGAAACCCTGGAATCAAAATCCAAAGCCATCTCCCACCAAATCCGGCAGCCAACACCAAAAATTTGGCAGCCACCACCATCAACTACGAGACAACCACAATCAACTTTGGCAGCCACTATTTCCAACTGTCGCATATTTCCGAAGTCCCATCCATATTCCTACAATTGCGTCTACCACAAACAATCAATTAAAACTCCTTCAAACGAAACCAAATCGAACCAAAATCTGATTTCGAACTATAAATCCAATTAATCCGAAGATATTGACGCGTTAATGATGACAGTGATAGCAACTGGCATATGTTGGAGATGGCGATGATAGAAACTGGTGGTCGTATGTTGGAGATGGAGAAGGTGTTTATGTTAATTAATTTTTTTTTGTATTATGGTATATGTTTTTGAAGTGATTTAATCAACTATTATTATTAATATTTATGTATGTAAATAGTCTAAATAAAATAGAAAAAAAAAAGTTTAAAGAAAAACCTATGCCACATTAGCCAACAAAAGGTTTCAGGTAAACTTATACACTCAATAGCTATGTATTGTAAATCAATAAATACAATAGATATTTTAAAATTTGGATACATACAATAGTTTTTAATGTAAAGTTTAATGTATTTCGAAACAATTAACCCGACTTTATTTAGCTTAATTTAGATATATGTTGTATATAACTAACAAGTAAACATACTTTAGAACTGATTATTTATTAATTATTTATAGCGGTTAAATAATTATTTAAATAAATTAATAAATATTTATATTTATCTATATTAATAATCGGCTAATAGTTGTATTTGGAAACAAATACATTACCACTGTGTTCAAGAGATTTTTTTTTCTGAAGAAATAGAAAGAAAGGAAAAGAAGTAGGAAGAAAATAAAAATAAAAACGTGTTAATGAGTTTTTAAGTGGAGAGAAAAGAAAAGAAGTGAAATGAAAATTTGTTCCATTTTTCTCTCCAAACATTCCTTCCAAAAATGAGAAGATTTGAAAGAAAATATGTTTTAAACATTTTTAAAAAACTTAATCCCTAAATTATCTTTAACCAAATATAGATCTCTTACATACATGTCTATTTTTTTTTTTCATTTTTACTCGAAATTACAACCTAATCTAATCGAATTGTGATTTTTTATAAATAATTTATCATATACTTGTTTTCTCTTAATTAATTCGTGTATTGTGTAATGCTCGTTTGTTCTTGTTAAGTTTTTTTCTAGTTGTGTTTATAAAGTTCATCTATTGTATCTTTGAATGTAGATTAAACTTTGATATTAGTTTTTTTTTTTTTTCTTTTCTCTCCAAATACCCCTAACTTAGGAACTCATTTTTGAAAAAATAATCT
This sequence comes from Senecio squalidus, assembly GCA_910822075.1. NCBI lineage: Eukaryota > Viridiplantae > Streptophyta > Magnoliopsida > Asterales > Asteraceae > Senecio > Senecio squalidus. The sequence goes on along the minus strand of CAJVGC010000060.1, from coordinate 48,134,895 downwards.
CCTTTCTTCTCTCTTCTTTTCTGTTAAATTATTTTCTTTTAACTTCTCTTATTTTCTCACTAAACTCAGGAACAAAGTGTACTTGGGGATTAAGTTAGGGTAAACCTAATTTAATAACCTTTAACTTACATGTTTAATGTTAAGGTTTTTTCTCTTCCTTTTTTTCCTTCCTCTTCCCTTTCGACCGAACATACACACGATTGTGTGTTTAGGTTTGATCTTCAAACACCAAGAAGAAACTAGAAACTGTTCGTTCGTTTGTGATTCTGGTTACTTATTCGGGCTAGGACTCGATTTTAGTCGGCGAAGTGTCGTGTGGATACCACTAAAGGGTTTTGTTGGGAAAATCAATGATTTAACCCAAGTTAATAAATCTGTTTATTAAAGTCGTACTTTTTGAGTCTGAGTAACTTTGAGTCTGAGTGACGAAAAGAGACTAAGGCATTGTGGAGCTGACTACTCAGCTCCATAATGAAACGTAACACGTTATTTTAGGTATGTTTGTTAGACTAAATCTTCTATCCTTTTAGAAGATTTACTAGGATTCGTATTAATCAAGCTCACTATTATTGTGTATAAATAGTGAGCTTGACTATTGTAAACGTTGAACTTTTCTAATCAAAATAACTGTGTGTTATTCTCATTACTACGTTATTATAATTCCGCTATAATATACTGAGAAACTGAGTGATTGAACGGTTTGTAACAATTAACATCTAAATACTTATTTGTAATTGATTAGCTAGTGTTTGAGATCTTATTGAGACCTAACAACTGGTATCAGAGCAAATAAGATTTAAATTTTAATAAATTTACCAATCTTAAACGATCAATACATATATCTCAAATACAATGTCATCATCCTCTACACCTGCTATGGCTGGAAAAGGCATTCCCATATTCAATGGACATAATTTTGCCCATTGGAAACTAAAGGCTGAATGACACTTATCAGGAATCCATGAAGAAATGATGAGAACCATTGAAGAAGGACCAATCATTCCAGGAAAACAGATTGAAGAAGTTAAGGAGGGAGACAAAGTTGTTCAACGTGCAAGATGAGTTCAAACTCCAAAATCACAATGGGCTGATCTTGACAAACTGTTATACAATCTAGATCCAAGAGCAAGAAGCATTCTAGAAAATGTTGTGTCTGAGCAAATCTTCTCAAAGATTGCCGGTTGCAGATCTGCTAAAGAATTATGGGACACCTTAATTGTATCCTATGAAGGTGTACCTATAGTAAGAGAGCAAAGATTGAATAGCCTGATTAGAAATTATGAAAATTTCTATGTGAAAGAAAAGGAAACATTGGCTGATGTGCATACAAGGTTTCAAATCTTGTTAAATGATTTGTCAGCTCTAGGGCTAATAAAGGATGATGATGAAGTGTGCAAGAAATTTGTTGATATCTTGCCAAATAAATTTGAATCAGTAATAACATCTCTTGTGGTTAGTGAGAAACTGTCCACCTACAAGCTGCCTGGTCTCTTCGGATTACTATTAAAACTTTGAAGAATCTCAAGAGAGGAAGAAGATAAACACTCGAAGAACTGCAAGAGACCCTGAAGCTGCATTAGTTGCTACCAGTAAAAGGAATAAAGAGATTTATTCTAAAGCTGACTCATCTGAGTCTGAGTCACACTCAGACTCAGAATCAGATGATGAAACTGAGGTCAAAAAAGCTGAAAAATCAGCTTGCCTTGTTGACTATGAAGCTGGAACAGAAGACTGGTTACAAAGGAAAGAAACCTTTCGATCTAAAGAAGGTTAAATGTTTCAAATGCAATGATTATGGTCACATGGCTGCTGATTGTAAAGTGAAAAATGCTCAGACTGAGCACATGGATGAGGTTGCTGAGAGGGCTCAAAGATATAGAAGGAAGTATCTTAAATACAAGAAAGGCAACAGTTCAACTACTCAAAAGCCTCAAACTGAGCAGAAGGCATTCTTCGCTGAAGAATGGTTAGATGAGGAACTATCATCTGATGAAGATGAGGAAGTGGTGGATAAGTGTTTAATGGCATTCGTGGAGGAATTGACTGAAGCTGAGAAGTCTGCATCTCAGTTTGAGAAACATCCAAAGGAAGCTGAGAGACTGAGCCACAATTCAGACTGGAACAAATCAAAGCTTTACAAGGTACATAACTTTAATACATATACAAATGAACAAAAACTTCAAATGTTTGAGTATATCTTTATTGATTTGACCACCACTTTAGAAGAACAATCTGATTTAAAACAAAAGATTAAAGATCTTGAAAATGTGTCAAAAACTAAAGATGATAAGATCATAGAACTAGAAAATTATAAAATTCTATTAAATGCTCAGACTGAAGCTTATAGTGATCTTGCAAAAGAAAACTATAAACTGAGAGAGGAAACTGAGCATTATAAAAAATTTGTAAAGCATGGTGTATATCATCTTTAAAAAATGAGGATTGTTTAAGCAGACAGGTACCCAAACAAGTCCAAGCTGTGTTGGGTGAGACCTTTAGTCTGAAAAAGCATATGACTGAAGAGGAAGAAGAAGCTGAACGAGAAAAAATTATTTTCAAACCTGATATTCTCCCAAATACTTTCACGTATATGAAAGGAGATCAAATTAGGATGTCAAATGCTTTTGTCAAACCTGTAATATCTCAAGTTTTTAATAAAAGTGATACTTCAACTTCTTCTCAGACTGAATGTGTTAATTTATCTGAAACTGATACAAATGTGCATGTTGTGAAATATCCTTTGCATTTAAATAATGTTTTACCCAAGGTTGTGAGTAAACCTAATATTTAGAGTCAAGTCAGTTCCAAAATCCCTAACACAAGCCATGCAACAAAAACCATTGATAAATTGGGAAATCAATTGTTGGAACTGACTAACATCGTAAAAACTCTAGTAAGAAATAAATCACCTCATCACATCAGCCCAAAGAATCCTCCTAAGAGAACATGCTACAATTGTGGTGAAAAAGGACATGAAGCTGTATTTTGTAAGCAACTGACTCAGACTCGACCACATAAAAACATTTTTCAAAAGTCAGTTTCACAAAAACCTCGGCCAGTTCCATTCATACAGAAGTCAGTCTCACCAAACTTTAAGTCAGTGTCATCCAAATCAAAATCATGCTTGCCTCAAAAGCAAAGACAAACCTTTCAAACTAAACCAAAGTCAGTCAAAAACATCAAAAACAAGTCAGTTCCAAGTCCTGTCAGTCTCAAAGATACTCCATGCAAATAGTGTGGAGTTATAGGTCACTATTCCATTAACTGCATGAAAGAACTCAATAAATGGAATTACATCAGCTCTGAAACTGAATGCAAGACTGAACCTAAACTTAAATCCATTTCAGTTCATGGATCCACTATAAAGTGGGTACCCAAAAGGAACTAATTTTCTTTGTTTCATGTGCAGGACTCTACAAAATGGTATCTAGATAGTGGAGCATCAAGGCACATGACAGGAATGAAGTCTTTCTTGCAAGACTATAAAGAAGAAGCTGTGCCTCAAGTGAGATATGGTGACAACGGGGTGTCAATGACACGAGGATATGGAAAGATTCATGCTGGAGCTGTCACATTCAAAAGAGTTGCTTATGTAGAAGGTTTACAACATAACTTACTAAGTGTAAGTCAAATCACTGATGAAGATCATGAAGTCAGATTCAGAAAGCAAGCTGGAATAATCTACAGTGCCAAGGGGAAACCATTGCTACTTGCCAAAAGAGAAAGAGATGTATTTTGTCTGGATCTGAGTACAACCAATGATGAGGCTGAGACATGTTTGTTCACAGAAACTAAAGAAGAACTTAATTGGCTATGGCATCGAAGATTATCACATTTAAACTTCAAAAACATAAATGCCTTGTCAAAAAGTAAATTGGTTAGAGGTCTTCCTGAACTGACCTATACCAAAGACAAGGTTTGCTCAGCTTGCGTGCTTGGAAAGCAAACCAAGACTCAATTCCCATCCAAAATGTTGCGCTCAATAGATGAACCTTTATTCATGCTACATATGGATCTGTTTGGTCCAATTGGGATTGAGAGCCAAGGAGGAAAGAAATACACCCTTGTGATTGTAGATGAATTTACTAGATTTACTTGGGTCATATTTTTAAGGGCTAAAAGTGATGCAGCAGAAGAAATCATCAGTCTGATCAAAAGAGAACAGCGACAAAAGAACTCTCTTGTTAGACAGATGAGGAGTGATCATAGAACTGAGTTCAAAAATTTAGTCTTGATAGATTTTTGTGATCAATTAGGAATAGTACAAAACTTTGCCTCAGTTCGAACACCTCAACAAAACGGAGTTGCAGAGAGAAGAAATAGAACATTAATTGAAGCTGCCAGGACAATGTTATGTTATGGGAACATGAAGATAAAATTCTGGGCTGAAGCTGTGAACACTGCCTGCTTCACACAGAATAGATCCATCATCGTGAAGACACATGGGAAAACGGCATATGAATTGTATCATAACAAAGTCCCTTCCATTCATTATTTTCATATTTTTGGAAGTCGATGTTATATTCTGAATCAAAGGGATTTGTTGTGTAAGATGTCTCCTAAAGCTGATGAAGGATTGTTTGTTGGATACTCAAGCATCGCTAAAAGCATTCAGAGTATATAATGAAAGAAGGAGAGTTGTGGAAGAAAGTATCAATGTTACTTTTGATGACACCACTCAGTCTGACAAAGATGTCATCACAGACTGACATAGCCACTATCAATCAGCTGTGTGATGAATTACTAGTAACAACGTTTGAAACTGACTCTCATGCTGCAGATCAAAATGATGAAATAGCACATCAAAATCAAGAGTCTGAGAGTGAAGCTGATGAATCAACCTTAAAAAGTGTCCCTGATATTGAAACAAATGAGTCTAATGAAACTGATGAAACTCAGACTGAAACCCCTCAGTCTGACCAAACTCAGATCCAAAATACTCAGTCTGATGACACTCAAATTGATGACACTCAGTCTCAAGCAGATGCAGTTCCACACAGTGAGATAGGAAACATCAAGACTCTCAAGGGACATCCTATATCATCAGTAATTGGTTCATTAAATGAAGAAGTCAAAACAGAAGAAATAATGCTACAACTAACTTTTGTTTTTATACAAACTTCTTGAGTTGATGGAACCAAAGAAGGTTGAAGAAGCTCTATTAGATGAAGACTGGGTTGATGGTATGCAAGAGGACTTGGAGAGTTCATAAGAAACAATGTTTGGACAAAAGTCCCACGCCCTCTGTTTAAAACTATCATTGGACTCAAATGGATATTTAGAAATAAATATGACAAAGATGGAGTGGTGATCAGGAATAAAGCACGGTTGGTGGCTCAAGGATACAAACAGGAAGAAGACATTGATTATGATGAAACTTTTGCTCCAGTGGCCAAAATTGAAGCAATTCGCTTATTTTTAGCATATGCAGCCTTTAAAGACTTCTTGATATATTAAATGGATGTGAAAAGTGTTTTTCTGAATGGTGATTTGCAGGAGGAAGTATATGTCAAGCAGCCTCCAGCTTTTGTTGATCTAACTTTCCCTGATCATGTTTTTAAATTAAACAAAGCCTTATATGGTCTCAAACAAGCTCCTAGAGCTTGGTATGATACCCTATCTGATTTTCTTCTAAAAATCAATTTAAAAGAGGATCAATTGATAAGACACTTTTTTATCAAAAAGGAAAAAGGACATTTGGTACAAATATAGTTGAAGACATTATATTGGTTCCATAATAGAAATTGTGTACAATGGTTTTCACAACCTCATGTGTAGTGAATACAAGATGAGCAAGATGGGAGAACTCATATTTTTCCTTGGTCTACAAGTAGAACAAAAGAAAGATGGAATTTTCATAAATCAAAGTAAATATGTTCATGATTTAATAAAGAAATTTGGTTTTGAATCATGTTCTGAAATGAAAACGCCAATGAGTACTTCTGATAAGTTGCATAAAGACAACACTGGAAAGTCAGTTTGTCAAGCTACTTACAGATGTAACTGCTAGTAGACCTGATATCATGTTTTCTACATGTCTATGTGCACGTTATCAAGCTGACCCAAAGGAATCCCATCTTAAAGCTGTCTAACGAATTTTCAAAAGCTTAGGGTTACTTCCAAATCTTGGCCTATGGGTACCTCGATAAGATTCTGGTTTTGAACTAATTGGCTACACAGATGCTGACTATGCAGGAGATGGGACAGAAAAAGTACATCAGGGGGGAAGTGTCAGCTTCTGGGAGGAAAACACTAGTTAGTGGTCAAGCAAGAAGCAAAACTCAGTCGCAACTTCCACAACTGAAGTTGAGTACGTGGCTGCAGGGAGCTGTTGTGCACAGTTACTATGGATGCAACATCAATTGGCTGATCTTGACATCAGATTCAAATACTCCAATCATGTGTGCCAACAAGAGTACTATTCAAATAACTGAGAATCCAGAGTAGTATCTCCTCCAGGACAAAAACACATTGAAATAAAGACAGCATTTCATTCGAGACTGTGTGGAGAAAGGAAAAGTCAGACAGGGAGTTGTAGCCACTCATGATCAGTTGGCAGACATCTCACGAAACCATTGTGTGAGGACAAGGTTTTTCTATCTGTTAGGAGAACTGGGCATGGTTGAATCCTTAATATGTCACAAAAAAGCAAATTTCAGTCGACCTTTTAGTCAGCTGCCGAGACTTTTCAGTCTGGACTGAATGCCCTTTTCATAAATATTTTTTTAAAGTTTTTTTTTTCTTTTCATCAGTCTGTAAAGTTTTTTTTTAAATATTTTTTTTTTGTTTTTGTTTTTCTTTAGGGGTCAGTTGCAATTATTTTTCAAACTCTGTGTGGGTTATAATTGTCATAGTATCAAACTGCATAGACTATATGGAAAGTTTTCCTAACTTAAGTTACTACAATTTCCTCCGTTTAGTTTAAATTCACTAATTTCAAATTTTAACCTAATTCTTATTTTCTCAATCTTTTTCTTGTAATCTCTTCAATGGCGGATAGTGAACATGATCCTTCAACATTACTCCACGCATGATTCCTGGTGCTAATTTTCACAGTAGGGTTCAAATCCAGGAGAACAATAGGGTGGCCTACTACCGATATTCCCGCCAATCGACAGAACAGGGGATTTGAACAACTGTGTCAGTTCATGAAATCTCATCACTCTATGGCGCGGTATTTTTTGTGAAACGGTGATGTGAGTGGTGGTACACCTGCACCGCTAATGATGAAAGACTGCACTTACTGGCACGTATAATGATGGAAGACAGACTCTTACCATTACTGAGGAGACCATTCGCGCAACACTATTGCTTCCCACCATTCTTGAAGCAGGTGAAGGGGGATTTCAGGCCAAACTGACAAAACGCAAGCTCGAGCGAGGCATTCCCTCTAATTGGTCAGCCTGAAATCCAGGGCGTAATCGAATATAAATTCGTCACAGGGAAATGGAAATTCCTTTTTTCCAGTATTACACGGTGTTTGGGGGGTAAATCTTGGAGTCTTAATCAAATGAATGAATTTGAGACCCATCTTTTTCATTCAATGGTCACGGGTAGACGAATCTCTTACTCACAACTCTATTTTGACGAGATTCTCTCTCTTGCTTTAAAATCAAAACGACCGAATGATGTTCCATTCATTCGCGTTCTCTCACTCAGCTTTGAGGAGGCTCTGGGAAAAGAAGCTTATGAGCACCTTGATCAAACTTTTTATGTGTGCTCTCTTCCCAGACTGACTCCTAAAATTTTCACTTACATCAATATCTCTGAGGCTGAGACAGGTTTGACACCAGTTATGCTTCAGTGGATTGACAACCCTTTTATAGATCATGAACTCACTGAGTCTGACCATTCAGACTCAGGAGATCACAGTGAAGGAATTGACGAGAATCTGGCACCAAGCAGTCCTCCTTCAGATGCTGAGGTAGGGATTGGTGGGGCAGGGCACGATGTTGCAGTCTCAGGTATGGATATCCCTCTCTCTATCCCTCAGTCTGAGAGTATCCCCTCTCAGCCTGAGGTACAGTCCACTCTCCAACTTGATGTATTAGCAATCAAGCGACCAATCTATTGAACTCACCAAGTTCTTTTGAAAAAGCACTCACATCAAGCCCCACTATAAATCAAGCACTAATGGACTCACTTTCCATGAGGCTGAGAGTTCTAAACTCCCCTCAAGTGTTGTAGATCAGTTCACCTTTCCTCTGCTAGAGCCTGAGGTGGAACTGACTACCCAGACTACCAAAACCAACCTAGAATAGTCAGCCTGGAGAAACACGTTACTGCTGCCACACTGACACATGTGGTATGCATTGAAGAAGATATTCACACCTGAATATCCCTGTACCTAGTATGGGACCACCCCCCCAGTTTCACCACCTATTCCTAAGGCAATTTTCACTAGCTTGTGCTAGTTCACGATAATGTACCACCAAACTTCTCACTCCTATGCACAAGTCGTCAATGCCTCACTTCCCAAACTGAGTGAGGTACAGACTTCCCCTTCTATGGCCAAGGATCATTCTCCTAAACAACAAGGAGGGAGTGAGGCTATACCAACTGTTCATTATCTACTGTTACTACTTCCTCAGTCTGAGGTTGCTATGACTGTTCCTTTGTGTTACAGGCAATTAAGGACATGTCAACTCAGTTTGATATCAAACTGAGTGCAATGCAGACTGAGATACATGCTCTAAAATGTCAAAACTCTGTGGAGATGGAGGAGTTAAAAGGGATGGTGTTAAAACTCACATCTGAGATCAGTCTGACCAGAAAGGGCAAACAGATTGTTGAAGACTCTCCAAGGGATGCTCGACTCAGGGGGAGAAAAATGTTACACCTACTGGTGAGTCTGACCTCCCAAGCAGACTTTGAAAAGAAAGAGATGACAGTGAGAAAAGATACTTCAAAACCTCAAGATTCAATCTGAAAACTGGTCAGACTGAGGACCATTATGAGACAATTATAGTGACATATCCAGTGAATCTGAGAAAGAAGATCAAAGGAGTGACAAGGATGTCAAAAAAAGCTGCAGTTGATACTGAAACTGACACTGATACAGAAATGGAAGAGCCAACTGTTCAAGCTGAGGCAGAAACTGAAATGGAAAATCCACCTGTTCAGACTGAGACATCAATAAAGAAAGACAAGCGAAGCTGAAAAATTAGCAAAACTGCAAAGATATGCACATAATGCTGGGATGACAGTTGAAAGCTACAAGGAATATGTCAAAGGTCTATACATGGAGAAGTTTGATGCCAATCCCACAGAAACACAAGACAGTGCATGAAAGCTGCTGAAACACTTGAAGCTGAGATGAAAGAGGAAGAAGAATGGCAAATGATGAAGAACAACAGAGGATAGAAGCTGACAGACAAATGGCTAAACAAGTATTAAGGGAGAAGCCAGACTGGACTACATTGAATCAAACTTCATAATAGGAGAAATAAAACAAGATCCAAGACTTGGATTGTATTGATACTGGTGGATCTGATCTCATGCTGACATTTACACAAAGGGGGCTCCTTCAGAATTGGGGTACATAGAATGCATACCTTGGGATTAGAAGAATGGAAGGAAATCGCCAGTCTGAGCCCAAGAATAAACAACATTGCACACAGACTTGAAGTCAAAAGAGAAGCTATCTCAAATGTGAATGTTGCCTATTTACTGAAGCTGACTTCGGATGAAGACTACAGAGCATTCTGCACAGTCAACAGAGTGAGAGCTGGGGCTAAATCACTTGGTTTAGAAACCAGCAGTATACATCCAGTTCCCAAGGGCTTAGTCTTTCAAGAAAGAACATATGTGAAGACTGATGAATATGAAGGCCTGTGTTATGTGGATTGTGGGGGAGAAGAATGTTTTCAAGCTAAGGACAGATTGAAATGTCTTCTATATATCACTGCATTGCTCTTCTCAGTGGTATGAATCTGACCAATGCATTCTTTCGTATGAAGCTGATCAGCTGGTTATTTATAATCTTAGAAGAATTGAAGAAATGGGGACATTGATGGACAAAGTAGAACTGATCAAGAAAGAATATCAACTACTGTTCCACAAGTCACATGGTGAAATGGAGAAGCTGCTGGATGGAAAACAGAAAGATTGCAATGGGCAAAAGAAGTGAAGAGGCCTAATCCATGGGATGTGCCAATGAAGCAAAAGAAAGTCTCCAAGAGAGAAAGTAATTTGTTTTATCACAAACTCTTTTATTTTACTTTGTGTTTAAGTTTGTGTTTGTTTTGGATATGTTCCATTGTAAAAGACTTTAATCTAAACAGATAGGGGGAGATTGTTGGGAAAATCAATGATTTAACCCAAGTTAATAAATCTGTTTATTAAAGTCTTACTTTTTGAGTCTGAGTAACTTTGAGTCTGAGTGACGAAAAGAGACTAAGGCATTGTGGAGCTGACTCAGCTCCATAATGAAACGTAACACGTTATTTTAGGTATGTTTGTTAGACTAAATCTTCTATCCTTTTAGAAGATTTACTAGGATTCGTACTTATCAAGATCACTATTATTGTGTATAAATAGTGAGCTTGATTATTGTAAACGTTGAACTTTTCTAATCAAAATAACTGTGTGTTATTCTCATTACTTCGTTATTATAATTCCTCTATAATATACTGAGAAACTGAGTGATTGAACGGTTTGTAACAATTAACATCTAAATACTTATTTGTAATTGATTAGCTAGTGTTTGAGATCTTATTGAGACCTAACAGGTTTCGTACCCTTGGACCTTGCTTCAACAATATTGCAAAAATCATGAAAGTGTGTTCTTGATTCTTCATACAACATGACACAGTTGTGGAAGAATCGAGATCCTGAAATCGTTAACCATTGGATCGCCTTGAAATTTATGTTGTAGATAGAGACACATGGATCTACGTTCTCACTTTAGGAATTTTCGGTCAAAGTTTTGAGTAAGGAGATAAGTTAGTTCGAAGTTGTTGGAGTTTCTGGGAAACTTCTAAATCTCAATTGTGATCTAAGGTATATCTCTTTTCATGTATTTCCTGTTTGATTCACAGAGTGAAACACATGGATCGCTTTAAAAGCTAATTTAATAATAAATGTTATTTATTGCTTCCGCTATTTAATTTGATTAGTTTTCTTATGTGATTTAATTAAAATAGTTTTAAAAATTTTGATTTCCAACATCAATCAACTTCTATATGTTTGGTTCTAGGACGAAACACTAGATTTATAGCAATATGAAAAACTACCTTATTGTCACAAATTAATTTAGTGGCTACTAAAAATCGACATATACACCACAAATAAGATAAGATCAATATTAAGAAAAATTGGGGTGCATGTTTATGGAATTTTGTGGTCATGGTATAAAATAAGAACTAGATATCTCAATAACTCGTATTATCACTTTTAAAAGGAGATTATTTAACCCTAATTGTGAGGGTATCATGCATATCACTTTGAGATAAGACCATGAGTTTTGGCCATAGTTTGGTACAAACTAAGGACATTTTGCGAAAGAGTATTAGTTGTTTATCTTGTGTATATTCATGTCAAAATTTGTTCTATTATATAGAACTCCTAAAATTATGATAGTATTGTGAGAATTAAACCGACCATCAATATCTTAATAATAACAATCATAACTGTCATACTTCCTCCGTCCCATAAATTTTTTCCACCTTTCTATTTACGTTTGTCCCAAAAACATTGTCTTGTTTCTAAATATGATGGAAAAAAAATATTAAAACTTTCCATTTTGCCCTCAAAAATTAACTTTTTAAATAAAAAAACCGTATGTCTTTATTGCAAGAAAAAATGGGCAATCTAATGAAAAATCACTTCATTAACTGCATCTATCATATTTCGACCGTTTTTTATTTCCAGACAATTTTTTGGGAACGGAGGAAGTAGTAGTTACATGACTAGTCATCAATGGCGTGTATAAAACCCTTTTAATTGATCAAAGCAGTTATAATCCAAAGGTTAACTCCAACGAAAAAATCAAGTTTTGTAGCCTAGTCATCAACACCCCCCACACACACACACACATATATATATATATATATATATATATATATATATATATATATATATATATATATATATATAAGGGGTGTTGTATCGGGACCCCCGTTAGGGCTCAACCCGATAGAACCTCACAATTGGGCACAACCCTCGTGACCCTTGTGAGAAATATGGTCCCATCAAGATATAACTTTTTACAAACTCATTATTGTGTTGACAACATATCAATTTTGAATAACGAAGAACATGTATTATTTGAATAAATTTAAAACGAAAGTATATATTGACATTTATTGTAAAAAAGATGGATTATGTATGAAACGACCATCGAGGTCTATCAATGTAAGTTTTAATAATTAATAATGATTGTTCAATGGATTTTGTATGTTATATAACTAATTCATTATTCGCTTTTTATCAATTCGCTTTAGAAAATTTATTTTTATTCACTTTATCCCTATTTCAAAGCTTCAAGTGGTTGAAGTTGTAATGAGTGTCGAAGATGGTTAAGTTCAACATATACCAACCTTGAAGCTTTGCGATGTTCGATAAAAGCCTACTAATCGGTGAAAGGAAATTATCTCAAGTGAAATGTTGGATAACAAAAATGCATGATTATATTCAAATATGCATTCATTAATTAGTTTTTATAGAACCCAATGATGTAAACCCGTTTGATGAATTAGCTTACATTGTTTGTGTTTTAGACCATGTTAAAAAAAATATTATTAAGTAAGGTGAATGTTTATATGTAAGTTGTTAGGAAATTCATTAACTAAATGAAGTCGGTTTTTTTTCTCCAAAATATCTCTATAAATAATTGTTAGGTCTCACTAAGATCCCAAACAGTGGCAAATCAATAACAAATAAGTATTTAGACGTTAATTGTTATATATCGATTAAGTACTCAGTTTCAGTATATATTATAGCGGAATTATAATATTGAAACACTGAAGATAACACACAGTTATATTTCAATCAAAGGTGTACCGATTACAAACCTCAAACTCACTATTTATACACAAGTATAGTGAGTTTGATAAAGATCAATCTAAGTAAATCTTCTAAACAGATAAAAGATATTCACTAACTAGATTACCTTAAATTACGTCTGACTTCTCTCATGAGTCTGAGTTAGTCAGACTGAGTCACTCAGACTCATGTCACTCAGACTGAGTCACTCAGACTCAGGTCACTCAGACTCAGACTTTGATTAACAGATTTATTAATCTTGGGATAGATCATTGTTTTTCCCAACAATCTCCCCCTATCTGTTTAAACCAAAGTCTTTTACAAAACATGCAAGAAAATAAACACAAACATTAACATCTTTAGTTAAACTTTGTTTGTGAACAAAACAAGCATCAGTCTGGTTTTACATCTTTTCTTTAATGTCCTCTTTCTTTTCTTCACTGAAGTCTCAAATGGTAATGGATGTTCTCTATCACTTAGCCATTTTAGTCTCTCAGTCTTCCATGCCAGCAGCTTCTCTATCTCAGCATCAGTCTTGTGGAAATGAACTTGATATTCCTTCTTAATCAACTCTACCTTGTCAGCCACAGTTCCAATCTCTTCAATCCTCCTCAGATTATTAAACAACCAACTGACCAGCTTCACTCTGAATGGAAGACACTGAGCAGACTCACATTCACTTAGAGCCATACAATGATAGATTGAAGATGTGCTTAGATCGTTTTTGTCTTGGAGCTTTCTTCTCCCCCACAATCAATATAACACAACCCAGTGTGCTTCTCAGTCTCAATGTAAGTTCTTTCCTGAAACATGACATCCTTAGGAACAGGATGCATGCTGCTTGATTCCAGACCCAAGGATTTTGATCGAACCTTCACATTGTGCTTTGTACAGTATGCTCTGTAGTCTTCATCTGGCACTAGATTGAGCATATGAGCTGCATTTATGTTGAAAGTGGCCTCTCTTCTTATAGTCATTGCTTGAGATTTGTCTGTCAGATTGTAGCTCAGATTAGCTATTTCTTTCCATTCTTCTAGACCCATAGTATGCAGTCTAGTCAGTCCCACTCTGAATGATCCACCTTTGTGTGTGCAGGTGAGTAACAAATTTGATCCATCATGACTCACACAATCTAGATGATGAATTTTGTTCTGAAGTTTTCTCAGTGTAAAGTTTGCTTCAATGTAATTAACTCTTTCTTGTTCTCTGAAGACAAGTTTGGCCATTAGTTCATCTGCTTTGATCCTCATTTGATCTTCTTTAATAGCCTGATCCTCCTCTGCTTGTATCTGATGTGTAAAATCTAGTCTTAAAATTAACCTAATATTTAACGCAATTACACACTTCTAGGCAGTGGACCTATCCGTATATAATATAGTTTAAAGCAAGTAAAGGTTCGTTCGCAGGGACTATTTTTTTAAGTTTTCGAATTAATAATACTGAGTATTTGTGGGGGTTTTTATCGTAACAAAAGATTGCAAGTAATTAAGAAAAAGTGATGATTAATTAAAATCGAACGAAAGATTAATGGATTAAATCAATAATGAGAAAATATACTTGTTTGACACTTCACCTATTTTCCGTTAATTTTACGAAATCGATTGTTTTTCCAACTTCTAAGATATAATAAAAGTTCTTCCGAATCTTTTACTAACTTTAATTATCTCTAATTACACCGTTCCTTCCGAATACAGTTATAACTATTAATAATCAAGCAATAAGTAACAAGCCTGTTTTTAGTGATTTAACCTTATAGAGTTTCCTTCCGAATAACTCCTCTAATTATCAAGTCCTTACGAATCTCAATACTTAGACCTACTCACTTAATTTAATTACCTAAGTTGTTATTACTAAGTCCTTCCGAATCTTAATAATTTTAAATCGATTATAGACCGACCGATTACTTCATTAAACTTATCTAATCTATCTAGATTCCTTCCGAATACCTAAAATATTGATTAGTCAAATTTAATATAAACAACTCTGATAATATACTAAAATTTAAGCAAATAAGGATCAACGGTTAAACACAAAAACATAAACAATCGAAAACGTTAAATAAACTTCAAATAGGATCCGTTGTTCAAACAAGCATAACGAGAATTTAGCAACTCATGATCAAGTCTAAACAGCAAATATTGTTAGAAAGCATTCTGGAAAATAGTTTAAAACTAAAAAGAAACAAACGGAGAGTTTTGTCGAACGTGTCGTAATCGCCGATTGCCGAAAAAGTGATTTCCTTGCCTTAATCCTTGCTTCTAAACGTAATACCAGCTCCAGAGACTTGAATAATAATGGGATGAATTTCTGGACGGATTTGGTCTTGTATTTATAGGCAAAATCAAAACAGAAAACGTATTCGACTCGAACTCAAATTCCTTGTGTTTATCAGGTAGGTGCGCAGCACCATGTCCATAGGTGCGCAGCACCGGGCTTTTTTCCATATTCTAATTTTTACAAAATGTAGCTCTCTCTTTCTTCTTCATTCTCCAATTTGAATCACCTAAATCGGACATCGTATGAAGAAGTTATGATCAAAACGGTGGAGGTGCTACTGCGACGTTCTCTTCGTCAGAAATCACTATGTTTTTGTCTTTTAAACTCATTTCTTCCACCATTTCCACTTCCCGATCATGTAAACCTGTAAAATGGACAAAAACACTTTTCCACATAATTAAATGTAAAAACCTATCCTATCCATCATGTTTACTATGAAATACGACCAAATATCGCATATAAATAACTATATAAATATGCGATATCAAATCAGTATCTCAGCTTCAAATTCTTCAGCTGCTTTTGCAGACTGATCATATGGATTAAAATCGAATTTCTCTTTGTAAATCCCCTTCACATACTCTTTGAATTCCTCTACAGTCATCCCAGCACTTTTAGCATATCTTTGAAGCTTTGCTAACTTGTCAGCTTCACTTTCTTTCTTTTGCACTTCAGACTTAGTTTGAGTTTCCATTTTGTCTGCCTCTTCTTCTGCAGTCTTTTCCACTACTTTATCAGACTCATTACCCTCATCACTAGAGATACTCCAATCAGTTTCATAAAAGACTTCAGATTGTTTTGTTTTCGTGTTGAATCTGGTTGTTTTGTAGTATCTTTTCTCCCCCTCTTCTCTTTCCTTTCAATGGTTGGATGGGGATCTCAGATTCAATAGCTGTAGTAGGCATTTTCTCCCACTGAATCTGAGAACCCTCTGCAACTGCCTTGCCCAGTTTGACCACCATTTCCTGCAAATCCTTCATCTCCTTGGCATTTTGAGTTGTAAAATCATGGAACTCAGTCTGCATTGCCCTCAGTCTGTCATCAAACTGAGTAGACATGTCCTTTAGTGCCTTTAACAGGACAGGAACCGTCAGAGCAACCTCAGACTGGGTGGATGTTGTAGCAGTTTCTGATGTAACTGGTGGCACAGCCTCACTCCCTCCCTGTGATGTGGGAGAATGATCATAAGCCATAGAAAATGAAGTCTGTACCTCACCCTGTTTTGGGAGTAAGGCATTGGCAACTAGTGATAAAGAGTGTAAGAGATTTGGAGGTTGTACCTTATCGTGAACCAGCACAGAGCTGGTGAAAATAGCCGTTGGAATAGGCTGTGAGACTGAGTGGGGGATTCCCATACTATGTACAGGTGTGTCCAGGAGTGGGACACGTTCTTCAATGCTTGCCACATGTGTCTGTGTGGTAGCAGCAATGTAGTTCTCCAAGTTTACCATCAGACTGGGGTTTTGGGTGGTCCAAGCAGTCGATCCAGCTCATCATCTAGCAGAGAGAGACTGGTCTGTACTGCAGCACTGGAGGGGAGTTCTTGACTCTCAGCCTCATGGAATAATGTGTCCATTAGTGCTTGATTTTTAGTGGGGCTTGATGTGAGAGCTTTGTCAAATGAACTTGGTGAGTCCATCAGATTGGTCGCTTGTGTAGCAAGTACATCAAGAAGGGAAGGGACTGCCCAGACTGAGAGGGGATACTCTCAGACTGAGGAAGAGTAAGAGGAATAATTATACCTTGATCCTCATCATTTGGCCCAGCCCCACCCAAATCTACCTCAGCATCTGCAGCAGGGTTATTTCCCTCAGGTCCACCGTCAATTCGTTCAGTTTGAACCTCTGAGTCTGACGAGTCAGACTCAGTTGGTTCCTGATCAATGAACGGATTAGCAATCCATTCAAGCATTACATCAGTAAGTGGAGCTTCATTCTCAGTAATGGTGATATAGGTAAACATTTTAGGAGTCAGCCTGGGCAGTTCACAGATGTAAAAACGGTGATCAAGCTGATCATATTGTTCAGTGCCCAGAACTTCCTCAAAACAGAGAGATAAAACCCGAATGAATGGAACATCATTGGGGCGTTTTGTTTTAATCACTAGGGAAAGAATCTCATCAAAATAGAGTCGTGAATAAGAGATTCTTCTACCAGTGACCATAGCATGGAACAGATGATTTCAAACTCATTCATCTGATCCAAGCTGCCCGATTTCCCCCAAGCATCTTGTAATCATTGAAAACAAGAACTTCCACTTCCCAGTAAAAGAACTGTATTTTATTACTCCCTGAGTTTCAGGCTGACCAATGAGAGGGAAAGCTTCATCCCTTGCTTGTTGTTTGCTTCGTTAGCTTGAAAGCCCCCTTCCCCCAGCCTCAGCAAGTGTGGGGAGGAGTAGAGCGCTCCTAATCGTTTCTTCAGTAATGGTAATGGTGTTTCGTCCATCGTTGTAGGTGCCGTGTGATAGCGTTCTTTCATCATTTGCAGTGCAGGTGTACCACCATTCACAGAGAAGGGACACATTGAGTTGGCACAAAAGAAAGCGCCATATAATGGATGAGACTTCATAAACTGGATTAACTGTTCAAATCCCCTGCCTTGGCGATTGGCGGGAATGTCAGCAGTGGCTACCCGATTATTATCTAATTTGTACTCGCTGTTGAAACTCAGCACCTGGAATCATTCTTGAAGTAACATGAAGCATCATATTAGGGTTAGCCATTAGAACAGCGATTATCAAGAGTTGAAGAAGGAAGAGAACTAGGTTAAAAAACTTTGAAATTCTGTTAGCTTTAAACTAAAATATTAAGATTTTAAACTAAACAAAAAAAATTACAATTTAGACCCCTATAGATTTACAAGTTGCAGGAATGACCGTTGACAAGACTTGACCGAAATAAAAAATTTAAATAAAACTATCTAATGAAGAATTAGAGAGACAGAAGATGAAAAAAATATATAAAAAATATGTTCCAAAAATACAATGTCTGAGATCAGATTTAGACTCCTGAAGCTGACTTTTAGTCAGACCGAACATGTCAGACTGAACATGGTCAGACTGACTTAGTTGTCAGCTTGAATTGAAAATTTTCTAGACTAAGGGTTTAGCATGCCAAGTTCTCCTAACAAATAGAGAACCTTTCCTCACTCAGAGGTTTGGTGAATTGTCTGCAGTTGATCATTGGTTACCACAAACTCCAGTCTGACCTTTTTTTCTCCCACAGTCTCTAATGAAGGATGCCGGATTTCAATTGTTTGGTCCTTGAATGGAATACTGGATTCT
>CAJVGC010000060.1:47559824-48116249 GCA_910822075.1 Senecio squalidus | reverse complement strand
CTAACGTCAGATGGAGAGTTATTTCTCCTAGGGGCCACATCATCTCGTTGTTGAACCCTTGGAGTGCTGATTCTGGCCTTCTTATCCGCGCTTGGACCGACTTTTTAAGTTGTCGGAAAAAATGTTCATAAATGACCTCTGTGGAACTTCCCGTATCTATGTATACCCTAGGAACGATGGCGTTTCCCATCCGTCCTTCCACTATGATAGGGTCTACGGTGGGACAACATTCACTCCGGGGAGGGAATGCTATCTCTTGATTCATCCAAGCGGGGTCTGGCTCCTTCCTCTTTAACGGCAACAAATCCTTGTTTATCATGTTGATGGTCTGTGTCTTGGTTCCGGGAGATCGATCATCTTTCCCCCTCCGGTTATTCCTGTTTCCCTGAGGTACTCCCTTCTTAATATCTTTGATCAGGTGTGCAAGCTCTCCTGATTTGACTGCCTCTTCAATCCTTCTTTTTAGGTGGTAGCAATCATTAGTATTGTGTCCATGGTCTAAGTGGAATTCACAGAATTTATCTGATAATTTCCTCTCCTTATTTTCCAACATTGGATGGGGAGCTGGGAAATTCTTTCCCACAGGCTCCGTTGACAAGATCTCACAGGGGGTCTTTGTAAGCGCGGTGAATACTTCCTTTCGTCGATAATCAGTACCGGAGGTAGTGGCTGTGTGGGGATTTGAGTACGGACCACGACTACGTTGCTCCGGTTGTTTCCCCTCATTTCTCTGTGGTCCCGGACCCTCCGGTCTGGTGTTATTCCCGGATTTCCAGTTTCTGTCCTCCCTGTATGTCTTGCTAGAACTCGTTTCTCGGCTAAGGTTAGCTGCTTCTTTTCCCCTGATAAAATCTCTTACCCTTGTCATCATCTCTTCCACGGTATCCAGGACTTTGTTATTCAGGGTTTCAATGAGCTGAGTATTCTTTATGGCATGCATAAATCCGGAAACTCGCATGTCTTCCGTAGCTCCTTTGATCTCTAAACTTTCCTTATTGAAACGTTCTACAAAGGTCCTAAGGCTCTCTTGTTCTTTCTGCTTGATGTTATGCATTTCTACTGATTTCCTCTCGCACCTCCGTTGCTGCATAAAGTTGTTTTTAAATTTATGTTGTAAATCCTCAAAGCTGTCCACACTTTCCGTGGGCAAGCTATCATACCAGAGTCGCGCTGATCCTAAAAGAGTTTGGACGAACATATGGCACCACACGGGCATAGACCACTGTTCTACTTCCGCAGCTCCGGAGAAGATACTCAGATGGTCGTCCGGATCTTGCGAACCATCATACATCTTGACGTTGGTAGGCATCTTTATCCTCGGAGGGAATTTAAAGTTAGCTATACGCTTTGTGAATTTGGTACTTCTCGACCTTTGGTACGGCTTAGCCAGGTCATCCGCCTCAGGAACTGTTTGATGGATGACGGGGGGTGGTTGCCATAAGTAAGGGGGAACTCCCATATTTGGCTGAGGTCCATACAACGGTTGTCCGAACTGAGGAGGTTGAACAGGCTGGTATTGAAGAAACGGAGTTTGAGGGCGCGTCATGCCGAAGTTAAAAACTCCTGTCTCTGGTCGATTGCTTCCATTTGGAAGTTGGGCGTTAAGGAGGTTGACAAACGTCCCTGCTGGCCTACTGTCTGGCCCTGCCACCCTCGGCTCTCTTTCAGACACCCTTCTGGACCGCAACGTCCTGCTTTGGTTAGAGTGATCATTCCGAGTGGAGCTTTCCTCCTGCTCTATTTCTTCTGCATCTCCGTACGAGAGTTCGAGAGGATTTCCTCTCCTGCGCTCCTGCTGGGCATGTTTGTTCATCATAGCTTTTAGACTATTGAAGTTTTTGCTTACAAATTCCGGTGTGATCGGACTTGCTTGCTCGTTCACTCCTGGGGTAAATATCGGGGACGGTCCTGCGTCCTCAGCAGACTCTTGGGTAATGGATTGGACTACTCCTTCTTCTTGCTGATTTACGAGTACTTTTTCCATGTTTTCCCTCGATCTATCACCGATTAACAACAGGGTCCCACGGATGGCGCCAATGTTAAAGTAAAATTCCGAAGCTTTGGGCCTTCGTCTAATGACTGACGAAGGTGATACCGATAATACACACTAACAACAGATCCAATATATATTTACTATGATATTCAATATTCGAATGATTGGAGAGTTAATGCATAAAATGATATAAATGGTGTAATAAATGATCTTGTAAAAACTGCCTATTACAAAGAGAATGATTCCTTATATATAGTAAATATCCGGTCCTTATCCGGGAGATAATAGGCCGAAGGACCGGATTATTCCTATCTGTCAGGCGGTCCATGTCCTGCAGTGATGTGACTCACTCCTCTCCATGCTTTTAAGTACACTGTCACAGTCTTGGGCATTTATTGCAAGACGCGTGACGGCGCTTTGTCCCTCACGCGCTCTTGCATTAAATGGTGCCACCCACTCTGTCTTGTCTCTCATTAATGACATACTTCTTTAGGTGTTTCCACTCTCTGACATAAATGGCGACACATCTGTCCAATCACTGCCGTGGCGTAAGATCTTCAGGCCGTTGCTCCTTCAGTACTAGGACCTTCGGTGTATCGGATGAAGGGCTTCGGCACTTGTGAGCAATAAACAGTCCCGTTGCTCCTTAAGTGTTAGGACCTTCGGTGCTCTGGATGAAGGGCATCGTCACTTGTGAGCAATAAATAGTCCCGTTGCTCCTTAAGTGTTAGGACCTTCGGTGGGTAATAAATACCCTACCCCAACAGAAGCGATTCGCCTCTTCAGTAGGCATGCCTTTGGTCAAGATATTCCATTTCCAGAGAATGAAAGACAGGCACTCGAAGTTGTAAGTTATGCTGATGGTCTTCCTCTAACAATAAAAGTTTTGGGCTCGTTTCTTTGTGGTAAAGATGAACTTGAATGGATAGATGCACTAGAGAGACTGAAAACCATTCCGTTGAAGGAAACTCTTGAAAAAATGGAATTAAGCAACGAAAGCCTGGAGGATGATTACAAGGAAATATTCCTAGATGTGGCCTGCTTACTGAAGTGGTGGGAGAAAGCCGATGCAATAAGAATGCTTGAAAGTTGTGGATTTCATGCTAGAAATGGTTTAAGAGTTCTTGAGCAAAAATCTCTCATATCTATTGATAAACTCTATGATGATATCATAGACATGCATGACCATATAGAAGAAATGGGCAAGAATATTGTGCGTCGTGTGCATCCGGATGACCCTAGCAGACATAGCCGATTGTGGGTTCAGGAAGAAATCGAAGATGTCTTGGCTAATGACTTGGTATGGATCTACTATAAATGTAATATGACACTCACATATTTTCATTAGTTGTGACAAGTGTATGGTTATCCTTGAATAACAGGGTACCGAAGCAACAAAATGTATGCATCTGAAACTCACCCCTGAGACACTTGTGGAAAGTCTTGGAAACATGAAGAAACTTAGATGCCTTATCATAGATTATGAATATTTTAAATATGATTTTGATGAGTGTGTGAAGATTGATGAGGGTACCCAATACTTTCCGAATGCATTGCGATATCTTAGATTGCACCATTACCCTTGTCGAAGCTTACCCAAGACATTTGGTGCAAATTATCTTGTTTCACTTGAAATATATAACAGCGAAATCGAACAAATATGGGAAAGGGAAGATAAAAAGGTAGGATGGCTGTGTTGCAAAATTCATATAGGTTAATTAGTTATCGCAACTTGTAACGGTTTTGTTTTGTTTTCTAATTGTTGCTTATGTTAGGCTATGAAGAAGCTTAAATTCCTTATATTGCAATTTTCACAGTTGAAGATATGTGACCTTAGGCTGATTCCGAATCTTGAGAGGTTAGATCTTTTGGGATGTTATTATCTGAAAGAACTTCATGTCCCAGTTGGATGTCTTAAACGGCTCGTCTACTTAAACTTACGTGAGTGCCAGAGTTTGAAATCTCTTTCATTTATCAAGCAGATGGAATCACTTGAGGTTCTTAATCTAAGTCGTTTATCGCTGAGGGAGTTCCCTGATATGACCGCGGCGCACTCCAACAATAGTTTGCTAGTACTAGATATTTCATATAATGATATTGAAGAAGTACTCTCATCAATTAGTAATCTCCAGAAGCTTGTTTCTCTAAATCTGAATTATTGCACAAATCTGAAGAGTCTGCCAAGAAGCCTTTGTGGTTTACGACATTTGAGCACTCTTTACCTTGAATGTTGTCCCATAGAGGTATTGCCCGAGGACATTGGTCATTTAGAATGTTTAAAGATCCTAAATTTAAACTAGGAGTGGCAAAATGGACGGGTCGGGTCGGGTTGAATAATGGGTCAAAACGGGTTAGGGTTAAAACGGGTTAGGGTCAAAAAGGGTCAAAATGTAAAAAGGGTCAAATGGGTCACGGCCTCACGGGTCAAATGGGTCATGTAGGGTCGGGTCGGGTTGACCCTTCTTTTAAAAAAAAAAAATAAACCTTCTTTTTCTTCCCTATTATTGCATTCGAAAAAATAAATGAACCTTCTTTTTCTTCCCTATTATTGCATTCCTGTGAAACAATTTTTATTATATAACGAGTGTATCCTAACAACAAATCGAACACACCTTCGACTTTTTACATTAAACAACCACCAAACCATTAACATTAACTGATTGGCCACCTAAAGTACTTTACTCACCAAAAACGTTCCGAATAAGACGTTTAGATCATTTTTAAAATATGACAGAAAAAGACTTTTTATTCTCTTATAAATTATAGTTTTTAAATTTATTATATTCTACTTTGCTAATTTATAAGTAATATATATCGACATTATATATCATATATATTTTATTATATATTATATATATTATGTATTATTTACAAAACTAATATTTAATAGTAAGAGAAGTTTTCTAAAAATTTTAAAAAATATATAATAAAAAAAATTCATGGCTTATCCTTTATGTCGTATCAAACTAATAGTTAAATTTAATATTTTTTAATATTTTTATTATAAAAAGGTGGGAAAAGAAAAAAACAACTTACACTACAAAACCATGTGCTACTCTATATTCACAAAACCAAACCAAAACCATTGTCTTTCTCTCTCTTAAAACTTCTCAACCACCGTGGATGCTGGGAAGTGATAACGGCAAAAGTAGAAATAAAATGATATGTTAGAGTTTTAATTCAGCAAACGGATTTACTAATTTTCATTTCTTTTCTTTTTACTTATTTTTTTTTTGTTGGCGTTGGTTAAAGATGACGGCGATGGTTACTTGGGGCGGTGCTATGTGGGTGATGGATTTTTGCAGTGAAACAACAATGAACTGCTTCTACATTTAAAGTCTACAATTTTCTCCGTGACCCGCTTGACCCATCATCTCACCCATTGGACCCGTTGGTTTCTAGAAACAATATTTCAAGTGACCCATTAGACCCGCCGGTCACTTTTGCGGTGACCCAATCAGACCCAAAACATTTTTTTTTTAACCCAAACTCACCCGTTTCAAGTAGTTTGGGTCGACTTTGCCGGCGCTAAATTTAAACTATACAATTATTAAACATCTCCCTGACAGCATTTGTATGTTGAAACATCTTGAAACTCTTCTTCTCGTACATTGCCTGGTTCTTGATAATTTACCTGAGGAACTTGGCCGACTAGAATCTTTGGAGGAACTAGATCTTTCTTCTTGCAAGATAAGAGAGATTCCGAGCAGCATTTGTAAGTTGAAACATCTCAACAAGTTAAACCTCGAATACTGTTATCGACTATACAAATTGCCCGAGGATCTAGGAGATTCAGTTTCTATTAAGTTTTCGTGTATCTTCTTGTGTTGTAAACTCTTCCCTAATTGACTGCTGAACTTGAATAATATAATCAATGAATTTAAAATGTTATAAACTATTTTCTTCGTCTCGTCAAACATAATACTGTCTTGTTTACCAAATAAACTAGCAGCAACTTATCATCAAACAAATTTAGTTCTGAAGTTCTTGTACACGTTCAAAATCACGAAACTGAAATGGGAGAATTTGGTTGATGGTTTTGAAAGTTGACAAGTACTCCATTTGTTACTTTTAGCTTTATACTCAAAAAACCTACAAAATTTGCATCAAAATCCTCACACTACCCAAGGTTGACTGGTTTATAACGATCGTAATTAGAACGATTTTTTACATCTATATTTTCCCCAATTATCCAAACCTGTTCATATTCTACAGCTTGTTTTTTCTTTCATTTTTACACATACCATTGATTAACTTGCAGTGAAAAGACATACGATAAACTTAATTTCCAGATTGTTTTTATTGAATGCATACTAACAAAGAACTTAAATTACCATTTATATTCTTGGAACCACACGGAGATGAAGGCCTCCATCAATATGCAATGTAAACATTGTTTTGTATGTCACTTCTCTTGTTTTATCGGCCAACTTGAATCGAAAGAAGTGGAGAAGAGCAATCGACATTATTTTCATCTGACGGTACGAGAAATCTCTCCCCAAACAAATCCTAGGACCAGCCTGAAAATATGACCAAACAACCGCATATTTCCAGTTACAGTCGTTTATACCATTATATAGTATGATACCTATATCTGTTATTTCTTGCATAACATAAATGGAACAGATCAAGCGGATGATTTGGTTAAGGAGGTTTACTTACATGAAATGCAATGAATTTGAAAGGGGATTCGGGTTGAAAAAGTCCATTATCATTAAGCCATCTTTCAGGCTTAAAATCTTCAGCATCATCTCCCCAAATGTAGGACATTCTTCCCATGGCATACGATATATAGTACACACCGTCCCCTTTTTTCAACTCATAACCATCCGGAAGAACGTCATCAGTTTCTGCAACTCTTCCATCCTTGAAAACAGCGAACGTTCAAATAACTTCATTATGTAAAATTTTAAACATTACCGTATGAAGATTTTTAAATCTAATTTGAAAGATACAGGTAGTCCCTTCGGTAGGACCTAAACAAATGTTCAAATTATACATGCTTATTAAAAGATTAAACCAACATTAAATTTTAACATTAATTTTGAAATTAAGTGGTCGTTAGATGTTTGTTTTGGAAGGGATTACTTCATTTTGAAGCCAAATTAATATTCAAATCTTTCTTTTTTTTATACAATCTAGATGTTACCACGGGGACTGCAGGGTAAAGCCTCAAGGTTTCTGTCAAGGCTGCATGAAGGTAATGCATTCTCTCGAGCACTTCATCATTAATCAATTTAACAAAATCTTCAACGTTTGCCTCATTTCCTTGATAGCGGATATGTTTTTCTATCTCTGATACAATTTTATCCTGTATGGCTGGATTCTTGCAAAGCATGTAGAAGAACCAAGAGAGTGTATTTGCACTAGAATCTTTTCCAGCTAGGATAAAATTTAGGATTATATCCATTAGATATCGATCATCCATCTCCGGATCCTTCTTGCTTTCGATCAAAAATCTTGTAAGTATATCTTCCTTTTGATTCTTCAAGTCAAATTACAAAATAAAGTTACTATTAGAAGTCAATATGAGTATTATATTATCAAGCGGTGACACGTACAGTATGTTGTTGCTTTTCTAGCTGCTCTCTTTTTCTACTGATCAGCTTGAGAACAAAGTCATTGATCAATTTGATATTCTTTTTAAGAGAAGCTTCACAGCCAATGTTAAGAAACCGTTTAAGTTTCCATAACGGGTCTACATAGCGCCAGAATGTAATTGCATTTGAATCATCAAATGCTTTGATAAATGAGTTCCCGTCCTCACTAGATCCTTCTACACAATCTAAATCTACTCCAAACCCAACTTTAAATATTGAATCCAAGCCACCTCTCATTAACAAGTTCTGTTAGTTGCAAAAGACGTTAAACAATACAATAAAGTAAAAACTGACATTTTCTAAAATTGTCTAATGCCCCTACTTAACGTTCTATTTATCTTGAAAACTGATAACACCATAACAGGAGGTAGATTCAAACAATTTGGGTTATATTGTAGTCAAATGGGATAAATAAAAACATAAAGCCAAAAAGAAAACAGGCTAAATAGGTCGAACGGGTCAAAAGTACCCAAAGTGTATTTTTTAAATGCATACAAACTTTTGTTGTAATAAAATTATAAAAGGGTGTTTTTTAACCATAAGTACTATACATGCTTTAATAAATAAAAAATAGGCAAAGAAAGTGTTTCTGAACCCGAACCGGTTTGACCCGTACCTACCCGCCCGACCCACCCATGGCGCCACCTCTATTAAACGGAAGCAGTTTCTGGTTCTCGAAATGATAGTGGATTATACAGAAACATTTTCTATATTCATAGGATCTCAAATCTAAAAAAAGGGTGCACTAACAAATTGTATACCAAAAAACAGATTTTGAAGTTGACTTACATGTACATCTAAGATTTTCTCGTCCTTTGATAACTGGGAAACAATTCCAACCATTTTTGATGCGTTTGTTCTAAAAACTGCACAGCTGAAGTCTCTCAAAACCCGAGTTGAGAATTCAAAACTTGCAAGTTTTCTCTGCTGTTTCCACTTAACTCCATCAACAGCAAAGATACCATCGCCAAACAAGTCTGTTATTATGTCTTTATTATGCTTGCCTTTCGTGTAGTTTTCAAAATTGGTTTTAAGTATGTATTCAATATTTCTAACATCAGTTGTGTATAATTCACTTTGATCAGGGGCAAGAAGCCTAAAAGTACGGTGTTTGCGGGCAATAACAGTAAAGTAGTCATGGAGGGTATTGAAATAGAAAAGTTGACCAAATACGGTCCCAACAACTGGGGAGTATTTTCGGTTATTGATTGACTTTCCAACAAAGACTTTAAAAAATAGGGCTGAAAAAGCTACGGAAATTAGTAGCAGAATAGTAGCAAAAGAGATGAAGACGATATAGAAAAAATCCATATTGTGTGAAAACTGAAGCATGAGCATTTGTTGAATACAGAGGGAGGTTTTGAGGGGTGGAAAGGGCTTATAGAAGGTGAAAAGGTAAAACAAAAAAAATGAATATTATATTCGACTATTCGGTTAAATCTAGGATATGTGATTTAACTTCTTTAAGCATTCGGCTTTTCATTTAAATTAACCTTTTTTGTGAAAATGAAAAGATGATCTATAATAAGTATTCAAGAAAGAGAAATTTCAGATAAAATGCGGAAATATAAATGCAATCAACCCGTTGAACTTGACATATTTCATTTAAATTTACTCGCTTTTGGGGAAAGCCTTTATGCTAGAAACATTGTTCGTTTGTAACGAAAGGCCAAGTACCAAGGTATGAAAAGTAATTCAACCAAAATTTACAATAAAGGTATTACCAATGACATGGGCGGAATACTTTTTTAACCAGGAAGATGAGAGTTATGTGTTTGACTTTACCAGTAATATATATTTATGTAAGGACAGACATATAGACAAGATACTAGCCATTGGTTGAATTCAATACTATAATTTGAATAGACGAGATACTAGCAATAGGTAAAATCATTGTTTATTTGTACGTTTCATGGAACTGCAGAAGGTCAGACATTTAATAAGTGATCCTGAAATCTCAAACGATTGCTACAACTTAAATGTGTTAAAGAAAATAATCCAGTCATATGATCGAAATGGTCTAGGATAGTTATGAAATAAAACTATTCTTTACTATCAGAATATTATATATACTCATTTTTAGTGTGCGATACGAATAAAAAATGACTCAATAATCTAATAATAGGTAGAAGGTGAGCTTAATGTAAGTTTGCATTATGCTAAAGATATGTTAAACGAAAGGTTACGAATTAAAAGTGCAAAAAATGACAACATGTATAACCTCTAAATGTTTACGTATCTTTGTAAGATTTCTGAATTTCTCCGATCTCCATCTCAGAGTGTTGTGAAATCATTTCATCCTCAACATCACTCATAGTGTCCTCTTCTTTAAAAGATTGATCGATTTGAATAGTGTTTTCGTCCTCAGAATCACTTTCAAACAAATCAACATCCTCCAAATCAGGCAGATCATTAAACGTTTCAATCTTTTTCTTCCTTCCTCTATAACCAGTAAGGTTCACAACTTTCTCCTTCCAAACAACCAATGGACATTTATCAATCAATTCAGAACCTTCATAAGCTTCCGTCAAGAAAACACTAAATCTTTTCCCTCTTTCGGAAACATAAAAGATTCCAAAATGCTTCAATAATATCCTCATCAGCTTTTGGGGCATCACAAATTCCCTCCTAAAGTGAGTTAAATGATCAGTAACCAATCGCTTCTCGTTCATGAAGCTTAACACCTCATGCATTACTGCAATTGCACGCTTATCAAACTCTACCGATCCAGCTTTCAGCTCCTTAGCATCTGCATAGGGAGAAAGGTATTCCCTTTTTTGAAAATGTTCAATCTGCCCAGCATATCTATACACTTTCTTGTAATCAGGTGGGAATTTCATTGGAAATGGTAATGCAAGCATCCCGGGAACATGATTTTCGGCGTTTCTGATACCTAAAACTTTTTTTTCCACTTCTGTAACAGACCAGGATGGATTCCAAGAAACAAGCTTTAAGAACTCAACCTCGTCCTCATTCTTAATAACCCGAAAAATCTCTGGATATTTATGCACCCAATTCTTCCTGAAATCATATGGCAAACCCATATCCCTTCTAAAATGAGCGATTTTATCCAAAGGTAGAACTTTGTCCACCGACATCATTAGCAACCTTGTTACATACTCAACGGCCTTTTCTTCGTTTTGTTCTATTAATCTCTCTTCTTCTTCAATCAACTCTTCACCTTTTTTCGTTAACCCAACCCACGTTGTACCCCTTTGGTCCTTATACATCTCAAACAACTTTGGCGATTTCCGAATAAAATCTGATATCTTGTGAGGTTTGGGCAAATTAAGTGGCCGTCTGTGTTGATCAAGAGACCTTATGGGTATGATTTGTTCGGGTTCATGTTTTAACAATTCCAATAAAAACAAGATTTTGGAGGCGATTTTATGCTTTTCGACAGCTACTTCTAGTGTGTGGACTCGTTTCTGTTGGCTTCGGTCTTGAACACGTTTGCTCGTTGTCATTAACCGTGAATGCAAGGCTACGTAGTAAAAATCTTTAAATGGTTTAGTGATACTAGTTGTTGGTTTCATAAGTTGATTCGCCATTATGATTAAACGAATGAGGGTGTGTTAATCAGTTGTTTGTCGAAATGAGTAACAAGATTGCTAGCAACAAGTCTGCGAAAAATACGAATATTCTCAGAGGCAAAAACACAAACACCTTGTGTGCATGCTTATGGAACAAAAATGAAACCGTCTACTGATGGAATATATGTATATTCTATACAAGGAAGCAATTCGGTTTAAAAACAAAATAAGGAGAAGAAAGTACCCAAAAATTGACTAGAGAAGACGGAGTCATGAATTGATGTCATGTAACAAAATATTGATTAAAACCAACATAGACTTACTTATGTTTGTTTTAGCAATGTTATATTAGTAAACATAAAACCGACTAAACTTCTAACAATAGAGATCAGTTATTTTTAGACCCGTATAATATTTACTTTAAATATAATTTACATTCACACAAATTGTTTTTAATAGTCCGGATCCACATATTTTCATGAGTTTACTCGTTGAAAAACCGACAAAATGTTACTGACATTCAAACCGACCATTTTGGTCCTAATGGCGTCGATTCAACAACCAATCGACTTGTCCACTTAAGGTACCATTGACACTAGCCTCGTAAATTTATTTGATTTTCATTGTTTCTAAGCCTATTTTTTTTTTTTTTTTTCTCTTTTGTTTTTCTTTACTTTATAGTTTTTTATTTTATTGTCATTTTTCAAATTTCAATAAGCCATAACCCACCAAATAAATTAGAAAAAGCAAAGATATGAACAGAAGTCGACAATCAAATAAGTTTATAAGTCCAAAACGGGTTTAAAGTATATGTTTTGTTCTACTTTACATAAAACTGAAACAAATTATATGAATATGGCTTTAGATCAAGACATAAATGATATGAACCAGTAACTGATTAATTTTAACTAAGCCAAATCTATTGTCTTTTCAATTTAACATAATAATCGAGTAACTTTTACTAGACCAAAATCAAAAAATAGTATATGTGTTTGTTCCTTTTCATTTATATAATTGATCTTTCATTCCATTTCTTTTGTCTAATTAGTTTTTGTACATTCAAACAGCATCTTCACTTTTTAGAAATATAAATATTAGAAATATAATAAATTAAATATTTGTCCATAATGATTTGAACTTGACAACTTGTGGTCTCTGAATCAACATATTGTCATACTTTAAATAACAAATATTTTTGAAATAAAAAAATACATTATGCGGATCGGACCATCGGTAGCTATGGTCACACTGGGCTACCCTTAGATTTGTCCCCTGAATGCAATGAATCATTTCTATTTCGTATGTCTTCCATTTTTTTGACATTTAATTCACTAAAAATCAATATAGTTCCTAATAGATTATATAGTTTCTAGGTGTTGATTCGGTAATGATGTGATTAGAGATCACCACTATTTAGAATTTTAAGGATGTGTGTTTAAAAAAATGTAAATTAACTTATTGAGGGTAGGAAAAAAAATGATCTAAATAAGGAATGAGAAGTATTATATTTGAGGAATAATGTTTTGGAATCAATGATATATTAAAAACGAGGTTATCGAAATGAAGCTGGGGGATTTTTTTAAAGGATATCGTGACTCTAAGTAGAGATCCGTCTACTTAACTATTGGGGCATTTTTTTTTTTTTTTTTTTTTTTTTTGTTGCTTTGGTTGGACATATTTTTATCCACATTTAGTCTACACATGTTGTAGAAATTGAGGCATTTGTATTTTTGGGGGGTTTTATCTTTGGTAATACGATTCAGTTTTGCTCACATCTTGTTGAGGTTTGTCATTCCCTCAAGTTTGAGGGTAGGCGTTGGCTCAATTCTTAGTTTATGGTACTTTTTTCCTACGGCAAATTCAGCTTTCGGTCAAGATTTTTGAAGTTCTATAAGTTTTTTATTTTGGAGAAAGCAATTGAAGTTTGAAGTACTATAACATTTTTTAGAAAAGACGGTTGAAATTGATGTCCTATAATGTTTAGTTAAAACTTATTAGTCAGGCTTTGCAAGCATTACTTGGCGGACTTTTTGGCATCATCTTTTAGAGTTTTGTCACATTTGGTCGTACCAAGTCTGCAAAAATGTTTTTTTTTGAGCTAGTGGTTTAATTGCCTCTATTTCTCTTGTGAACATTTAGTGTGGTTGTGGAGATTGTCAATTTCTTGAAAGGACCATTCTTTCAGTTTTTTGTATCTTGTTTCGCATGAGACTAATCTATTTATCACTGGTTTGTTCTATCTTGAATAACGAATTTTGACTGTTTTAAAAATAAAATAAAATTGAGTACAAAAATTTGATCAAAAGATATTACATCAAGAAAACCGAGAAATGTAGAACTTTTTTAGAATTTTAGTAAACATGTATTCGTTATATGGTCTTCAAATGCTTGGAGACCACCATGATTTCATTTTCATATACTCCATGGTGTTCCTCTCTTTTCTTTTCCTTTTTCATATAAATTCTGCTTAATAGAAAACGCAACTTGATAAAATCTTATCATTTTGTCACGCTTGAGTTATACATTCAATTAGAGTAATCTAATGTTGTTTAATTCAACATTTAACAAAGAAAATAGCATGAAAACTTAAGATATAGCTTTTGAAAAGTAGATTTGGTGTTTAGAAACGTATTGAATATTGTATTTCCATTTGGACAATGTGACCCTTTGGGCCATGGTGAGTGTCAAAATAAAGGCACCCATTTATAGCCATCATTAAGCATGGTATGACAAGTCCCCATATATACCACATCTCCAAATTATGATATCAATTGATGTCTTGGGCTAAACTATCCGTCGGTCCATTAAATATTACGGATTATATATTATAAACTATAGAGTAAATTACATAGATTGTCCCTAAGGTTTATATGCAATTACGGATTTCGTCCATAACTTTGAAAAGTTGCATGGATCGTCCCATTGTTTAAACTAATTACTCATTTCGTCCCTAATTTCAACGTCCGTTAATTTCCACCGTTAGTCTGTCCCACGTGTTAAACACGTGAGGGGTATTTTAGTCTTTTCGTCGTTTTCATTTTAATTACCCCCTTTTTTAACCTAACACTTCATCTTCCCTAATTTTAACCTAACACTTCATCTTCCCTAATTTTAACCTAACACTTAGCAATCCTCTGTAACACAAATATATGCAGTCTCAATTAGCAATCAAAGCTTTCAGCCTCTTCGATGGCCGACGATTTTCTTAATTAATGGTCGCTGTTTTTGTTATATTATAGAGTAATGTTGATTGAGGTTGTTAATCTCCGCTGGAGTTCTCCTACGCCGCCGGAGTTCTCCTACGCCGCCGGAGTTCTCCTACTGTCGGAGTTCTCCTACGCCGCCGGAGTTCTCCTACTCCGCCGGAGTTCTCCTACTGCCGGATTTAACACAATTGCCTGAAAGTTTGTCGGAATTCGTCAACTTATAGTACTGAAGTGTTTGAGAAAAATTTGTGTTGTCGAGGTCAGTGACGGCGGTTACGGTTATTCGTGTTTTTTCCGGTGGTTACTACTCCGGTGACGGCTAGTGAATGATTGATAGTGGCAGAACCACACCACCATTGTTGTGGCAGAACCACACCGGTGACTCAATTGAGAAGAAATGGAGCTGAATGATTGATTGAATTATGTAGAGTGAATGATTGATAGTGGAATTGTGGATCTGGAATTGTTTTGAATGATGACTTGAAGTGAAATTGGGGAATTGGAAATTAGGTTAAAATGAAATTGATTAGAAAAGGGGGTAAGGTAGGTGAAGGCTGGGAAAAGACTAAAATACCCCTCACGTGTTTAACACGTGGGACTGACTAACGGTGGAAATTAACGGACGTTGAAATTAGGGACGAAATGAGTAATTAGTTTAAACAATGGGACGATCCATGCAACTTTTTAAAGTTAGGGACGAAATCCGTAATTGCATATAAACCTTAGGGACGATCTATGTAATTTACTCTAAACTATATTATTTTACTCGTTTTAGTTTATTTTTTTTAGTTATCATCTTATTACATATACGTTCTAACTTAGATATCCTATAACAATTTCTAAACCATTTTCATGACCACTTTCAAATTGTTTACTACAAAGATCCGAATATAAAACATTTATTGGATTTTCGCGAATCTAAAATTCTTATAACATGAACTAATAAGACAATTAAAATAACCATTGCATTGATAATAACAGATAAAGTAGATTAACATATAGCTCGTTTCATAGATTTGTATATTTAAAGCATACACTTTATGTAAACATAACGCATCCAAAGAAGTAACATAACATATGTGATAGTTAATAGTTAATATGTTATGATAACGTTTTAAAAACATAACATATGAGATAATTAATATGGTATATGATAACGTATTAAAACAACATAACATATAAGATACTTAGACCACTCCCATTCATAACACCCATAACACCACTTTTCGATGTCACGTCACCATAACACCAACATAACATAACATAACATAACCCTCATTCATAACACCAAAAACTGGGACCCACCACCTTTTTTATTTTTCATTTTCTTTCTTTTTCTCATATTATTTTTAAAACATTATTAATAAAAATAAACTTAGATTAATATTAAAAAAAAACAATACATAAAAAAAAATAAAAAAAAACCATTACATAAAAAAAAAATAAAAAAAAAATACATAAAAAAAATAAAAAAAACAATACATAAAAAACTAATCCTCGTCTTCGGCTTCTAATTCGGCGCGTATTTTGTCCTTCTGCTTTTCGATTTTAGCCCGATCCTGTGGCGCCAAATCATCGGTCGGCATACGAAGAAATTCCATTTTCCGAAAACGGATTTTGAGTTTGATCTCCTCTGTTTTCGCGATCCTAAGCTCGCGAATTTCGGTGACAACGTCGTCGTTAAACTCCTCCCGTTTTGAAGTAACATCGGAGGAGGAGGAGGAACGTGCGCTCTTAGATGGTCGTGGCCTTCCTAAAGGTCGTGGAAGTTGATCATGGCCAAAGAAGTCCGGTTCTGCATCGTCGTCGAGGTTGATCGGGTCAATGGGTTTAGGATTAGCAAACCTTGGCGAAAGATGCAAAACTTCCCATGCAGAGTGATGACGAAATGGGAGTAGATTTTCGGCTTCGAACATGCCTAACGCCGTTGTGTAGACGGCTTTGTCATCCTCGCCGCTCGATCGATCTCGTTCGGCACGGTCATGACATGCTATGAACAATTTTATATTTTTGCTCATAGCCCTCCATTTTGAACTTAGCTGATTTTTTGTAAAAGGTTCCGCCAAACCTTCGTTGAAAATAGCCATCACACGGAACCAAAAAGTTATACCATCTTGGTCGGTTCCTTTTTTCCGATCCTCCGAAACATGAATCCAATTCTCCGCCAAGCGCCGCTCTTGGACTTGTGACCACTGAACCTTAGACGATGGAGTGGCTTCAGGTTCATCCGTAGCTTTTTTCTTTCCCTTGTCTTTTCTCTTACGAGAACCACTAGGTTCAGCTACTTGTGGTTGAAACGCTTCAGACGGTTTGAATGGTTGTGGTTGGGGTTGATGGAATGATTGGGGTTGGGGTTGATGGAATGATTGGGGTTGATGGTATGATTGAGGTTGGGATTGATGGTATGATTGTTGTTGGGGTTGAGAGAACGATTGTTGTTGTTGGAATTGTTGGAATTGTTGCCACTCGGTCATGGCTTGTTGATGGGGTTGAGGTGGTGTGTTGGTGTTTCCGGCGAGTAGTGAAGTAAAACCACCGGGTTGGGTTTGGAAATTTGCGAAGCCCGGTGAGTTAGTCGAATTGGGATCGGATGACGGAAACTCGTTGTATTGAGACATTTTTCGGGTTTTGTGGATAGAATGAATATAATTGTAGAGAGAAAGAAATGGTTTGGTGTAATATTTTTGTGTTTGGGATTGGGTATTTATAGGAAAAAAAAAAAAATTAAATTTAAAAAAAAAAAAACCTACCTAGTCGTTGGCCAACGGTAGGAAAAAGAAAAAAACAAAAAAATCTTTTTTTTTATAACGGTTAGAATTGGGAAGGAAAAAAAAAAAAAAAAACACCAACACACCGCGTCGCTCGAGCAACACCACGGCAAGAACGCCGCCACCCAGCCGTTCACGGCGTTAAACGCGGCGAAAACGCCCGATAACGTGACGGCTGGGGGTAGTCTTAGTATGCTTAGTGATACAGTTTATTTGTTATTGACATGTTAAGCTAACATATTAAAACTGTTATCACTTAAACATTTATTGTACCCATGTCGACTGATGAGACAAATAATAACCCTTTAATTTGAAACATAAAAATTACTACAATACAATAGATTTATCATCTTTAAAACAGGGGTGGGCTCTAGAAAGACACTATAAAAATTTAGGACATAAAGACCAAATCTCAGTCATCCAATAAAAAGGATCCAAGGGCTAAGATTAAAACATATATTTGTATTGGAGGGGCATTTTTGTCATTTAACAAAAAGCAATTGATAATGACTAACGAAATGACAAAAACTTAAACCCGTGATTCAATCCGTGATTCAATCGATTCTCACCGCCGCCGTGATTCTCCGCCACCGCCGCCGCCGTGATTCTTCGTCACCGCCGCCGTCGTTCAATTTCGTATTCAATCGATTCTCACCGTCGCCGTTCAATTTCGTTCAATTTTGGTCTATTTGTTTGTGATTAGATAGCGGATAATCTAATGATTATGCATGAAGAATGTTTGGAAGGTAATTTTGCCTCGATTGAACGACTAAGGCAATCGATTCCTACTGACAATCATCGTATGCAGGTACTCTTTTTGTTAAACATACTAAATGTATATAGTATATGTTATTCGGGTTTGTTTTAATGGGCAAATAACGAGTTTCTTAAGGTACGTTGTTTTCGTATCTAGTTGATTTAAGATGTTATTGTTCCCCTTTTCTGAGGTTTTCATCAGTAAAATGTGAGATTACCACTTATAAATTGTCATTTTCAAAATATGGAATATGGATATTGAAATCAAGACTCAACGTGTCATGAAAATTTCTATCTCTGGTGACTTATGTGGACTGTGATTGATATGTACTGGAGGTGGCAATTTCGACCTATTTAGGTTGTCTTTTATCTCAAAAGGTTATATAATATAGAACTATTAAAATGTAATATTTTGGCCTGTACTAAACAGACCTGTTTTTACCCAAACCCACGCAACTTGATTGTAACATTTTCAGTGATAAAGTAGAATTCAGTGATTTCACCATCTTATAATTCATGTCCGTTCTTGTTCTGTCCCTCATCTGTTCATGTTTATTTGTTAGCTTGTGAATCGTGGTGACGATGGTTCGTATTCAACATCAAGTTCAGGGGATGAATCAATGGAGATGGCAGATGAAGTTGACCCATCTTCGAACATGTCCGCTCTCACTCTTAATGAGCGACCTCCGGCACCCGCACCAGCACCAGCACGAGCACCAATAGTTGATGCAGATGGCTGGACTACTGTTTCTTCTAGAAGAAACAGAGGTGGCAGGCCCTGACTTTGTTTCGTTTTATGAATTTATTTATAGACACTCATTTTGAGAAGTCGTACTTTATATATAACTATATGTAGTACTCTTAAGTACGTCTTTGTATGAGTTCGGTTTTGCTCTGCTCATTTTTGAAAAGTCGTTATTTATATATAAGTATGTAGTCCTCTTAAGTATGTTTTTGTGTGAGTTCTGTTTAGTTAGACAATGTTATCCAGATAAAAAGTGATTGTTGCTTGTCCGACAATTATTTGTTATGTGGTTAATTTAAGTTGTTTGAACTTTGAAGCATGTTGTAATACGAGTATCATTTTATATGATTGGATCTAATTACATCTATGTCAATGTTGCACGGATGCACTCAAAATCTTGAAAGACGGATACAATACAATCCCTTTTCGAGTGAAATCACATCTCGAGAAATTGGAAGTTTGGATCTTCGAACCAGTGTCAGACAAGAAAAACACAAGCTCGAATGAAGAAGGGAAAACGTTGATTTGCACGCGTTAGAGGAGGGTTTTGACTTACAAACTTGTCTTGGATCAAATTAACGATTAAGAATACTTTTTTATTTGACATAATAATCTAGTAAGGTACAATGGTTCTTGTTGAATACAAGCTATAAAGTATTAACTATTCAGCGATTCCCATAGAACGCCAAGTTCCACATTACCACCTGAAAACACAATCCCAATGTTACGAGAATCTTTCCAAGCAGGACTTTGCTTGAAACTATCTGAAAGAACAGCAGCCAGGCTTATAGCGCCGCTAGGCTCGATTGCAACCTTAAGTATCTCATAACAATATTTCATAGCTTTAATGATCTCTTTATCATCCACTGTTATAATATCGTCAACAAGATCTCTTACAACCGGCCTGCGTAAACAAAACAAAACAATCTTTATACACAAACGAGGATAAATAGTAATTATCCCATGCATTAGATTATATATTACCAAGTGAGATCTCCAAGGGAAGCTCGAAGTCCATCAGCAATGGTATTGGTTTGAGCCAATGTTACGATTCTACCAGATGCTTTGGATTGTGCAGCATCATCAACTCCTTTTGGCTCAGCAGCTAGGATTCTTATGGCGGGATTGACAGACTTGGCTCCAATCGCGACTCCAGATATCAAACCACCACCTACACATTTCAAGTTAACATTATACAGAAAACCGACCAAAGATGACAGTAGAGTATACAAAGTTACAAACCACTTATTGGAACTATTAGGGTGTCGAGTTGTGGGACTTGATCAAGAAACTCGAGCGACAGTGTACCCTGGCCACTTTAGGAAGAAAAAAAAAACGAACTTCAAAAGTTGAAAACATTTCTATATTACTACCTTATGATTCGACCATCGTTATACGGATGAACAAGTTCAGCACCCGTCTCGTTTAATACCTTGTTTGCTGTCTCCTCTCGAGATTTCATATTAGCCTCACTCCATATAATCTGACGTCCATAACGACTCACATTCTCAACTTTGCAAGGTATAACTATATATGCAGGAATTCCACGCAGTTTTGCAGCCAAAGCCAGTGCTGCTGCATGATTACCACTAAATTCCACGAACCAGATCAGAGTACGAAAAATTAATAAAAAGGAAATAACTTAAAAAATCTCTGTATTATACTTATACCTGCTGTGAGTTACAACTCCTTTGGCTGCTTGTTCATCGTTTAGAGAAAAGATAGCATTTGATGCACCTCGGAATTTAAAAGCTCCTCTGATAATCATCAAACAAAAAGCACCTTGAAGAAAGCATGCTAATTTTACGTTGTAATAAGCAAAAGTATGCTATTTTAGTAACACACATAGGTGGGAACTTCGACCCATTTACTTATGAATGGGTTTATTAGGACTGTGTATTTGTTTAACGGGTTTGAAAAAATAAAAACTATCTTAAATGGAAACGAGTCGAAAGTCGCCCAACGTGTATATTTAAGCCATAAAACCTTTAAAATCATTTAAAATAAAAAGTTAGACCAAATCCGGCGAGTTCCAACCCATTCAAAAAAATTTCATGTTTTGACCCGTTAGCCAACCCACCCATTTGCTATCTATAGTGACAAGATTAATAAAACCGATAACACATTACTTACCCCTTTTGGAAGCATTCACATTTGAAAAATAGATTTTTTTCAGCAATGGAGTTTAGTGTGTCTGAAGACAGGACCGGAGTTATATGAATATACCTATTACTTGAAAACAGGTATATCATATATGATATTATAAGCATATATGATATATACCTATTTCAAAGTAATATGATAGTTATATCATATATGATATAAATAACATAACCATATCATATATGATATATCTATTACTTGAAATAGGTATATCATATATGATATACCTATTACCATATTTTTTTGCTGACCAGATCAAAGTTCTAAAATTACTACAATGAAAATAGTTAGTTTGTAAGAAACTAACATAGTAGCAACCATCTCCAAAATAACCTAGTGGTAAGGCGTCCATATATGATAGGCATATCATATATGATAGGAATATCATATGTGATAGGCACATTTTGCATTAAGAATAGTGGGTATATCATATATGATAAGTACACAATATATGTGATACGAATATCATATATGATAAGACAAACATCATGTTATACCTATTACTTGAAAACAAGTATATCATATATGATATACCTATTACTTAAAAACAGGTATATCATATATGATATACCTATTACTTGAAAACAGGTATATCATATATGATATTATAAGCATATATGATATATACCTATTTCAAAGTAATATGATAGTTATATCATATATGATATGTATCAAATAACATAACCATATCATAACTATCATATATGATATGTATCAAATAACATAACCATATCATATATGATATAACTATTACTTGAAAACAGGTATATCATATATGATACGGATATCATATATGATAGGACAAACATCATGTTATACCTATTACTTGAAATAGGTATATCATATATGATATACCTATTACTTGAAAATAGGTATATCATATATGATATACTTGAAAGCAGGTATATCATATATGATATACCTATTACTTGAAAACAGGTATATCATATATGATATTATAAGCATATATGATATATACCTATTTCAAAGTAATATGATAGTTATATCATATATGATAGTTATATCATATATAATATGTATCAAATAACATAACCATATCATATATGATATACCTATTACTTGAAATAGTTATATCATATATGATATAACTATTACTTGAAAAAATAGGTATATCATATATGATATACCTATTACTTGAAAACAGGTATATCATATATGATATACCTATTTCAAGTAATAGTTATATCATATATGATATGCTTATATTATGTGTTACATATATATGTATATCATATATGATATGTAACAGATATCATAAGCATATCATATATGATATAACTATTACTTGAAATAGTTATATCATATATGATGGGCATATCATATATGATAAAAATATCATATGTGATAGACATATGATATATGATAGGCATATGATATATGATAGGAATATCATATAAAGTAGGCATATCATATATGATTTTCGTGTAACATGTAATAGGTGTATAATATTGTTGTCATTCATAAAAAATCATCATATATGTGATAGGCATATCATATATGATTGACATATGAAATTAGATAGGCAAATCATATGATATAGTCATATCATATATGATAGTTATATCATATCATAGGCATTTGAAAAAATAATCATCATACATGTTACTGGCGTATCATATATGATATACGATAGTAAATATTAAACTACTTTTAGAAACCAAAATTCACTGACAATCATTAAATCTATTCCAACATATATCAATCCTCCGTGACTATATCATATATGATAGTAGACAATTTCCTACCTTGACCACCTCTTAAGAACTTAACAAAAAATTACATCAAACAACTTAATCGGAAAACATTATATTTCGATTATAATACGTACCTGCACCAGAAGATGGTCCTTTAGTATTTATAGAAGAATGTTGATTGTTAAGGATTAAATGGTCCGTAAGTTCCCCTATTTCGTGTAGCGTTTTACACGCTTCTAAGCATAGGAGCTGCTTTGAAAGATGTGCTGTTTTGCAAAGGGGACCAGTTATCGTTCGTTTGAAAATCAGCAGTGTCATTTCGCACTCGTATAAACCTTCTTCCATTTTTAGAACGTTGAAAATTAGCTTCTGTGTGGATGACCTATGGAGCAAATAATTTGTTTCAGAATTTGATCAGCAACAAAACTTACAAATACTTATGAAAAATCATACTTTTCTCGAGGGAGTTTTTTAAAGTATCAATGAACAAGACTAACACTTGAATCTGTAGTAACGGAAGCTCCTGTTGACTCAACATAGTACGTTGCAGTTTCTTTAAGATTAACCGGTTTTACGACACATGTCTCAGGGTCTCGTTTTTTGGCTATGTCCATCATGGAATGCTCACTCTGAATAATGTCATTGACGTGTTTTATTTGTTTCGTATTCCCCCTGTTGATAGATCTTATATTAAGCACCTATATAAACGAAACTTACATTTTCTTAGACATATTTTATTAGTTTCTGTTACCACCACCACCACCGGAAGCCAAAAGGTTAGCCTGAAACGGACACCATGCAAGTGCTTTCACCGCTGCAGTGTGGTCCTCGAGTCTGTGAAGATATTGAGTTGGGGAGTTCACAGAAGCCACTGATCTATCCCAAATGTGAAGAAGATTGTCGTTTCCACCGCTGGCTAATTGCTGACCGGAAGCTGACCATTTTAGGCCGCAAACTTCTTGGTGGTGGCCTGAGTAAATTTCAACAATATGTGATCTGATTTTAACATCGTTATTTACAATCTGACCGTCCATTCCTCCGGTTGTGAGAATGTGGTTGTTCCAATCCATTGCTCCAACTCGAGACTGGTGACATCCTTTTAATGTTCTCAACTGTTTCAATCAGAAAATAGTAATTTAGTAACACATTCATCAAAACAAAATATCCGAATCATATAAATTAGGGATTCAAAGATAACTTACCAATCTGAAGTACTTAAGTAGTCAATATTGACGGTAATATCATCACTAAATATGTTCCAAGTTAAGATAGTAACGGGTCACCTAAAGTAAAGTAACCTACTTTTTATTCCGAAACTAGAAATCACTAAAACAGTCAATTTGCCATAGTAATTAACACGATTGACAACAACTTTCAACTACTTACACTCCTGTTCAGATTCATATATAATCTGAACAAATTAACATCCGATATCTGTTTTCTAGCATCAACTCAAACATCTACTACACAAAATTCAAATCAAATACACAAATCTAACACGAATCGAATCACTTTTAATCGCATGTGACGGTGACCTATAGCTTAATTCCATTAGTTGCCTCACTTAAACTAACATTATATAACCTAAAATTCTTACAACAACTACCTATTCATCTACAATCACAAAAAACTAATCAAACTAACACTAGAGATGCCAAATTTCAATTTTGAACATTTTACTTTTTAATGGGTCAATGTTTTATGTGTAACGGGTCAAGCTCAGTGTATTTTTAATGCTTAATATCTCCTAATTTAAAACAAAATATTAAACTCGAGTTAATACGTTTTAATAATCTTACTTGAAACATTAGTAATTTACGAGTGTCCAATCAAGACTGGTGATAATGTGGTTTGTCTCTATATGAAATCAGCAATATCCGCAGCGTGTGTCTATTGAAGTAGATCTTTATCAGCAGACGAATTACAAAATTCATTGCAAGTATCAGCTTATCCAAGAATAGATGAATAAAAGTAAGCACCTGAAGAGAACCTGCGACAGGACCATCTGGTGCATCACTTTCACCCTGACCCATGTTCCAATTTGTAAATAAAATATAAATAAATCATTAGCATATAATGCCTCCAAATCACATCAATACACTTTCACGTTTTCGACTTCAAAATCGCTACAAATTATACGAATATAATAGCTACATTAAAACTAAAACAAAATCACATCAATTATTTAATCAAATACTACATACATACCACACACATGCCTAATTCTCAAAATTAGGGTTTTAGAATCAATTAAACTCAATCGAAATTTCCAATCCTCAATCTACAATCAAACCACATCAATTCAGCTCTAAAATTAAACCAATTGCGTGTAATCCAAGAGTTAAACTAAAATTAGGTTACCGTAAAATGATCGCCGGTGACGAAAACGTGAATTCTGATTCCGGAATTGATTATAACAGTGAATACAGATCGATCGGATTTTTTGGAGATGAATTTTAGCACCGTTTGAAATTTCTGGAGAGTGTGTTTGTTAGAGAGAGAAAAGAATTAGATGAGAAATGAGAGAAAAGAATCAGGGAGAAAAAAATAGAAAGTTGTGAAATTACTAAGATACCCTCCGTGTCTAATTTTGTATAATTTTAAGTTAATTTGGATGGTGAAATCTGGACCATTAATCATCTTGATCCAATGGTCCAAAATAGGTCTTTTTGTCTTAATCCATTATGTGGTCTTAAATGATCTTTTCTCCTTTAAAACATTGTACTACTAATAAACTACATCACAATTGCAAAGCTAATTCAATTATTTGAATGTTTGTCTCTTTAACCAAATATTCTCACATAAAATGAAATGAGATTATGGGTTGCGGTTTACGACTATGAAATAATTACCTCAATATTGAAGTGTTACATGACTTCTACATATGTATTTATTTAAAAAGTCGGACTTAATTTCACATGTATAATCAATATTTTTCTTTTAATTAGGGGGTGTTTGTTTGAGCTTATATAAGGGCTTATGAGCTTATTGAGTTTCGGCTTATATTTCATAAGCCCAAATTTTATGGCTTATGTAAGGGATTATGAGCTTATTACTGTTTATTTAGTCATAATAAACAGTAATAAGCCCATAAGCCTGTACATAAGCCATAAAAATTGGGCTTATGAAACATAAGCCGAAACTCAATAAGCTCATAAGCCCTTATATAAGCTCAAACAAACACCCCTTTAGTAAAGATATATTAGAGGTTTGAAGTCGAAAAGCCGAAAGTATTCCTAATGAGGTTTACTCGAAGAAGGAAGACAAACTAAATAAACAAAACACACTAAAAAGATACCAATTTTTAATGATATGTGTCAAATTCACCGCACAATCTTGATCACCTAATATCTTTATTGAAGTGGCGAAATTACCAATAATAGATGAGATGTTTTTCTTCATTTTAGTCCTAAAAATAACATATAGCATAGAACATCTTTAAATGTATGATATATAATCCAATAAGATATGACAAATCCCCATATAGAAGAAAGGTTTAGCTATTAATTAAAGGTTAAAACACAAAACCAGTACAAATGTATAATAACCAAATAAGGTCTTAGATTAGAGTCTTCCTTTGAGATTTCCTCATTTGGTGAATATTAGGAGATAACTAACTTTGGTGTAAGATTTGTGGATTGCATACTGCCCAATTGAATGTTAATGTGACCCCAAATATTCCGAATCACTAACATAGCCCGTTGCAAAAAAAAAAAAAAAAAAAAAACACAATAAGGACTGTTTTGTTTTTGCCCAAATAAGATCATTTTGATTTCCAGCTCACTTATCCGGTACACACATATTTAACACTAACCCTAGTTAACATTTTAAATTAACCATAGTTAAGTTAACTCACTATTAAATTAAGAACAATTTCTCTTACACAATTTACTTACAAACACTTTCTTCAGTTTCAG
The DNA here is from genome assembly GCA_910822075.1 of Senecio squalidus. Lineage (NCBI taxonomy): Eukaryota > Viridiplantae > Streptophyta > Magnoliopsida > Asterales > Asteraceae > Senecio > Senecio squalidus. The sequence continues at coordinate 48,089,853 of CAJVGC010000060.1, read as the reverse complement.
GTTCCACTTTCCTTTTTTTTTTTCTTTTACTAACGTGCGCCACCATGAGCGCATTACGCACCATCTTCCTCATTGTTACCGTCACGGTCACCGTCGTCACCGGCCACAACATCACAGCCATCCTTTCACAATTCCCCGAATACAGTGAGTTCAACAACTATCTCACTCAAACAAAACTGAGCGACGAAATCAACAGCCGCGAAACAATCACTGTTCTCGTACTAAACAACGGCGTCGTTTCGTCGCTCGCGGCGAAACATCCGCTTTCCGTTGTTAAAGGAGTGTTAAGCTTACACATTCTTCTAGATTATTACGATAACAAAAAACTTCACGCGATATCGGACGGGACTACACTTTCCACTACTTTATACCAAACCACTGGAAATTCCCCAGGGAATCTAGGATTTGTTAATATAACAGATTTAAAAGGAGGTAAAGTCGGTTTCGGGTCGGCTGTGTCCGGCTCGAAACTCGACTCGTCTTATACGAAATCTGTGAAACAGATTCCGTATAATATTTCCGTTTTGGAAATAGACGCGCCTATTATCGCGCCAGGGATATTAACAGCGTCTACTTCAGACGCTGTTAATATTACTGCCTTGTTGGAAAAGGCAGGATGTAAAACCTTTGTGAAGTTGATTACAGATACGGGCGTGTTGAAAATGTTTAATCAAGCTGCGGCTAAAGGATTAACTGTATTCGCTCCATCGGATGAAGCCTTTAAAGCGGAAGGTGTTCCGGATCTGAGTAAATTATCCAACGCTGAATTGGTTGCATTGTTACAATACCACGCGCTCGCCAGCTATTCTCCAAAAGGCTCGCTGAAAACGACTAAGGATCCGGTAAGTACACTTGCTACCAACGGTGCTGGTAAGTATGATCTGAGCTTCGAAACCGCGGGAGATTCCGTTACTTTAGATTCCGGTGCCGGTACTTCTCGTTTAGCTAGTACTGTTCTCGACGCAACTCCGATTTGCCTTTTTACAGTCGACAATGTACTTCTTCCGGTTGAATTATTCGGTAAATCACCATCGCCAGCACCGTCATTGTCACCTGAAACATCTCCGGCTTCAGCTCCTTCACCGGCTGATTTGTCACCGGAACCAGCGGCAGCTCCGTCGCCGTTACTATCTCCACCAGCTCCTCCGATGGAATCTCCGGCTTCTGGTCCTGCTCCGTCAGATGGTCCTACTGCGGACTCGGAAAATAGTAACGCTAACGGTGTTGACGGTGTTAGGGTGACGTCGTTTGTTTTAGGTCTAACGGCGTTTATGTCGGTTATGATTATGTTTTAATAAGTCGTTAATTAATTTCGAGTGTGTGCGTTTTTTTTTAATTTAATATTGAATTTATGATGTCTAAATTATGATTATGGTTATGGTTTTAGATGCGTATTTTAGCATAAGGGGTGAGGGTGGTGGTGTAATAACATTGATATGTGTGACTTTGTTTACTTTGAGTGATACTGATTACCGAGGCATGCTTTTGTTGATTTCAAACTTATTTTGTCCCTCTTTTTTCTTTTTCTTTATTTATTTATTTGCCATGTCTATTTTTATATTAAGCATGTAATTTAAAGTTTTGTTATATTCAAATAAGTTAAATGCACAAATCGTCCATAACGTTTGTTTAAGTTGTCTCTGTAGTCTACGGTATTGAAAGTATGAAAAACTTTTATGCGGATATTGTGATGGAGAGAGACGATTTATGTAAAAAGTCGAATTCATAAACCATTTCTATTATGAAGGATACCCATGTAAAAAATTACTTGTAAAGACGATAAATGCATTATTTAATTTATATAAACCACGAATACTTTGAACGAACACTAAATTAGAAAATTATTTTGGGCAAAAGTTGTAAAGAAGCTAATAGTCTAAGGGGGAATTATGGAATTTAGTTATTGGAAACTCCGGGAGCATTGTAGAGTAGCTGTCAGTGTGTAGCACGTGAAGAAAGCCTGAGAGTGTGGCCCACAAATTTTGAATGGGCCATTTTTGTAATTTATGGAAATCCAAATGGACCACTTTTGTAGTTTATCATAATTTAAAAGGATAGATATATTTATTAAAGTTAATGTTGAACCCATAAGTGAACACACTTCTTGTTTAGAGTTTATGACTTCTTGTCGTATCAACTCTTTGCTTATTTTGGCAAATTCTAATTTAAAGTTCCAACTATTATAGTGTCGCAAATTTAAAGATACTTGGAAATATGATTGTTAGAATTAATTTGTAAGGAAACTTTTGAAGTGAAATAAACCCTTTTTTCCGCTTTAGTTATAATAGACATGATGAATAATCGTTGTATTAAATAGTAAGGAAATCTTTTGTAAAAATGATTGTTCGATTAAATTTGATATCCAACAAGTAAATAGATATGAAGTAATGAGAACGTACTAGAGTTTTCAACGAGATATAGAAAATGTTTGTTAGTTTCTTCAAAGTCACGAATCTCGTACATAAGTAACATTGAATTCTTGTAAAGAGCACAAATGAGCCGCTTTGGTACTTCCCTTTGTATGGCATCTTCGGTTTTCGACTTTGGATGATTAACAATTAGTACACGGCATTTTTCAATAGGAGAGACATATGTTTAGTAACTTTCGAATAAGGTTCAGAAGTAATGAAATATGAATATATGTACATGATCACTCAAACAAACTTTATTAATCTCTATTCCCATATAAACCATATCTATTTTTTCCTTTTAAGTTTTCATTTTAAGGAGAACTAATCTGGACTATCTATTTTTTTTTTATCACGGATCATCATCCATTAAATTTTGGCTATCCAATATGTTCGAAAGATAAAACGTAAACAGTCCTAACTTGATCTAAACGGTTTTTCTAACTTAACTTGTTTGTGCAGATTATAGTTGAGGGGTTAAAAGTGTCAATGTCAGAAAGTTAAGTGTCTAAGTTGTGCTAGGAATGAAGAAATAAAGCTTGAAGGGTGTGGAGGTCATTTGTTCATTCTTGGAGGTTATTAGTGAAAATGTAGAGTATCTATATATTCATCGCTTCAACCGTTTTAGTCATTTTAGACTTCAATCGTTGTTGGTTGGTTGTGCTTGTTGGTTTGCATTATGTACTAACTGTTTGTTGGTAGAAGAGAGATCTTTGTGTTGAGTCCCTGCTTAGTAGGCCTTTGAACCGAACAGTTTAGGGTGCAATACACACTTTGATCTTTAGGATGCATCTCATTTGCATTTTGTGGTTGGTTTTTCTTTTCTGTCTTATTGTTTCTTGGTTGAATGGGTGCCTCTGATAAACTTGCTACTAGTGGTAGTGCCAAAATGACACAAGTTAACAATCTTGACTTTAGTGATCCTCTGTTCTTGCATGCTAGTGATACTAACACCACTTCTCTCATTAACTTTAAGCTAAAAGGAACTGAAAATTATAATGTGTGGACTTGTGCTATGTTACTTGCTTTGCAGACTATAAATAAAATTGGTTTTATTGATGGTAGTCTTGAAAAAGATACTTCTGATGATGTCTTGAGTAGGCAATATGATAGGTGTAACTCTGTTGTGCTTACTTGGATTTTGAGTTCTATATCTGATGAGTTATATATGGGTCAAGTTTTATCTACTTCTACTTTTGTTGTGTGGAATGAGCTAAAGTGAAACTTATGATAAAGTAGATGGTTCTATTACTTTTAAATTGCATCATAAGATCAATAGCTTAACTCAAAGTGGTAGTTTTGTTTCTGACTATTATCATAAACTGAACTCTCTGTGGAAACAATTTGATTCTTTGGTTAAAATTCCTATGTGTTCTTGTGTTGGTGCTAAACACTTCTGTGATCAAATAACTTGATTAAGTTGATGCAATTTTTGATGGGCCTGGATGAAACCTACTCTACTATTAAAAGCAATATTTTGACCACTGACCCTCTTCCATCTGTCAAGAATGCTTTTGCTATTGTGTCTATGGAAGAATCTCACACAGGTTCTTCTCAGTCCTCTTCTTCAACAAAGGGTCATAACACTGCTTTTATGGCTAAAACTTTTGAACCTAATAAGAGTTTTAATAATAATAACTTTAATAAAAAGTTTGAGAAGAGAGGTCCTAATCCAAATTTAACATGTACAAAATGTGGGATGATTGGGCATACAATTAAGAAGTGTTATGAGATAGTAGGTTATCCTCCAGGCCGGAAAATGGGCTTTAAAAGCAAGTTTAATAACAATAATGCTTTAGTTGACAATGTGGTTTCTAGTGGTTCTATGTCTTTTACTAGTGATCAAATGGATAGAATCTTGCGGTGATAGGTCAGTCCCAGGGGGTGTTCATGCCAATATGGCAGGTAATTTCAAAACAACAATGTATTTTTTAATACAAATTTTCACAAGTTTTTTTGTTCCAATTCTTCTGTCAATTATGTTAAGTTCCACAATGGATGGATTCTAGATTCAGGGGCAAATCAGCATATGATATTATCAGATGAGTTTCTTGATAATGTTGTATATATTGTTGATTTAAACCTGAAAGTAGGTCACCCAAATGGAACTGAGGCTAGAATTGTAAAAACTGGAAACTTAAAAATTAATGCCAATATAGTTTTATATGATGTTCTTGTTGTTCCTAAGTATAATGTGAATTTGCTATCTGTGTTCAAGCTTGCTAGAGATAGCAAACTTTCCACTGTTTTTAATGAACATAATTGTCTTATTGAGGATATAACTCTAAAGAACACCCTGGGGACTGGTAGTGTTTCTGATGGTTTATATTACTTTAATGTGACTAGTGAAGGTAATTGTGTTGTCAATAATGTGCTTAATTGTTGTCAGTCTTTTGATATGTGGCATAATAGACTTGGTCATCCTTCTGACAAGGTTTTACATGTTTTAAAAAAATCTTTAAATGTTGTTGGAAGTGTTGAATCTGTTCCTTGTGATATTTGTCATAAGGCCAAACAAACCAGAGAACCCTTTCCACTAAGTGATCACAAGTCAGGTCACTTCGGTGAATTGGTTCATCAGGATTTGTGGGGTTCTTATAAAGTAATAAGCAAGGAAGGATTCAGGTACTTTCTAACAGTTGATGATGATTTCTCTAGAGCTGTGTGGTTATATATGCTTAAAACTAAGGATGAGGTGGTTTACTACATCCTTGACTTTTTATAATTTGGTTAAAAATCAATTCTCTAAAACTGTTAAAGTCTTTAGAAGTGATAATGGCATAAAGTTTGTTAACAATAGAGTGGATGAGTTTTTTTTATAAAGAAAATGGTATTATTCATCAAACAAGTTGTGCATATACTCCACAAAATAATGGCATAGCTGAGAGGAAACATAAACATCTGTTAAATGTGTCCAGATCCCTTATGTTTCAGGGGACATTCCTCTTAATATGTGGCCTGAGTGTGTGCTAACTGCTACCTATCTCATTAACAGGACTCCATCTTCTGTGCTAAATGGTAAATCTCCCTATGAGTGTGTTTACGGTCATAAACCTAATCTTTCCCACCTTAGGAGTTTTGGATGCCTTGCTTATGCTACTGTGTTAAACAATTCTGATAAGTTTAGTAGTAAGTCTCTTAAATGTGTTTTTATTGACTTCTTCTAATTCTAAGAAAGGCTATAAACTGTTTAATCTTGATCAGAGGTGTTCTATGTTTTTTAGGTTTTTAAATTTCATGAAAATGTGTTTCCATTCAAAACCACTAATGATGATCATCTTGTTTTACAAACTGAGACCACTACTACAAACACCTTAAACTTCTTTGATAGCATGTATAACCAAAATCCTAAAAGTCCCAATGATGAAGGGATGGGTACTGAGAGTGATGGTAGTGGCATTGATTCTGTTTCTCATGATAGTTCCAAAGCTACACCTTCTGTACATGGAACTGTTGTAGAAGAGGATACCACTACAACACTGTTTGTTGACGCTATAGTTATCCCTGAGGGAAACCTATTTCAAAACATTGATGATTTTGTAATAAATGACTCGGCTTATGTCGGTTTGGCTCTAGAGTGTCGAAATAAAAGAAATAATTTTTTCAAATATCCTTTTATAATAAAAAATATTTTTTTTCAACACAATTTTCTTTTTTCTTTTTAACTTTTAAGTGTCCCCGCTGCAACCCCTCTGTGTTATTATCAATCATTGGCACTGTATCTAAACATTCAAACAACCCGAATCAAGTATTCAACCGAAATCATTCCCATAATCCCCAATTTGCATGCCCATGTTCATCATCTTGCTAATCATATCAATCCAAATCTCAATATACTAACGTCACGATGATCTTAACTTTTGACATCAAACAGTTACGATGGAGCGCTATATTTCTAGCAATTTCAAATCTATTTCTAATAATCATGAGTCTCATTCTAATCATTGCAGCCTATCCCAACTGTTATTTTGGAGACGTGTTTCCATTAATTCTTATTATGTTTATTTCGTTTCTGAGAATGACCACAATGATCCCTATAGCATTTGCTCAACGAGCTACGGCTTTGACCATCATTAATACTCCTACCGAATCACGAGCTGCTGGAACGCTAATTCGACGTCACCAACGGGTATATTTTACGTTAGTTTTTCGGTTTATGGAATAAGACATTTGTAACTTACATTTTAGAGATATAGTATAGTATAATTAGTACGGAGTAGTTGTTATTATTGGATTTGATAAACATAGCCCCGGGTTAAGTTTAGCAGTTAGCACCTTTAGAGCATAGGGAGTGATTGTGTTGTAACCCCTCCATAACCTTTAACCATACCACCATAACCGTTATGGGGGTTTTGGTGGGTTTCGTTACCCACATAACATGCGTTAAAGGTTTAAATGTCTTTTTTCGTTCTTTCTTAACAAATGGTAAAGTATATACAGGAGATTGTGAGACCCATTTTCTAAGATATTTGCGTTAACAAAAGATGTGTTGAGTTATGGTAGTGGAATGCTAACGTGGTTTGGATAACTCAAGTTATCTACGTTATCACTCCTTATGCTTTAATACACGCATAAATGGACTATACATTCGAACTAAAAGTAACCACGAGAATTCAAATTATTTTATGCGTGCTGGTTTTCGTCTTATAACCCGTTATTAATCTATTATTTTATCACAATAAAAGCCAGGCGCTATGTTTATCAAAACCCATTTTTTAGAATGAGATGCGTAGAGGTTTTTTGAACTATATATTAATTTACATAAATTCGTACTTTCTACCGCTTGCCTATTTGTTTAACAATGGATATAAAAATTTATAGTAACTGAGAAACATGATCTAAGCGGAATCATGTGAGCTAGAACACACCTTATGGAGAATGTTTACTTTCTCATGTGCAATACGTTTTATTTGCATTATACCGCCTTAGGATTTGAAGGTGGTACCACATGGGCTGATCAGATGAAGTAAATGCCTGAAATATCCTTATGTTTGAGGTTGTTATGAGGTCTATTGTTTAATAGACGGTGGAAACTATAGTATTGGTAGTATCAGACCTTGTTTTTTCTAAGTTAAGGAATAGAGCTTATATAGCCAGTTTGGGTTGAGACAAGGCGGATGTTCTGGTACTGTGAGGCTTCTTTAGGGGGTAGCTGATCATCCATTTGATACTTAATTTGATTCATAGTCAACTTATCGTTGACGTTTGGTTAAATTCCAGTATCAGAATATTTGAAAACTAATCAGTCGTGTCCAAACATTGACATACTTCAATACATTTGTGTGTAAGTGGGAAATCAGGAGAAAATTATGAAAACAGGATGACCTTATACATTATCAAATGCAGTTTTCTATCTATTATACCCTATAATGGGAATGACTGAATGGCATATCATTGTAAGCGAATATTCTTTTCGTGTTGACAAATCTGGAGATGTTACCTCATTTATAAAGTTATGTTATTACTTTACAGATCAGGTACACAAAGTGGGTACAGTGGACCCGATTTGCATTTGTAATTACAGTCCTGCAGTTTCTGGGAGCAAGTTACCTTCTAATCAATGTTTCAAAACATGTTTTTCAAGACCGAACTCCAAATGAATGTATATTAGGTAAAATCGAGGACCCTTAAATCTCTCTGTTTTTCTAGATGCATTCAGTTCTTCCCTTGAATGAAATTCAATGAATAATACGATAAAATTAAAGTCAAATGCTTTACGAAATCATTGTTTAATGAGAGTAAGATGTTGCACACTATGAAGCTGTAATGCAGGACTTACTATTAAAAGAATGTAATTTTTGCAGGGCTTCTTTCAACTGACTCCACGTGGCTGCATAATATGGTCGTGATATTTATTATTTTGGCGTGTTTTGTCGCACTGCTACAATGTTTTTCAGGATCTGACGTGTTAAGATGGAGGTCTTTTTACTCGAACGAAAATAAAGCATGGAAGCGTCATTATCGAGAGGTATTTGATCATGGCATTCGTGAGGCATTGTGCTGTCTGGGGCGTGTCAAATACTTGTATGCTTCCGTACTTTTGCTTGGCCTACAAGTCTTAAATCTTATGCATATTATTGATTTTTCTTACTTTACAAGCTTCAAATTTTAGGACTGTAATGGATGAAGATGAAGTTTTTTCAGTAGCGCAATTACTGGGTGACCTTGTTTCTTATCGTGCATCTGGGAAAGGACATCTTGAACTCTTGGCAGGTATATCTTGTTTCCAAACGGAACACAATTTCCTACTTTATTGCCATTCGTCCATAAACCCCTTAAATCCAAGTACACTGGACAAATTTACCTTAATTATCGGAATAACATGCTACGCTTTCTTTGTTCAGCATCTTCTTTACTCGAAACAAATTCATGTTGTAGTTATTATTTTGCATGACTTGATTACTTACTTTTATTCAGGCCTAGCTCTGATGCGAAGGGAAAGCCTAATGACTAAATTACATGAGAAAACCGTTAAGGCCCCTGAAGAACTAATTCAAGGAGCTGTTGATTTCCATCCTTTTGCTGAAGCTGCCTATACGGTCTTTTCAGAACTAAGATTTTTATATTTTGTTAATTCTTATAAGAATTTTCTCAATTTTAACTGTTTATTGTACACTTAGTGCAGGGTCCTTTACTTGACGTTGGAAGGAATCCCGTAATGTTTCTTTGTGCATGGTTGTATAGGCAAGGGGTCATGACTCCTTGGACTCGTAATAGGTGAACTCCGATTAACTCCTTTTTCTTGCAAGGGATTTTTTTTTTCTAGTTTCCTTATCATCTTATGGCGATGTTTACTATTATTTCACTTTCATGTAGGCTTCCTAAACTTAAAGGTGACAATTGGTGGCGAGGTCATGCAAGAGCGTTTCTGAAATGTGTAAATCTGCCTGCCGATTCGCTTCGACAAGGCCGTGTCTGTCAGGTCCTTGGAAATTTCCTGTTAAATGTTCACTTTTATATCTATTAATCTATTATATTATACCAGCAAAGTCATATAATACTTTAAAAATTTTGTTGTCGGTTTTCAGGCAAGGTGTGAAGCAGCATACTTTGTTGTGGTTCTCCATCATATAAAATCTGTTGTGATTTGTGTGCGGGGAACTGAAACTCCTGAAGATCTTTTGACTGATGGTTTAAGTAGGGAATGCATACTTGCAACAACAGATATAGATGGTTTGATATAGTAAGTTCTCTCGTTCTGCTTTTCTTTATGCATGGGTATAACATATCGTGTTTGGTGCTGTCTCGTTACACTATATTTTCTCCCCATTCGATAAATTTATCCACATTTCCTCTGTCCTTTTCATGGTCCATTATTAAGACGAGTATTTATTTAGGCAAAATAGATAAAGTGATCTCTGTACAAATTATTTTCTAATCGTGTATATACCGGAATTTCACAACCATATAAATGATATCATCTCATTAATAACATTTGTTTAACATCGGATGTTCCCCCCCTGCATTAGTGGCTTACATCTTATTGTAACATTTTCATGACCAGAATCCCATCCTTGTCACAGTGATAATCTTATTCCGCGAGGTTCAACATATTATGGGCACTCTGGTATCGTGGAAGCTGCACGTGATTTGTATGAGCAAATTGATGGAAATCCCGAAGATAAAGGTACAGAATAATCTGTTACTCGTTTATTGGAAGTTTGGAACTACATTGAGGGGAATCCCGATATAACATGAACCCACCTTTACACAATCTTTTTTTTTTATCAATATGAGATTCACTCTGTTTTCTGAATGAATCGAATTCGTAAAATTGTTATTGTGATTCGGAATTTCATAAAGGTGGATTGCTTACTTCATTGATGGGAGCTGGATGTGAGTGTGAAGGGTACAACCTTCGTGTTGTGGGACATTCCCTTGGAGGAGCTATTTCTGCAATGCTAGGATTGATGGTACGGTCTCGTAACTTCACTTTTTAGTAAATTATAATCTGGTCTCTCGTCCCAGCATCAAACATGAAATGAATTTACTTATGAATTTTTATTTTCTCTTTATTCTGAACAGTTATATGGGCGGTATCCTCGATTACATGTATATAGTTATGGGCCACTTCCATGTCTAGATTCAGTATTAGCAAATGCATGCTCGGGTTTTGTCACAAGGTAACTAATCTTGCTACAATACTATGGCACCTTATTATTATCCTACATTTTTGTCCCAATTAGTTTTTGATAGACTTTGATAATGTCCATATCTGGTGCAGTTTTGTGTACGATAATGAATTTTCCTCTCGACTATCGGTTGCTTCAATTATGAGGTTACAAACAGCTGCCATGCTGGCACTATCAAATGACGCGGATGCTGATTCAGCTATAATTCATAAACTTGCACGGCGATTTCTTTCAGTAAGCACCCATCTGTGGAATAAACCTGACGAAGATTCTCCATCTTCATCAAGTTCGTTGCCGCTGATAAGAGAACACAGACATTATAATCAAGGTAAACTTATACTTGGTAGCTACAAATGTACTATCAAATATTCAGAGTTCTACTAGAAGTTGACAAAGCACAGATGGGGGCGAGTTGGGCAATGGGTAATTTAGTACAGATTGACGTCGACACTTTGTTGTCAAATTTTTATATTTATTTTGTATAAGTAATTAAATACGTCAACCTACGATTATAAAAGTTATAAATTTCAATAAAAATCAAATCTTGAATCAAACAGTTTAGGAGGTTGTAGCCTTGTAGGTATTAACTATTAACAATACATGTTAGGCAACTTCCGTCCTGAATGACCCATTTGACCTGTTTATTTTTCTTTTTTAACCTATTCGATTTCTTTCGATGAAAGTAAATGTTTAGAAAAGCTAAGTGTGGTGGATATGTGTCTAATAAATTTTTAACACGATTATTCTGACTGTAGCGAGAAGTCAGGACCCAAATGCAAAGTTCAACCTTTGGCATGATATGGAGATGGACGAAAGTTCAGATGATAATCATGATGGCGACGATTCATTAAACAGATTCTCTAATTTTTCTTATCAATCTCCTGATGATGCGAATTCGAGTGATAATCTCGTATCGCAGTTTATGGAAGCTCTGCCATCACGAAGAGACGAGTCCTCTGAGAATTTTCAAGAAATGTTTTTGCCAGGTACTGTGGTTCACATAATCCCCGAGAAGAAAGATATACCTATATATAAACGATGGGGTTCGTCAGATGCACAATGTGGATATGAAGCTTATATCGCGAATAGGGAAGCCTTCATGGATATGATTGTATCGCCTTCTATGTTCATTGACCATCTACCATGGAGGTAAACCTTCTTCTTAAACACGTTTCCTCATGATAATCTTCCAATTATCTGTATTTACACGGCAATATTCTAAAACTCAAATTGTTATAATTGTGTAATAAATATTGGCGGTTGCCATTTCAATCCTTTCGAATAGAAACATGCCACTTCTCGGATTGTAGTCCAGTAACGAGTCAAACTGGGTAACATATAAAATAAGTAGCTAAAAATGGAATTCACCAGATGGTCAAACAAGTTAAACGAGTCAAAAGTCGCCTAAAGTGTATTCAAATGCTTACGATGTCCTAATCGTTGTATTTACAAGAAATTGGATTATTATGTTAGAGTTTTAGTTTTTGTAATCATACTTCGGACAACTTTTTACACTTTGTGCACATATTACATATTAAATTGTTCTCTGTACGTCAAGCTTAAACTGTTAGAATATTGGATCATCGGTTTACATTGCTGTTTTTCTTTTTATAATAAGGGGAGAGTAAACGATTAATTACAATAGCATCCATATTATCTCATTAGCTACTTGCTGTTAAATACTAATAATAACATTAATTCATTCTCAGATGTTCTTATGCTCTAAGGAAAATACTAGAAAGGCGAAAGCTTAAACACGACTCAGATATGGTGTGAGTTTGAGACGTAGACGAATAAAAATCTTCTTTGTTCTTAGCCCCCACGCTCTCTCCATTCCATCGATTCACAAACCAACCCTGGGCTATAACAAAAGGTAAGTGACATAAACAAAATGAACTATCAATCCATACATTCTTCATGGTTGATCATTTACCATGGTGTTGAAATGTGAATACAGAACGAGCTCTCTACATGCTTAACAGAATCACTAACCATTAACAACTACTACGCTATACTCAGAAATATTGGATGCAGTTTGGTGTAGAAGTAGTTAGTTTGCGGAAAAGATATGAAAGGACTTAAAGTTCAACTAATACTACCCAATTGATATTAAATTACAGTTAGGAGGTGCATCATATTCGCTTGGACTTCTGACATATATATGACTTTAATTTGTTATGCAATGAGACCAGTGAAATTATTAATATTGTGTGTTAATACTTCAGGACTTGTTGCATGATCATAATCATACGTTAAGAGTAATTTGTTGGCAGCGGAAATCACAAACAAATATCGCAGCCTATAACAATCTGCAGTGAATTTGACAGCCTATACAAATTTGCTGGGCAGATTATTTCAATACCGAAATATACCTTTTATATATATATATTAATTGATCACACTATATTACAGATAATACACACACATATATACATGACCAACAGTTGTGATAGTTCATGGAACTGTGAATCGGTTACTAAACAGATGCAACTGTTAACCGAATAACTCCCAGGAAGTAACGACCAAGCTTTTCATTAAATTCAATAACACCCAAGAAGTTTAATTTACATATCTAACATAAATGTCGAATATTTTAATTTTACCAATTTGTGATCATGTAAACATATTACCATACTAGTCTTGGTGTAGGAGGAATACAATGATGTAAATCCAAAAGACATCATCAAGAAGAAAAAACTGGAACACTTTTAAAATCATCTCCCAACACTTTTAATAAACCTTTGGTATAGATTTTTTCACACAAAAACTCCGTCAACATTTTGGACATATGGGTTTATGTCCTACAATACTATTGTTTTGACCGTTGTACCATACAAGACAGACGACGTGTATAGACAACAAATTTGTTAACATCCTTTTGAGTTTATTTATGTTTATACTCTTTTCTTACTTTTCTTTTTGTTTTGATTTTGTTTCAAACATATTATATGTTTTTCTTATGGTGTAATCATAAAATATTACGTTTAATTGTATTGTAACAAATTATAATCAAAAATTGTTTCGAATACAACATATTATACCTAAGAAAGAACCCAAAACTCTCTATATAACCCAACCACATGCCACACTGTATCTTATTTATAGCGAATATATCAAATTATTTTCGTATAAATTTGATTGATTTATTATTTATGGGGCATTGAGATGATTTTGAATTAGTGGGGGAATCTTTCATTGATTTGCAGACTTTTAACATGTTGTTTGATATTTTTGTGAAGATTGGCGTTAGTAAGAAATGAAATGAGTGAAGTGGTCCTGCTTCTTCTTATCAATTTGGCTCACCCTTCTTAATAGTTCAAAAGACCATCATGAGCCTTTCATGATAACTCAAATGCATTCTCGCCCATAATTTTTTTTCTTCTTATTATACTTGAGTATAGGGGTAAGATGGTAATTTAATCTATATCGTTTGGTTCACTTAAGCTATGTATATTGTTTTCGATTCACATCAGTTTCGAATAGGAAGCTTATCAAGACTTCCAAAGGTTAATTATTCTACAAAAGGAAAATTTAACATCACTTTAGTAACTTATTTTGTGAGTTTAGTAGTTTGATATATTTTTGTGCCTCAAGATCGAAATTCTATGAATTTTCTCGTTAGCTTCCTGAAGTCCCTAAAAATCTATTGTATTGGTTAATCTAGTGATTATAAGAAAAGACCAATTTTATGAAGTCTATATTAGATTTGTATCTATATATTCTATATTGATCTATGAAATAAGACACACATTATTTTCCATATCATAATATGGTATCAGAGCCACGGGCTCTCTTTGATTCGTTCGATTAAGTTTCCGTTCACTGCAACGTGTTCCAGGTTTTAAATGTGATTAATGAGTTAGTTTTTTAATCGGTTCATTCGTCTCTTTTGTTTTCTGTTTCTTCAAAACAAAACAAAACAAAAAAAATTGTTTGCATTGTTTAAAAGAAAATTTGTTTTGCATCGTTATTATAAACAAAAAAAAAAAAAACAAAAAAAACATAATTTTTCAACTTTGTTTGATTCACATGATCTCTTAATGAAAAATATAATAGTTTCGATATTAGATTTTGTTTTTTGTTTTTTCCCTCTTTCGCACAATGTTTGGTAAATTTTTCAATTTCTATTTTGTTTATTTTAGTTTTTTCATTCCCTTTGTTCGTCGATATTAATTTCATATTATTGTTAGCTCTTTTTGTTTCGCTTCTGGTTTAAATCTCTTATTTGTTTCGTATGAGGATTGATATTTTCGCGTGTCTCCTAAAGTGAGACAATAATAAAATAAAAAAAAAGTCTCCCAAAGCGAGACCATCATCATATATTATTGCTGCTTCCGAGTGAAACATGATCGGAAAATACTATGCTTTCTTTTGTTGCTGCTACCGAGTGAAACATGATCGGTAAAATATTACGCTGCTTCCGAGTGAAACATGATCGGAAAATAATATGCTTCTTTTTTATATATTATGCTTCTGATTCCGAGTGAAACATGATCGGTTTCTGGTTTAAGTCTTTCAACATTATCGCAAAGTTTGCAGCGCCGCCGCAAGCTAGGAGTCATTCAAAATATCTTAGTTTTTATCTTTTATTTATTTTGATAATTATATTTTTGTTTTACAGTTCGAGCTTTCGCGATTTCGCCGCTCGAACTGCGGGGGAGTATTAGAGTTATATTATTATTGGTATTCTTATTATGTTAGGATTAGTATTATTATTATTAGAGTTGTATTGTGATTGGTATTATCCATATTTGTATCTATATATTCTATATTGATCTATGAAATAAGACACACATTATTTTCCATATCATAACATGGTATCAGAGCCAAAGCTCTAGATCCAAATCGTCAAGAAAATATATCCTCCGGTTGCCGGCTAAATGCGGTGATTCGGAGGGATCATGTTTTTTTTTTCTTTTCTCTTTATCTTTTTTATCTCAAATAAGTGGTTTCATACATACCACACAAACCCTAGCCGTCATAATACACTCACAATATGTTGAATAGCCACCACATCAACTAAATCCACCTTTTTTGTCAATATTTCACGATTAGAGATAATTGTTGTCAACAACAAAAGTTAAACCACCAAATTGCGGATCACTCCTAAAGGCAAAGCAAGCCATGACGTAAAATAGCGAACGTCATAAAAAAAAAGGAGGAAACCGTCAAAGCAGTATTCAACTTTGTCGTCGAGTACAATACTATTTTCGTGTAAAACAACAACAAAGAAGAAAAGAAAAAGAAGATGAAGCGGTTTTCAACACTTGTGCTAGTTTGTTCGTTCGGAAGCCTCCCGTTCAAACTACGGGGGAGTATTAGACAATAATATATTGGGTTATATTTATATTTATTAAGTTGATTTAGGTTCCTAATAATATTAGGTATCTTGTTAATCAAGATTATGCTAGCTTATAAATATAGGTCATTGTAATCTCAATTGATATCAATAATGTATTCCTCTTTGTTATTTTACAGTCTAGACGTCCAAACTAAGGAAACTTTTGAGTTTTGATGAAAATTTTAAGTTATAGCATAAAAAAAAGAAAATCTTTCATTTAATTTTACGAAAAAGATTTGACAATGCAAAAATAAAAATTAAAAATTTCAATCATGTAAAATGTTTTCCGATTTAACCGTCCACTTAGCTGTTATGTTTCTTCTTTCTTACTTATATTTTTGATTATGATGTTTGTGTAGTGAACAACGATTTCTTTAGTCGCCACATTATTGTATTAAAAAATTTACACATTTAAATGTCAAATTAAACTAATATTTATTATTTACTAATATTTATGATATTTAAATATTGTTTATAAACAGTTAAAAGTTCAAAAGTATTTGACATGCTAGATTCTTTACATAGTCAAATTAAAAAACTCCTAGTTCGAAATTTCGACTTGTATCTCCAGTTCAATATTGTTTATAAACAGTTAAAAGTTCAAAAGTATTTGACATACTAGATTCTTTATATAGTCAAATTAAAAAACTCCTGGTTCGAAACTTCGACTTGTATCTCCAGTTTCGGAACCAGTTTCAACTGATTGTATCAAACACCATAAAATTACTGTAAATCCATATATTTAAAAACCAAAAATACTAAATTAATATTTTCATATTTGCTTATCTAACATATACATTATATGGCCATATCTAATCTCATAATTTACTAACTAAAGAGTTTGCATATATAGTACTTGTTTGACTTCAAGGTTTCTATCTCTCCTTCTGATATGAAATATCTCGAGCATATATTAACTGATACAAATATTATAGAATAACAAACTTGTATGTGCAAACTCATGTCTCATTTGAAAAAATAAGATTATAAGAATTAACAAAATAAGCCATCGTCTATTGCCACTTGATTTTAGAGCAAAACCTTATTGGTCTTAAGACTTTGAGCATATTGTTGGGCTAAACGGTCATAACCAGGAACAATTTAGCCCAACCGGTGAAGTCGACGCAAGTCACACGATCCCTCGTGGTCCCAACATCTAACGATAACCTCTTAATCCTATCCGATTAGAGCCAAGTTGATCCTGAAGTCTTGTATTTGAAAACTTCATGATTTCCCGACGAGTCCCAGAGTTTATTGGCAATATGAAAAAGGTTGGATTAGGTAGACTTTGGTTGGAGGAAAGATCTAAGAGGCGAAACTTGGGAATGGACTATGTTAACGTACTATCGGTACAAGGCCGAAAGATGACTTTCGCCCTAAACCTTGGTACACCTAAATAACCAAAGGGAAATCTAATATCCGGACAATATCGTATTATCCGTTAGTTTGAAGGATGACCTTCAGACAGAGGATAAGGCACAACAAATGGACGGGATAAAAGACTCTTATTGAAGAGACACACTATTACCCAAATCTCAACCCCTATAAATACCAAACATTTCACTCACTTGAAAGGTAATGGAAAAACACACACACTAACTCTCAAACTTATTTACTCGTTAACCTTCTATTCTTACAAATACTTACTGTCACACCCGGGGTAAATCAGGGGAACTTTCCCCACCCGAATTACTCGGTTAGTTTTCATATTGCAAGACGAGAGTTGAGCTGAGAAAGGTACTAGGACGAAGATCTTCTTCGGATCCGAATCTTCACCCCATTTGTGTTACGACACTTTGGTGTCGCAACAGACTACTCTAGCAATTGGTTTTAAAATAAGAACTTATTCGTATTATTGTGTTGATCATATTATGCTAAATGTCCTTACAAACCTAATTGAGATTAAACTTTAAAAATCAGTTGATCCGGTTTATCTAGTGTTGTGTTTTTCATTGACTATAGGTAGCATAGTATGATCATGTATCATCTTTGTCTGATTTATCACTTTCTTTGGAAGAGGTGTGGGAGGGGCCATCGTTCATGGCTCAAGTTCTAAAGAGGTCCGAAATTTGGAAAATATATCATATATTCAATTAATTATATATATTCCCTCTGGGCCATTATGTTGTTCTATTTGAGTTATTAAAGTCTTTTCATGTTTTCAACTTTTAACCTTAAATATTTTTGTTTGTGTTATATATTACTAGATGGGTAATTTACCAATTAAAATACATATAAAACACATTTCATATAATCGAAAATATTTAAAATCAAATTTAATAAATAAGGACTTTAAAATGTCAAGCATGAAAATAATAATAGAATGGAGGGAGTATTAAATATTAGGCATTTTGACATAAATTTGTTTAGCTTAAGTTTGAGCCTTATGGTCTTTCTTTTTAGTTTATTGTTAGGATTTATTTTTATTTTTCAAATAGGATATTAAACAGGATATTCAAGTTTTCGAGATCAATCCCAGCTTGTTTTTGTCTAGATAGAAGTTAAGTTAGATGATAATTTTTTCCATTCATATTAACAACACAAAAATTGAATATGAAGGTGACCAAGTTTAAATCTTATGCTATTTGTTATTATTTTTCTAGTCCATTCGAAATTTGTTATCTATTATTCATTAGCGTTGGGATTTTTGTAGGGGTTTTAACAAAATAACAACTTATTTTTCTAATTGTTTTAAATAAGAATATATCTTAACATTCGGTGTTTTCTTTGTAATTATTCGGCAAAATTATGTTTCACGTCAACAGAATATATCAAGATCGTCGGCATATCAAGATTAATTTTGATCAGAAAAATTGGAATTTCGGCCAACATAATATCACAAAATTAGTAAATACCTCTAATTTGATTCAAATAAAAAGGTAAATTATCATTCTATATAATAAACCATTTTTGTTGTAGGATATACCTTATCACCTTGATCTTCTTTTTTATTGAGTGAGTTTCTAAATTTTAAATTTCTAATTTTTAGAAATTGCTAAGTGAGATTAGTGATTATTGTTGTCGTTAATAATCCTTTTTTCTTTTCGTATGTTTGGCTAGAGCTTTCTAGATACTAAAGATTTATTTTTTTGTAAGCCTACTTTCTAAAAAAAGCTTTCTTTAAATACGAGGGTTGTGCTTTTAATTTTAGAGCAAAAACTTGAATATGAAAAGCTATTTGAGAAATATTTTGAAGCTATTAAGAGCTTTTCAAGTACGTAGGTGTTTATAATACCATTCTATAATCATGTTTTCTATATGTTATATTTTTTCACATTTTCATGTAATTTTATATTTTCTACTTATTTTAGAACTATTTTTGTTACACATTTCTATAAATATAAGTTGTTACTTCCAGCATTAAACAAAACTACAATGTCCAGCTACCAGTTGTACTTGTAGCTTTCTGCTAGTGCTCGTAACTTCAACTTTCAACGGTTTTTTCCATACATGTGATTTTAACGAATTGATGGGTGTAATAAGAAAAGTGACATTTAGTGATGCATGTATTATTGCACTCTCAAAATTGTCAATAAATAGATATAACTTTTTAGGTGATATTTTCTAAAATATGTATCTAAAAAATGTGTCTAAAATGTATTAGTTTTGTGTTGTAGTCACACTTATTAAGAAAAAGTTGTGTTACAACGAGTTCAAAATCCATTAAAACACAGAGTAATTATTCTCACCACACTAGTCACATATAAAGAGTTCAAGTCACGCTTGGATCACAACTTCACCACATATACTTAGTTTGTCACTGCCGATGATCAAACCGACAACCCACAATTTTTTACTTTTTATTTTAATCCAAAACCTATTAGTTTTGTAAATTTAAAAACTCTCACAACCCCTTATGTCTACAACACCACACTCTATCCTCCACCACGCCGACTAAGGAGTGGCTCCATGTCGTTGTCATTAGTTCACCACGCTCACCACTCTTATTGCTCTTATGACAATCTTTTCTCACAATATGTATGAGTATGTACTTACGATCTATTTATCCATACTATTTATGTGTAGTGAACAAGTTCGAAACTAATATTGTTTTGCTCTTAGTTAAACTTTTGAGCTAATTTGGGATTTCTAGTGACACTTGTCTATATATCATTATAAATGATTAGTTATTATAGAAACTCAAAAGTTCTATCAATTAGGTATCAAATCAAATGCTAAGAGTTCTTTTTTATTTTATTTTTTGAATGGCAAAAATACAAACAAGAAATTTCGGCATTGTCATAAGAGTAACATTTTGGCATTGCCATCATCCCGTGTCTCTATTCAAACAAGAAGAGTTCTTTTTTTTTTTAAATAGAAAGGTGGTGAAAATTCTAATAATAAAAGTTGAAAAATCATCAATTAACTCCTTTGGTAACACTTATGTTTTTTTTTTCTTTTATGCAAAACAATAATGGAAAACCGTGTGATATGAATGAGAGAAAGGTACACAAAAAAACATATTACAGCACCACCATCATCATTTACCATGATTTAGGTTTGGGATGAAGCCAAAAAAAGAGTTGGATCGTTTTCAAATTGAATGAGAATAGGCCATGGGTACTCGATTACATGTACAAATGAGACAAAAATGGAAACCTAACCTCATTCACTCCCCAACCACATTCTTAATTAACCTGATGCTCTCTAACTCTTGTTCAATTTATGACTCACATGATCTTCATGTTAGCTACAATGGCAAACAGTTATCATGTTATGGAAACTGTTTAACGTTCAAATTACCCTTTTACCCCCTTAAAGAAGATCACAACACCAAATAAGGGCTTTCGGGACAAAAAAATTTCTGGACTACGGAAATCCGTTCCATTAAGTCCACTAGACGACAAAAAATGAATTTTTTTTCCCCAAAGTTTGACCATAACCTATAGGGACAACACCATCATTTATCGAGACAACATGTAGTCCCGAAAACTTCACTATGTGACAAACACAAGAGTCTCATGTTTTGTTTGTGTTTGACTACTATTTTTAGGGACAACCAGTAGTCCCTAAAACAACATGACGAAAATAAGTTGGAGGGAAAAATTGGCGCTCAAACTTTACGGGACTACATCTTTGTCCCGGTAAACGTGTTGGGTGAAAAAACTTCAGGGGACTACTTGTTTGTCCCGAAAACTAAATCTTACGAGACAACTACTAATTCGACAAAGATTTAGGGACTACTATGGTTGTCCCTAAAAAAACATGAAGAAAATAAATTGGAGGGAAAAATTGGCGCTCAAACCTTACGGGACTATATGTTTGTCCCGATAAATGTGTTTTTGGAAAACACTTCAGGGGACGACATGTTTGTCCCGATAACTAACTATTACGGGACAAACCCTAAACAATTGTAATTCGACAAAGCTTTAGCGACTACCACAGTTGTCCCAAAAAAATGTCACCACCGTGAAAAAATGGAGGAAATTTTTGCCGCCTAAAATGAACTTTTAGGGGACTACGTGTGTAATCGCGATAAGGCTTATGACAAAACATTAACATGTATAAATACTTTAGGGGACAACATGTAGTCCCTAAAAACACTAAAATGTAGTCCTCGGATGTTTACCGCCTAAAATTCCCGCTAATAAGGGCCGAGAGCACTTATCTTTACAAAATCTTTATATACATGCATCACCACTACCACATCCAATTCTTATCCAAATGGAGTGCTCATGTGGAGGTGGATATGTAGTGGTGAGACGATCACATCGACAAGGCAACTTTGGTAGACTTTACTATGTGTGTCCCGATTCAAAGGTCAACAAACAACTTCTTTTTTTATAAGTTCTTTTCCGAGACAGACAACACCTTCCGATTCTTCTTCGTGTGCAAGTTCTTCTTCAGGATCCTCTAGAGCTACACTTACTCCAAAAAACACAAAGTGCTCAAACTGCAAGCTGTTAAAGTTGAAGATAAAGGCAATGGAGGCAAAACAAGCCACGGAGAAGAACGTAGGTAAAGACACTACAACTTTAAATCACATTAAATCAAATACATGAAGATACAATGCATAAACCATTTATAATAATGCATTTAGTATAAATTCCAATGGTGCAAAACATAAACACAACTTAAAAAGGGAGATAAACACACATACACTTAATGTGTTGACATACACATTTTTATTCGGGAACACATAACACACCTTAAAAACGTAGGTAAACACACTACAAAACGTGGTCGTTAAAAGGGCACATTCCCTAAAAACTTTTCAATGAAAAGTAGCTTGTCATCAGCACCCTCATCTACCTCCCTTTCAAGGTGCTGCAGCCTAACTAGCAATTCACCGTCTCTTTATGTTAACTCTTGCAAATACTCAATTGACTTATCCTTATTGATAACCCAATCAGGAGAAGCTTGGAGTTCTTGAATAAAGCCGTTGTATTCGTCAATGGTACTAGTTAACCTAGCACTCACTTTGCTAATCATGCGTGCAAGCCAGAGGTCAGCATCCTTTGCCCTGAAGAAATACAAACTCAGAATATCAGTCTAATTATGAGATTGGACCGAATCTCTCAGCTCAACAATCCTTCTCAAGTTCCACATTTGTTTGTTGTATTCTTGTTCTATGCATTTGAATAACAGTGAATTGATTGGTCACCATTAATCATTGACTATATGAGCTAGTACGTGTCACGTGTGTAGCTAGCTATCGTCCCTTTTCATACATATTGATTGACTCGTTTATAGATGTGCATTAAATAAACATTTTGTTATTCAAACGTTTATTATGAAGTTTATTATGGAGTTTAATATTTTATAAATAATAATTACTTGATAATAAGAAATTAAAAGTAATTATATTATTAATATTAATATACTTTGATTAAATGTAAAAACATATTTTTAAAGATCCGATATCGTAATTAAGTAATATGGTTAATAATCGTTTGCTGTTATAACGGAAAGTTATAACAACGTAAACACTAAACTAACACTAAACATTGAATTAATTTATATATTCATTAACAACTTATACCTAACATAATTTAAATTAATTTATATATGATTATTATATATATTTTCATTATTATATATATACCTAATATTAATATTATTGATAATAACAATATATTTTATAAATATTTTTTCATCTAAATTTTTTACCAAAAAGTTTTCCCCACCAAATTTCCCTCCCATTATTTTCCCAAATTTTTACAATATTTAACTAAATCTTCACTATCTCTTTTTCTATTTTTTTACAAACACCAAACCACCATTTCACCCTCTCTCTCTAATATAAACAACATCCATTTATCTTCCCCTCACCACCACCACCACCGTCTGCTGCCGCCTGGCCGCCGTGACCCACTCGCCTGCTGCTGCCTGCTGCCACCGTGACCCGCTGCCCCCTCACGCCACCATCACATGCTGCCACCACACGCCACCACCACATGTTGCCTCCACACGCCACCACCACCTGCTGCCATCACACCACCACCCGTCGCCTGCTGCTACCACCGCCACCTGCTGCCGCCATGATTTTTATATTTATTTTATTTAGTTTCGATTTAAAAATCTGTAATATATGATATTGTTATTTACCTTAAGTTTTATTATTGATTGAAGATTTATGGTTTTTTTTATCTATTTGTGATTATGTATAGAAAATGGTTATATATATATATATATATATATATATATATATATATATATATATATATATATATATATATATATATATTTGATTGATTTTTATTTTTGTATTTATATAGTTATAATTATGTATTGGTATATTGAAATAAAAAATAAATGTTTTTAATTAAATAAGATAATTAAATATATTAATTAAAATAAAATTATATTTACTAAATATATTTTTTAATGATTTATCAAATATATTATTTAAAAAAAATAATTAATAATTAAATAAATAAAATACACTAACATAATTCTTTAAATAAATAATAAATAAATAATTAAATAAATGGGGTTGAAAAAGTCAAAATTGTTGGGACAATGTGTAGTCCCGAAAACACTGTCCTCAGAGGTTTGGAAAAAAACTGTTGAGACAGATTGTAGTCCCGAAAGGCATGTCACTCGACGTTTTTGAACACTTTCAAGGGACATAACGTAGTCCCGAAAGATCCGTACCAACAAAAACCGTCGACGTGGCCGGTCAACGCGTCGTCCCGATAATTCAAAATTGTTGTCCCGCTAACTTAATGGGCAGAGCAGTGGGGATTACGCTTCTCGGGACAATATGTCGTCCCGATAGGTTTTTCGGGACTTCAAACAGGATTTTTCGGGACTACATCAGTCAAAATCCAGTTTTTGGTGTAGTGGAGGCAAGGCAAATTTTATTTCAAGATAACACTGACCGAACCACGCGACCCGCCCAAATATCTATATTGTATATGTTATAGAGAAGTCATTTTGCTTTGTTTCAAAAGACCGAAATACCCTTGTATCAGTTAGGCATATTCTTGAAATTGCTCATGAAGTAACTAAGCCAGCATCCAAGTTTGAATTCAACAATGAAATGAGTTGTCTTTAGTTGCCATCATGATTTTATGTCATTGATTACACAAGACTAAAATGAAACTCTTATCATGATTGCTCATGTTAACTAAAGAACAAAAAGGGAAGGTTTTAGGATCCAAACAAATAATAAAAGGTTTAAAAGAGAAAGTAGAATGTTGGATCATTTGTGCCACCCTAATTTTTACTTAGCTAAGTTTGATTAATACCAAACATTGTACAAGATTTACTTCAATAAGTATATGTTACTATAACATTAATATTGTTTTGTTATAGTTTTTAAACTCAATTAGGAAAAAGATATATCTTTATATGGGTCCCACTACTTGTTCTTAGTCTTTGGATTGAAAACTTTGATCAAGAGAGGGCTAAAAGTAGAAATGAGAACTCTCTATTTTGTGTGATTGAGTGTTATATTTGATCTCTTTTTGCTACTACTTGTGATTTGTGTATATGGGAATAAGAGGGACATTTGGTCCTTGTAATTATGAGTTATCTTTTCATCATTATGTTTTAGGTTGGTCCAAGAGAAGTGGTGGTCAAACATGTAAATGTGTGAATTAGTGACATTTTTCTTTTAATTAAATACCCATTTTACCCTTTATACACACACATACAACTGGTACACGATGAAATAACCATTTGCCTAATTGGCCTATATATCTTCATTTCATCCAAACCCTTCTAACACACACATTGGAATTAAGAAGTAAATAGAAAATGTGTGTTAACACTTCCAAAGGGAACCTATATCTCCCTCCCCACCGAGAACAACTCCAAATGTCGAACGCTGGCTTTCACAATCTACAAAGGTTAGCTACATATATGTATCTTAATAACATGCAACCATGTTCTTTATAACATATGCTTTAGGTCGATCTATATAGAAATGACATTTCCTTAAATGTAACAGGAAAAGAGTTATGGGGACAAGAAACCAATCAAGGATCTTGTTTGTGAGGTTGAAAAGAAAGATGGCGATGAAGAACTTGAAGTTGTACATGCAAAACCAATGCATCATGGCAGAGAATCAAAAGCTTAGAAGAAAAGCTCTTCTTCTCCATCAAGAAAACCAACTCTTGTTTTCTCAACTCCAAAATGTCAAATTACCCAACAAAAACAACACACCAATGTCATAGTTTAGCGCGCGAAATCGATCTTATATATGATCAGATTCAAGTTTTAATCTTTTCATTGATTATATATTTACTATAGCTATTAATATATATAATTTATCGTTAGTCATAGTCCTGATTAGGGATATGGGAATCGACCCAAAATATTAGTTTATGTATGGTTTAAATTAGTAGTGATAAAGTCGATCTTATAACATTTAAAGTGACATATTAAGGTTACATGTCTACTTTAGAAGTAATATGAATGACTCCTTTCTCTTTCTTTGAGACTCCCTCTCTCCCTCCAAGAAAGCTGTAAATTGATTTCAATATAGAAAGGGTATATTGGGTTTTATGCTTTTCATGAGTAGTGTGATGATATTTGAAATTTTGTGTGGATGTCACAAAATCTAGCCAAATTTATAAAGGTGAAGTCGTTAGATGCATCTTGATGTGCAAGTTTTGTTGTATAACATACAAGTAATCATAACAATATTGATCATCAATTTAGAGTTATGGGGTGTGCAAAAATATAAAAAAAAATACACTTTTCTTTTATTCGGTCATTCATCATTATATGAAGAGTTAATTACACCATTTTTCTCTTACCAATGTGTCACTTTTCTGTCATATTTTCTGAAAAATTACATGGATAATCCTTTATTTTGAATTTCTGCATATTGATAGTCCTTTAGTCTGTTAGGGTTAACTCAATTCTATTAGTTATATCACAATGACCAATTTACCCTTTTTGTCTTATTCGCAAAGGACCATCCGTATAATTAACTCTTAAAAATCAATAAAATTGAATATCATTTCCTAATTTAAATTTATAAAGAATATCAATATAAGTTGATGTTCATATTTTCTGGCAATAGGATCCGTGACCACATGTTTTTAATCATTCAACATAAATCAGTTGCCTACAATCAAACAAACACAAACATAACATCGGTTCTCCGGTGACGCGTGTGTCGTCTTCTCGATTAATTCCGACGATTCCTAGACCTAATAAGCTGGGCCGAGATATATCTCAGTCTATGCCGTTGAAATTTCAGCAATCGGCACCGGTGAACGTTCCGATGTTTGCGAGAAAGCCGATTAGCGGCGGAGAGCTAGCAGACGTGGATATCAACAAAGATGATGAAGAGGAAATGTTGCCTCCTCATGAGATTGTAGCTAGAGGCTCGTCGAAATCGCCTCATACGACGTTTTCGGTTTTGGAAAGGGCTGGAAGGACACTGAAAAGGAGGGATCTTCGATTAGTTCGGAATGCGGTGTGGCGTAAAACTGGTTTTCTTGATTAAATTTTGATTTACTAGTTGTTTGTCTGCTGCTGCTGCCTTTGGACTAAGAAGTTGAAGTTTTTTTTTCATCTAAGCTTTTGCAGTCTTTGATATATAAATATTTTAGTAAGTAGAGAGAGTAAGGTGGGGCATATGTTTTCGTTTTTCGTAATCAATATTGCTAGGACTTATCTACTGTAATTTCTGTTAATGTTCATAAAAATTGGCAATTTAGCTTTCTGCATTTTCATCTGCTGTCATGATAATTATACAACGTTGTTTGCTTTATCTTGCAGATGTCTTCCTTCCCTAAGTGATTAATGAAAATTACACGGATGGTCCTTTACGAATAAGACAAAAAGGGTAAATTGGTCATTATGATATAATTAACAGAATTGAGTTAACCCTAACGGACTCCTTAGTTAGTAAGCTAAAAAGCGGTTAAAATAAGCTAACTCGGAACTCCTTAGTTAGTAAGTGTTCTTAGTAATGGAGAAATAGATATTTGATTTAACTCGATGTACCAAACTAATTGATACATATATACACAAAGTAACTAGCCAACTATTTTGCAAACTAACAAATACCCGACACTACAAAAAGATAGTGAATTTTATACACTTAGTTTTGCACACTTATTTATTCAAATATACACGCTTTAAAGTGTTTAAGAATAACAATTTCACGCTTTCTCAAGCGTGAAGATAAATGGTGACACAAAAATATGCCGGGTTGTAAGCATGGGCATATCATCATGAGCACATTTGCAAGTATGTAAATATCACTTATATGACCACACTTAGAAGCATGACGAAATCCCCTAATATGTGCACACTACACTTACAAGCATAGAGAAATCACTTAAATGCTCACACTTACAAGCGTGAAAAAATCTCTTAAGTGTCTACTATTAGAGTATGTTAGCTAGTATGACACAACCTAAATGTATAGACCTGGTAGGGTCCGTTAATAATAATCATGTTGTGTAGTGAAATCCTTCTCATGATAACATATTATTATTATTATTGATGACATATATATGATTACACATTGCACAATGAAACTCTAATACTTAACGGGTCCTAGCTCATCTATATATTTAGGTTAAGCCATACTAGCTAACGTACTCTAATATCTACACCTATAAGTATGTATAAATCACTAATATCTCCACAACTACAAGCATGGAGAAATCCCTCAAACAAATCCTAGTCTACATTTACAAGCGTCGATAAATCATGTAAATGTCCAAATCTATAAGTGTCAGAGAAATCTCCATGGATAATAAGCATTTAAAATCGTAAAAACATGGCCATGGATTTATGAAACAAAATTAGATTATAAACAATAAAAGATGTTATTTAAAAAGAAAAAGCAACATGTAGCATTCACATCCACCTTAAAATACATCTAAAAATCCCAGCAACAAAATCACATGACTTTGGACTTAAAAAGTAATAACATGTAACATTCAGGGCATGCTTGGTTTGAAAAAGGGAATGGAAATGGGAAAGGTAATGGAAATATAATGGAATGATTTGATTAACTACTTTCATTAACCTCAATTTGTAGGGGAATGGTTATTAGTTATTAGTTGACAATGATTGATTAATTTACAACAAACCAACTTATATCAATCAATATCATTTCCATTCATTAACTCCTAATACCTCCAACCAAGCATGTCCTCAGATTTATTGTTCACTTATAAGTGGCACAACACGAAATATGATTCACCATATACAACATCAATAATATACATCATCAGCATTAAAACGATCTTTTTATTTTCTTCTGTAACTGAAACCAACAATTAATCAAGCAATGTTCATCAAATTTAATACATGCTAGATTTCAGTTCCACAAGAATAAAATATAATAAATATTTTCTTGTTTGATTGAAACAGAATGAAAATGACGTAATGTTCGTTTTTGTCTAAAATAACTAAGAATCGTCATAACAAATGTGAAGAGAACGATGATGTTGAGCAACATGAATAACATGGTAAACAAATTACTTGTTGATGCTCTCTACGATGATACAAGGGTTTAATTTATCTAGATTGAACTTGATCCTTATAAATTGTAAATTGAAGAAATTCACGTGCGTGCTCGGTTTAATAGTAATCATACTATTATATATATGTAAGTCTATTGTTTCACCCGTAGACCGTAGTGACACTTAGACTTTATTGGGCTTATTGTTTGAAAATCCATCGAACTTGTTACTGAAAACTATTGTATATATTCAAGTTTTAAATGTTTTAATGTATGCGTTAAACTTGTATTAAGAGCAATTGTGTGTATATGTTTACCTTCTCTCTAGGTCACCGGTAATTATAAATTTTTAATATATATTTTAGTGATGTGTAATGCCATGTAGGATGCCATTTCACAAAATTAACACATTTGACTTTACATTTGACTTTTACAGTTTTAATTTTATCAACACAATTATTCCAACCCCACAACTACTCCGACCACCATTTCCCCTCTCCAAATATGGCAGCCAACACCAACAATTTGGCAGCCACCACCACCAAATCCGGCAGCCAACACCAAAAATTTGGCAGCCAAGGGCATCGGTTCTCAATCAGTCCCATATATTCTTTCCACTTTCCATATTCCTGAAACCCCAAACCAGCATAAAAAATGGCGGGTAGGAGAAAAAACGACGGCGACGGTCCGCATCTCCAACATTCCCCGATCAGTGACAGCCGGCGAGCTCCTCACCTTCCTCGAATCCCACACCGGAAAATCCACCATCTTCGCCTGCGAAATCTCCTCCGACCACAAACTGGAAATCTAGAGGCTTCGGTAGAGCCCAATTCGAAACCCTGGAATCAAAATCCAAAAGCCATCTCCCACCAAATCCGGCAGCCAACACCAAAATTTGGCAACCACCACCATCCAACTACGAGACAACCACAATCAACTTTGGCAGCCACTATTTCCAACTGTCGCATATTTCCGAAGTCCCATCCATATTCCTACAATTGCGTCTACCACAAACAATCAATTAAAACTCCTTCAAACGAAACCAAATCGAACCAAAATCTGATTTCGAACTATAAATCCAATTAATCCGAAGATATTGACGCGTTAATGATGACAGTGATAGCAACTGGCATTATGTTGGAGATGGCGATGATAGAAACTGGTGGTCGTATGTTGGAGATGGAGAAGGTGTTTATGTTAATTAATTTTTTTTATTTTTTTTTGTATTATGGTATATGTTTTTGAAGTGATTTAATCAACTATTATTATTAATATTTATGTATGTAAATAGTCTAAATAAAATAGAAAAAAAAAGTTTAAAGAAAAACCTATGCCACATTAGCCAACAAAAGGTTTCAGGTAAACTTATACACTCAATAGCTATGTATTGTAAATCAATAAATACAATAGATATTTTAAAATTTGGATACATACAATAGTTTTTAATGTAAAGTTTAATGTATTTCGAAACAATTAACCCGACTTTATTTAGCTTAATTTAGTTATATGTTGTATATAACTAACAAGTAAACATACTTTAGAACTGATTATTTATTAATTATTTATAGCGGTTAAATAATTATTTAAATAAATTAATAAATATTTATATTTATCTATATTAATAATCGGCTAATAGAAAATCGGGAAAGAGGAGTTGTATTTGGAAACAAATACATTACCACTGTGTTCAAGAGATTTTTTTTTTCCTGAAGAAATAGAAAGAAAGGAAAAGAAGTAGGAAGAAATAAAAATAAAAACGTGTTAATGAGTTTTTAAGTGGAGAGAAAAGAAAGAAGTGAAATGAAAATTTGTTCCATTTTTCTCTCCAAACATTCCTTCCAAAAATGAAAAGATTTGAAAGAAAATATGTTTTAACATTTTTAAAAACTTAATCCCTAAATTATCTTTAACCCAATAGATCTCTTACATACATGTCTATTTTTTTTTTTTTCATTTTTACTCGAAATTACAACCAAATCGAATCGAATTGTGATTTTTTTTTTTTAAATAATTTATCATATATTTGTTTTCTCTTAATTAATTCGTGTATTGTGTAATGCTCGTTTGTTCTTGTTAAGTTTTTTTTATAAAGTTCATCTATTGTATCTTTGAATGTAGATTAAACTTTGATATGAGTTTTTTTTTGTCTTTCTTTTCTTTTCAAATACCTCTAACTCAGGAACTCATTTTTGAAAAAATAATCTCCTTTCTTCTCTCTTCTTTTGTATTAAATTATTTTCTTTTAACTTCTCTTCTTCCCTTACTAAACTTAGGAACAAAGTGTACTTGGGGATTAAGTTAGGGTAAACCTAATTTAATAACCTTTACTTACATGTTTAATGTTAAGGTTTTTTCTCTTCCTTTTTTTTCCTTCCTCTTCCCTTTCGACCGAACATACACACGATTGTTTTGATCTTCAAACACAAGAAGAAACTAGAAACTGTTCGTTCGTTTGTGATTCTGGTTACTTATTCGGGCTAGGACTCGATTTTAGTCGGCGAAGTGTCGTGTGGATACCGCTAAGGGTTTTGTTGGGAAAATCAATGATTTAACCAAGTTAATAAATCTGTTTATTAAAGTCGTACTTTTTGAGTCTGAGTAACTTTGAGTCTGAGTGACGAAAGAGACTAAGGCATTGTGGAGCTGACTACTCAGCTCCATAATGAAACGTAACACGTTATTTTAGGTATGTTTGTTAGACTAAATCTTCTATCCTTTTAGAAGATTTACTAGGATTCGTATTAATCAGCTCACTATTATTGTGTATAAATAGTGAGCTTGACTATTGTAAACGTTGAACTTTTCTAATCAAAATAACTGTGTGTTATTCTCATTACTACGTTATTATAATTCGCTATAATATACTGAGAACTGAGTGATTGAACGGTTTGTAACAATTAACATCTAATCTAAATACTTATTTGTAATTGATTAGCTAGTGTTTGAGATCTTATTGAGACCTAACAACTGGTATCAGAGCAAATAAGATTTAAATTTTAATAAATTTACCAATCTTAAACGATCAATACATATATCTCAAATACAATGTCATCATCCTCTACACCTGCTATGGCTGGAAAACGGCATTCCCATATTCAATGGACATAATTTTGCCCATTGGAAAACTAAAGGCTGAATGACACTTATCAGGAATCCCATGAAGAAATGATGAGAACCATTGAAGAAGGGACCAATCATTCCAGGAAACAGATTGAAGAAGTTAAGGAGGGAGGACCAAGTTGTTCAACGTGCAAGATGAGTTCAAACTCCAAAATCACAATGGGCTGATCTTGACAAACTGTTATACAATCTAGATCCAAGAGCAAGAAGCATTCTAGAAAATGTTGTGTCTGAGCAATCTTCTCAAAGATTGCCGGTTGCAGATCTGCTAAAGAATTATGGGACACAATTGTATCCTATGAAGGTGTACTATAGTTAAGAGAGCAAAGATTGAATAGCCTGATTAGAAATTATGAAAATTTCTATGTGAAAGAAAAGGAAACATTGGCTGATGTGCATACAAGGTTTCAAATCTTGTTAAATGATTTGTCAGCTCTAGGCTAATAAAGGATGATGATGAAGTGTGCAAGAAATTTGTTGATATCTTGCCAAATAAATTTGAATCAGTAATAACATCTCTTGTGGTTAGTGAGAAACTGTCCACCTACAAGCTGCCTGGTCTCTTCGGATTAACTATTAAACTTTGAAGAATCTCAAGAGAGGAAGAAGATAAACACTCGAAGAACTGCAAGAGACCCCTGAAGCTGCATAGTTGCTACCAGTAAAAGGAATAAAGAGATTTATTCTAAAGCTGACTCATCTGAGTCTGAGTCACACTAGACTCAGAATCAGATGATGAAACTGAGGTCAAAAAAGCTGAAAATCAGGCTTGCCTTGTTGACTATGAAAGCTGGAACAGAAGACTGGTTACAAAGGAAAGAAAACCTTTCGACTCTAAAGAAGGTAAATGTTTCAAATGCAATGATTATGGTCACATGGCTGCTGATTGTAAAGTGAAAAATGCTCAGACTGAGCACTGGATGAGGTTGCTGAGAGGGCTCAAAGATATAGAAGGAAGTATCTTAAATACAAGAAAGGCCAACAGTTCAACTACTCAAAAGCCTCAAACTGAGCAGAAGGCATTCTTCGCTGAAGAATGGTTAGATGAGGAAACTATCATCTGATGAAGATGAGGAAGTGGTGGATAAGTGTTTAATGGCATTCGTGGAGGAATTGACTGAAGCTGAGAAGTCTGCATCTCAGTTTGAGAAACATCCAAAGGAAGCTGAGAGACTGAGCCACAATTCAGACTGGAACAAATCAAAGCTTTACAAGGTACATAACTTTAATACATATACAAATGAAACAAAAACTTCAAATGTTTGAGTATATCTTTATTGATTTGACGAAGAACAATCTGATTTAAAACAAAAGATTAAAGATCTTGAAAATGTGTCAAAAACTAAAGATGATAAGATCATAGAACTAGAAAATTATAAAATTCTATTAAATGCTCAGACTGAAGCTTATAGTGATCTTGCAAAAGAAACTATAAACTGAGAGAGGAAACTGAGCATTATAAAAATTTGTAAAGCATGGTGTATATCATCTTTAAAAAATGAGGATTGTTTAAGCAGACAGGTACCCAAACAAGTCCAAGCTGTGTTGGGTGAGACCTTTAGTCTGAAAAAGCATATGACTGAAGAGGAAGAAGAAGCTGAACGAGAAAAAATTATTTTCAAACCTGATATTCTCCCAAATACTTTCACGTATATGAAAGGAGATCAAATTAGGATGTCAAATGCTTTTGTCAAACCTGTAATATCTCAAGTTTTAATAAAGTGATACTTCAACTTCTTCTCAGACTGAATGTGTTAATTTATCTGAAACTGATACAAATGTGCATGGTGAAATATCCTTTGCATTTAAATAATGTTTTACCCAAGGTTGTGAGTAAACCTAATATTTAGAGTCAAGTCAGTTCCAAATCCCTAACACAAGCCATGCAACAAAAACCATTGATAAATTGGGAAATCAATTGTTGGAACTGACTAACATCGTAAAAACTTAGTAAGAAATAAATCACCTCATCACATCAGCCCAAAGAATCCTCCTAAGAGAACATGCTACCAATTGTGGTGAAAAAGGACATGAAGCTGTATTTTGTAAGCAACTGACTCAGACTCGACCACATAAAACATTTTTCAAAAGTCAGTTTCACAAAAACCTCGGCCAGTTCCTTCATACAGAAGTCAGTCTCACCAAACTTTAAGTCAGTGTCATCCAAATCAAATCATGCTTGCCTCAAAAGCAAAGACAAACCTTTCAAACTAAACCAAAGTCAGTCAAAAACATCAAAAACAAGTCAGTTCCAAGTCCTGTCAGTCTCAAGATACTCCATGCAAATATAGTGTGGAGTTATAGGTCACTATTCCATTAACTGCATGAAAGAACTCAATAAATGGAATTACATCAGCTCTGACACTGAATGCAAGATTGAACCTAAACTTAAATCCGTTTCAGTTCATGGATCCACTCTTAAGTGGGTACCCAAAAGGAACTAATTTTCCTTGTTTCATGTGCTGGACTCTTCAAAATGGTATCTAGATAGTGGAGCATCAAGGCACATGACAGGAATGAAGTGTTTCTTGCAAGACTATAAAGAAGAAGCTGGGCCTCAAGTGAGATATGGTGACAACGGGGTGTCAACGACACGAGGATATGGAAAGATTCATGCTGGAGCTGTCACATTCAAAAGAGTTGCTTATGTAGAAGGTTTACAACATAACTTACTAAGTGTAAGTCAAATCACTGATGAAGATCATGAAGTCAGATTCAGAAAGCAAGCTGGAATAATCTACAGTGCCAAGGGGAAACCATTGCTACTTGCCAAAAGAGAAAGAGATGTGTATTTTGTCTGGATCTGAGTACAACCAATGATGAGGCTGAGACATGTTTGTTCACAGAAAACTAAAGAAGAACTTAATTGGCTATGGCATCGAAGATTATCACATTTAAACTTCCAAAAACATAAATGCCTTGTCAAAAAGTAAATTGGTTAGAGGTCTTCCTGAACTGACCTATACCAAAGACAAGGTTTGCTCAGCTTGCGTGCTTGGAAAGCAAACCAAGACTCACTTCCCATCCAAAATGTTGCGCTCAATAGATGAACCTTTATTCATGCTACATATGGATCTGTTTGGTCCAATTGGGATTGAGAGCCAAGGAGGAAAGAAATACACCCTTGTGATTGTAGATGAATTTACTAGATTTACTTGGGTCATATTTTTAAGGGCTAAAAGTGATGCAGCAGAAGAAATCATCAGTCTGATCAAAAGAGAACAGCGACAAAAGAACTCTCTTGTTAGACAGATGAGGAGTGATCATAGAACTGAGTTCAAAAATTTAGATAGATTTTTGTGATCAATTAGGAATAGTACAAAACTTTGCCTCAGTTCGAACACCTCAACAAAACGGAGTTGCAGAGAGAAGAAATAGAACATTAATTGAAGCTGCCAGGACAATGTTATGTTATGGGAACATGAAGATAAAATTCTGGGCTGAAGCTGTGAACACTGCCTGCTTCACACAGAATAGATCCATCATCGTGAAGACACATGGGAAAACGGCATATGAATTGTATCATAACAAAGTCCCCTTCCATTCATTATTTTCATATTTTGGAAGTCGATTGTATATTCTGAATCAAGGGATTTGTTGTGTAAGATGTCTCCTAAAGCTGATGAAGGATTGTTTGTTGGATACTCAAGCATCGCTAAAGCATTCAGAGTATATAATGAAAGAAGGAGAGTTGTGGAAGAAAAGTATCAATGTTACTTTTGATGACACCACTCAGTCTGACAAAGATGAACAGTCATCACAGACTGACATAGCCACTATCAATCAGCTGTGATGAATTACTAGTAACAACGTTTGAAACTGACTCTCATGCTGCAGATCAAAATGATGAAATAGCACATCAAAATCAAGAGTCTGAGAGTGAAGCTGATGAATCAACCTTAAAAAGTGTCCCTGATATTGAAACAAATGAGTCTAATGAAACTGATGAAACTCAGACTGAAACCCCTCAGTCTGGACCAAACTCAGATCCAAAATACTCAGTCTGATGACACTCAAATTGATGACACTCAGTCTCAAGCAGATGCAGTTCCACACAGTGAGATAGGAAACATCAAGACTCTCAAGGGACATCCTATATCATCAGTAATTGGTTCATTAAATGAAGAAGTCAAAACCAGAAGAAATAATGCTACAACTAACTTTTGTTTTTATACAAACCTTCTTGAGTTTGATGGAACCAAAGAAGGTTGAAGAAGCTCTATTAGATGAAGACTGGGTTGATGGTATGCAAGAGGAACTTGGAGAGTTCATAAGAAACAATGTTTGGAAGTCCCACGCCCTCTGTTTAAAACTATCATTGGACTCAAATGGATATTTAGAAATAAATATGACAAAGATGGAGTGGTGATCAGGAATAAAGCACGGTTGGTGGCTCAAGGATACAAACAGGAAGAAGACATTGATTATGATGAAACTTTTGCTCCAGTGGCCAAAATTGAAGCAATTCGCTTATTTTTAGCATATGCAGCCTTTAAAGACTTCTTGATATATTAAATGGATGTGAAAAGTGTTTTTCTGAATGGTGATTTGCAGGAGGAAGTATATGTCAAGCAGCCTCCAGCTTTTGTTGATCCTAACTTTCCTGATCATGTTTTTAAATTAAACAAAGCCTTATATGGTCTCAAACAAGCTCCTAGAGCTTGGTATGATACCCTATCTGATTTTCTTCTTAAAAATCAATTTAAAAGAGGATCAATTGATAAGACACTTTTTATCAAAAAGGAAAAAGGACATGTGATTTTGGTACAAATATATGTTGATGACATTATATTTGGTTCCACTAATGAGAAATTGTGTACATGGTTTTCAAACCTCATGTGTAGTGAATACAAGATGAGCATGATGGGAGAACTCATATTTTTCCTTGGTCTACAAGTAGAACAAAAGAAAGATGGAATTTTCATAAATCAAAGTAAATATGTTCATGATTTAATAAAGAAATTTGGTTTTGAATCATGTTCTGAAATGAAAACGCCAATGAGTACTTCTGATAAGTTGCATAAAGACAACACTGGAAAGTCAGTTTGTCAAGCTACTTACAGATGTAACTGCTAGTAGACCTGATATCATGTTTTCTACATGTCTATGTGCACGTTATCAAGCTGACCCAAAGGAATCCCATCTTAAAGCTGTCAAACGAATTTTCAGATATCTTAAGGGTACTCCAAATCTTGGCCTATGGTACCCTAAAGATTCTGGTTTTGAACTAATTGGCTACACAGATGCAGACTATGCAGGGTGTAGATGGGACAGAAAAAGTACATCAGGGGGGTCAGCTTCTGGGAGGAAAACTAGTTAGTTGGTCAAGCAAGAAGCAAAACTCAGTCGCAACTTCCACAACTGAAGTTGAGTACGTGGCTGCAGGGAGCTGTTGTGCACAGTTACTATGGATGCAACATCAATTGGCTGATCTTGACATCACGATTCAAAATACTCCAATCATGTGTGACAACAAGAGTACTATTCAAATAACTGAGAATCCAGTATTTCACTCCAGGACAAAAACACATTGAAATAAGACATCATTTTCATTCGAGACTGTGTGGAGAAAGGAAAAGTCAGACAGGAGTTTGTAGCCACTCATGATCAGTTGGCAGACATCTTCACGAAACCTGTGAGTGAGGACAAGTTTTTCTATCTGTTAGGAGAACTGGGCATGTTGAATCCTTAATATGTCACAAAAAAGCAAATTTCAGTCTGACCTTTTAGTCAGCTCGAGACTTTTCAGTCTGACCATGTGCTCAGACTGAATGTCCTTTTCATAAATATTTTTTTAAAGTTTTTTTTTCTTTTCATCAGTCTGTAAAGTTTTTTTTTAAATATTTTTTTTTGTTTTGTTTTTCTTTAGGGGTCAGTTGCAATTATTTTTCAAACTCTGGGGTTATAATTGTCAATAGTATCAAACTGCATAGACTATATGGAAAGTTTCCTAACTAAGTTACTACAATTTCCCTCCGTTTAGTTTAAATTCAACTTAATTTCAAATTTTAACCTAATTCTTATTTTCTCAAATCTTTTTCTTGTAATCTCTTCAATGGCGGATATGAACATGATCCTTCACATTACTCCACGCATGATTCCTGGTGCTAATTTTCACAGTAGGGTTCAAATCAGGGATAACAATAGGGTGGCCACTACCGATATTCCCGCCAATCGACAGAACAGGGGATTTGAACAACTGTGTCAGTTCATGAAATCTCATCCACTCTATGGCGCGTATTTTTGTGAAACGGTGATGTACCCACCGGTTTTATGTGAGTGGTGGTACACCTGCACCGCTAATGATGAAAAGACTGCACTTACTGGCACGTATAATGATGGAAGACAGACTCTTACCATTACTGAGGAGACCATTCGCGCAACACTATTGCTTCCCACCATTCTTGAAGCAGGTGAAGGGGGATTTCAGGCCAAACTGACAAAACAGCAAGCTCGAGCGGAGGCATTCCCTCTAATTGGTCAGCCTGAAATCCAGGGCGTAATCGAATATAAATTCGTCACAGGGAAATGGAAATTCCTTTTTTCCAGTATTACACGGTGTTTGGGGGGTAAATCTTGGAGTCTTAATCAAATGAATGAATTTGAGACCCATCTTTTTCATTCAATGGTCACGGGTAGACGAATCTCTTACTCACAACTCTATTTTGACGAGATTCTCTCTCTTGCTTTAAAATCAAAACGACCGAATGATGTTCCATTCATTCGCGTTCTCTCACTCAGCTTTGAGGAGGCTCTGGGAAAAGAAGCTTATGAGCACCTTGATCAAACTTTTTATGTTGTGTGCTCTCTTCCAGACTGACTCCTAAAATTTTCACTTACATCAATATCTCTGAGGCTGAGACAGGTTTGACACCAGTTATGCTTCAGTGGATTGACAACCCTTTTATAGATCATGAACTCACTGAGTCTGACCATTCAGACTCAGGAGATCACAGTGAAGGAATTGACGAGAATCTGGCACCAAGCAGTCCTCCTTCAGATGCTGAGGTAGGGATTGGTGGGGCAGGGCACGATGTTGCAGTCTCAGGTATGGATATCCCTCTCTCTATCCCTCAGTCTGAGAGTATCCCCTCTCAGCCTGAGGTACAGTCCATCTCCAACTTGATGTATTAGCAAATCAAGCGACCAATCTATTGAACTCACCAAGTTCTTTTGAAAAAGCACTCACATCAAGCCCCACTATAAATCAAGCACTAATGGACTCACTTTTCCATGAGGCTGAGAGTTCTAAACTCCCCTCAAGTGTTGTAGATCAGTTCACCTTTCCTCTGCTAGAGCCTGAGGTGGAACTGACTACCCAGACTATCCAAAACCAACCTAGAATAGTCAGCCTGGAGAAACACGTTACTGCTGCCACACTGACACATGTGGTATGCATTGAAGAAGATATATCACTCCTGAATATCCCTGTACCTAGTATGGGACCACCCCCCTCAGTTTCACCACCTATTCCTAAGGCAATTTTCACTAGCTTTGTGCTAGTTCACGATAATGTACCACCAAACTTGTCTCACTCCTATGCACAAGTCGTCAATGCCTCACTTCCCAAACTGAGTGAGGTACAGACTTCCCCTTCTATGGCCAAGGATCATTCTCCTAAACAACAAGGAGGGAGTGAGGCTATACCAACTGTTCCCTTATCTACTGTTACTACTTCCTCTCAGTCTGAGGTTGCTATGACTGTTCCTTTGTTGTTACAGGCAATTAAGGACATGTCAACTCAGTTTGATATCAAACTGAGTGCAATGCAGACTGAGATACATGCTCTAAAATGTCAAAACTCTGTGGAGATGGAGGAGTTAAAAGGGATGGTGTTAAAACTCACATCTGAGATCAGTCTGACCAGAAAGGGCAAACAGATTGTTGAAGACTCTCCAAGGGATGCTCCGACTCAGGGGGAGAAAAATGTTACACCTACTGGTGAGTCTGACCTCCCCAAGCAGACTTTGAAAAGAAACAGAGATGACAGTGAGAAAAGATACTTCAAAACCTCAAGATTCAATCTGAAAACTGGTCAGACTGAGGACCATTATGAGACAAATTATAGTGACATATCCAGTGAATCTGAGAAAGAAGATCAAAGGAGTGACAAGGATGTCAAAGGAAAAGCTGCAGTTGATACTGAAACTGACACTGATACAGAAATGGAAGAGCCAACTGTTCAAGCTGAGGCAGAAACTGAAATGGAAAATCCACCTGTTCAGACTGAGACATCAATCAAAGAAAGACAAGCTGAAGCTGAAAAATTAGCAAAACTGCAAAGATATGCACGCAATGCTGGGATGACAGTTGAAAGCTACAAGGAATATGTCAAAGGTCTATACATGGAAAATTTTGATGCCACTCCCACAGAAACACAAGATCAGTGCATGAAAGCTGCTGAAACACTTGAAGCTGAGATGAAAGAGGAAGAAGAATTGGCAAATGATGAAGAACAGCAGAGGATAGAAGCTGACAGACAAATGGCTAAACAAGTATTAAGGGAAGAAGCCAGACTGGACTACATTGAATCAAACTTCATAATGAGGAGAAATGTAAACAAGATCCAAGACTTCGATTGTGTTGATACTGGTGGATCTGATCTCATGCTAACATTTTACTACAAAGGGGGGCTCCTTCAGAATTGTGGTACATAGAATGCATACCTTGGGATTAGAAGAATGGAAGGAAATCGCCAGTCTGAGCCCAAGAATAAACAACATTGCACACAGACTTGAAGTCAAAAGAGAAGCTATCTCAAATGTGAATGTTGCCTATTACTGAAGCTGATTCGGATGAAGACCAGAGCATTCTGCACAGTCAACAGAGTGAGAGCTGGGGCTAAATCACTTGGTTTAGAAACCAGCAGTATACATCCAGTTCCCAAGGGCTTAGTCTTTCAAGAAAGAACATATGTGAAGACTGATGAATATGAAGGCCTGTGTTATGTGGATTGTGGGGGAGAAGAATGTTTTCAAGCTAAGGACAGATTGAAAATGTCTTCTATATATCACTGCATTGCTCTTCTCAGTGAGTATGAATCTGACCAATGCATTCTCTTTCGTATGAAGCTGATCCGCTGGTTATTTAATAATCTTAGAAGAATTGAAGAATTGGGGACATTGATGGACAAAGTAGAACTAATCAAGAAAGAATATCAACTACTGTTCCACAAGTCACATGGTGAAATGGAGAAGCTGCTGGGATGGAAAACAGAAAGATTGCAATGGGCAAAAGAAGTGAAGAGGCCTAATCCATGGGATGTGCCAATGAAGCAAAAGAAAGTCTCCAAGAGAAGAAAGTAATTTGTTTTTATCACAAACTCTTTTATTTTACTTTGTGTTTAAGTTTGTGTTTGTTTTGGATATGTTCCATTGTAAAAGACTTTAATCTACACAGATAGGGGGAGATTGTTGGGAAAATCAATGATTTAACCCAAGTTAATAAATCTGTTTATTAAAGTCTTACTTTTTGAGTCTGAGTAACTTTGAGTCTGAGTGACGAAAAGAGACTAAGGCATTGTGGAGCTGACTACTCAGCTCCATAATGAAACGTAACACGTTATTTTAGGTATGTTTGTTAGACTAAATCTTCTATCCTTTTAGAAGATTTACTAGGATTCGTACTTATCAAGATCACTATTATTGTGTATAAATAGTGAGCTTGACTATTGTAAACGTTGAACTTTTCTAATCAAAATAACTGTGTGTTATTCTCATTACTTCGTTATTATAATTCCTCTATAATATACTGAGAAACTGAGTGATTGAACGGTTTGTAACAATTAACATCTAAATACTTATTTGTAATTGATTAGCTAGTGTTTGAGATCTTATTGAGACCTAACAGGTTTCGTACCCTTGGACCTTGCTTCAACAATATTGCAAAAATCATGAAAGTGTGTTCTTGATTCTTCATACAACATGACACAGTTGTGGAAGAATCGAGATCCTGAAATCGTTAACCATTGGATCGCCTTGAAATTTATGTTGTAGATAGAAGACACATGGATATACGTTCTCACTTTAGGAATTTTCGGTCAAAGTTTTGAGTAAGGAGATAAGTTAGTTCGAAGTTGTTGGAGTTTCTGGGAAACTTCTAAATCTCAATTGTGATCTAAGGTATATCTCTTTTCATGTATTTACCTGTTTGATTCACAGAGTGAAACACATGGATCCGCTTTAAAAAGCTAATTTAATAATAAATGTTATTTATTGCTTCCGCTATTTAATTTGATTAGTTTTCTTATGTGTATTTAATTAAAATAGTTTTAAAAATTATTTGATTTCCAACATCAATCAACTTCTATATGTTTGGTTCTAGGACGAAACACTAGATTTATAGCAATATGAAAAACTACCTTATTGTCACAAATTAATTTAGTGGCTACTAAAAAATCGACATATACACCCACAAATAAGATAAGATCAATATTAAGAAAAATTGGGGTGCATGTTTATGGAATTTTGTGGTCATGGTATAAAAATAAGAACTAGATATCTCAATAACTCGTATTATCACTTTTAAAAGGAGATTATTTAACCCTAATTGTGAGGGTATCATGCATATCACTTTGAGATAAGACCATGAGTTTTGGCCATAGTCTTGGTACAAACTAAGGACATTTTGCGAAAGAGTATTAGTTGTTTATCTTGTGTATATTCATGTCAAAATTTGTTCTATTATATAGAACTCCTAAAATTATGATAGTATTGTGAGAATTAAACCGACCATCAATATCTTAATAATAACAATCATAACTGTCATACTTCCTCCGTCCCATAAATTTTTTCCACCTTTCTATTTACGTTTGTCCCAAAAACATTGTCTTGTTTCTAAATATGATGGATAACAAAAATATTAAAACTTTCCATTTTGCCCTCAAAAATTAACTTTTTAAAATAAAAAAGTAACCGATGTCTTTATTGCAAGAAAAAATGGGCAATCTAATGAAAAATCACTTCATTAACTGCATCTATCATATTTCGACCGTTTTTTATTTCCAGACAATTTTTTGGGAACGGAGGAAGTAGTAGTTACATGACTAGTCATCAATGGCGTGTATAAAACCCTTTTAATTGATCAAAGCAGTTATAATCCAAAGGTTAACTCCAACGAAAAAATCAAGTTTTGTAGCCTAGTCATCAAACCCCCCCCCCCCCCCCCCCCCCCCACACATATATATATATATATATATATATATATATATATAAGGGGTGTTGTATCGGGACCCCCGTTAGGGCTCAACCCGATAGAACCTCACAATTGGGCACAACCCTCGTGACCCTTGTGAGAAATATGGTCCCATCAAGATATAACTTTTTACAAACTCATTATTGTGTTGACAACATATCAATTTTGAATAACGAAGAACATGTATTATTTGAATAAATTTAAAACGAAAGTATATATTGACATTTATTGTAAAAAAGATGGATTATGTATGAAACGACCATCGAGGTCTATCAATGTAAGTTTTAATAATTAATAATGATTGTTCAATGGATTTTGTATGTTATATAACTAATTCATTATTCGCTTTTTATCAATTCGCTTTAGAAAATTTATTTTTATTCACTTTATCCCTATTTCAAAGCTTCAAGTGGTTGAAGTTGTAATGAGTGTCGAAGATGGTTAAGTTCAACATATACCAACCTTGAAGCTTTGCGATGTTCGATAAAAGCCTACTAATCGGTGAAAGGAAATTATCTCAAGTGAAATGTTGGATAACAAAAATGCATGATTATATTCAAATATGCATTCATTAATTAGTTGTTTTATAGAACCCAATGATGTAAACCCGTTTGATGAATTAGCTTACATTGTTTGTGTTTTAGACCATGTTAAAAAAAATATTATTAAGTAAGGTGAATGTTTATATGTAAGTTGTTAGGAAATTCATTAACTAAATGAAGTCGGTTTTTTTTCTCCAAAATATCTCTATAAATAATTCATAACTATTAACTGACTTGATTTAGTTGTTTTTGTCAACCTTACAAAACTATTCGGCGTTTATATATTCTCGAATGGTTTGTCGTTGCATTGATAATAAAAATGCCATTTAGGGTTGGCTTCTTTAAATTTTCATAGTGATTTTTTAAATAACAAAAGACGTGTTCATTATGTTCAAGAATTTATTACAACCTATATATTGAGGTTTAATGTGATTTATGATATTTGGCTTTAAGACGATTGTTGAAATACATGAATGGAAGTTTTGAATATCTTCTCATGTTTTTTTCTTTATTCATTAATTCTATATTTATTTATCATTTTGAATATGTTCATAAAAGAAAAAACATTGAAGAACATAAAGTTTTGGCTTTTCAAAAATCAATTTAGTATGATTTATGGTGAATTACAAGTATGTATGACAATCCTAGAATAGAGATCTAATATAAATACACAAGGGTGAGCGAGATATTTGTCTCATACAAAATCGGTTTGTCTTTGGAAGAAATATAGTATACAACCGGTATGATATCGGTTCGATACCGATATCATGATAATTTTGTTCATCCTTGTACTCGTCCCGTGCTGAACGATCTATGCCATTATTTTTTAAACGTAGTACTAAATACGTACCGAATAAACTGGTTTTGGTTATGGTAGGTACTGGTAACGTTACCGTACCATGATACTCTCGAAGTGATTTGTTTGAACTTTGAATGACACTATTTATAGGCGAGAATAGGCTCTTGCTTTATCGACATGTCTTCTTCCTGGTGGGGCGTATATTGATCTGATTGAGCGTGTGTGCTTTAGGCTACAAACTATGCTTGGGGACCTTAAAAAGGTGCACAGTGAGTGGCAAAAATTGTGTACATCTTGTACGCACCAAATACATTTTCTTTTCTTTTCTCACCTTTTAATATCTAAGAATATTTTCTTGAGAACATTCATTTTTTTTCTAAGACTTAGAGATTGTATGTCGGTTTCTTAAAAGGTCTTGTTTCATTCTAGTATGAATGTGTTTTCTGAGTAGATTCTAGATGCTTTGGTTGACTACGAAATGTGATGTCTTTAGTCTGTTG
Source organism: Senecio squalidus (assembly GCA_910822075.1). Taxonomy (NCBI): domain Eukaryota; kingdom Viridiplantae; phylum Streptophyta; class Magnoliopsida; order Asterales; family Asteraceae; genus Senecio; species Senecio squalidus. The sequence continues at coordinate 48,044,935 of CAJVGC010000060.1, read as the reverse complement.
ACTTCAGACTTCGGTCACTGTTTTTCTATTTGGACAATTATAGTAGAAATATATGATATTCAAGGTTTTTTTTTATGATATATCCGTTTATATACATTAGTTGACCTTACTCTAAAGTATCGTATATTTAGAATCTTTACCCTTTGACTTAAGAATCTATTATTACCTTTGACAATCCTTTAAAATAAGTGTACATATATTTAACGCCTCTGATTTACAATTTGGCTGAGTCAAAACATATACAATGGTTACCGAAAGAGGCTTCATTAACCATATTACACAAAAGGGTTAATGCACCCAGGGGTCACTGTACTATTCGTGAAAATCCAATTGGGTGATTGAACAAAAAAAAGTTGTAAAGTTTTCATTCTACTTTCAAAAAACTTTAAAATCATCACTTTCTATTTGCAAAACGATTAAGTTCGTCATGTGGGTCCAAAGCCACCGGCTAGCAGCAGGTTGCTTGTACACGTAGACCAAAACAATTTTCCAACTCATTCTTTTTTTTCCCCTTAATGCCACATACACACCCCCCTTTTATATATTTTTACCCTTTCTCTTTCTTCCTCATAATCTCTAACCTAACCCTAATTCTTTTTTTCATAAATATGGTGCTTTGTGGCTGTGGTGAGAATGCTCGATGCCGGACATCATGGACTGCAGCAAATCCAGGTCGACGTTTCTTAGGATGTCCCAATTTCATGGATCCAATAACAAACTGCAACTTCTTTCTTTGGATTGATGTCGAATTACCTAATCAGTGGTATAGATCAACGTTTCACCAAGTTTATGAAGAAGGAAGGAACCATCGGGCTGAAATTTCAAGGTTGCAGAAAGAGAAATCGCGATTAATTCGCATTGTGTTGTTCTTATCATTTGTAGTTTTTGTTTTCTTGATGAAATGATGTAAATGTATTTCCTTTGAAATGATAAGAAAAGTTTGTTACAGTTTCTCTTGATTTGTTTCTTTTGCTTTGTTTTTGTTGCCAAAATTGCCAAAAAGACATAATCCAAAGCATAACTGAATATGCCAAAACACACATGAAAGTGCTTTAAGTACCAAAAAGTGCCAAAATATAACTGCCAAAATGCCAATAGATTACAACCACCACTTGCATTACATATAAACCAAAAGTGCAGCATACATAACAAGTTCTAAAGTCATAGGAAACTGCCAATATAACCATAAGCTAAAACAGACATGAAAGTTGCAAAAGTGCCAAAAAGTGTCAAATTTAACAGCCAAAAGTGCCAATATATTACTACCAAAAGTGCCAAAATATGGCATTGTCAAAGTGCATTACATACCACAGCATACATAATAACCAAAAGTGCCAAAAGACAGTTTCACATCCTACAGCATACATAACAAGTCCTACAGACAGTTTCAAAAGACAACATAACAAGTTTAAAACCTACTACATAACAAGTTTAAACTGCTAGTCAATGCTGATAGAATCATCTTCTGTCAATCCTGGCCCTGGGGTTGTAGTCTTTAACTTGTTCTTCAAAATTCTCTCTGAAGGTCGTCTCTTTTTGAGAATCATCTTTTTTCTGTGCTTTTTTCCAGGTGAGTTGCTTGCACCTTCTCCTGCTGGTGAGCCACAGAATCTTGACACTACATTCCTCACAACAACAGGTGCACCACTTGCAGCAGAATGATAGACTACAGGCCTGATCACATCATTTGGTGAAGCACTTTCAGTTTGAGAGAGGGGTGGTTGAGATTCACTTCCAAGAATTTCATCATTCTGTCTTTTTTCTTGTTCAGCCATGAAAACTTCCCTCCTCATACGTTGTTCCCTTTCAAACTGTTCCCTCTCCTCATGTTGTCTTTTCATTTGTGCCTCATGCTCAGCTACACAATCTTCTGGGGTAATACCTGGTGGCCATGCATGTCTTGGAATACCATCTTTCCCCTATCATAACAAAGCTATGTCATTCAACAAAAACACACACACATATATATAAATATCTAAATATTAGACAACTTACACCAATCATTGGATCACCAGTCACAGGATCCCATGAAAGACCATATCCTATTGGTCTAATACCATCCTTGAATTGACAGTCCTTAACATATTCCCCTTTTCCACGCATTTTTACAAGCTTGCCATTAACTCTCCACAACCCATCACTACCAACACCTCTCCCTGTTGCACCATATCTTCTTTTACCACTTATAATACCAGTTGGACTTCCCATTTGACTACCACTACCACTAGTCCTTGTTACAGTTTCAGTCATTGTTACCTCTTGAGTCCTTGTTCCAGTTTCAGTCCTTGTTACCTCTTCAGTCCTTGTGGCAGTTTGAGTCCTTGTTGCAGTTTGAGACCTTGTTGCAGTTTGAGACCTTGTTGCAGTTTGACTTAGTTGACCTCCAGCACTTTCAGTTTGACTTTGTTGACCTCCACCACTTTCAGTTTGACTTTGTTGTCCTTCAAACTCAAGTTGTCTTACAACACCTTTATTCAAACCTCTACCTCTGCTACCTAAACCAATTCCCCTACCACCCTGTACAGCTCTACCACCACTATCTCCACCCTGAATATTGAAACCACCACTATCTCCACCCTGAACATTTCTACCACCACTATCTCCACCACTAACATTTCTACCATCACTAACATTTCTATCTACACTAACATTTGTTTCAGTTTGTATACTAACATTTGTATCAATTACAATACCTTGTCTACCTCTTCCCCTTCCACCTCTACCTGTTGCACCTCTTCCCCTTCCACCTCTACCTGTTGCACCTCTTCCCCTCCCAGTTGAAACTCTCCCTCTTGATCCTCTCCCAGTTGCACCTCTCCCTCTTGATCCTCTTCCTCTTGCAGACTCACCTAACAAAATGAATAGCATTTAAATATACAGTTAAAGACAATATGAAATTGGGTTGATGATATACATACCTGTTTGTACCTCCTCAGCTTCTTTACATGTTGTTCTGTTATGGCCTTCACCTTTACATATTGTACAGTGCATCACCCTCCCAACCCTGCTCAATCTCTGTCTATTACCATCACATTCAGTAGCATCTCTTTTCCTTTTTTCTTTAGGCCTACCTGGCATCCTTCTTGCAATAGGGGGTAGGGGGTTTTCTTTATCAATTGAGGGCCATTGACTCATTCCTTTAAGAGGGTATAAACAATGATTATAGGATGAAACAAACTTAGGTTTTTTGAACCATTCAGATACATATGAATCAGGGTGACTATGAAGATGATATATGACTGAAAAACCATGCTCACAGGGGATTCCAGATAGTTGCCATACCCTACAACTACAGTCATATGTAACTCATCAACTACAAAAGATTCAAGAGAAGAGCCAAGTGGCCTGACCTCATACATTGAACTACCACTAGGAATCACCCTCCAGTGCCTATGCTTATCTTTGATTGCTTCAACCTTCTTTCTTATATTAGGACACAAACCATCAACCCACACCTCAGACTTTTCTCTCATCTTTTGCATCCTTTCCATCATATACACCCTAATGTCTTCCAACATGTTTATTATTGGCTTCCTCCTTGCATCCACCAAAACAGCATTGAAACATTCACTAATCCCATTCTCAACAGCATCACATGCCCTTCCAATTTCTAGAAATGCTCTACTCCAACTCTCTGGGTGTCTTTCCATTAAATGTTTGTGAGCATCTTTGCTTTCAGTCTTAATGTCATTCATGATGGCATTAAACTGTGCTTGGTATGTAGCCTTTGCAGCTTTCCAAAACAGGTTTCTATACAATACCCCACTGAATTTCTTCCTAAAGTTTGCATAAACATGTCTGGCACACTGCCTATGTTCAGCATCAGGAATCACATCCTTTGCAGCTTCAATGATACCCTTCAAATTCAAATTCATATAAAAATTGTTACATATATTCTTCAAAGATGAAATGTAAATTAAACAATTATAATAATACCTTGTGTTGGTCAGATATGATTGTAATGCCTGCTCCATATTCCAGCCCAAGATCTTCTGTTAGACAATCAATAAACCAGGTCCAGTTGTCCTTGTTTTCAACACTCACCACAGCCCATGCTATGGGGTACATCTGGTTGTTGGCATCTCTTCCAACTGCAGCAAGCAGCTCCCCTTTGCAAATGGTCTTGAGAAAACAACCATCTAGTCCTATCACAGTTCTACAACCTGCTTTCCAACCATCCTTTAGCCCTTTCAGACACACATAAAACCTCTTAAAATATAACTTCTCATCTGGCATTATCTCAATTCCCATTTTCACAGAACTCCCAGGGTTTGTATCAAGTATCTCTTGAGCATAAGACCAAAGCTTACCATAGTGGTCTTCTAAACAAAGCTCATATTGCTTCAATGCGTTTATTTTACCTCTCCTTGCTTGTCCCTGAGATACCTTGCACTTATACTTAGACAGTATCATTTCTTGGATTTCTTTGACCTTAATTTTGGGATTAGCCATGATCTTCTTTGCATAGTTTCTAGCAATCCAATTGCAGGTTATTAAAGTCCCAAACTCATAGCATCTTGAGCATGAATGTTCATCAGTCAAAGTCTTAACTTGAAACGACCTTTCTGTCTGCATCCAAGAGGCCCACAGCCTGTAGGTACATGTCTGCTTATCCTTACCATAAGGCTTACAACATCTAACTTCTAACCTATCAGTGTCATTGTGTTGATAGTACAAGCTGTATCCATTTGCCAACGCATAAAAAACCACACACCTTTTCAATTGATCAGGGTTTTCATATCTCTCACCCAACAGTGGCTTCATATGCTTCCATTTCTTAGTTGGATCATGTATAGGCCACTCATCTCCTAACATTTCATCATCTTCTGGGTTAACTTCCTCACCAGGCCTAACTACTCTCTCACTGACTCTTTCCCTATCTAAGTTGTTATACAACCTTGCCAAGAACGTATCATCAAACATATTTTTAACTTTACTCTTCTGAGGAGTCTTTACCTTTACCTTTTCTATCTTTTCCTTTCTGGTTTCAAACACTTCATCTTCAAAATCAGACAGATGATCAAGAGAATTAGCTTCAGATTCTTCAGAAGTGTAACCAGCATATATATCATAATCATCTTCGCTGTCACTTTTATGAACAGGTTCTTCTTCAAAAGGTGAGGTTGCATGTGCACTGTAAATATCAACCACCGAATCATTCCTAAGTGCACATTGCCTTAAATTATGCAAGCTTTCCTCGTCATGTACCAATATCAAACCATCAGCTAGTTCCTTTCCTGGTTGTAAGTAGTAGAGCTCTTTGCAAACTGCAGTACTATGGATTTGTAAAAATGCTTTAAACTCAGAAAAATCAAACCCGTTGATGTCTATCTTCTCTAGCTTCGAAATCATGTCGTAGTCATAAATGAGTCTGTCAGGTTGTCGCTGTCTCTCAAACACTCCTCCATGGTGAAAATAGATGTCTATTAAGGCGGATTGAGATGACGAACACATCTGGAAAGATTTAGGGTTACAATTTAGGGTTTTAGGGTTTCAATTTTTGGAAGACGACGAAGACATAGAAAGGAGTGAGATTTAGGGTTTGAATTGGGATCGTTAAAATGGTTTTATTTAATTGGATACCCGATCCACTTGGGATCATTAAACAATAACAATTGCCACGTCGGTTGCCACGTAATAAATTAAAAACACGTCATCCGGTAAAACTGACTGGTAACTTGCTATACCCCATAAAGTGATGCCTTTAAAGTTTATTTGAAAGTAGAATGAAAACTTTACAACTTTTTTTTGTTCAATCACCCAATTGGATTTTCACGAATAGTACAGTGACCCCTGGGTGCATTAACCCTTACACAAAATTTACTTTATCTAATTTCGGACCAAGCCTTCCTACCCCCCCGTCCATGAACGATGTGTCTCATCTCAAAGATGTCATCTTCTGTCCCCGTAACCACATGCAGATTTGTCCACTAAATCTTTAAGCGAAAAAAGGGTCAAGATCCTTCGATAAAATTTTTATCGAAGCCCTTGAATAAGACCAGAAATTCTTAGCTTTTCATATCAATTATTGTGACTAACTTAGTCTTCTGTAACAAAAGAACAAGTTTTTCGTTGATTTCCTCTCTCAAGCCCTAAACGACGAGTGTTTCTTCCAACTGTTGAAGGATGTCCGGTCTAACCACTAAACGTCACATAGGGTTATAATTGCTCATCCTAACATACTATTTCAAAAAGTAGGTCATTCTATCCTGAAATGAAATACAGTGATGATATATCCTTCTACAAAACATGCTACACATATTCAATCAAGACATATTTCCATTCAATTTTCTCTCTCTTCATCTAAACCTTTCAGTTTTTCCATGTGTCATTACCATATGTGTAGCATGTTTTGTATGTTCAATTTGCAGGATGAATTAACATTTTCCGTTAGAGTATGGCTTAGAGCGTTAGAATGTACATGAGAGTTGCCCGAGTCATCCAATAACTCACGTTTTCCTCGTAAGTACGATTTACATATAACAATTTATTTATAGGGTTAGTTGCGTTCAACGTAAAACTACGCTTCGTATAATATAAACGTAGGTTGGCGAATTCACTTTTGGTAGACGAAGCCTTTTGGAAGACTGTGACGAAGTCAGGACTATGTTTAGTTTATAGTAATTGTACATCTGACGAAGCATGCTCTTCGTCCATTTTGGGGAGTTCGTTATCAGTTATGATAATCAGAACCCTAAGAATTAAATTGTATCATTACATATATATAAGTTAAAATTTAGAGATAATCACGAATATACTTTTATGACACATCCATATCTTAAAAATAATCACTATATTCGTGAAAAGTTCTCGTACCAACTTTTATTTGACATGAAAATTAAATGTGTTTCACTCCATATTCTCGTATCTAAATAAAAGGTTTAAGTTATGCCATGTTCTCACATCACATTTTCGCTCTATATTTTTCACTGTCATATTCTCGCACAGAAGTAAGTGCTTTAAATCTTGACACATTTTCACACCATTTTATCACATATTTAATTTTCACAACCAAAAACTTTGATGTGGTAAAATGTAGTTATAATGGTAAAAAATATGTTAAATCTGGAAGTGATCCCAAACAGAGAGTGTGGAGTGGACCCCTCTTCTGGTAACTATACACACTCCCCAAGTCTCCAAAAGCACCGCAAACATCGGCCCCACTATTCCATATTTACTTTTATTTGAACTCACTCACCCCCAATCAATTTCTCTCTCTATAAACTGCAAATCTTCCTTAATTGAGGTGACAGTGACAGTAATGGCTTCCTACAGTAGAAATGTTAATCTTAGACCATCTTCTTCTTTGAAATCCAAGACCCGTCGTAATAGCTCCTCCGGTGATGATCACAGTAAGTTAATTTTATTACAAATCTACTGATAATCTGTATTAACAACAATTTATTGATCCTGACTTGGCGTTGCAGTTTCTGGTAGAGTTCGAGTTGCTGTGAGACTGAGACCTCAAAACGCCGAGGAGTCGGTGACAGATGCTGATTTTCCCGATTGTGTCGAATTACAACCAGAGGTGTGAAGTTAGGCACTAAATATAAATTGAGCTACACTCTTAAAATTATTGTTTGATCAATTGTTTGCATAATGTGATATATTTCAGCTTAAACGGTTAAAACTTCGGAAAAACAGTTGGGACTCGGATACCTACGAATTTGATGAGGTGCTCACTGAATTTGCATCACAGAAGCGAGTTTATGAAGTTGTTGCGAAACCTGTTGTGGAGGTAGGTGATGTTGCGCTCTTATGCTCGTTATCAATTAGTACATGTTGATATGATTTACGGAACAATGTTTGTAAGTTATGGTTGGACTGTTAATGTTTCAATAAAGTGGAAACTGTAAAACATATATCCTTGTTTCCGGGGTATTTTATCTACACTAACTCTTGTCTATAGTAGTGTTAAATAATATCAGGGTGCTCTTTTAGGTATGAAAACATGATAACAAGACAATAACTTAATCTTGCATATTTTATATTTTTAAAAACTGAAGTTTAGTTGCTGATATACTATGTGCAATTTAGAGTGTTCTAGAAGGTTATAATGGGACAATTATGGCTTATGGTCAAACTGGAACCGGAAAGACTTTCACTCTTGGACGATTAGGAGATGAAGACACATCAGCTCGTGGAATTATGGTCCGTGCAATGGAGGATATACTAGCTAATATATCTCAGCCTTCCGATTCTGTCATAATTTCATACTTGCAGGTATCCTATGTTAACTATTGCTTTTAATTTTAACCATATACTACTAATTCATCCTTGAGTGGATCATAAGAGGTGTTAATGAAATCTAGCCCTTGAGTTTACGTATTTTATGTTGAAAAATGCCTACAGATTTACATGGAGACAATCCAAGACCTTTTAAATCCAGAAAATGATAATATCGCAATAGTTGAAGATCCAAAAACCGGTGATGTTTCTGTACCATCTGCAACAATGGTAGATATTCGAAACCATAAGGATTTTATGGAGTTATTGCGGTTAGGAGAAGCTCATCGAGTAGCTACTAACACAAAACTTAATACCGAGTCCTCTCGTAGTCATGCTCTTCTCATGGTATGAATGAGATTTGGTCTTTCTATATGCACATAAATTATTTATGTCAATAAATGATGCTTCATAATGTTTTTTTTTACACCAAATTAGGTGCATATCAAGAGATCTGTCAGTGAGACCGAAACCGACATTGCAAGTGAAAATGGTCATTCCTCTCACATGAGTAGTACTTTTAAGCCTCCTATTATACGGAAAGGCAAGTTAGTTGTTGTAGATCTTGCTGGTTCTGAACGAATTCATAAATCAGGTGCTTACACTTATAATTTGCGTTCTACTATAATATTATGTTCTACAGTTTTCAGTTTCACAGAATATATGTTGAGTTTTTTCTTGTTATCTTTTGAAATTTAACAGGAAGCGAGGGACACACATTAGAGGAAGCCAAGTCTATCAATCTCTCACTAAGTGCGTTGGGGAAATGCATAAATGCTCTTGCAGAAAATAGCCCGCATGTCCCTGTTAGAGATTCTAAGCTGACGAGAATGCTTAAAGATTCATTTGGAGGTAGGTTATTTATCATAGTAGCAACCTGTTCGTCTTCTCTAGGCTCTATCGATATAAATTAGCTATACTTATTTTTCATATCAGAGTTTATACTCTTCACATTAATACATCGTTTATTATATTTTGACATGATTTTGTACTGTTTTACTACAATTATTGCAGGCACTGCAAGAACATCATTGGTCATAACTATTGGCCCATCTCCACGGCATCGTACAGAGACTGCAAGTACCGTATTGTTTGGGCAAAGGGTAAACAACCTAACTTTTTAAAGCCTGAAACTAATGAAATATGTATCTCTGCTGTTTTCCGATCATCTAGAGTAATAAATGATTTTACGCTTGCATATTATCAACTTTAATCTTTATACCAGAATCATCAACAATCGGACTCCTCAATAATTTCACCTAATATATATTTGATATATCACTTTATCAAGTTTTTTTTTTGTTATGACATATTTGTTTATTTTTCCCAGGCTATGAAGGTGGAGAACATGTTGAAAATTAAGGAGGAATTCGATTACAGAGGTTTGTGTAGAAGGCTTGAGATACAAATTGACAAACTCATTGCCGAAAATGAAAGACAACAAAAAGCATATGAGAATGAGATTGAAAGGACATCAATAGAAGCACATAATCGTATCGCAGAGGCTGAAATGAATTATACAGATGCTTTGGAGGTTAGCTTAGAATTGTATTTCTTGTTTCCAATATTTTCCTTCCTTCCCCACAATAATTTAAGTATGCGTTTATATTTTTATGGCAACGTTAAATGTGCTTCAAAAGGCTTACATATATATATGGTGGATACATCAGTAACTCTGTGAATCTAAATTTGCATTTTTAGAGGGAGAAAATGAAATGTCAGATGGATTACATGGAGTCAATTAAGAAGCTCGAGGAGAAGTGGATGAACAATCAACCAAAATATGGAAACAATGGCTTCATTAACGGAAATAATGGTGGGAAGGTAGTCATAAGTTGATATTATATATCAGCATCTGTTTCTCCCACTCTTTGTATTTCACATTTTCAATTTCAAATTTGATACCTATTGAATTAGGGTTCTATAGAACTTAAACTCAATGCATTGAATTAATCGAAAACAGCAGTTAGAGATGTTTTCTTTTATCAAACATTTTTTTAACTATATAATCATAATAACAATCCAAGCTTTCCTATAATGTGAGTTAGTAAGTTGTATACAATTTTTGGATGCTAGACCAGTTTGACCCATTTGACTCGTTTCCTATAGTTATTGCCTTTATTTTACCCATTGACCCGTTAGGGATTAAATTATAATTTGAAATAAACCCGTTTATAAGCAAATGGGTGAAATTTCCAGGGTGACAGCCATGTTTATCAAGATGTTACAGAGTTACAGAAAATGCTGCAGAAAGAAATTAGTTTGCGGAAAGAGGCGGAAGAAGAGATCCACAATCTTAGGAACTCACAGTTTTTTCCGACAGAGGTATGGATCTCCCAATAAACAAAAAATCTGGCATTATTTCTATGTTCTCTTTTTTGGAATTTGTATTACATTACCCATCATCCTCGTGGATTAGGCAGGTGTAAATGCTGACTTTGTGAAAATTAAAAGATTACTCGATGATGAAATTCTCCAGAAACAGAAACTGGAAGAAGAAGTTCAGCTGTTACAAAGCAGGTTGTCGCAACTGACCTTTGAATCTAATCAGGTACTTGTCTACTGGCTCTATTGAGATTTGACATGTCCTTTATATATTTATAGATTTATAAATCTAGAGTGGAAAGCTGGGTAAGCTGGGCTGAATTGACTAACGAGTTTTGGTCAGAATTTGTTCCGGTTTATAACAGGTCAAATGGGTCATGTACTCAAGAAACTAAAAAATGAAGTTATAAACTAAATTTGACCCGCTCTTAATATGAACTTTTGCCCCCTCTAACAAATATTCGACCGTATACAATTTTTTTTAAGTGGTTCTCGATATCCTCTTTGCTCATAAATGTAGAGTGGGAAGAATGGATCAATGGATAGTACTAATGAAGGAGCATTTAAAATATTGTCAACTTTTAGACTTAGTTAAACTATTCATCCTATATTAAATTACTTGTTAACTCACTCCAGTTTCTTATTGTTTCAGCCTAGATACACGCAAAATGAGGATCAAGAAAATGGAGATAGAACGTCCATATCCAATATGCATGAACAAGGTATGCAACGGATTCCACATATTGCCTCAACATTGGCTAAGATTCCATTTTTTCTGATAATTAATTTCTACAGTTGGACTTCAAAAGATCTTATCTTTGCTTGAGTCAGAAGATCCTAATGTACGTTTACATGCCGTGAAAGTGGTGGCCAACCTAGCAGCCGAAGGTTGTTTTTACTATTCCTACAACCCTCTTAACAGAACAGATTCAAAACAGTATATGAATAAAAAGTCCTTATTAAAAACGATTTAAAAAGTGTAACTTTACATAATGTAATGCATTATGTATTTGACTACCAGTACCACCGATGAAATATTTGATCCCCACATGTTAATAATTTATTCTAGAGTATATAATAGTTTGTTCGATCATGTGGCAATTTCAAACCATCTACTTATGAACGGGTTGATTCGGGTTATGTATTATCTCTAACAAGTTAAATGGATAACACTTAAAAAATAAGCCTAAAGTGAAACAAGTCAAACTGGTTGAAAGACGCCCGACTTTTATATAGAATGTGTAAAACCGCTTAAATCATTTTATTAAAACGTAAGATTATTATTGAAATAATAGAAGTTTTGTAATCATGTTTGACACACAAAATTATTTTGTAAAGATATTTGAAACTTTTGGACAAAAATATTTCCGGTCAACCCAATCCATATATTAAAACCCATTTTGATCCCTTAACCAAGCTACCCGACCCAACCCATCCATTTTTCACCTCTAATCACCTCCAGTGAACAATATCCTCAAATTAATAATTTATTGGAACATAACCAAGATGGCTACATTTATTTATTTTCCGAATTACAATCCAGTTTATTTCGAAAAACTGATTTTGTTTACAAACTTGTGTAGAGACTATGCTTATAAAAGTTGACATGTTCTGTGTAATATGCAGATACAAATCAGGAAAGAATCGTTGAAGCTGGTGGTCTCACATCACTGTTGGAGCTCCTTCGAAGTCGAAATTTCGACGAAACAATTTGCAGAATAGCCGCTGGTGCGATAGCAAACCTTGCAATGAATGGTAATTCTTTCCCCTTCATTTTGTTTATATCAACATGTGCAGTAGTTTATTTCAGTTTTCGGAATTTTTAGTAATAATTATTACTGATTTTGTGCAGAAACTAATCAGGAGCTTATAGTGGTTCAAGGTGGGATTAGTCTTTTAGCAATGACTGCACTTGATGCCGAGGATCCCCAGACTCTAAGGATGATAGCTGGAGCTATTGCCAATTTATGTGGAAATGGTAACGCAATCACTTTTCAATTTGTATGTATGTTCCCCTGGTGTATTTTCGACCCATTTAGTTGTGAATGGGTCATTATATTTTTAACAGTCAAATAAAAAATACCTTAAAAGGAATGGGTCAAATGTGTATTTTTAATTCATAAAATACCTTAAACCGGTCCAAAGTTGACAAATGTGTATTTTTAATTCATAAAACTTCTAAATTATTTATTTAAAAAACTATATTTGGTACAAAAAGTGCTTTGGGTCAACCTAACTGATACGAAAAATACCCTCTTTGACCCGTACAAGTGTACAACCCACCCATTTTGCCACCTCTAATCCTCCCCTTGATATCTCTTATTCTAATTAAAGAGATCCATTTTAAATTGGCCAATCAAACTATCTTGACGATGAATAGATGTGAAGTATTGATTCTTTCTTTTGTCTAAGAAAAATAGGGAAAGTTTATTTCTGACACGCCTCTAGAAATTCTTGACCTCTAGGTTATAAGGTGGAATGTTCACTGACAACCACCAGACATGAGTAGTTTTTTTATTTTTGAAAAATTATACGGGAACGTATTTGAAAACAATGCTGGCATGTATTTTATCATATAAAATTGGTGTAGTTAAATTCTACTTTACACTGTTTTTACTGCTAGGATGTCTTGTAAAAATCTCATGTCTTTGTTATATTGGGTTTATAGATAAACTACAAACACGACTGCAGTCTGAAGGTGGAATCAAGGCTTTGCTTGGGATGGTGAGTTCGAGACATCCAGATGTTCTTTCACAAGTTGCACGTGGAATTGCAAATTTTGCAAAATGTGAGTCTCGAGCTTCTAGCAAAGGTAAATCCCTCAAACTTGACTATTTGGATCAGCAAGATATACTCATTACTCAACTAACTTTTGTCTTTCAGATCCTTAAACTCTAATACATTCTACCGTACTTTTTTTGCTTTTTCATTGTATTAGGAACAAGAAAAGGACGGTCTCTCTTGATAGAAGATGGTGCACTTCCATGGATTGTGCAAAACGCAAATAGTGAAGCATCGATAATTAGGAGACACATTGAACTAGCACTATGCCATTTAGCACAACATGGTAAGTCGGTTTCATTAAAAATTTGCTACTTCACCAAAATAGTCTAAATGGAATATGCAAGACAGATTTTTAAGCCTGTGTAAATCTCAATAATCAAAATGTTTTTTTTTTATGTTTAAAGAAACTAATATTATTTGTTGTATACTTCTAATATATAATCGCAGAAGTAAATACAAGAGAGATGGTCAGTGGAGGCGCCCTTTGGGAGCTAGTTCGTATCTCACGTGACTGTTCCCGAGACGATATACGCTCTCTTGCTCTCCGAACTTTGACTTCTAGTAAAACCTTTTTATCTGAATTGCGACGCTTACATATAGAGATATAGATTGCACACAGATGATTATGTATAATTTTAGATATGTTTCAGCATCATTTACTATATTATGTTCATAGTCCTAACTAGTCATTTCGTTTTCAAGTATTGTTATATTTATGTATAGGATTATAGGCTATATAATATATGGTTTAATCGATTTATGAATTTTATGTTGTTTGTTATTATTAATATATTTTTGTTACAAAAGTTGTTTAAATGTAAAATATGTAGATTGGTTACCCTACTTTAAACTTATTCAAAATAGTTAAAGCATTTGGCTGTTTATTACTTCCTCCATTCCGAAATATAAAATGTAATTATTACACAGTGCAAATAATAAAAACTTTTCTTTATTATTTAAAATTTTTCTGATTGGTTTAATTTAGAAACGGATTATAATTTTGGACAACTAAGAAAAAAAAAGAGCGAATTACTAAAATAATCACCTATCACTTACACTTTACAAAAATAATCACCTGATTCGTGACGATTTTCTCGAGATATTTTTTTCGTCGTGAAAGTACACATATTTTAATCAGACCAATAAAAATTCGACACGTTGTCGCGACACTATTCATTTCTAGCGTCAATATTCATTTTCGCGACGACGTGTCTGATTTTTATTGGTCTGATTTTGTTTTATGTACTTCTCGCGACGATAAAGTGTCGCGAGAAATTCGTCACGAATCATGTGATTATTTTTATAAAATATAAGTGATAGATGATATCAAGTACAAAATACTAGCTGGACAGAGACATTATCCTAATCTTGCACATAATGCCAAATTGCCTTTTGGATTGAAGCTAAATGACAATGTTAATGGCTGGCCATGTGAAATGGCTTTACGCTAAGTTTCTTACCACACAACCACTACATAAATCGAGCCAGCACGCTTTTCACACTCAGTTTTAAACAATGTGCAAACTTACAAATAAAATATATTCATCTCATAATCTTATATCGAGTTCTCATAACTCATAATATATAGATCATCTATTCACGATTATTATGATCTTTAGTCGTTCATTTGGAGAAAAATAAAATTAATATGATCGAATGATCAAAGTGAACATTTTTCCAGCTTTGATATACGCGGCCTAAATGATATTCTCATGATTGTTTATGAACTATTTTTAAAACATCCTAAGATGTTTATCTAGGAGATTAGATGGACGTCTTACCACCAGGGTCGGACCCGAGATTTTAAGTACCTGATGCGAAAAGTAGTAATAGGCCTCCCTTTTTTAATGATGTATCGGTCGTGTTCTTAAGTAAACAAAATTACCCGATTGTTGATTTGTGGAGAAGATACGAATCTATTAGTTTGTATATGGGTTTTGCTTTGAATGTGAATTATTTAGCTGTTGGACTTGAAATCTCTTTCTTTTTTAGTTTGGTTTGGAATTCAAAATTGAGCTTATACGTATAAAAAGAAGGCACATGTACATTTTGTATCCTCATCCATACTATACTCAGGCCCGACCCTGTCATGCTTACCATTAGCCTATGTCATAGACGGTTAAGCTATTTTCTACCTCTTGTATATGCATAGTTCCATACATATGTATGGAAATATATTACGCTATACCTTTATACCATCATAGTAATTATCATACATCCTAAGTTTTTAGCGAACATGTATGATGTATTGTTGGAATCTCTAACTTCAACAAACATGAGGGAACCCGCGGAATACAAGAATCTTCAATTATGGTGGTGTTTATCGAACAAGAAAGAAGAAAAGAAAAGAGATGAGAACGATTAGACGACTCTCATTAAGGAAAAAGAAATTTGGTACAAGGTTTACGCCTCACCCCTCACCTTTATTTATAGGTGAGAGTGTAAATCCTAGTTAGAATTAGATTAGGAAACTACCTACTAATATCCATCTAATCTAGTCTTGCCTTGTAAGGAAAGCAACCTTATTTGAAGAAAACTACAACTAAAGAAAACATAAACCTAACCTAGTACAAATATCTTATACTTCTAGAATATTCATATCCTAATTAATTAGTAATTTGTTAATATGTATGATATATCATCGTTTATAAATCATAAATGCATCAAGTTATGAAGTTAATAAGCTTAAATGTTTCTCAAGCATGCGCACAATGTCAATACAAACCTCGATCACTTCCAATATAGATGTTCGGATAATAAACATCTTCATCTCGTATAATTTTTTTTATAAACCTGATTCTAATTAAAGATAGATGGCATACACACTTATCCTTGTGTAATAAATCAGTGTATACACAAGATACCTTGGTCATTCTTAAATCTTTCGTTAGTAGTTTATAGCTTACCATGGACCGGGCTCGCCATCTCTACCGAATGTTGTAAATGAGCCTTAGTAGTTATAGATCACCGTGGACCGGGTTCAGTAAAGTTGTAAATGAGCGTTAGTAGTTATAGATCAACATGGACCGGGTTGAGTAAAGATGTAAATGAGGGTTCGAAAAACATATGTGTAATAAGATAAATTCATACGCATGTGAGGGTGCTCATTGGGAATTGAACTGGACCCATAACCCAATCAATAAGGTCTGGGTAGTCAGGCCGTGTCTAAAGGGCGAGCTCAACTCCCACCCACACTCTCACGTTTTCCAGGTAAATATATTTTTGGCATTAGCATCAACCGGTTCATACATTCTGTCTTATATGGGTATGCCATCAAGCATTTGTTTGTTAGTTCTTAACAAATAGAATTTAACTTGATGGTTATTTTCGTGTTTTCTCACAATCGTCTTGATAAGTAGATCGATTCGAGATGGTCAATCTCTCAAAAATAATAAATTAGAAAGAACTTCACTACAATAAACTTAACAAATTTCTTTTTATTTTCTAGTTCAAAAACTAAGGTTTAAATATCTTGAAAATAATAAAACTAAGGTTTATATGAGAATGTAAAAGACAATGCATACTTGACCAAGGCAATGCACAAAAAAAAATAAAAAATATAGACCTAGTAAGAAGAGTCAAGTAAATTAGTTTAGGGTTAAATATATAAATGAATTATTGTATTTTTTTAGAAAGTATTCAATTTTGTTATCTTTTTTTTTTTTCAATTGTATTGTTGTATTTTGTGAAATATTCAATTATGTAATTGAACTTGTAAAATTATTCAATTTTGTTACTCTACTTTTTTTTTTGCTCGATTGTATTACTGTATTTTGGCAAAATGTTCGATTATTTTACTGAACTTTGTAAAAATTTTCAATTATGTCACTCCTAAAATCGGTTACAGAGTGTTAGCTGACTTGCATTGTCCATATTATATATTAATGTTCGATAATGCTACAATAAGTGTTAATTTTCAAATAGGTTACTCTAGTTTGCCAAAATGTTCAATTTTTAATAATGTACTAAATTTTGAGAAATTTTTGATTATGTTACCGAACTTTGCACTAGTAGAGAACATAATCGAACATTCTCTCAAAGTTTAGTAGCATTTTTTGAAAGTTTAGTAACTTATATGTATGCTAAGACTTATTAGAAGCATTATCCAATATTATTTTATAACATGGACAATGCAAACCTGCTAATACCCGGTAACCGGTTTTAGGAGTCATATAATTGAATATTTTTGCAAAGTTCATTAATGTAATCGAACATTTTCTCAAATTACAGTAATTCAATTGAATAAAAAAAAATACTAACAAAATTGAAAAGTTTTGCAAAGTTCAATAACATAATCAAACATTTATCAAAATACAATAATACAATTAAACAAGAAAAATAGAGTAACAAAATTAAATATTTTCAAAAATTCCGGTCTTTATTTTTATATTAACCCAATTAGTTTACATACAAGTTTTCGACATTTTGTTATATTAACTCTTATCTCCAACTTGGATAACTAAAGTTTCCATATTCACTAAGAAGTTATAAATAATTTTTCTTTGTGACAAACACAACCCGATTTAATAACTTAAATACCAGAAAATATTTTAATTTACCTTTGTCCTTAGCCAAAACTTAGAACTAAGAAAAAAAAATTATGTTTATCTCAATTAATTGTTACTAGTAATAAGACCGCTCTCATCATCGACGTTTTAGGCGCGTTTTACACCCCCATAATGCCGTTAGGGGGGGGGGGGGGGGGTGTTATCCGGCGTTTTAGCCGGCGGTGTTGCTCCGGCAACGCGCGTTTGCTGTATTTTTTTTTGGATTTCGACCGTTTGACGAGAATTTAAAAAAAAAAAAAACTATTTTAGGCTATTTTTAAAACGGTTAGATTTTTTTGATTTTTTTTCCCTATAAATAACCAAACACAAACACAAAATATTTACACCAAATCATATTCTTTCTTTGTATAATCATATACATTCTATCTACAAAACCCATAAGAGAAATGTCTTAATACAACGATTTTCCGTCATCCGATCGCAACTCGCCTTCCTCACCGAGCTTCGCAGATTTCCAAACCCAACCCGGTGGTTTTACTTCACTACTCGCCGGAAACACCAACACACAACCTCAACCCCACCAACAAGCCATGACCGAATGGCAACAATTCCAACAATTCCAATTTTGGCAACAACAACAATCATTCCAACAACCACAACCTCAATCATTCCATCAACCCCAACCTGAATCATTCCAACAACCCCAAAACCAACCATTCAAACCGTCTCAATTGTTTCAACCACAAGTAGCGGAACCTAGTGGTTCTCGTAAGAGAAAAGACAAGGGTAAGAAAAAACTACGGCTGTGGAAAACGCCACCCCATCGTCTAAGGTTCAGTGGTCACAAGCCCAAGAACGGCGTTTGTCGGAGAATTGGATTCATGTTTCGGAGGATCGGAAAACCGGAATCGACCAAGATGGTCTAACTTTTTGGTTTCGTGTTATGGCTATTTTCAACGAAGGTTTGACGGAACCTTTCACAAAACATGCGCTAAGTTCAAAATGGACGGCTATGAGCAAAAATTTGCGGTTGTTCATAGCATGTCATGACCGTGCCGAACGAGATCGATCGAGCGACGAGGATGACAAAGCCGTCTACACAACGACGTTAACCATGTTCGAAGCCGAAAATCTACGCCCATTTCGTCATCATGCTGCATGGGAAGTTTTTCATAATTCGCCAAGGTTTCTTAATCCTAAACCCATTGACCCGATCAACCTCGACGACGATGCAGAACCGGACCTCTATGGCCATGATCAACTTCCACGACCTTTAGGAAGGCCACGACCATCTAAGAGCGCACGTTCCTCCTCCTCCTCTGATGTTACTTCAAAACGGGACGAGTTTAACGACGGCGTTGTCACAGAACTTCGCGAGCTTAGGATCGCTAAAACAATGGAGATCAAATACAGACTCCGTTTTCGAAAAATGGAATTTCTTCGTATGCCAACAGATGATATGTCGCCAGAGGATCGGGCTAAAATCGAAAGGCAGAAGGACAAAATACGCTCTGAATTAGACGCCGAAGACGATGATTAGTTTTTTATGTATTGTTTTTTTTATCGTTTAAGTATTTTTATGTATCGGTTTTTCATAGTTTTTTATGTATTGTTTTTTTTATTTTTAATATTAATCTAAGTTTACTTTTATTATTAATGTATTTTTAATATTAATAAAGTATTAAAAATAATATGAATAAAGAAAGAAAATGAAAAATAATAAAACATGTGGGTCTCAGATTTTGGTGTTATGGTTGAGGGGTATTATGGGTGTTATGTTATGTTTGTGTTATGCTGACGTGACACTCCATAACACCAAAATCGGTGTTATGGATGAAAACGGTCTAACAAGCATCCACATATACCAATAATGTAATAAAAAGAATATCTTTACATTTTGTAAAAGATGAATAATCTCTTACTTTGTTCATAATCATATTCAAATAAAACATACATCAATATTTCATTCCTATGTAAGTCTAGGTGTCTTCTTTCAGCCATATAAAATTTTTACTAACTTACACACTTTATTACAACCTTGAGTAGTATAACCTCGAGGGGGAGTCATAACATCCTCAACGGGATCAAAATATAGAAATTTAGTGTTTACATTTGGTTACAAAGGCTACTTATTATTAACCTCTTAAGCAAACAAACACCTAAGAGTTACCACTTTAATATTAATAACATTAACAACAGAGTAAAAAAGGTTATCATACTCCAGTCCTTACCTTTGTTTATACCCTTTTGAGACTAATTTACTTTATACCTATCAATTTCATCATTTGACTTGAATTTTATTTTGAAGATTTATTTCCACTACTCTCTCCGTTCAATAAGAGCACCTCCAATCATAATACCGAAATCGTCGATGTTATGCCCACGTCACCATAACACCAAAAAAACCCCTCAGCCATAACACCAAAATCCGGGACCCACCAGTTTTATTATTTTTCATTTTCTTTAATATAAAAATAATATATTTATAAAATAAATAATACATTAATATAAATAAGAAATACATTAATTAGAAAAAATGACTTAATTTTTATATGAAAGTATTTAAATAAAATACAAAATACATTTTATATAAATCATAAATAACATTTATTACCAAATCAATAACATTTATTACAAAAAAAACAAAAAAAAATATTACCTTTTTTCTCTCTCTCTCTCCCTCTCTCTTTCTTCTTCTTGAAAGAAACCTGCAAAAAAAAACCTACTTGACTTCTTTTTTTCTCCATTCTTCTTTATAAATGACAGATTAGGAAGAAAGAAAAGAAAAAAAAAACCCACTTAACGCGCGTTACAGGAGCACCGCCGCCCCCATAACGACGCCATAGCGCCACCCCCCGCCATAACGGCGTTATGGGGGGTCAAAACGCCATGAAACGAGCAACCGCTGGGAGCACTCTAAGTGTTCACTTTCAGTTTTCAAAGTCAATTTTTTCAACTTTGACCTTAAATATTTTTATTTGTGTTATATAATAGATGATGAAAATTATACCAATAAAAAATACATTTAAAACCCAATCCGTTCATATATTTTCATCAAATATTATATAGCACACAAAAATATAGTTAAAGTCAAAGTTACGAAAATAAGACCTCAAAATCTGATTGTGAACACTTAATATAAGACGGAGGGAGTAATTGATTTTCTTCCTAAAGGAAGATCAGTTAAAACTTAATAACACGGTTGAATTATGAGTATGTAGATACTATGTTTTATAAACTTTTTTAGTGAACCAGATACTTAAAAAAGGGGTTGCTGAGATCGAGATCTAACCCAATATCATTTTCATTAGATAGGACCAGAACCTAAGATAGGATCGAGATTAAGAACCAACCAATATTTCCGAATTTCCTAAGAATGTGTTGTAATCATATCAAATATATTTATGTTCCAGATTCACTATCATTAAGTTAAAATAATAATATTAGAGAAATACAAACCGCCAGTTCAAAGATCAAACTTGTGACAATCGCGATTTTCGAAGTATTATTCCGTGTATCGTTTTATGTCTTTATGTTTTGTTTTGACCCTATTATGTATTTATTTCGGTATTTGCGTTTATGCGCGTATGAGTTTATTGAATTTTTTGAGTTTATGAGTTTATTATATTTATCAAGTTATTTGGGTTTATATTTATTATCGTAATATTTTATTTTTATGTTTTTGCCGGGTAGTATCGTTTAGTTTCTCGTCTTATGATGAAAACCGAATTAGAACCTAAGTGCCTGGTAGATATAAGTATGCTCGTAAGTTAGTTAGGGTTATTATTGCCTTTATTTATACGATTAAAGTTAACTTTAAAATATATTTCAAAGTTAGTCCTTTAACTGCAAAATCTATTACAAAATTAGTCCTTAACGTTAAAAGTATTACAAAATCAGTCCTTTTAACCAAAAGACAACTTTTTCCGTTTGTGGTCAATGCGCCGCACCGCCTTGCTTGGTGCGACGCACTAACATGTTTTTCTTGGTTTTCAAAGATTCCCACTATCTTGTTTACCGGGTTAGTTTTCCCCCAACCGAGACAACCCCCCAATTACTGCCTCTAGGTGGTTGGGGAGCTGCCTCAACTCACTCCCTTTCCTCCTTTTCATTTTCATTTACCCAAACTCAAGTTTTCTCTCTCAAAACACACACAAGTTCCTCCATTTGACTCTCTATCGAGTTCCACTGATTTCTATCACATAAAATCTTCATTTTCAACAAAGCTTCATCATTCAAAACCGAAGTATTCAATATCTATCATCATCCTTTTCGTTTTCTTTGATTTTGGTAAGTTTTATTGAATAAATCTTATGTTTTTCTATCTTTTTCTTTAACCTCGGACTAGATCCATAAAACCCTATTATAATAAAAAGTAAATCTCAGTTTATATACAGTTTTATCTTAAAAGTTATATATATTTAACACTTAAAACACTTATATGTATAAAATGAGATTAACACCTATAAATCCGTATTTTTATGTTGAAACTATGGTGGATTTTACCTAAAATTGTCATATCGGACTTATGGACAAAATATATGGAAGACACTATCATTAAAACACTCAAAAAACGACCTGAAATTGTATGTCTCGAAGCTCAGTGCGACGCATCCACCCTATGGTGCGCCACAACAAGCTGTCAGAAGGAAAAGTTTTGTTATAAAAATGTCACGGTGCGACGCAACAACATGACCATGCGCCGCCCTCCCTGATTTTCGCCAACTTACCTTTTTCCCCGTAACATGAAACCGTAACATGACTTGTAACATGACCAGTAACATGTCAGAATCCCCGTAACAAGTATGAACGAAACATTAGTCGGTGCGACGCAACACCATCTAGGTGTGTCGTACTACACCATTTTCACCGAAACATTTATATGAGTAACAACTATCTAGGTAACATCTATTCTAACGAAACAAAGACCTGAGTAACATCTTTGGGACGTCACATGAACTTCCAACGTAACACTTTTGATCCATAACAACATTTTCACGTAACATTAAGCGAAACAACATTTTGTATCAAGGACGGTGCGCCGCAGTGACTAAGCAACCCTACTAGACTTAGAGATATATTAAACTTTGTCACCGCTTTGAAACTTATTGATACTTTCTGATTTTATTAACTATGTTTATCACACTGATTTATCTAATTATTTGAACTCAACGTCAATCATTACAATTAACGTATTGTTACTTATGAATTTCACTATTTTCACAATATGAAATATTATACATACGAACCATATTGAAATTATGACATATAACTATCATCGTATAAGGCAACCCTACTAGACTTAGAGATATTTAGACGGTTATTTTTATGTATTGCTAGGGCACTTAGGCGACGGAGTTGCTTTCGGTTGATTTATACCCGACGTATCTTATTATTGCTTTTGCTTTGCTATTCCGTGAGTTATTCGACCCCTCTTTACCTTTTTATACTATTTTTTGGCATGAGAAGCGTTTATTTTTAAAGTATGTATGTTATATTGCGTATGCATGTATGATATGGATTATTGTGTTATGATGCCTATTAGATTAGCGTTCCCTATACTTGTATGGCCTTTGTGGTAATATGAGGCCCCGTATGAACACATGTCAACTCGTATGAGCCGACGGTACATATATATAGATCTATATGGGTTTAACAAACCCTCACCACTAACTTTATGATGATGATGTCGCTCTGTCAAGTTAGGTGGATGTTATGACCGCTTAATTCGTAGTATACACTTAGTTTGACGCACTAAGGTGGGGTAGTCCCGAGTATGTTATGGTTCAAGTGGTATTGATATCTAAGGCATGTATGTATTTGTGGTGTATGTTATTAAAATGTATTTATTGAAAAGCTTTATATGATTCACTTATGGTTTTCCAAATTTATAATTTACAAATGATTTATTTAAATCCTTTTTATCGGTCAAAACTTATCGAAAATACTTTTTGTATTATATTTTATTATTATGCGAATAACCACCAACTTTATGTTGACGTATTATATTTTTAACGCTTTTCAGAAATTTGAGGTTACAAGTATGATGCTATTTCTTATTGTCTATTTGGATGTTTTTGGAAGTTGTTTTAATTATTTGTATTACTTCCCCTTTGTATTCCCACACTATTTCATTCGTACTTTATTATTATTTCACATATTGTAATTCGATTTATTTCATTTTTATTTAATCTAATGGATGATTGTAATGTTATTTATGTTTGATGTAACCTTATAAATCTCTGATACTGTATTACTGTACACCTCGGGTTTCCGCCTGAGCGGGGTGTGACAAAACTCTAACTCATGTTCGAAATTTAGAAAGTATATGAGAGATATAGACACGTACTACATTATATGACCCGAGATATCGTATCCCAACTAAGGGTGGAGCTAGATGTTAAGCTATTTCCTTTCGATTTAAGCCCCTTATGTAACACAATATAAGAAAAGGTGGATTTAGAGACACAAAAGTTTAGTGACGATTGTTTTGGTCACTTAAAAAAACTGGTCATTAAATTTGGTCACTAAACAAAATTAGTGACAAAGAAATAACTTTATTTAGTCTCTAATAAAATTAGTGACATACCTATAATGACGGAATATGACGACTCAAATTTCGTCACTTACATCATTAGTAATGAAATATTTCGTCACTAATGATGTTAGTGGCCAAACATTTGGTCACTAATGATGTTAGTGATGAAATTTTGATTCATTAATAAAGATCATTTTTCTTGTAGTGACAATGATTTAGAATCAATAGATCATATTCTAGTCACCTGCGATTGGGTGTCTAGACTTTGGTTGAAATTTTTCTCGTGGTGGGATTTTAAATTTAAGGGATCATCTTTCTTAGAGATTATTGACTTTGTCAAAAACCTTGGTGTGGAAAAGAAAATAAGATTTCAAGCCTCCCAGCTAGCATGCTTCGAATCGGTTATCTCTTTTCAGCATGGGTGATATGGAATGCAAGGAATGAAAAAGTGTTTGAAGACAGTGACGAAATATTCCGTCACTAATGATGTTAGTGACGAAATTTTGAGTGGTCACTAAATAACATTTTTCTTATAGTGACAATGATTTAGAATCAATAGATCATATTCTAGTCACGTGCGATTGGGTGTCTCGGCTTTGGTTGAAAATTTTCTCGTAGCGGGTTAAATTTAGGGGATCATCTTTCTTAGAGATTATCGACTTTGTCAAAAACCTTGGTCTGGAAAAGAAAAGAAGATTTCAAGCCTCCCAACTCGCATGCTTTGAATCGATTATCTTTTCTTCGTCATGCGTGATATGGAAAGCAAGGAATTGAATGAGAAAGTGTTTGAAGACAAAAAAAAGCACGGCGGAGGAGTTGTTCATTAAAGTTCAACAATTTTTTTGTTGTTGGTTAACTAGTAGAAGTCGAAAATTATCTATAGATTGGTGTATTTGGTTATATCCCTTTTGGAGGCATGTTATGTTGTAGCCAGATGATCTTATTGTATTGTATTGTATTTCCTTACTATCTAGCTTCTTAATATATAAGCCGTTTCAGAAAAAGGATGTTTGTGTCAATTTATTTAGAAAACATATTAGATTTTTTCAGAGATAGATAGTTTTTTCAAGTGTTTGAATGGAGATTATTTAATTAGATATATAATTTTTTTTTTTTGTAAAGAAAAGCTATATATTAGACATTATTTTCTTAAGAAAAAAAAACTTTAAAACTATTTAAAAACACTTACAAATTAATAATTCCAACTTGTACGATATTTGTGAAGTTTGTTTTAGGGTTATTATTCTCAACTTGGAATATATTAATCTATTTAGTTGTTAGTTTGATTATCGTTGTTTAAATCACTTAGATTCTTAAACTTAAAATTTGTACTAACGGATACATGCCGAAAACTATATATGTATTTTGCGATTCAAATATTAATCAACATGTAAAATAACACTGAATTAAGATATATGTAAGATTAGATCGTTTATGATTAACAATCTGTTGGAAAATGTTGATAAAAATATGATTTTTTTCATCAACTTTGGACGTCGATAAAGTGATGCATATTTAATATTCACGAAGAATATTTAATATGAATGTGTAACCCTTAGAAAGGGCTTTGCAACGATATATTATACGTCCAAAACGGAGTTAAGGTGAATGAGATATCGACACCTAAAGATGAGTGTTTTTGGCTTTAATTCGGAACAGTTATGCTAACGTAACTAACAGTAACGTAACTGAAACTGTTGCTTCGTTTTAATGGCTCGTTAATGCCATTAAAATTGAATTAATCACGAACGTTTCCATTTTAGCTATAAAATGGAACTTCTTAGCTCAATCATAGACACCATATTTTCGATCAATTTTTTACTGTAACAACGATATTCGATTGAATTTCAGGCCAGTAGTTGCTCCGACAGTTTCGATATAAACTGTTTAAGCCATTGTACCCTGGGAAACAAACCGTGTGATACTACGCGAAATTTGTTTTAAGGGAATAGTGTTTATCACGATCCGTGGCCGAAATTTTGTTTACATTTTCGTTTATGTTATGCAAACTGTATTTGTATTTCATTTTATTTGATTATATTTAATTTATAAACGGTATCGTTCCTACAATCTTAAAACACATTTTCTTCTTATAATACCATTTATAATAAGAAAAGATTGGACTCAAACTAGTTTTGTTTCGACTCTTTTTCTCCAAAAACAACCCCAGGTCATCACAAACGAGTTTTGTTTTGAACATTTGTTTTTTCAACGTAACTCTTAGTTACGTTAGCGTAACTCTTAGTTACGTAGCGTAACTGTTAGTTTCGTTAGTTAGTTACGTAGCGTAACTGTTAGTTACGTAGCGTAACTATTAGATACGTTAGTGTACCTGTCGTTATATACATATCAGATTATTAACGTTTAAAACAGATTATTGGTTTTCTAAGTGCGAAATCAGTGAACAAAAAATCTGAAAACAATGTATTTCAACATTGATTATTACGACTACCGTTTTATTTTATATAAATTCTCTAATCGTTGTCTTTCAGATCAGTTTGGAACTTGTTATATCCATATAATCTCTTTCCGTTTTCTTTAAAAGTGGTTGTGGATCTAGTTTAGAATAACCAATTCTGAAAAGTTATTACGGTTCTCGTTGTTATACATATCACGTAACTGTTAGTTACGTTTGTTAGTCACGTAACTGTTAGTTACGTTTGTTCTCGTTGTTATACATATCACGTAACTGCTAGTTACGTTTGTCACGTAAGTGTTAGTTACGTTTGTTAGTTACGTAGCGTAACTATTAGTTACGCTAGAGTAACTGTTAGTCACGTAACTGTTAGTTACGTTTGTCACGTAACTGTTAGTTACGTTTGTCACGTAACTGATAGTTACGTTTGTTAGCGTAACTGTTAGTTACGTTAGCGTAACTGTTAGTTACGTTGCGGACTGAATTTAAAACAGTTGTGTAAAAATAGAACGGGTTTTGAAAAATAACAATAAAACAAATTATTTGTATTGTTATATACAAATTATTATTATTTTTATTATTTATTGTTATAAAGCGAGTTGTCTAATTCTTTAATTTGCGAATTTCATAATGTCAACTCAACCTCTTGTGACCTCAACATCCGTTGTAACGGTAACTCCAATTGTGGGAGCACCACTTGCGAACACCGTTGCTAATCATGTGGAAAAAACCCAAAAGTTTTCGGGTTTGAACATTGTGAATGATTACATGGATCTTGCTGCCATGGTGACCGATGTCACTAATATGATCTCCGAAGTTAACTTGGTGGGATCAAACTCAAAGGAATGGTGGATTGATACGGGTGCTACCCCCTCATGTTTGCTCGGACAAGAACATGTTTACCACCTTCAAGGATGTTGAGACTGGTGAGAAGTTGTTCATGGGAAATTCGGCTACGGCCGATATCAAAGGGGAAGGTACCGTGATACTCAAGATGACCTCGGAGAAGGAGCTCATTTTGAACAATGTGCTCTATGTTCCGGAGATTCGTAAGAATCTTGTGTCGGGTTGGCTTCTCAACAAGTTTGGTTTTCGTTTGGTTTTTGAATCAGATAAGGTCGTGTTGACCAAAAGTGGTATGTATGTTGGTAGGGGATATGCCCTTAATGGCATGTTCAAATTGACTGTAATGGTTATTAAGCGTGATATTAATAAAATTGATACTACTTCCGCTTACTTGCTTGAGTCTTCTAATATTTGGCATGCACGTCTTGGTCATGTTAATTTTAATTCCATTCGTCGGTTAATTAAATTTAAATGCATACCATATTTCCACATTGATTCAAACTATAAATGTCAAACATGTGTTGAGGCCAAACAAACAAGATTATCGTTTAAATCGGTTGAAAGAATAACCGAACCCCTTTATATGATTCACACCGATGTATGTGACTTAAAGTCGGTTCCCACAAGAGGTGGAAACAAATACTTCATCACCTTTATTGATGATAACACGAAATATTACTATGTATAGGATGAAGCCATCGATAAGTTCATTCTTTACAAGAATGAAGTTGAGAATCAACTCAATAAGAAAATCAAGGTTGTTAGAAGTGATAGAGGAGGTGAATATGTGACACCATTTGCTAACTTTTGTGAGCAACATGGTATTAGACATGAACTCACTGCCCCCTTTTCACCTCAACAAAACGGTATCGCCGAAAGAAAGAACCGTACCTTGAAAGAAATGGTTAATGCCATGTTGATAAGTTCTGGACTTAGTCCAAACATGTGGAGGGAAGCTATCTTGTCAGCTTCTTATCTTCTAAATAAGCTACCTCGGAAGAATAAAGAAGAAACCCCATATGAACTTTGGATGGGAAGAAAACCATCATATAAATACCTACGAGTGTGGGGGTGCCTAGCCAAAGTTTTAGTGCCGGCACCTAAGGTCTTAAAGATAGGGCCTAAAACTGTGGATTGCATATTCATTGGATATGCTCACAACAGTAGTGCCTACCGATTTCTTGTGCATGATTCTAAGAATTCCGATATACACAACACGATAATGGAATCAAGGAGTGCTACATTCTTTGAAAATATATTTCCCTGTCTAAACACGGAAATTGGAAGTTCTTCTACACTCGTTGATGAGTTTGTCCAAAGTGAGAGACAAGAACAACATGTGGAAGAAGATGTTGAGCCTAGAAGAAGTAAAAGGGCTAGGGTTGAGAAATCCTTTGGTTCTGACTTCCTCACATTCATGGTAGAACATGAACCTAGATACTTCCACGAAACGGTTACTTCTTCGGAAGCACTTCAATGGAAAGGAGCCATCAAAAGTGAGATAGAATCTATTTTACAAAACCATACGTTGGGAAATAGTGGACCTTCCTCAGGGTTGCAATGCACTAGACTATAGATGGCTCTTTAAAAAGAAAATGAGGGCGGATGAAAGTATTGATAAATACAAAGCAAGATTAGTGATCAAAGGTTATAGACAACGAGAAGGTCTAGATTATTTTGATACGTATTCGCCTGTAACGCGAATCACCTCCATCAGGATGGTACTTTCTATTGCCGCCATAAGAAATTTGGAAGTTCACCAAATGGATGTAAACACTGCTTTCCTAAACGGCGATTTAGAGGAATAAATTTACATGAAACAACCTGAGGGTTTTATTTCCCCTGGACAAGATAACAAAGTTTGCAAGCTAGTTAAGTCATTATATGGCCTAAAGCAAGCTCCCAAACAATGGCATCAAAAGTTTGATCACGTCATGTTAGAATATGGTTTCAAAATAAATGAATGTGAAGTGTGTTTATGTGAAAGACACACCTAATGATTATGTTATTTTATGTCTCTATGTAGATGATATGCTTATCATGGGTAGTGACGATAAGATAATAACATCAACAAAGGATATGTTGAAATCCAAATTTGACATGAAAGACATGGGCCTAGCAGATGCGATTCTTGGAATCAAGATCACACGAACCCAAAATGGTCTTGTGTTAAATCAAACACATTACGTAGACAAGATTCTAGAGTGATTCAATGTGGGGGATTCCGGCCTTGCTAGAACTCCAATAGATACCAGTCAACATCTATCTAAGAATAGAGGTGAATTTGTCTCCCAACTAGAATACTCAAGAATCATTGGTAGTCTAATGTATCTGATGAGTTGTACAAGACCCGACTTAGCATACGCTGTTAGTAGGCTAAGTAGGTACACAAGCAATCCAAGTTCTGATCATTGGAAGAGTATGAAAAGATTACTTCGGTATGTAAGATACACGCGAGAGTATGGACTACACTATAATAGACATCCAGCTGTTATCGAAGGATACTTTCTCACCCCACCTTTGGCGGAAACGTAGGGTGCAACACGATTGGCGATCGTCACAACACATTGTATAGTTTAAGAGAATATCTAAAATGAAATAAATATAATTTGATAAATACGTGTCATGACGTCGCACAATCATAAGCAAACACTTATGTCTTGTGGAATCAATCCACAACGATAGTATCAAATACAAACAATAATCCAAATGTGTAATCCCAAAATCAAAATAAAATAAAAATGATAATTCAAAATGCATAAGACAAGTCTTCTAGGTCCAAAGAAGTCTCTAGTCGTCCTATGCGTGATCATTACCTGAAAACATAGCTTAAAATGTCAACATAAAGTTGAGTGAGTTCGTAAAGTTTATGAAAAGAATGTAAATAATGCCTTGTAACAAAAATTGTAGTTAAGAATACCATCTCCTTTGTCATACAAATCTGTAACTTGAAATTGTCAA
Organism: Senecio squalidus; assembly: GCA_910822075.1. Classification (NCBI taxonomy): domain Eukaryota; kingdom Viridiplantae; phylum Streptophyta; class Magnoliopsida; order Asterales; family Asteraceae; genus Senecio; species Senecio squalidus. The sequence continues at coordinate 48,014,331 of CAJVGC010000060.1, read as the reverse complement.
ATAAGTAGTTCAAACGATAATGTAAACGATTTTGATAAGTGTTTTGGACAGTATGTGTAAACTAGTAACGTAGTAATCCACAACGATATTTGCAATTCAAACGTTTTTCACATGTGATATCTTTATTGTAATCAAAGCACTTTTCCAACTTTAGATGAAGTCAAATACGTAGCAAGGATAAACACGTAATCAAAGCACATTGCCAACTTCATTAAAGTCAAATACGTTGCAAAGGCCGAAAAGATAATGTAATCCACCACACAATTGTTATAGCACGTAGAATACAACATACAAACATGTCCAATAAAAAGCATACTCGAAAATATAATGTTTCAAGTAAAAGAAGCTATGTCTTCCCCCAAAAAGTTGAAAAAATTTTAAACGTAGGGGTTACGAAACTCACATTAAGTAAAATTCACTTAAGCGTTCGGTCAGTTGAGCTTCCTAAACGAATGTTATGTTTAAACACGTTAGAATTATTCTTCAAATTTAATTTAGACATTTTACTGAGTTTTTAATATGTGTTGTTAATTTCTTAAGTTTTCGACTCTCGGTGATTTTTATGAAAATATACAAAAGACGTTACCACAAAAACATGCGATTCTGGACAGCATGTTATAAACCATTTTTGGAAAAATACTTAAAGACATCTAAAATTCAAACCAAATTTATTCCAAGTAGTGAACTCAGTAGAAAATGACATATCCAAAAAACAAGGTCTAACTCTTCTGTATGAGTGAGATAAAAATTATACAAGTTGACCCAAGATCATACGTTTCAAAACTCGGAATAGACCAACGTTTGTATTCTACCAGTTAGAATGACCAAAACTAGGAATTAGGATACGATCCTTGTATTTACAGAAACTAGACTCAAAGTGCTATAACCTAGAGTTAAGATTCAAATAAAAACACATCGTTATGACAAAGATATGACCTGACGAAATGAAATGAAACTATTCAGACTCTTCCAGAAACCTTTATAACATGATTCGTAAAGACGTTTATAAATATCAAACAATTATGTAAATTCACCAAAAAATTCAGATCATGTATTTTATATACAAATAACTAGTTCATGTTTTAAAATCTCAATTTTCACATATTTAAGACATAGAACAAATGCACTCAAATTCGGATGTAAAAGACTAACTCAAAACACAATTTAGACCCACGTTCACTAAAATTAAGTTCTAGAGAGTTTGAAAGCGAACTAGACGATGAGATCACTGCCATTTGAAAGCTAACTCAAAACTCTACAACATTTATTTATACACCTCTCCAAAATTAAGGACTTAGGACTGACTTATGCCTCCAAGAACATAGACTATCAAATCTGCCTAGATTTCTGAAAAAGTTTTAGACGACGAATTTTACTTGCAAAAACATATTTAAACCTTAATACACATCAAATAAATTAAATCACCATTAACCCTATTCCAGAATTTAGAAATATTTATAAACCTTTACATAAACACCAAAAATACTTTAAACAACCCATTATCAAAACCTTTTTAGAACCAATTTAACAAACCCTAATCTAACACACCTCAATTCTTTAAGAAAAAGTTAATCAACAACCAATATTAACAATACACAAATATAACGAGAATTATAGAAAAGAAGATTACCAATGAAAATGAAAAAGGAAACACAGAAAACGAATTAGGGTTTCTTGGGGAGGTTCACGGTCGAATAGGGTTTGGGGGTTTTGGATTTGCAGTTAGTTTTAGGTTTAGATTTTTAGTTTTATTAAATTAATTTGTTAAATGGTTTAATTCATGGGTCATGGGTCTAATCATATGGGTTTTAACATGGATTATGGGTTAAATGAATAACCCATTGGATTGGGTTGAAACACACGGCTAAACAATACGGACTAGTCTAGAATTTAATAAATCTCCGTTTAATTATAAATGACTCGAAAAGTATTAAATACAAACAAGTATAAAAAAAACTCGAAAAAAATTATAATAACTAAATATAAAGTTTTACTTCGTTTTCCCGATGAATTTCTAATAATAGAAATAAGTGTCCAAACATTAAATTTCCGTCTATGATATACGTAGAAGCTCAACCTTACGCTAAAGTGAAATTCCTAACATGTCATGCAAGTATTCGATATATAAAAATTTCACAAACATTTCCCATCCCAAATAATCACGTTTAAGTATTCAAGTTTAAGAATTCACGTAAAATAACATTTAACAAGTAATGACAGGCAACTAGAGAGAACGTTAACTAATCGAAAAATTTACGTTGACCGGGCGGATTTGGTGACGGTTGTCACAGATACAGTGTTGCAAACTGGATTTCCGATATAAAAGACTTCCGATCAACAAGTGGATACGTGTTTACACTTGGAGGTGCTGTTGTAGCATGGAAATCTTGCAAATGAACGGTTATAGCAAGATCAACGATGGAATTTGAATTCATTGCCCTCGATAAATGTGGAGAAGAGGCAGAATGGTTGCGTCAATTTGTAGAAGACATACCAAGATGGCCTAAACCGGTAACGGCCGTATGTATACATTGTGATAGTCAATTGGAAATTGGCAGAGCTCATAACCTAATGTATAACGGTAAGTCAAGACATATTCGAAGTAGACATAACACGATACGACAACTACTCTCAACAGGAGTTATCTCAATTGACTATGTGAAGTCAAAGGATAACATAGCAGATCCGCTTACGAAAGGCTTAAGCAGAGAGTTAGTTAGTAAGTCGTCAAAAGGAATGGGACTAAAGCCCTTGAATGAATAAGTTTATGCAAAGGAAACCTAACCCAGCTGACTGGAGATCCCAAGATCTGGGTTCAATAGGACAACCTAGTTGTATGAATGAAGGGAGGTCAATGTGGGGGGTAGTTTATCTACCTCCTAAACCATCTAAGGGAGTTCATAAATTCACAAACTTCCTAGTCCATTCCTAAGATCAGTGACAAGGTGAAGGATAAGCATACGGCTTGTAATGATTCTAAGAAATAACCATATGTGGTATAATGATTTCTAACGAATCACCTATGTTAGAGAGAAGTGGGGTCGCTTCGAAGGGAATTATAAGGGCGTAATTCCTAAAGGCTCTCGCAGAACCAGGATAGTGTTCATGACTATAACGAACACGACTATGAGGGGTTGACATTGTCAAGAAGAGTCATGTGTGAAATGTATTGTCGTCTACGTAAATAACAGCTCAGTTCAAAGACATCAAGATCTACTGACAGTTAGGAGACTAAGTGCATTTCATAAGGGAAGGTTCAAAGGAAAAAACCTACCTATCCTATGCAGGACTCAACCGCCGAAGTTTCATCGGGAATAAATGTTGTTAAGATCGATCTCCATTCATGTGGGGGATTATTGGAAAATGTTAATAAAAATATGATTTTTTCATCAACTTTGGACGTCTATAAAGTGATGCATATTTAATATTCACGATGAATATTTAATATGAATGTGTAACCCTTAGAAAGGGCTTTGCAACGATATATTATACGTCCAAAACGGAGTTGAGGTGAATAAGATGTCGACACCTAAAGATGGGTGTTTTTGGCTTTAATTCGGAACAGTTACGCTAACGTAATTAACAGTTACGCTAACGTAACTGAAACTGTTACGCTGAAACTGTTACGCTAACGTAACTAACAGTTACGCTAACTGAAACTGTTACAGTTTCGTTTTAATGGCTCGTTAATGCCATTAAAACTGAATTAATCACGAACGTTTCCTTTTTGGCTATAAAATGGAACTTCTTGGCTCAATCACAGACACCATATTTTTGATCAATTTTTTACTGTAACAACGATATTCGATTGAATTTTCAGGCAAGTAGTTGCTCTGGCAGTTTCAATATAAACTGTTTAAGCCATTGTACCTTGGGAAACAAACTGTGTGATAATACGCGGAATTTGTTTTAAGGGAATCGTGTTTATCACGAGCCTTGGCCGAAATTTTGTTTACAGTTCCGTTTATGTTATGCAAACTGTATTTGTATTTCATTTATTTGATTATATTTAATTTATAAACGGTATCGTTCCTACACAATCATAGTGTATTCTTGTTATCAAGATCGTAGGATCTTATGATATTATAGCTATGATCGATCTAAATCTTGATAACCTTGTTTAAAATGATTTATCTGTTCTGGGGCTTAGATGGAGAAAGGTAGAAAAGAAGAATTAATGGAATAAAAAGAAAAGGAAGAAGGGTAACCAAGAGAACACTTAAGAAGTTTTTCCATTCATGATATTAGTGATCGACGAGCCATTGAGTCGAAATAAGGCTGTGTGTATCAATTCTTTGAGCTACGTAGCTTAACAAATCCTCAACTGAGTATATAAAGAACAATCAAACCCAACCCTAATCGATTATCTATTTCACACAATCATTTTTAGAGATCGATTAGGACCGAGAGAAGGAAATTTTGCAACCATTTTCTTGGTATTTTGCTTTCAAGAATCCTTATATATGTATAAGCATGAGTTTTTTTTATTGCAATGATATTACTAAGAACTCTTTTGTTATTCAACTTGTTTATAGTTGTAATATAGGCTAATTGCGTTTCTTATTTGGGAAAGATGAACCTTGATTGTTTTTAATGAATTATGATATATGTTTGTGAAAGGTTTATGCAATTCTTTTTAGAATTTACGTAAGACGTTTCTATGTTAGAGTAGCATATTCTGAATGGATTTCATCGACGAGGTAATAGCTTTAACATTTACATGACAAAAGTTCACAAACTTTAAATAAAAGCTGCAAGAAGATGTCGAAAGAGCTTTCGGTGTTCAACATGAGCGTTTTTGGATTTCAAAAACTGAGATTCTATAAGGTAAACAAGCCAAGGAGAGTCATGTATATTTGCATCATACTACATGACATGATTATCGAAGACATCGAATATTATATTAGAGATTGCGAGAAATACTATATACATTCATACCAATGGCTCAACGAACTTCTCTAAAAAGATGTGAGTTGCAAATCCGAATGACTAAAGAGATATATCGTAGGCATACGGACCATAATATTTGACAAGATCTTGTTGAACATATTCGGCGATTTTAAGAAAACTACAGACTTCTTATTCTTTAAATATTGTATTTCCAATAACGTTTTTTATTTTATAGACATAATTTGTTATATTATTAATGTACTAATTCTTTTATTATGTATTTTTTTTTTACTTTATAAAACTCATATATTTAAAAGGGACAAATAAAAATTAAAAATATTGATTGGTCTGAGATTATAGTGTTATGAGTGAAATATTTTTAATATTATTTTATATATGATGTTATACTGACGAGACAAATGCATATATTTTAAATATTTTGTATTCATAACAAAAAATGCTCTTATATGTGTTAACGTAAATTCTTTCTATTTATTTTAGTTTATCATCTTTTATCCTTAAATATGACCAATTGTGACAAGTTTGGGAGCATATAAAACATGAAAATTACTGCAGAAAACACCAAAAGTGGAAACAAGAACACAAGAATTGAGGGAGAACATGGGTAACAATGGGGGACAAACGTAGGACCCACCTCACCGCCCATGCGCACGCAAACATATCTCTCTCTTCATGACCTAACCCTAACTCAACCAAGACTTAGCCAAACATATCTCTCTCTCTCTCTCTCTCTCTCTCTCTCTCTCTCTCTCTCTCTCTCTCTCCTTCTAACCTTCACCAACAGCAACCAAATTCTTCACATGTTTAGCTGATTCCAAAAAGAGAGTAGACAGAAAGAAGTTACAAATATGGAAGATTCAGTTCAGAATTTGGTTATATTTTTTGGTGAATGTTAGTTGTAGAAGAAACCCTCAAGCTAACCAACAAAACATCTCCAAAACTTATCAAGAGTTGATTTGATCAAGAATTCAAGATGGATCCAGTCACTACTCATGGTCGTCATCTACCTCCTCCTTTTCATACCAGAGATCTTCAGCTTCACAACCACCAACAATTTCAGCAACAACATCAGTATCAGTATCAGCATCAACATCAGAATCCGCAACAACCGAATTCCGAAGAGGATGAGCTAAGTGGGGGAAGTAGCAGCCTTAACCATGGCCAAAAGAGAGACCGAGAAGACAACCATAACAATAATAATGGTGGTGATGGTGAACATAGTAGTGGTGGTGGTAGTGGTTCTAGACGGCCTCGTGGTCGTCCAGCTGGTTCCAAGAACAAGCCTAAGCCACCTATTATTATCACTAGAGATAGCGCTAACGCGCTAAGGTCCCATGTCATGGAGGTGGCTACCGGGTGTGATATTCAAGAAAGTATATCGAACTTTGCCACAAGGAGGCAAAGAGGGGTGTGTATTTTGAGTGGTAGCGGCACGGTCACAAATGTTACACTAAAGCAGCCATCAGCACCGGGGGCGGTTGTGACTCTACATGGGCGTTTTGAGATCTTATCACTATCTGGTTCATTTCTTCCTCCTCCAGCTCCACCTGCCGCTTCAGGATTGACCATCTACCTAGCTGGTGGTCAAGGACAGGTGGTTGGAGGAGGAGTAGTGGGGCCTCTATTAACTTCAGGCCCCGTGGTGATCATGGCAGCATCTTTTGGAAATGCAGCGTACGAGAGACTTCCTCTTGACGAAGAAGAGACTACACCCGGATCAGGAAACGGTCCTCTAGGATCACCTACAGGTGTTGGTAGCCAACAACAACTCATGAATGATGTGAATGCAAATCCATCGTTATTTAATGGCTTACCTCCCAATATGCTAAATTCAAGCCAATTGCCAACAGATGCATATTGGGGGGTAAATCGTCCCCCTTTCTAAATCAAAGGAGTGTACTGATCTTTCGTTTTATCCTATTTTCGCTTAATATCACCTTTCCAGTCCTTTTATCTTTTCAGATTTCATAGAAACTAGTTGTTTTTGGGACCCTAATTTCTCCGTAGCATGTTTGATTTAAGAATTAAGGGTGTACAAAGTATGTGAAGTATCCTTCTTAATGGCCTTCTATTTGTTAGAACTATGTCTCTCATAGCTATAAAGTGTGATTTTCGTTCGTCTTCTTGATTAATCAAATGGTTAGAATGCTTTTCCATATACGATAACAAGTTTTGAATTCGATCCTGACTTAATAAATCAGAGTTAACATACATACACAAATGATAAAAATGTCATAAAATTTGTCATGATTTTCTGGGTTTTATCTTAAGCAAATTAAGCATTTCCCTTTCCGCACACTCATTACCTTGATTTTTATGTAACTGTTAATTTCTTTAACTTAATTGTAGTATTAGTAATAATGGACATTTTCTATTTTTGAACTAATAAAATTAACTAAGATGAAAAAGCCAGTAGTTTAGGGTGTGTGTTTTGTTTATATATACCTTTTCTTGAACAACATCAATAAAAACCTCAAAAAAATAACTTTATGATCAACCTTAAAAATCTGTCTTTAGAAACCCCACAGTTTTATGATTGTGTACTTTATTTTTATCACCATCATTCAAGAAATTACGGTTTCTTTTTATATTGAAAATACCACCCTTACACTACACAATTTGCCACTTGACTAAGTCCACCTTGATAACATATTGAATACCTTTAATCAAAGGTTTCAAGAAATTACATATTACTACTCTTTTCCCATCCTAATTTGTTTTAGCAATTCAAATTTAAATTAATTCTTTATCTATGAAGTTGTATGGGTTCTTTGTAGGGGTCATAACCTATCCAACCAATTGTAATGTTTTGTTATTGTTCCACTCTTCTTATTAAACGTTTCCTTAATAATATCGGACGTTTAACAAAAATGTATGGATTCTTCAATGTCCCCCTCTCCCTCTATCAAAACATCAAAATCTAAGTTAATAATCTTATGCATCGTTAAAAAGTTAAACAATCATATCAATTTTTTGGGAGGTAAATGAGTCATTTAAAGCTAGTAATAGTTCTCAACAAAATTAACGACAGTAAGAACTGAAATTTATTCACATAAGACCATCGTTAATGAGAGTTTATCCAATTTTCAAATTAACATTAGACAACTTTTGTAGACCAATCCTATCATTATTTATCGAATTACAACTTTATTAAGAGGTTTATCCATGTTTTCTTTCAACTTTTAAGCATCTTTCTCTTATGAATGTGTAAATTTTAAGCATCTTTCTGTTATATATTGAAATACATAAGTAGGAGCATATATATGATTAAACTAAAATAATTAAGTTGGTGTGGAAGATTCTTGAAATGATGGTAATTCAGAATTGAAGAAGAAAACATAGAGGTATGGAGTTAACTGATAGTTGAAGGATTTGTGTATTTGTGGTTGTTTGAAAGAAGACATGAATATTGGGGTCACACGTGCAAATGCAATTACTCTGAACATGGTTCTTTTCCAAGGCAAGCAACTACACATATTACAACCCACCATTTTTTCAGCTTCACTCTCACATCTATTTCTGTCTCTCAAAATCAACGCCAATATGTTTATTAATAGTGTAGTAGGGGGAATAATTGTTTTGCAATTGCTTATGTAAAATTGTAAATATTGTTAGCCATAAGATCGTATGTGATTTGGAAAAGATAACGATTTGTAGTATTTTTTCCTTTTAGAAAAAGAAATCTGGATGTAATTTAAAGGGAAAAAGAACAATTCAAATCTTTTCTCTTCTCTTCTCTCTATACTACACTAAACACTGTGTTTCAGATATTTTTTTTCTAAAGAAATAGAAAGAAAGGAAAGAAGTAGAAAGAAAATAAAAATAAAATTATTAAAGTTGTGTATTGCTTTTTTTTCACATTTCCAACTTTTTTTTCCCTCTTAATGGACCAAATTAAAAACTATTAATTTTATTATTAATCTTTTGTCTTCTTATTTTTAATGAATAATCTTCGTTGCTTTTTTATTTTATACTTCCAAATAACAGTTTGAATAACAAAATTAAAAATTAACTTTTAACTTTAAGTCTTCATTTTCAGATATAACTATGTGCAACCGAATTCATCAATCCTCTATGTCATATATCACTTGTCTTTTCACTTTTATGTATGAATACTTCTTATTTTAATCATTATTAATGTATTACTATTATATTTTCAACAAATGATATTCCTTAAACTAAAGAAGTTTTTTAGTTTTTTTTTTTAGTTTTTTTACTAAAGAAGTTTTTATGATACTATTATCTTTTAATATTGTTGTTAATTTTTTTTAAAAGAGTCCATACATTGCACGAGTTAATAATCTAGTTCAAAATAAAGTAATAAAATATATGTAAAAAAAATTAAGAAGTAGTTACAACTTACAACGACATTAAGACAAAAATGTTATCTGTTCAAACTATTTTTTCATGCTATAAAAAAATTGTCAATTTGTTTATGCAGATATATGTGTAAAATTTGGGGGCATTTATTTGTAGAAAATTACTTATGTTATTTCATTTCTAACTTTCGAGAAAAGTGAAAGAGTTTTCTTTCTCTAAAGAACGACTTAAAATTAAAAAAAAAAAAGGTTTAGATGTGTTCCACTTTTCTAGTTTAAAAAATATACTGAAATATAACCTGTTTCTATACTTTTATTTTCACTTTGTTTTATTTAAGCAAAAAATGAGTACAAAATACAATATATTAGTTCCATTATTTTATGTTTTTAGTTCATTAATTCTATAAATAACAATAACAATGACCAACCTTGTGTTTAACAAATTGATAATAATAATTTTATAAACTTTGAATATTGTTGTTTCATGAAAGTAGTTTAATTAAACTATATACAACATAATTAAATATAATTTAGGAGCCTATAATTATATAATAAAATATATATAAAAGCTATATTAGAATATTACCGTACAAATAAAATGTTGACATTTATAATTTTAAACAATATAAAATTTATACACTTAAAATATGTATATATTAATTTACTATTTACCCTCCCTAGGTGTAGATATCTTGTGTAACAAATTTATTTCATATTCTTTTACTATAAACAAATTATATTAACCTTGTTTTTATGATTTTTATTTCTACATATGTATAAATATGAATATTCTTATGATTATATAAATTTTTCACAATTTCAAATGTGAATAATTATATATATTTTCAAACTATGAAAAATTTGACAGACTTTTTTACAACTTTAAAAAGTATGAAAGAAAAGAAAATAACATTTTTGTATCATGTGCAATATATGTTTATAATAATTAATGATACTTCCAATCTTAATAAAAAATACTAAAAAAATATACTATTTAATTTATTTAGTGAAAATGATGTTGGACCAGACACATAGTATTGAAAGATGTTTAATGATAAAATATATATTGTCAAACATTTGAAATATCTAATTATAATTGACTTTTTAATAAAAAGCTTTCAACAAAAAAAAAAGGTGAGTAATGAGTATGAAGAACATGGTCGAGAATTTTAGACCGAAAGATTATACAAAACGTTTGTACTATCAGGGATCTTATCTTATGATGACGGGTATTATACTACATATTTAAATGGGTCTATCAACTAAAAGGTTATTGATAGTATCGTTTTTGAGTTATGGGAGGTTGCAGACAAAACAAGTAAATGTAACAGTTAGAAGGTCCCAAAAATAAAATCTTCTATATACAATATAAAAGTTACTCATTACTTAAAACGTAATATCATTTTACCATTTCGTTCTTAATTTCTTCCAAAAATCATTTTCACTTAATATATACCACTCGTAAGTAATTAAGTTCTATATAAATAGTAAATAATTAAGGCTTCAAAAAAGTACGAGGCTTCTCTTCTCGTTTGACACAGACGAAAACGAAAAGAAACCCTAAACCGAATTTTAAAAGAAAGACAGAATTCTTACTAATAATAAAATGAAAAATAATAAATCTTAATCACTATATTCATATGATACAATAAAAAGGTTTTTAGAACTCTTTTCTCTAGCTACCATGGTTGACTAATGTCTTGTTTTTAGCCTTTGTTCTACGAGGTTTTACCCAAGTAGGTAAAATTGCAATGTTTTTACGACTTAACCTACGCGAATATATATTCTAGGAGAACGTCACACGTCTCCTTATCAACTAGTTTGAATGGTAGTCCTTTTTTGATCTACCCAATCTGATATAGTTTATGGTGTGGATCGGTTGGAAATTTCAACGCCTTAACCAACGTCATGGGTACCAAATTTCTACCACTTTCTCCATCAATAGTTACCTAACACACTTTCTCCTTAATCAGACTCTAGGTTTGAAATATCATGTTTGGCTGCGAAAAAATCATTCGGTCTAGGAGAACACAACGTCGTTGAACTAATAAATCTAGAGAATCTCCATCAACTCCGACGAACTTAAGAACATCATATGCATATTCTTGGTTATATACATGTTCATCATCCTCAAATTCCTCATCAACATAAGCAATCATACGCTTCTTCGGACACTCATTTGATTTATATCCAGTTTCATAACATTTACACACCCTATTCCCCGTATTTTTGCCACTGCTAAGAAGAAAACATGTCAAAAGTGCCCTTGTGGCATGAGGTCAACCCTAGAAAGACACCTACTTTTGAAACTTTCAAATGACTTACCACTTAGTTTTTTATTACATGAAGTGACTTTGCTCTCGGGTCCTCCCTTGAAGAGCTTAAATCACTAGATCTAAGTACCATCCAAAAATATGATAAACTTCCGTCTATAAAATTACAGTTGACGAAATTCTTTTTGAACACCGCAAATGCCATGCTTCAAAATAACTTATGACATTGCCTAAATAACCACTTGCTAAAAATGATCTTTGGTGGTTTTAGAAAGAACTAATTCCCACATGATTCACTAGATCGTCAATAGAGATTATACACTACAACAAAAATGTTTATTTTTCACACTTATCTGTTCGCGCTTTTAAAAAGTGAGAAAAAACCAATCAATTTGTTCACGTTTAAAAATGAATCGAAAATCTTAATATTTAAAAATGTAAAGAAATTTAAGGTTTTCACACTTATGATTGTGGAAATAAAATGTTCACACTTACAAGCGTAAACAAATATAAAATTTATACACACTTAAAAATGTGAAGGGTAATTTGTGACACTCAATTTCTTCACGCTTCCTCTAGCGTAAGGAAATTAGGTGTGACAAATTGGTTTCATACTTTTAAATGTAAACAAGCTTTATATTTCTACACATTTTTAAGTGTGAACTTTTTATCCTATATATATATAAGTGTGAATTACTTAAATTTCTTCTTACTTTTAAATGTTGAGATTTTAGACACACTTTTAAATGTGAACAAACTGATAGTTTTTTCACACTTTCTAAAAGTATGAGAAAAAATGTAAACAAATGACCTTTTTATTGTAGTGATATCACAATTAATCATCCATTTTCCACCACTTAAAAATACATTGCCAAGCAATCATATCTTATTTGCAATGGATGATGGTATGCTCGATCGTTTCATTGTGTCATCACAACAAGGGCAAAGGATGGTATATCGAGGTCCAAACCGAATAGATAAAAAGCCAAGGTGAGAAGAAAAACCGAATCATGATCAAAAATACGTGCTGGAAAAACCGAACCATGCCAAAGCTCATGGCAATGTTTTAATTATTTTTCAATTAACTTTTGGAAATTCCATTTTCGTTCGGCTTCGAAAGGAAAACACACCGATTACTATCAAATCGAAGCATTTGTCATTAAGTTTTTAATTGTTGATTAATGTCGTTTGTTCCAATGTAATACAAAATTGATCCAGTTGAGTTTTTTTTTTTTTTTTTTTTCTTTTTTCCTTTTTTTAATTATTCATTTACATATTTAATTAAGTAAAAGTTTTATTATTATAGTTGATTGTTTGAGCGGATTTGTACTAGCCCAAATAAGATTATGTAAAATAAGCCCAAATAAGATTATGTAAAATATGAAATACTGAATCAAACCGAAAACATCCAAAATCGAAACCAATATTGTTGAATTCGGGACTTATGAAATGTAATATGGACGAGCGCAAGGACCCCTAATTCATTTTTTTTTAACAGATATAGCCATTTTGTTTTTTAACACATATAGCCCTTTCTTAAAATATATATAGCACAATTTTGTTTTTCCATACATATAGCCCATATTAAAGAATCCATTATTATTTTCCGCAAAAATCCTCAAAATCTCCGGCCTGATCATGTGCTGAAACGAATGGTTTTTAGAAATTAAAAAAAGAAAAAACGATATGTTCTAATCCGTTATTTTTAACCATAAAAACGAAATAAACCAAAACATGTTCGTCGTATCAAAAAATGCAAAAACCAGAATCCTACCACGAGACTCCAGTTTATAACCGTTTATTAAAAAGAAAAATAATAACTTTAAAATATCCACCAATCAACCTTGTTAAAACTAAATTAATTTACCGATTTTATTAAGATTAAACAACTGAATTGTTGTATTAGCTATTTTTGTCTTCAAGTGATAAGAATTTAATTAATCACCTTTTCCAATGATGATTATATAAATAAAGCATCATCACAACAAGAGCTTCCTAGCCAAGTAGCTAATCTCATGGACCACTTTGAAAAGCAAGACATGTGATGACCACCTATGCCTTTGGATTCTTGGTTGCATGTTCTCCCCCATCTCACCTTTCTTCAACACCACTTTTTTGTTGTTGTTGCAACTATCTTGGAAAGGCTTCGGATTGATAATCAATTTTCTTGGTAGCTATGTCTTTCCGTCTTTCTTGAATAAGCGTTATCAGTAGTGCTCTGTGAGCTATAGATGTCTTTGTTGTAGTCATATTATCAGTTTCTAAGTTAGTTAAATTGTTTAAAAAAAGTATGTATCTCACTTTTAAAGTAAAGTTTTGAAATACTAATAACTATTTCATTTGGGTTCTGATGCATAAAATTTCTGAACTTAATAACTTTTAATATGGGCAAATAATTATAAGAAGTTAAAGTTAATAAGATGAAGTTTCAAATTAGGGTCCGAAACATGATATTATACAAAAGAACATTGTTAAGTTGAATTTTACTTAAGGAAAAGGGTAATAAGCATGAAAAAAAAATCGTTTTTACGTTTATTCCCTAATTTATAAATTTTAATTATATATTACCTTTCTATAACATTAGTAATTAGATTATATTATATTTCATTTCTAAACTACTAATTGTTTTTTCATTTTGTTCAAACCATTTTTCCTTCTGATAGAATGATAGAACCCCTTGGTCATGACATATTATTAATTAATATTTATAGGGTAGAAGCTCTAATCCTAAGAGACCATAAGCCCATATGTCGGACTTGGGCTTATAATCACTCCCCGGCAGTTCGGGCGACGAAATCGCGAAAGCTCAAACTGGACAAATTCTATAATTATGAAAATAAACATTAAATTAAAAATAAACATAGATAATTGTTAATAAGACTCGTTTTTTAGGGAAAAGCGTGACGGCGCGTTAGAGATGTAGACGTTGCTATTCCGGATGCATTTTTTTCGGAATTTAATTATGCTACAACCGTTGATGGCGTCAACTAACTCCAATCAGTTTGAGAGTTATAAGCAAAACACTAAGCCGTTTTTTTTTCTTCAGATCTGAACTAGCGGATTGTTTCTGAGCGTGAGGGTGCGTCTAGTGGTCTTCTTTTGCTATTTCAGTATGCTTTTCTTCGAAATTTGATTACGAAGCCAATGAACCCAACCTCATCAGCTAACTCCAAGCCGTTTAGGAGTTATGACCAAAACAGTGACCGATGGGGTAAAACTAATATTAAGATTTTTTTTTTAAGGGTTTGGAACCTAGTCAAGCTAGGCGGCTCATTCCCACGTCGGTTAGAGTTTGTAGAAAAATAGAGACGGGATCAGACCTGCTCTGATACCATGAAAAATGATATAACCCCTTGGTTATGACATATTATTAATGAATATTTATAGGGTGGAAACCCTAATCCTAACAGACCATAAACCCACATGTCGGACTTGGGAAAATCTAGTTTTTCAAAAACTTTTTAGTTAACATAGTTAAACAACGGTTAAAGTAAATACGAGATAAGCGGTTCATAAATTAATTTACAACACACCATACGTTACGTTAGCATTTGAAGACTTATTACAAATATTATACATAATAGTTGTTCCAAAAGCATGGGATTATAAAGCTACCCCAAAAGTAATCCCACTCACAAGCAGCTAGGCAAGCTACGAGCAAAAGACATATTTGGAAAAAGAGTATTAGCGTTAAGCTAGTGAGACAAAAATATTAGTAAAGACTATTTAAAATTATTTAAAAAGTAGTTTGTCTTTACTAACCCAATTCATACCCACAACCTCATAAGCAGGTATAAAACAATCATTAACAATATATATATAAATATCTCGTAAAACAAATTCATATAAATTAAATGATTAATTATAAGTTCACTAGGGTCTATCAAGCTTTAAACATTCACAATAATAGGGTCCCTCTTATGCTCTAGGGTTATTACCCCGTTCGCTACTCACCCATCTCTGCATATTATTATAAGTATTGGAGGGGCGACTCCCAATCTTTATAATAATCCGAAATATAAGCTTTCACTACTCCGACTTGCAAATAAATGTGTTGTCGTTAAGGAGTGTTCTACGATGTTTCATCTTATTACACCTCCCTACTCCCACGTGATGTCCCCGGTTGACACATCTTAATAGTCAGACATCACTCCAGTATGGAATCACGTCCCAGTACCTCGTGTTGCAAGGGAGGTATAGAATTCCCCGCAACCATCTTTAACTGCTAGCACTTGACACCTAGTTAATGATACTAGGTCTCGTCAACAAATATCTACGAGCACTTACACTACCCGTAATCAAGCCAAAATGTCTCTTATGCAAAACTAAGGCAAACTTCTTATAGTGCATAAAATAAATAACAAGAATAACAATTATATAACATATATAATTTATGTAAGTGTATTTCATCGCAATATACACTAAACCGAACACGAGTAGCTACAACTACTCATTTTAATAAAACAAGTTATCTCGTATTGGGTTTATCAATATTTGATCAAAATACCACTTATAAACATTCTTTTAATGTTTAAACATCGTTTTGTCATAATGTTCGGTTTAACAAAAACCATATTGTACTCACCTCTGTAAATCCAGCAACAACTATTCTAATGACCAAAGCTACACACAACCTGATCAAATGTACTGATTATTAACCTCGAAACAACTTTCGACGAATTAAACTTAAATCACTTAACGGAACTAAAATAACCCGAAATAGTGCAGCCAACCACCCCCAACCGCCGGTTGGCTCCTTTCAACCGCCGGTTGGTTCCTTTCAACCGCCGGTTGGAGAACATGGTCATCATCTTCGCCGAACATGAAACCTTCATACTTGCAGGTTTTATAAACTCGGCCAAACTCAACCAAAACGCTTTTAAACGATAGGTATACGACGTATAAACAACCTATAAACCTTCCGAAAATGAAGCGGGTATCGATACAGTTAAACGTCAACCTTCTTGAAATCAACTTTTGTAGAGACCAAAACACTACTTGCACCTCCAGGAGTCCAAATATGTAATTCTCTTAATTATCCGGCAAGGTTTTAATGCTCAAACGGATCGAAATAGTACACCGAATTATATTTCTTTCTTTCAGCTGTTTCTCTCTCTCGTCGAACACACACAAACACACGAACACAAATGCAAAGTCTGATTTTGCTTTCACCTTTCCTCAAGTTTAAGTAATCTTTAATTACCCAATTTACAACATAATCCTTATAGACGATAGGTATACGACGTATAAACAACATATAAACCTTCCGAAAATGAAGCGGGTATCGATACAGTTAAACGTCAACCTTCTTGAAATCAACTTTTGTTGATACCAAAACACTCCTTGCACCTCCAGGAGTCCAAATATGTAATTCTCTTAATTATTAGGCAAGGTTTTAGTGATCAAAAGGATCGAAATAGGACACCAAATTATATTTCTTTCTTTCACTTGTTTCTCTCTCTCGTCGAACACACACAAACACACAACCACAAATGCAAAGTCTGATTTTGCTTTCACCTTTCCTCATGTTTAAGTAATCTCTAATTACCCAGTTTACAACATAATCCTTATAGATTACCATAACGACATTTTTAACCCAAAGTGTTTATTTCATTACAAAGATGGTCCTAAACCAAAACTTATTAAAATAATAGTCCTTTTAACAAAAATCGGATCGTTATATAATACCTTTCCCTAATTATCAATAACTTTGTATAATTATATTGCATTTGCATTTCTTGAAATTTGTCCTTGCACTCTCCAATAAACATTTAACTCCAGCAACCCGCATCGTAGACCATAAATCTAGTGACTTCATCGATCACGATCTCTGATAGAGACGGGCCTCGTGCATTCACTTACTTACATGTGAGTGTAAATATATTTGCTTTTGATACATTGTATTGCATTCATAGGACAAGTCTGAATCCAATGGATCCTAATAAGGATATGACCCCATCTCTTGGAGTCTTATATATAGGTTTTCTTCAAATCAAAACTTATGATTATGTCTTAATTCACTTGCATGGATCACATGAGGCAAGTTCACAATCACATTGTTTAATTTGATGTAATGAGTCCACAGGTAATGGGTTGGACTTGCAAATTACTAATTGCATACTAGTTTTTGGCCCATCAACAATTTGTTAATCAAATATTCAAATGTTATATAAAATAGGTTATCTATCTTGAATGATTAAGATAATCCTTCTAGCAAAGGTATAATAGATATATGATGCTATATATGAAACATTACATATACCCACATTATAAGTTTCTAACGATTTAAAGTTTGACTCTCATGTTTACACTTTCTATTTCATATGGAAAATGCTTATTTATACATGTATAGAAACAAAATAAGTGTAATTAGTTAGTTATGTGTGTAACTGTATAAAACTTCTTAAGATATAAATTTCCGACAATATTTGATCATAACTCAACGAGTATAGCTTTGGTCTGGACTCTAGGTATCCAAGATGTATATTAGGATTTTATTAGTTAGGCAGTTGTGTTTCAAGTAACGTTTTGTACAACGCTGAATTAGTTTGTTGTTTAGTCAAAAGAGTTGATCTGCGCAAAATTAAAATGATCAAATTATATGATCGGTTTAGTAAAAAAAAGTAGGATCATTTGAATGATAAAAACTTCATAATCTGTACTCAAAATGAGATTATTCGTTTGTTCATTAATAAGAAATAAACCTGTTTTAAGTAGGAATCAGCTTTTGATTAGATATTAGAGACAAATAAAATGATTAAATCAAACATTCAATAAAGTGATGTGGTCCATTCAATATCATGTGTTTGATCGATTGATATTTATATAAACAATTGAAGAGCACATGTCAATAAAAAAAATAGTGGATACATGGAAGTCAAAAAAATGTCGCAACGAATTTTATCAAAAAAAAATGTCACAACGAATGTTATCTTGGACCTTTTATTTTAACCCTTAAGAAATCTAGCTCGAAATAAGAGCACCATATCATCAAATGCTTGTCTTAAAGCACTAATTAAGAGTTTGCTATACTGATTTTTCAATGGTTTTTTTTATGTAACAAAAAATATGCTAAAGTGCTAAGATAAAAGGGAACCTTCATTATCGTGTTGGGTTCAACTTTTGTTCCTTGATCGAAAATCGCTTGTTAGCGGTATCTTCTAAAATAATCTCATAGAAGACAACAAAGTTATTAATGTGTACAATCCGTTTAGCATATTGTGTTACCCTAATTATTTATAACTCCATCCCTTGGAGTTGCTCTAACTGTTTCACTTTCTATTTATACTAGGTTATTAACTCGCATAATTCGCGATCGACATAAATACAATTTAAAAATAAAATTTATCAATGCAAAAATAATCATAAATATTTGATTAAATATAACCATTAAAAAACTAATTGAAAAATGCATATTAATTTTGAATATAATTTATATAAACTCAATACTATAGGAGTTAAAATAAAAATTATACAAATTAATTTCAAATTAAGTTTTAATTTGGGTGAAAAAATAAGATTTGATTTGCCTAATAAATGAAATCAAGCTATAAAAAATAACATTATAGTTTATTGAATCAAAGTGTTGCCTTTTTAGTAGTTTAGATCAACCGGCTAAACACTCTACTTCTTGAGCTTCACTACCCACACGCCGGGGTCACTATTGTTTACTACAATAGTACGACTGTTGTGTATCACTTTGTGACCCAATTCAACATCAGCGAACAAAACTTAGTATAATCGACATATATTTTATTTGGAAAAAAGTAGTTATGGGACAAATATATGTCCTATATGTGCCCTTGAACTCTCTGTATGCATATAATTTTACCAAAGAGTTTCATGGATTATTTTTAAACAAATTTTGGCCCTAATTAAGTGTGCTTTTTTCTCACGCCAGGTGTATCATTGTGTATAGCAATTTAATCAATGTAAAGTCCGATAGTCTTCCAAGTCTTAGCGTTTTTGTATTTCATTGTCTATTTGTTGTAATGATCTAACACCTTTGGTTTTAAACATATTACAATAGACAAGTAAAAACATAACACATTAAACAATCTATAACTTGCTTACCCACATACATATGTAGTGATAGAGCATTACAATGCATGATATACAAATCCTCATTTCATAACATACAAGAGATGATGTACCTAATTTTCGATATGAAACCTATTTGATCCCAATAGACATCATCGACTTAAATTCTTCAAAGTCAACAAAACCATCTCCGTCTTTATCAACACCTTTAATCATCTTTCGACATTGTCCAAGCTTCGAATTACTACACCCAAGACTAGTGAGCACCCTTTGTAACTCCTTAGCAGCAATTAGTCCATTCTTATCGCTATCAAACACCATAAAAGCATTTCTAAGATCATCGTCGCCATTATCTTCCTTGGTACTAGAAAAAACCGGCTTTGAACCATCCATAATAGTCATGAATTCATCCAAGTCAATGAATCCATCTCCATTAAAGTCAACTTCTTTGAGTATTCCTTGAGCTTCAATACTAGCCTTTGACTCATCTTGGCCAAAATTCAACAACACATTTGTGAGCTCCAGTTGAGAAATCTTGCCATCACCATCGATATCGAAGAATTTGAAGACTTGCTTGAGTTGGTTTGAGACATCCATGGCTATAAAAGATGAGATGAGATGAAGAGCACATGGTTGCTTCTTGGGTTTGTTCTTGAAGTTGTTAACCTTCTTCATGACATTCCTTATGAGGATTTGCAAAGAATTAGGCATTGGAGATGTAGCTAAACAAAAATACAGAAAATTAAATGGTTATAAAGACTTGCAATGGGGCAAACAAAAGTGGCATGTTATGTTTTTATGTACTACATCACTATATTCTTATAATTGTTTATATCTACCACCCCAATTTAAGTTTTCTATTTTATTTTTCTTATATGTATGTTAAAGTCTAATCTACTTATTATGTGAAACGGATCAAGAAAATGACTAAAATGAACAAGAGGGGAAGAAGATAATGATGTAAATGAGTAGAATATGGATTATTATATTTTAGTGTCATTCTTCTTATAATAATAAAAATAAAAAAATTAAAAAAAATTAAAATAAAAAATAAAAAATAAAAATTAAAAAAAATTAAAAAAATAAAAAAAAAATGTAAATTGAAAATGATTTTTAAACAAAAGAAATTGATTCATACACATAAAGTACCATTATTCTTAAGGTGTTTATAGAATTCATCTCCTTTACAAATAGCTTCCTTTTAAGTAAACGTTAATTGCATAAGTTGTTTCTAAGGTTTATTTATATTGAAGGTTTTGTTTCTAGAATTTTTGACAGTGAATGTTTTATCTATGTGAAAAACTTTTTATACGGATATCGTCATTAACATGGACGATTTATGTGAAAGGTTTAAAATTTGCATACAGGGACTATCCCCACACAAAATATTTCTATTGAAGATGATATATGCACTTCCAAAATCTTAAGGAATCAAAGCAAGTATTTATGGACAATTTCTACATGCAACTCTTTAAATATTAAGAACTTTGTTAAATAACAAAAAAATATCTCAATTCTCAGAAATGTCCTGAAAATAGATGCTATAAGTTTCAGGTGAAAGTAAGTGAAACTAGTTTCAATAAAATGTTGTTGCTATAAGTTGTAAATCATTGATGTTAAATTATTTTTGTCCTAGAATTATGTGAACGTTATTGTTTAGAACAATTTTGTATAGTGGGAAGAAAATTAAAAACATGGTTGTCGGTATCATTTACTTGATATAAGAAAAACTTGTACCATAAATCGAAATTTTACATGTACTAACAAAAAAAAGAGCGGCTAAATGACAAATAACGAGACTAAAATGAAACGCGCAAGCACAACTTTATATAAAGACCAATTGTCCTTGTTGCACTATAGATCGTAAAATCATTGTAGTTCAAGTTGATAATTCTATGGGTACAAAAAGTGTTGAAACGATAGTACTATATATACAAACAACGACAACCACACAATGTTTATCAATGATATGAAATTGAACAAAAGAAGAAAGAAAAAAAAACGTAAAGTTCAGTACAATGGTATCTTACTGTAATAATGTCCGTCTTCTTATGTAGATAAATAGAGAACGAGTTTGGCTTGATACGTATATTTGTGCATCATGTTATCGAATATATGTTATGTTTTGTACATAGTGTGATGTTATAACTAGAATGGGTATAAATATACTAATATGGTATGGGGTTATATGGTGCTCATCCCAATAGCAACTTAGGAAGATAGGAGGAAGGCAAGTTGTAAGAAGGAAATTGCCGGCAAATTCACTTGACTTGATACTTTTTTTGTTGGTTTATGAATCAACTTGTTATCTCCATGACTGCCGGAACAACAATGATTTGTTCCTTCATTTTTCTAATCAATCAAAACCGCGATTTATGATTACTTGTAAAGATAAGATGTTGAATTGACGTATGCGTGCCTAGTTACAAATAAAACAAAAGGGAGCAACATTTGTCATGTCACTTTTTGTGATACGTATTGAATCAACGAGTAATCTGAAATTCTAATTTCTACTCAAATAAGCCGAATGAAAAACATAAATAACGCATTGTGTGTTTTTGCATCCATCGTTCTAAAAACAATAACCTAGATGACTCTTTGAAAAACCCAATTACTCGTACATAAAAACAAACATATAGTCCATACCATACAAGACTCCAAGTTTCGCCATGCGGAAGCATTGACTGATCAAGTGCTAACACACAATCCATATATTTGTCTCTATTTTATTAACCTTACATACATTTGTTTTTCCTATTTGTAAGTTGCATCTTGAAAACACCGTTACAAATTCCAAATCTGCATACTTTACTTTTAAAATGCGAGATTTAAACTAAGGAATAATCTGGGACTCGGAATCTGGCTTTCTCTTCTATTTTGAAAGGAAACTGGACTAAATCTGGCTTTCTCTTTTATTTTGAAAGAAATGACAGTAACAAAAACTAATTTTGACTGAACTTTATTTCCTTTACGAGGCCATCCAGAAACACATGTGATCGCTAAGACGGGAAATTTCATCCACGTCTAGCTCTATGTAACCATTCTAAATAATAACGTATAACAAAGACACATAAGAGTATATATTAATTTAATTACTATATAACAAGCAAACTAAAAATAGCCATTCACCGGGACACCTAAACTAAGTACAGAATTGCATATTACAAAGAGAAGGTCCTCCGAGTCACATACCAAACTCAACATCACCATGAAAAATAAACATTAAATAAAGTAGCGAGATGACGGGATCATAGATTTGGTCAAATGGTATTTACCTGAATCCAAGACAAACTTCCCCAGTCAAAAGAACATTTAAGAGTACTAAAGAAACAGGAGCTTACATATGTGGAAAATAAAACGTACCTGTAATGTTCGAACACCACTTGATGCTTTGTATAAAGTGAACGATGGCATACGTAAAGAAGAAAGAAAAAAAAACGCCAAACAGAGGCCAAAAAGAAAAAAATACAGAAAAAGCTTCTTTTGAACCCTAACTCAAAGGAGTTGATTAAGTACATATACAACAAATTTCCTTATCAGACCTATTGATTCTATGTGGAAGCGAGCCTTCAAACACCAAATAATCGAAAAGGTTCCTAACTCTTTCATACACAACTATGAACAATATTTTCATCTGAAAAAATGAGGGGAAAATTACACGTCTTGAATCTGAGGATACTGTGTCAACTTGATCGCAACAAAACGGGACCCACCGAGGAGCTGAGCATTTCACTAAGAGATACCTGAATCTCACTGGACCCATGTTCACAGCTTATCAGCCTCGTAAACAAAGGAAAAAAGCTAGATAAACTCTTCTCAAAAGCAGAATCTCCCAAACTAGATATAGCCTGTAGAGTTGTCACAATAAGAGGTGCACGGGTAGCCAATTCTTTCTTTTTCCCCGAGCCTGTCGGTATCAACCACTGGGCCCGGTTAGGATATGGCGCGATCAAATGTTGAGGGCTTGCTATTTCGACATAGAATTTCAAAATTTCTTGGCAAAGGTCAACAAGTAGAGACTCTGCTTTTGATTCCTCGTAAAATGGAGGTCGGTGCACTGCAAGGTTTTGTAGAAAAGTGAGACAGGTTTGATAAGACTCGATTTCAAGGCGTAATAATGGTGGGTCTTGCATTTGGGTCATTGGGCCAAGCTCCTGAAGCTTAGAACGTAATGTGGCGTCAGCGTTTATCTTGAGGGAGTGACTTGCAACTTTGTGGACAGCATAAAAAACCACTAAGGTGTTCTTTGTTGATAGTTGAGGTCTATACATATTGTAGATCTCGATTATTGCCTGCCAAAGTTACACAAGTTTATATCAAATATCCATCTAACTAGTAATATATTGGAGTAAAAACATAATCTTAGACACAAAACTACAGAAGTCAGCATAAGAAGTCGAAGTTTAATATCATACATTTAAACTCTAGGTTAAACTTATATCTGATTAAGTACTACATTAGTCGTGATTTTCACTAGAGGGTGGAAAGATGGGCGGGTTGGGGAACAAGGCAAATGAGTTTTCAGTCAAAATATGACATATAGTATGGCTCAAAACAGGTAGAACGGCTTTGCTTGACCCACAAACACTTTTTGCCCCATTTTAGAATATTATTTTAAGAAATAATGTCGATTATAATAACAAAAACAATATAAGTACAATAAAAATTTTAATCTTTCAATAAACGTTTTAAAAGGTTGTATGCAATAAAAATAAACTTTGGGCGACTCTCAATCCCTTTGACCAGTTCCCCTTTCAGCTAAACTTTAGATGTTTACAGTGGGTCCATAACTTAGTTTCTACGTGTGTTTAAGGCAGATAACAAGCATGTAAATATGATCTAGAGTAATGTAATCTATGTGACGCTGTCCACATTAAAGCTAAAATCATCACAAAATTATATATATCCCCAGACATCTATCAAAAGATTGTATAAACCTTTGAAAGAAACCTTTGGGCCTTGAACACTCCCATAAACAGTTCGGTCAAAAAACAATTCACATACTAAGTTTACCATCAGAGTAGATGTGGCAAAATGGGTGTGTTAGGTAACGGCTCAACGAGCTCAGGTTGAAACACACTTCTAAAGTACTGACAAAACAGGTCAGTTTGGGTTACACAAACATTTTTTGTCAGCTATTTTTTTTTTACCCATTTAACCTGTAAATTTATCCATAATCGAACTCAACCCATATATGTAAATATACTGAAATTGCCACTACAGAATTTAATCTGAAGACAAAAATCGGTGAATGACTAATAAATAAAAAAATAGAACAATAACTCACCTGTATCAGTAGAAGTTGAACCGCAACACGACACTTTACATCAGCAATGGCAGTATATAGACGATCTCTCCTCAAGTTCTCCAAATCGTCTTGCTGCATGCTAGACTCGGCAGAAATCCCATCACTTTGTCTAGTAGAATCATCTTCATAGTTCTCAACTAAACTATCTCCATTTAAAAGAAACGAGAAATCAGGAAGTGTTGCATTTGCCGCCTCTTTGAGAGACAAAACCACTTCAAGCCACTTATCATCAGAGAACAATTCCCCAGCATTGCTCATCAAACGAACAAATGCAGCAACCCCGATACCAGCAAGGCTTTGATGAGGACGTTTGATAAAACTTACCAACAATGTCAACACCTTCTTCAAAAGTGGATTAACTGTGTCGTAGAAATTAACAAAAAGATCCACAACTAATTGGAGTGCAAGTGTACATGTCTCATATAGCCAAGAGTCTTGATCGAGCTCGTACACATCAGCATCATAACCGTGTTCTGAAGATTCTTCACCAGAAGGGTCAATAGCATGCCGAACATAATCAAAGATTGGAAACAGGACAGAATCAAACACTCGTTCCCATAAAGGTAGAGAGAAGTGATGACCATGGTTGCGCAATGTATCAAATAGTGTTTCAAGGGCACTCTTCCTAATCTCTGGCCTAGGGTCAAAGCTAAGTTCTGATAACCCTGAGGAAATACAACATAATACTCAAATTAGCACATTAGTTGATAGTATTTAAAGAGATAAACAATAAGAGAGCACTTTACGAGACGGGGGATCCTTACATTCCATTATAGCATGTTTTGTTGGCTTATAGGAATGGAATACGTTTTCATATAAATTGTTCATATTAAACATAGCAAAATCTCACTACAACATCAAATAAATTTATACTAAGACTATGTATTTATGTTATTCTTGAAAAACCAAAAACGTATTTGATTAAGGTTGTGAAATTTAAATTGTGTGCTAATGCATAAATAAAATTGCGTCATATTATTTTCGATCCCATCCCATGATGAAATGAGAATGAAAAACACACCCATCACCATGTAATGAAAATCAACAAACTGGAAGTAATTACATTCCTTCGGAAGTGGGCCATTTAGACAAAACAAAACAGCTGTTCCTTTCTATGTAATTGACCATTCCATTTCTTCTCAGATTCCATCATACCAAAAGCTACACTAGAACATTAACTAATCATACATGGAAAAATGGTGTTATTAGCCACATATTTTTCCTTACCAGCTAATAGTGGGAACCAGAAGTACAGATGGCCTTCATTATCTTCCAAATCTCCATTGGCATATCTTTTATGTGAAGATACGGATGTTTTTTCAGAAACTTCTTGGTCCTTACACATCGAGGATCCTAAATCTCCTTTAGCCAGTTTAGCAGCACACAAACGCAAGAAAGAAATAGCACTAAGACTGATATCTATGTCGAATCTGCTGCTAGTGAATGCAATCAGACAGTTTACACAATCTGTAAAAGTGGTGGTTTCGTTCGCGGTGATGAAAGGGAAATAATCTCGAACAATCTTCTCAATCATCTCAAAGGCAAGGAGTACAATATTTTTGTGGTCATCATAAGCTGCTGTAGTAAAGACCTGGTGATTTCTGTTACATTAAAAATTAAATAATACATTAATTCGAAAAATAGATACTTAAATAGTAAAATACCATGAACATGCTTTTCCATCCTGACTTCACGTTATTGACACGAGATAGAACCATTTGAGAGATGCATCTGATGATAAGTTCTCTAATTTCCACAGCACTACTTTTACGCATGACAATCACAAAAGGCTTCATAAATTCATTCTGAAAATTGTAATTGGCCAACTCTTCCCGGTCTAAGAACTTCATAGATAGTTGGCGTAAGGAATCCATTGCAAATATTGCAATTGATAAGTTTTCAGAACACCCAATGGTCACAAAAAAATCAGAGAGTACATTCCAGATGCCTGTCCAGACAAGCCTGATGCGGTCCATGTTATAGTGACTGCAGAAGGAAAATAAACATCACGTACACTGAACAAACTGGAAAAGAGAGTATACAATAAAGAGACTAGAGGTGGCAAGATGAGTGGGTCGAGCAGGTGGGGTAACGGGTCAAAAAATGTTTGGGCTAACCCGCGGTAAGCCATTTGACCAGTACCAAATATTACCCATCCACATGTACCCAAAATTATCCACTTTATCAGGTTACCTAAACAGCCCATTTTGCCACCTTTACCGTCAAGTAAATATGTTGAATAGAAGAGTAAGTCCATACGCGATTTCAACAATTTTGGTGAGGCTAAACACCCGCGGATCGGATGTAGATCGTAGTTCCTCCATGGACACCTTACAAAGTGCCTTGACAAAGTCCACTATTGCCTGGCTGTTAAGTTTTTGACTCCTTATGAATATACGATTCATTTCGCCAACTTGTTCCAACATGTTTAACTTTGAGACCAGATTATTCACCTGCTCCGGTGTTATACCTGCAGAGGTATTACCACCAATGCCAGCACTATCATACGAACCTCTTCTCGTTCCTGCAGCTGTTTGCTGCATCCTCCCAGCTCCCTTTTTTTTAAGAACAGGAAGGATATTTGACTTTGTCTGTTTTGGCTTTTCAAATTCATTCTGATTAACAGCAAAAAAGGTGGCATCTGGAGGAGCCCCCTTTCCCAAAAGATGCAGATGTTCAAATCGAGAAACACACGTCAAAATATGCTCCCATGCCTCCTGTAGATAATTCCCATCTTCATCTGCAATTGTCACTAATGCCTGTAAAATAATAAAGAAAAACGTAACAACTTGTTTCTGTAAACAAAAGATTTTGTACAATTATAAATAACGAAAACCTTGATAGCTTCTATGTTCTTTTGTTTTATATCCGCTGGTGAATGAAGTGAAGTAAACTTTGCCAGTGATGTTAAAAAAGCATCTCGATGAGTCTTCATTGACATTGCGGCTGTAACATGGATAGCAGAACGAAATCCTTCCAGACACTGAGATATTATTATCTCATCATCACTTTGGTCAAGGGGAACACTAAAGGCAGCTAACATAGGAGCCCAGCACACTTCTATCATAAATGTAAGAATAAACACATCTGTTGCAGCGTAATAAACTGACCTACAAATAGTCAACACAAGTGAAAATCAAAAGAAAAAAAAAAGTTTAAGTGATAAGTATTAAAAGGGCAGAAAAAACACTAGAAGGAAATTCTTATAGATAGGTGTCTAGTTAAGCAACAGTAATCAATAGGAGTGTCCATCGGGACAAAAACAGAAGGAAACGGGTTTATATGAAATATATAAATATAAAACAAATAGGAGGTTCGTCTTACTCTGATTTGCGGGCTTTCTCTTTAAACTGTTCTTGCATGTGTCGCATAAGATCATCACTTGTTTGATTTTCCTCATAATTCTTTCGCACAACAATATTCAATATACTGTCTAAACCCAAAAGCCTATTCGAGTTTACAGACTGCCTCTGTTGAAGGGAGAAATCATCTTCTTTCATTTTTATTTCATTTCTTGATATACGCTCAAACAATGATCTTAGGTATTCCTCAGGTAAGTCCTTCCCATCATCTATGCCACGATTATTTCTTATGAAATCATCAGCCGACATCTGTAATAAATAAACATATTTGCTATTAGCAAAATTATTAGGTCAAAGTCAATATGAAGCATTATGATTATACCTTATTTTTGACCATGGCGTTATGAGCATCAGTATTGAGCATTATAACAGAGTAGGCAAGAACATATGCTGTGTCAGCACTAATGAACGCTTTTGGGTTGCATTTGCAGTAACGTTCAGCAAACTTTTCCATAATTCGGTCGATCTTTTGTGCCTCATCGGGTAACCTAAAGCCCCTTAGAAAGGTTCTAATTGCTTCATCAAACTCCATACTATGAAAGTCAAATGAATCCACGTATGCATGCATTACTTTTAATGGTAAATCTTCTTTTTCCCCAAGATAATCCCCAATCAATGTCTTGTTCAAACCAGTTGCAATTTTTAAAAACTCTGCTATTTCTTCAGGTGAATTCCCCAGTTTATTCGCATTAATCAAAAATTCAATTCCCCTTTTAGGTTTCCGGTTAAAAAGAGATATACCTTCCTGCCATTAATTTAACATTAGAAAGCTATCAACACATTAAATGAAACACAAAGGTTAAACAATAACCTGAAGTTCGAGTTTGTAAGCCCGACGCTGCTCAATTGTTGAAGCATGTGAAACTTCACTGGAGGCTTCAGAATGGGAATCTAATCCCTCAGCAGGTTCATGCTGATTTTCAACTACATTTTCTATTGGGGGATTTCCAATTTCAGGAAATTTATCAGCCAACTCAGCATTCTTTGCAGAATGAGGATTTGGAATGCGCAATTGTTTGTTCATCCAGTCTCCCATTGATTTCAAGACAGACACTAAACACTTCATAGCTTCCAGCTTCATGGTAACATCCTGAGAGGGCAATAAGGTGGTAGCAACTCCAGGTGGAACCCCTTGGGCGGTCTTCAGAAGTCCATTGACCATTCTGTGGAAAGATTAAAACATTGAAACATGCAAGACTTTAGTATACAGAAATTTATCACACATTATAGCTTTCAGGGTAATCCATATAGTCAAAGGTGGCAAGTTTGACCCATATGAATGGTTGATTAGGGTTATGTGCAGTTAAATTGGTCAAAAAATAAATAACATAAAAGAAAACGGGCCAAACTAGTTGAAAGTCACATAAAGCAAATTTTTAATTAACACAGCATCTTAAATCGTTGTATTTAAAAGATTATATTACTACTGTAATATAGTCTTTGTAATCACATCTTACCAAATTACCCGTGGAAAAAATAAAATAAAAAAATCTACAAACGAAAAACTGCTTCAACCCAACCCAGCTCGTTTTGACCTGTACCAAAAACTTTTTTTCTGACCTGAACCCACTACCCAAATCATCGATTTTTCCACCTCTAGATATAAACATTAATGTGCTAATATCTATATTCTATACAATATTAGATAGTACTTGAACGTGCCAATTACATAAACGTTTTAATGAAAGATTGACTATAAAACAGAAAAGAGGAACATGCCTTTCAAAAATGTTGGATGAATTGACGTCACAATCATAGTTGACAAAGATATCTACCAAAATCTGTGAATCAGCACATAGTTTCTCAAGAAACCGCAGTACTATCATCTTCTGTTGAAAATTAGGTTGAGCAACATTCTCAAGAACTCTGAGAACAATCATTGGAAAAAATACTCCAATTTCTGCCTTCAATCCAGCTCTAAATCTAGACAACAAGCTAATGAAAATCGAGCAAGAGAGCTGATATACAATTATAATTGTTGATGCAGTATTCTTCAGCAAAGACAGGCATAAGTACTGCTTAATGGCTCCCAAGAATCTGCTCCACAATGTAAAGGGAAAAGGAAAATTAGCATGCAAGTAGAACAGTTCTGCAATGAAAATGGAAGACAGTATCAACTAAGTGCGCAGGCCTTAAACTGACTTGAATACAATTACTCCCACTTGAATCACCAAGGGGTGGCCAATCGGTTACAACTAGAGTACTTTTACCAAAGAGTGGAAGGTCTCAAGTTCACACCCCACTTGGTGTGAGCAATTCTTGTAATGGCCACACCTGTTTCCCTTTAGAGAGAGATTTACCTGGTTCAAATTATTTTATGGCGGTGGACTAAGACCCCATGAATTTAGTCAGTCAATGGTCGAACACCATGATTGCCAAAAAAAAAACTCCAATGTGATAAAGCAAATTTAATTAGATTATTTATATATATAGGACTTCAAAGTCCCTTCCATTTCCAGTTGTGACACAAAAGAAGAGTTAAAGAAAGAATTAGAAAAGGAGAAAATAATGAAGCAAGTGAAGTGGTTAGTCCTACCAAAGGTCAAAGTCAAAGCTAAGAGCCAAGCCAAACAAAATATGATTCCTCTAATAAGCCTCTAACTATTTTGTTAATGGAAAGTAACAGAATATTGTGGGAAGAATCGTGAAATCAAATTCGTACAATGAATACGAAGAAAAAAGTTGAAATTAAAATGCAGATTTAGTGAAAGAAAGTAGATGCCAAGATTTGTGAGCAAATGATGGTATATGTTGGGATTAATTATTAAATAAAGTTGTATGATGATAAGTTGGAATTAATAATTAACAATGGTTGTATGATGAATTCTTGAGCACAATATCGTTAGTTCTTACTGATTTATTTACTGGAAATGAAGCAGCATAAACAGAACGTTTTTTCAAATTATTTACAAATACTTGAGCAAAACCAATACAAATAAATTTTTAAGATCACTTTCTAATTTTTGGTAGATAAGACAAACAGGGAATTCTAACCACGGGTGGCGAGGACCAGTTTAGTTTCTAATGTGCCACACGGACATTTCATGATAACCTTTTAATAAAATGTTACTCCTATAGTCCAATAGTCGCATCGCAAGTGGTTCCAAACCACAATGGCTCAATGACTAAAATGAAACCTGGTTGACTCAAATACGTTGTTTGCCTAACTTATATTACATAATATTATATTTTCACCTTTCACCTATATCAAGCACGAACAAAGACTTCACCCTGTAACACAATTATATCAAGATCATAATGCTTTTGAAACTCGGCCATTTGACTACCAAATAGTGCTCAGCCCTAAACTGTGTGATGCATACATTAACCTAGAACCTTATGAGATCAAGTGAAAATTCTAATACACGCATATACCGAAACCCTTAAAGCTCTTATCACAGCAGTACTCGGATGCACACAACCACATAAACCCTTTTAAGGGTTTTCTCAAGTAGAGCATGAACCACAAACTGTTAATTATACAGTAATATGCTACAAATATGTTACAGGTAAATAGCAGGGGTTATTCACAAAATGTGAATGCATTATTCGATAACTGTAAAGATCAAATACAATGAACTTGTCTATGTCAACATGTAAGCTTATATAGCTTCCGTATTGTTTAGGAATTCAGGCATGTGTGTAGTTGTCTACCAAGTAAAAAACTCAAAATGCATTGAAAAAATGTTATCTATTACAGATGATACACGTTAAACTATACAAACTTCATTGTTTGGTTACACATGCTGCTTATGATATATGATTTAGAGTTATAAGGCCTAAACATGCAATAACTATATTTACAAAAAAAAATCACTAAGCTAGTGTGAGTGCAACAAGTTCTGGCATTACGTCACAAACACTAAATTCTTAAAGGCCCACGCAAATTTAAACATAAAAAAAAGCTTCGAAAAGGAACTAAGGAAGCATTTATTTAATGAGTTATCATCCTAAACATCAACATCTAAGAGAAAAAGAGGGAATGAGTAAGTACCGTTCACTAGTTTTAAATACAGCACCGGCATTCTCCAACAGGATCTTTAACAACTCCAAAGCAACTATCTTCCCTCGCATCAACTGCGGGTCTGCCAATGCATCTTTTGGAGGAGTCTTCATTGATAGTTTACAAAGAGCCCGAAACACTAAAAACGCATCTCTTCTAAGCTTATTCTCAATCTGAACATCAATATCATCATCCCTATCCTCTCCGTCTGCCAATTCCCCTTTCCTCCCCTCCAACGCAGTCTTATACATACTAATCTCCCAATACTTAGCATCCAACATATCCTTATCCGTCGAATCCAACAAATCAGCAGGATTAGTCGACTCAACCGTCGAAGTCTTCATCTCAAACGCCCCATCATGAATACCACCACCGTTCACCCCTACAGGAGTCCCAGGATTCAAAACCCCATCCATTCCATGTATAACCTTACTAATAAACCCTTGGACAACCACATTCACCGTCCCATCACCATCACCATCTCCTATTAACTCCGCCACCACAATCGGCTGAACCGGCACACTCGACGAATCCGCCTCCATCCGTCTAAAAACAATCACAAGCATCTGCACCAACGACGCTTTAGCAGTCGTCTGGTTCACCACAAACTTACTACCTAAATAAACATCATAACAAGTCCTAACAATCTGCAACAAACTATCACCAACTATCCTCAACCCAACCGAACTCACCGCAGACAAAATCGTCTTCAACAACAACAACTCAACTCCTTCCTCACCAAAATCATAACACTTACAAACCGAATCAATCAATCTCACCAACAACTCACCACCACCACCACCAGACCGATCCGTTTCGCCGCGTAAGCAACCAAACGCAATTAATTTCTGTATACAATCTAGAGCAGGCTCAGCTATTTTAACATTACCGGATAAACACGCGTTAATAATAGGATTTAAAATAAGCTCTGATTCAGTTAGAGTTAGTTCATTAGTTCCGGAATCATGTAATACGCCTGGGAGTGATGGTGATGGTGACGTGTCAGTATCTGATTGGTTAGGGTTAGTGAGATGTTGGAGTAGTGATTTTGATTCGTTAGCTAGTTTTGAGTGCTTTCGCCATGAGCTGTTTTTGATGATTTTGTCTATGGCTGGGATTAGGATTTTGGTGAGTAGACCGGGTTCGGATTCCGGGAGAGACATTGGATGGATTTATTGGTGGATTGCCGGAAATGGTGATCTCGTCGGAGTAGAGCGTGAGATCGGGTTTTGGATCGTGGGTTTATGTTTTGGTCATTTCAAAGTCAGTTTCTTTTAAACTACAAAATTAGTTAATATATAGCATGGTTTTGAAAACCCGATCAGTCATTAAATCAATAACACAAATTTTACTGGTCGGATCGTTAAAATATTTTAGCAAACCGCATGTTATTTTAAGTTTGATAGATTAAAAAGAATATAAGTTAACTAATATCTATATTAATAATAATATAATAATAATATATATTAAAATAGATTATTGAAAATTACATGGTAAAATTTGGACCATTAGATAAGTTTTAAGATTAATTTTAGATTCTTAGATCAAAATAATAATTTCATATATCATTAACTATTTTTATTTTACCCCTTCCATTTTAAATACTATTTAAATCTTTAATTTTAATATATATTTAAATAAAGTTTGTTTGATAATATTATTTTAAATCTAAACTCAATTTTTTTATACTTTCTAATATAAGATTATATTTTAAAAATAATAATAAAAGAAAACTTTTGTTTTTAGTTTTTTTAAATGCAATAAAATAAAACTAAATAAAAATATATAACCATGAGGGAAAAAAAAAAGACATATTGTGACAACCACGAATTTTAAAGTATTATTTCCGTCATTTATTTTATATATCGTTTTATTTTCAATGTTCGTTTTGACCCTACTATTTAATATTTTTGTTATTTTGCGTTTATCGCGTATTTCGTATTCGTGTATTTTTACGTTTTGTCGGGTTAGTTATATTATTCGGTTTCCGCGTCGGAAACGTATTTAGACCTAAGTACCTTGTAGAAATAAGTATGCTCGTACGTTAGTTAGGGAGAATTATGCCTTAAATTATACGATTAATATTAACGTTTATATATTTTTCAAAGTTAGTCCTCTAATATAAAATCTATTACAAAGTTGGTCCTTTAACGGGACTTAACGGCAAAAGTATTACAAAATCAGTCCTTTTAACCAAAAATTGACTTTTTGAAAACTAAAGGACTCCGCCGCAGCTACATCCTGCTGCGACGCGGTCATTCAGCAAATATGGCCAAAAAGTTGGTCACTTTCACCACACCACCCATCCCGAGCCATCCCTTGCTTTTCTGCAGATTTTGGCCTTTTGGGAGACAATAGTAGATCTTGTTTTTCCTTAGTCTACCTCCCTCTCAACTAAACCATTCAAACACACAAGCATTGCTTTCTCTCTCTAGAAATCCTCCACCTTCTCTCTACAACTCAAACGAATTCCAGTAAATTTCAGCAATAAATCGTCCATTTTTACCAAGGTTCCCTCACAAGTTCGAAGCTCTCATCACCTAGTCGTTTTCCATCTCAATTTTCTTCATTTTCGGTATGTTTTCTCTCATTTTTATCCACAAACTTCCTATATTTTCATAAGCTTTCTTTTAGTTTATGTTAGAAAACATAAACATACAATAATATGAAAGAAAATAGGAATTTACAACAAGTTTTTAGATAAAAGTTAACTATTTTCGTTATTTAAACTATTAAATGTATAAATGTTATTTTTTAAACCTTTAAACACCTAAAACTTATAAGAAAACATCTATAATATATATTTTGGACATAAGGTTCTATTATCTATCGAAATCGTTAACTAAAACACTTAAAAAAGTAACTTTTAAAGTTGTTTCGTAGCCTGTTGCGTCGCAACGGGTCAAGCGAAAGAACAAAAATTGCTTGGCGTGATAGTTGTTGCGCCGCAGCACTTGGCTAATGCGACGCAGCGGGCTCGAGAAATTTATTCCTTGTTTCGTCATCGAAACAAATCCCATAACAATACTTTATCCCCGTAACACTTTTAACGCAACAAAGTTACGTAACAACATCCATGTTGCGCAACACCTAGATAGCTCGACCCCCCTTACCGTAACAAACTTCCGTAACAACTTCCCGAAACAAAATCTTGCGTAACAAGTTTCCTAGCAAAACAAGCCACTGTGCCGCAACTACCTCCTGTTGCGACGCAGCGGGCACATTTTACCGAACACAATCTTGTCACGCAACCACTTGTAGCGTAACACTTTACTTGCGTAACAAGGTTGCGTAACACCTCTTTTGAGCGTAACAAAATGTCACGAAACACCATTTTTACGTAACAAACTTGCGAAACAAGAAACATTATGCAACAAGGCTACCGCGTCGCACTCACTGCCTGATGCCACGCAATCATGCCATGGATTGCTTCTTATTTAGTTTTCGATACTTCAACTCTATATTGGTTATCCTAAAACTAGTTTTCACATACAGAATATTATACCCCAAAATATTATACTTATCTAAACAAACGTTTTGAACTTAAAACGTAACAGCAATCTAAAGTATAACGTTATTAACACGGTTTTGATAAAAACGTATAACTTATCGATAAAACGTGCGTTTCTCCAATAACGAGCGTAATCATAAAATCTTTTGTAAATAAAGTATAAAGTTGTCGTATGACACAAATTATGTTATATTATATTCAAAGTACTACCTTTTCGAACAATATTATTATACTATCATATAACGTTAATCGTATAAGGCAAACCCTACAAGACTAGAGATACTTAGACTTATTATTGTATTTATGCTAGGGCACTTAGGCGTTGGAACATTATCCGCTTGATTGTCGTTACCCGACTTGCTTATTGCTTAACTGTGAGTTATTCGTTGCCCTTTTACTGTTTTATATTTACTCGGGCATGTTAAGCGTTGTCAAACTTTTATATATGTGTATCTTGATTAGGCTGGTAGATTATGTTGCCTTTAGATTTAAGTGTCCCTCACTTATACGGCCTTGGTGGTAGTATAAGGCCCTCACTGCAAACCTGTTAACTCTTTATGAGCCATCGGTACATATATATAGATCTATAGGGGTTTTACAAACCACTCATCGTTGTTATGAGATTTTGACCTTTGTGCGGTCCCTAGGGGTCGATGTTATGACCGGTTTACTTTCGTGATATTGCCTTAGTTTGACACATTAAGGTAGAGGGTTTTGGTTGCCTATTTGATGTAAGGTTCATGTGCAAACGATATCTAGGACTATACATAGATCTTACTAGACTTCCTGATTCAAGATAATATTATTACAATGGTATTACCATTTTATTACCGATTTTCTGGGTCAAAACTTATTAAACTTTTATACTTGGGTGTTTTTATGAAAATGCGAATAACCCACCAACATTATGTTGACGTCTCTTTTTAACGCTTTTCAGGAATTCGAGGTTACTCTTATTTGCAGCTATGCTTTTGCTTCACTACTTGGATATTTGTGTTTTGGAACTTATTTTCATTCATTTTGTATTAGTTCCCGTAATATCCAAACTTTGTAGTTCCCTTTTGTAATTTGATTTTGATTTATTATAAACCTTGTAATCAAATTTTATTTATTCTGTTGATGAATGTATTGTTAACTTTAGTTTATGTAACCTTTGAATCTCTGATACTATATTCACTGTACACCTGGGTTTCCCCCTGAGCGGGGTGTGACAGAAATTGGTATCAGAGCCAATGGTTATAGCGAACTAAGTGACTTTACGTGATTCACTTAGACTATGACCGTAGGTTTGTCGACCTATCTGATTTACTTATGTGCGCATTCTTTATTTGGGTCTCTATGTGTTTACTTTGCTTATTTTATTATGATTTTGGCCTAAATTTTTTAGAGTGGTGTAAGGTTGGATCCCTTGACCTCTCAACAATGTGAATGAGTGTTAACCATGTTGACATAAATGTATTTAATTGTTTCTTTTTTCATAAACTGTTTATATATTAGGGTTAAGATCAAGAAAGACCTTGAAAACATTTGAGACCAAAAGACCCAATCATAACACTCCATTTTAAAAACCCACTTAAAATATATTTTTCTTTAAAAATTAAATATCTCAAAAACCGTACATGTATTAACCGAATAAATTACACCACTGTAACGAGCATTAACTTACCTTTCTATAGAGTACCCACTCGATATACTTTTGACGAAAAAAAATTTCGGATTTTTTTACGGGTTTTGAAATTTTATATTATAAATCACTGTTTTATCATATATGATAACAGTAGTTTGACATATTATTTTTTTGTTTTTCTTTTTGATTGTAGTTGAATGTATGTAATATAACAAATCTATGTTTCGAAACTCGTATTTAGTGTTCAAATCATATGTGATATTGTCTTACGAATTTCAACATTTGGCCATAAACGAAAAAATAAAAGTCGTCAAAATTCGAACTTTTTTTTGGGTCTATATAGGTTATACATTGTATAACATTGTTGTGTATTAAAATTCATATTTAGAGTTAAAATCATGTATGTTATTGTCTTTTAAGTTTTAAAATTTTTACATACATAATATCATATATGATTTATATTTATATCATATATGATTTACAATAATATCATATATGATATTGTATTATCATATATGATTTTAGTATATATCACATATGATTTATATTCATATCATATATGATTTACACTAATATCACATATGATATAGTATTATCATATGTGATTTTAGTATATATCACATATGATTTATATTCATATCATATATGATTTACAGTAATATCACATATGATATAATATTATCATATGCGATTTTAATATATATCACGTATGATTTATATTCATATCATATATGATTTACAGTAATATCACATATTATATAGTAGTATCATATGTGATTTTAGTATATCACATTTTATGTAAAAAAACGAGAAAAAATAAAACTAGTTAAAATTCGATTTTTTTTCTAAATTTAGATAGTTTATACATTTTATAGTAATTCTCTTTTATACAATTTTACGTAATGATGTAAATATCATATATGATATTATCGTTATAATTTCAATACCCATAAAAAAAAAAAAAAAAAAGTCGTCGAAAGTATATAACACCACTGCTCTAATTAAAGATAAAAGCGAGACGATCGCAACGGTATATTTTGTTTCGTCTAACGATTAACGGTTTGTGAGATAATTTAATTTAAAAAAATAAAACAAAAATGAGTTTTGGTTTTAATCTTAGCCATTAGATTAAAATGGATGAAAGGCCAAGATGAGGTCTTTTGGTCTCAATAAAATTATAGGTCTTAATTGATCTTTTCTCTTATATATTAATATAAAATAAAATGCTACTGTTCACTAGCCAATTTTTTTTTAAAATTAAGTATATTGATAATGTGTATATTTGCTATTTTTTATTATTAAGATATACAAAAGCAAAAATACTAAATTACTTTTTTGTGCAAGTTATATGATTGAGTTAACAGAGAAAGTCACCGGACACTAGAAAAATAAATCATCAAAGTAATAAAATTATAATATTAAAGACTACTAGTATAATTATTTTCAAAAAAAAAAACTCAAAGTAATGATTCTAATACAATCCTATGAATCAACGATATAATTCAATCATATTTCTATAAAATTAAATTACTAGTTACTAGAATAACACAAGTACCAAACTACAAGGGCCAAATATCAACTACTTCATCCACCAACAAAGACCTCAAAACATCTCTCTCTCTCTCTCTCTCCCTCTCCAAAATACCCATCGCCGCTCTCCGCCGCTTCTTCCACCGGAATCTGATGCCATGTGGAGAAAAACAAACTCACTGAGTCAAATCACTCACCTCGCCACGTCATCCAAATTCACTCGCCACCTAATCCTTCAACCATCGTCTAACCGTCTGTTACAAATCTCCGGCGTTGACCAAACCTATGGTCAAATCACCAGATCCAGCTATACATCTTCCGGTTCAGCGAAAATAATCGGACCGGCTGCTGACGTCATCCACACGACGTCGTTAGGGGTGAAGGAAATTGTTGATGTAGGTAGACATTATGGTCGGTGTTATTGGGAGTTATCAAAAGCTAAACTTAGGTTTGTTAGTTGTAATTCATTTCATTTCGGTATTCTTATTGTTGTCGTAAAATTAGAAATCCATTCGTTTATTTCGTATAACAGGTTTAGGAAGAAAGTTATGTTTTTATATTGTAGTGGCTATATGTAGATGTGTATTTTAGAAAATGTATATCTGGATATGACGCAATTATAGTTGGAAAGATTATAGCTTTAACACTTAACGATAGTGATAAGTTGAACAAAAGATTATTGGAAGTATTGCAAAGAATAAACGAGAGTATATGGCTTATTTGTTTATGGTGTTAGTTAAGTTTTATCTGTTCGGGTGGTTATATGTAGGCTTTTATATTGATGACTAGACTGGAATGATGTGGTATTTAAGACGTCTCTAGGGAAGTTCAGGCTTGAAAAAATATCTTTTATTAGACAAAGAACGAGACAGTAAATAACTAAATAGAGTGGAGAGTACTTGTTTCTTTTACTTAATAAGAGTGGAAGTATTGGAGATAGCAAAATATTTAGCAAAATCACGGTTACTTGCATGTGGTATCACTTTGAGTTTACTGAAAAGAGAATACTGTTAGATACGTAGTAAGTGTTCTAATTCTAAATTGTTATCGCCATTAGGTTTGTCTTAGGAAAGTTGGTTTGTTTTATCTTTCTTTAAAGTTATGGAGCCCTGAGTTTGGATTTGTGCTCAAGATTTTGGTATGCAAAGATAAAGAGCATTTGTTAATGAATCTGTATGCTAGCGTCCTTTTAATAAGGATAAGTAGGAAAATTGTA
The DNA here is from genome assembly GCA_910822075.1 of Senecio squalidus. Lineage (NCBI taxonomy): Eukaryota > Viridiplantae > Streptophyta > Magnoliopsida > Asterales > Asteraceae > Senecio > Senecio squalidus. The sequence goes on along the minus strand of CAJVGC010000060.1, from coordinate 47,974,231 downwards.
CTGAATACATGAAAAGCACAACGTATATGCTAGCGTCGTTTAAATTAGGATAATTAGGAAAATTGTTCTGAATACTTGAAAAGCACAACTAAGACTTAGAGATAAAGGCACTAATCATTGGTTCCTTTTTTTATAAGAGCAAGGATCTTTAGCTAAAAGATGACCAACTATGCTACACTGCTACTGTATGATTTTCCACATGGTATATCCTTGGTTTTAAAAGGTGACAGGCGCTCCGAGGCGATAAGGGTCAAAACACAAAAGCGCTAGGCGTTAAAGAGCTAGTCTTACGTATTCCATTTTCTACCAATCAAGTGATTAAAACATGCTTATAAATCACTTATACATAACAAAAATACATAAGATACTTCATATCTTCACTTATTGTCGTTAAATATATCTCTTCATTCACAAAATAAGCTTAAAATGACCTATTAAAACACTAATAAAACACTCTCATATTGAAAATAATTTTTATCAATTAAAACACAAGGCGCTTAAAGCTATAAGGCGCATTTCTCGCTTAGGCACCAAATAAGCGCCAATTACCATCACCTCAAGTACAAGGAGCGCCCGAATAGCAAAAGGCGTTTCAGTCATCGCCTAGCGCCTAGGCACCACCTTTTTAAACCAAGGGTATATCCAAATTGTTCATCAACGTGCTCTTTACATACAGTCTAAAAGTCATGAAGACTAATGTTATAAAATAATACATTTTATTAGTGATTTTCCGAACTTTCATTAGCATGCTAAATCTCACTCCTTAGACCTTGTGTATTATACGTCCTACTTCATTCATCCTTGGGTACCAGTAATGAAATTCCATGTTCACTACCCGTGACTTTTTTTAATATTTTTTTGTTGAATCTTGATCTTTTTCTACCAACCCCATGCTCTTTATGTTATCTTCTTTTTTACCTTCTGATTGGGGCTGTTCATTAAATTCGACACATCTACGTCCCGTGCATCTTTTTGGCTTTTTTCTAATTGGTGTTTTATTGTGCAGAGGATAATATTATCGATTGCATCTCGTGCAGTTTTTTTTACTTTTTTTAATGGCGTTTTATAGTGCATATTACAATATAGGCCATAGTAGCTAGTCCTGATAGAAGATTTAAAGTTATGGATGATTATATGTATAAATTTTTCTTAAGCTCATGTTGTGGTCGACTTTTGAGTCTTGACAGTATTAACTTCAAGTACACATGGCATCTGAACTTGTTTCAAGCAATTGCCATCACGTATGATAGGATCCTCTATATTACTAGTTTCCTGCACTATATATAGTCAACTTCTCATAGTGTATCTATCTGTTTGCCGATAGATATGTTTCTTCATTATTTATGTCAGTTCTGTAATCTGTTACATAGTTTAACGCGCTTCTATAAGATCCATTCTAGTTTATATCTATCTTAATTCATTGTTAGAAAATATGATAAATATCACATATCTTTCTTAATTCTTTGTTAGAAAATATGATATTTATCACATATCTCATGTGGTTTCCTTATTCTATGTCTGTACTCTGTAGCATGCTGGTGGTTGCTACTTCTGGAGCCGGTTATGTTCTTGGGAGCGGTAGTACTGTTGACTTAGCAGGACTTTGTTATACTTGTGCTGGAACCATGATGGTTGCAGCATCTGCTAACACCTTAAATCAGGTTGGTAAAGATGTTATCATATGAGGTTGTAGTTTATTCGCTTGTTTACTTTTTGAGCTAAACCACTTAAAAATTACATTCTTTAGTAAACAAATGAAAACGGTTTAATAACTTCTATGATGGCAATATATTAGAACTTGTGTCACGCTGTCTCCTCCCAGGTTTCTTTCCCTTGTTTTATTATTTTGGCACTTTTTGTTTTTGTTGGTAAAGGACATTGAAAGAAAGGTCATAATAATTATGTTCCCCCCTTAAATAGAATACCTTTCCATTTTGCACTCTTTGCACCATATAATCCATAGTGATATCATTTGTGTATAGGTATTTGAGGTTAAAAATGATGCACTGATGAATAGAACAATGAGAAGACCATTACCTTCAGGACGTCTTACTATTCCTCATGCACTTACATGGGCATCTGCTGCTGGTCTAGCTGGCACAGCTCTACTGGCTAGCAAGGTGGGAATTTGATTTCATAAACTTGTGAGAAAATAGCAAGAAATTGTAATTGATGTCATGTGTCTTCCTTATCTTAAGACTAGAGGTGGCATTTTCAAACTATTTACCTAAACTAAGACGGTTTGGTTGTATCTTATCCTCAATGGGTCAGACGGGTAAAGTTTTACAACTTGAAACGAAACAGTCAAATATGTTGTCCGGGTCAAAAGGTGTCCAAAGTGTACTTAATTCTATTTTTTGTATAAGATTCTAACAAACGGGGCCAAGTGTTGATGGGTTGGTCCACCCCTACCTGTTTGGACCATATTAAAAGGTATTTTTTTCTCAACCTGGCTGGTCCATTTTTGCCACCTCTACTTGAGAGTTGAGACCTACCTTGAGTTGGGATACTAAAATGAGAACATTTACGGCAAGGTTTGTGCAGGCTAATTTATTAGCAGCTGGACTTGGTGTTTCAACTCTCTCTCTCTATGCGTTCGTATACACCCCACTGAAGCAGATACATCCTGTCAATACTTGGGTTGGGGCTGTTGTTGGTGCGATTCCTCCTCTACTTGGGTAAGCTTTTAGTTAAGGCGCCTTGTAATTATTTATGACTTCTATATTAGTTTAAGGTTGTAATAATTTTATTTATTTATTCTGCCATCAATTCTGGTTTAATCTTTAATGCTTTTTTAGTTTAAATTGTTTGAGGGTTTCTTTCATCTACCTCAAAATAAGTAATACCGAAAGTTGAATTTTTTTGAAAGTTTTGCTTTTATTGTAACCTATTTGACCACTTATGGTATCGATTTGGGTGAAAAAGATTCTTCGTTGTCTTTATTGACGGCCATTTTATTTATTCGATTACTAGTCTTCTCATTTGTCTATTCATCATGTTATAATTTAAGGGGTGGGAAGTGGGAAGGGCTATTGAAGTTTTTAAATATTTTTTTTTAAGGAACATGTATATATATACCACTTATTATGTTGTAAGATCTGCGTCCTTATTTTTCCTTTCCTTTTTCTTTCTCACTCAAAGGTGGGCTGCAGCTTCTGGTCAGATTTCACTCAATGGATGGATCCTTCCTGCTGCACTATATTTTTGGCAAATACCACATTTTATGGCCCTTGCATATTTATGCCGTGACGATTACGCTGCCGGAGGGTATGTAACAGGGTTCCTTTTTATATATTATAATTATTATGTTATCATAATGATTTCTCATTTGACCTTGTCTGATTATTCTAGTGTAATTGACCTCCTAGGTTTTATTGTATTATTTGCCTAACGGAAATACATGGTGGGCTCTATAGTTTATACTTTTTTATGTTAAAACAAATGGTTTTCAGTGGACACATAGATTAATGAAAATATTTGACCTAATCAGGGACATCTAAACAGATCTTTAATGTGAAGGCAAATATTATAGTTCGAGAAGTCATATCACTCGATCTGTTTATGATGAATATATTTTTATTAAAACGCTAGGTTTAGTTACTTAATGAGTGTTTATCAGATACCAGATATATCTCTTGTGCCTTAAAACTTGTTCATTAAGAACCATGTAAGTTATTTACTGGTAAATTTTGTGTTTATACAACATGATTTTGTGTGCTTATGATTTAGATCTATATATTTATAAGTTCTCACTTTGGGTAATATCCAGGTTTAAAATGTTGTCTCTTGCGGATCCTTCAGGTAGGAGAACAGCCTTGGTGGCTTTGAGGAACTGCATATATCTTATTCCATTGGGTTATTTGGCCTATGATTGTAAGTTCTCTATGAACTAAGAAATATCTAACGGATTATTCATTTTTGTTTAAGCTCTTCTTGGTTCTATACACCGAAAATCAACAAATTATAGTTCTTAGTCTCGTAAAAAACGATATTAGTTTAGTAATAACATAATTGTTTAAGACGTTACATAGGAGGCCTTATGCGTTACAAAACAGTTTGGGCAACTGTTGAATTCTACGGATTTATATTTTCTTACTGTTGTAAATATTTTGCAGGGGGTATAACTTCTGGATGGTTTTGTCTTGAATCAACACTTCTCGCCCTAGCAATTAGTGGAACAGCCGTCTCATTTCTCTTGAACCGAACAAAAGGAACTGCAAGAAGGATGTTCCACGCAAGCCTTCTCTATCTTCCCGTCTTCATGTCCGGGCTTATGTTTCACCGAATTTATAACGATGATCATCAGTCACTTACAATAGAAAATACCAAGGATAATATGGTCATTTCACATACAAGTAGCGCCCTGGAACAAGATATTAAAAATCCTGACAGGGTAAAATCCAAACCCACCAGTTCACGAGCACCTGTGGCATACGCATCTGTCGCACCATTTCCTTTTTTGCCAGTTCCTATTTATGCACCCTCTTGAAATATTGATGCTTGTTTCATATACATCCCCTCATGGTTATGAGATCATGTAGAAAGTTCACATGTAAAAGCATTTTGCTACGGTTTCTCATTCTTTTGGTTTAAATTTAGGGGGAAGGATTGGCACCAGCAATACACATAACCGGGTTCTTTGTTTATTGTAAAATTGGTCTGTAGTGCGCATTATGCCTGAAAAATCCTCGAGCTTCTTTTTTTTCATGTGTTTTCCCTTTTAACAGTTAGGCTATGGGAAAAGATTATTCCCAAGTTTTGGCATTGATGTTTTGCCGATGTATGACAATAAATTTGTCGACGATTGACATGTGCATAAATACATTTTTAATAATTATGTTAATGCTGTTCGCTTGTGCAAGAAATTACAATATTTAGAGATGGTATCCATCAGCATGTTTTTCGGAATAACCTGTTTGTAGAAGCAAAAAATTTGATAAAAATCTCAGACATAATATTTATTTTCACTGTGATTATTGAAAGGGGAAATGTGTTGGGGGTGAGCAAAAGAAACCAAAAAAACCGAACAAAAACAAAAATCGTTGTTTTATTTTGATTTATGGTAAATCAGTTCAAAAACTGAACTGAACGATCTAAAATATAACATTTATATATAATTATTATTATTGTAGTTCTATATATAATCGAACTTAATCCCACAAACCGAATTGATATGAAACTGAACCAAACGGTTTTTAACTTTTTAAAACCAAAATTTCAGCCTATTAAGCTATCTCGGCTGTGTTTCATGCTTTTTATATTTGACGTATCAAAAAATATTATTCGAAACGTGCAGTAATGCTCTGAAAAGCCATTGGAAAAGTTGGTGCAAAAAGATGGCGAAACCCTAACTCTCTGTTTGTAATTTTAATTGCAGTCGGAAATGACATCTTCAATTCCAAATAAATTTCAATCTATCCCTGCAAAAAATGCCTCAATTGTAAGTGACTTACTTATAAATTATCATTTTCATTTACATTTTAATAATTTACATGCATGTTAATTCATATTTATGCATGCATTTTTGTATGATCGAACAAAGTTTCCAAAAAATAGTATATAATCAAAACAGTGATGTTATTATTTAAAATTCAGAGCTGCAAGGCCAATTTCGAGGAAAATGGCAAGCCTGGTGTAACCCTCACAACCAACCAAAAACCATTCCCCAAATTCGTTACTACTCCATATGAGTTCAACAGAGATCCGATAAGAAAAGATGAAACCAGACTTCGCGTTTTTTCAGGAACCGCCAACCCCAAACTATCTCAGGTACAGATTTTGTTTCATATAGTCTACGTTTACCTATTATATATATATATATATATATATATATTTGTGTATTTAGGAAATTGCGGGATACATGGGTCTGGACCTTGGAGACATCAAGATAAAACGTTTTGCAGACGGTGAAATATATGTTCAGTTACGTGAGAGTGTTAGAGGGTGTGATGTATTTCTTGTTCAACCAACATGTCCTCCTGCAAATGAGAATCTCATGGAGCTTTTGGTCTTGATAGATGCTTGTCGCAGGGCATCTGCTAAAACTGTTACTGCAGTTATCCCCTACTTTGGATATGCAAGGGCCGATCGCCAGGTAACACATTATTTACTCAACTAGAATTAATCGAATGGCTTCACAGTAGCTTAACATCTGGTTTTCGTATGTGTTTTCTTGGACTTATGCTTCAGACTCATGGTCGAGAATCAATTGCAGCAAAACTAGTTGCAAATCTTATAACAGAAGCTGGGGCAGACCGTGTTCTTGCTTGTGATCTTCATTCTGGCCAGTCTATAGGCTATTTTGACATTCCAGTTAATCACATACATGGACAGGTAATAAGGCCTACTTTTTTGTAATTTGGTCATGAACATTAAGACGATGAATCATAAATGCTACTTTGTTACATTCCGTGTGCATAATTAGGCGGTCATACTTGATTACCTCGCCAGCAAGAAAATTTCTGTCGAGGATCTAGTAGTGGTCTCCCCTGATGTTGGTGGAGTAGCTAGAGCTCGAGCTTTTGCAAAGAAATTATCCGATGCACCATTAGCCATTGTTGATAAGCGGCGTCATGGTCACAATGTGGCAGAGGTATGCTCTTTTTATGCATTTATACGTATGATATACTTTCTAACATACGTTTCCATTTCTATGCTTTTTTTTTTCTCGTTATTATTATTATCCTCAGCTCATCCTTTATTTACTCTCTTTGTTAAAAATTGTTGAAGACTTGAAGTATTTCATTACACTCTCATGTCCTCGGAATCCCATGATATTTCTAATTTGTAATGCAGGTAATGAATTTGATTGGTGATGTAAAGGGTAAAGTAGCAGTTATGGTGGATGACATGATCGACACTGCTGGTTAATTTTCTCTGTTGCCCCGTTTTATTACTGTACTCTATTTGTTTTATGAATGTTAGCTGAGTTTACTATTTGTAGTTTACGTTAGTCGTTTCTTGGTTAGTAAAACATCTCTCAATCCCTTAGGAAAATAAACACATGCTTAGACATTTATGTAGAGTCACAAAGGTAGTCGAATACAAAGGTCTCTAATATCCAAGAAAATTACATATTTTAACATTAAACATTGAGGCGGTTGGAAAACAAGACAATATGTGTTGGAACTTAATGATAAAATCATGTAATTAGTTTTATGTTTATATGATAATTATATATTTTAGTTCAACTGGGCCAACATTTGAAGTCGAATAAAGGCCGATGTTCTGTAAGACAGTAGGTTAGTTAATATGCTGTTAACAAAAGGCATCGGTTCATGGGCTGCAACTGTTTCCTTGGTATTGTATTTATCAATAAACACATAAGCTATTCAAAATAAAAATCCAACCACCCTCTTAGTGCTTAAATCTGAAACAATTGCCGGATATTAATATTTGCACCACATGATTTATTGAAATTAATGAAACTTTGTATATCGGATACGTATCCATTTGAGGTTTGTGTTTAAGAATCATTATCTGTTGGTTCTTGGATAAAAGGTACCATCTCGAAAGGAGCAGCATTGTTGCATCAAGTAGGTGCAAGGGAAGTTTATGCCTGCTGCACTCATGCTGTTTTAAGGTACTTTATTATACACTTTCACTTTATGCATTTATTTATTTTCGACTTCAAGTTATTGATAATACATTAACTTTTTTGCTTAATGCAGTCCTCCTGCTATTGAAAGATTGTCGAGCGCTCTTTTCCAAGAGGTGATCATCACAAATACAATCCCGGTTTCTGAGAAGAACTGCTTTCCGCAACTGACTATTTTATCGGTAGCAAACTTGCTTGGAGAGGCTATCTGGCGCGTTCATGACGACTATGCTGTAAGTTGCAATTTTCATTTTGTTATTTTATCGTCAGAATTGCATAGTCTTAGGTGTAAGAGTATAAAACATCGAGCATAACAGCTTGGAATATCTTCCTCCACAGTCTTCCTTCATCCCATAATAACTGCAGTGTTTATAAAATTGTTTCAACTATCGTCTAAATTTAAAAAACGAAAAGATAGGAGGAACCACGTTGATCAAAATTAGAGGTGGCAATTTCGACCCATGTATTTGTAAAGGAGTCGATTAGGGTTATTTTTTAATTATCTAGCTGGTAAAATTGGTTAAAGTAGCTTACAAGGAAACAGGTTTAACCTGTCCCTCATTGTGAATTATTAATGCATAAAACCGCGTAATTCATTTTCTGAAAGAAACTATGGACTTATGGTATAACATTTCTTTCATTATATTTGACAAAGTTTTTGGATAAGAAGTGTTTCGGGTCACACGAACCGGCCTGTTTTGGCCTTAACCAAAATTACCCTTTTTAACTATTAAATTTGGCTTTAAAAGTTTATTAGGATTCAGGGAAGATGTCGCAGTTAGTACGAAATATTATTAAAATAATGTAGAAATTGTAAAATAGGATCCTTTTCGGTTTGCAGTGATGGTAATTGGTGTTAATACTTTCATGTTTCCCAGGGAGCATTTGAACACTTTTCCGGCTTGGGTATTGATTGAGATCAGACAGCGTTACTGACAAACCCATTAACGAATGTTGCCTTTGTGCCTTCACAGTTTTGTTGGGTAAACTTGTATGCAGGAATGTAGTTGTCTAAGCAAAATTGCTTTTAAACTTTGCATCGTATTTTTCTGCTGATATCGAATAGTTAACTTATAGAACAGTAACAGCTAGCGATGTAATGATTCATCATGCTCTGTATGCATATGATTTCTGAAATAACCTCGAGACCATAAAGGAAATATTGGTTCTTTTTACGCTAAAAATGCTAATTCTTTGAAAGCTACCAAAGCAACCTTGGATATAAGTTATAGCAGTTTTAAAATTGTATGCATCATATCCAATCTACTTGTTCATTTTATCGTCTAATGCTTTCTTTTAACCAAAACGCGTTTGTTCAAAAGGGACGGTTTGAGTTATCATTCGGAGAAAGACGAAACTCGAGTTAATACATTCGATTAAACTGTAAAATGAGGTCAATGGATAATGATGTTATAATATTTTCGAACTCTTTTATGTCAAGTATTCTAATAACTTTATTGATTCACCCCTATTCTTTTTTAAGTGAAAAAACTTCCTCATTTGACAAAAACATAACTTCTTGCAGTATACAATCAAGACAAAGGGGCGGAATGACGGATTGTTAATCATCGGTTTAAGATAGTTAAACAGTTGGATAGTTATGTCTAGCTTTTGGTTTTGGGAAAATTATCAAACTAACAAAATATTGAGTTAGTATTTTATAAAATGTTAAGTTTTCCAAAAAAATTTACAAAATGTCAAGCAGTTCGCATATGCTAACTGGACTTCGCATATGCGAACTGCTTGACATTATGCGAGCTCCTTGCGTTTTTTTGCATTTTGTTATATCTTCACACTTTGTTTGTTAATGAACCACTTAATACATACAATTACTACTTTTTGGAACATAGAAATACATCATATAACAAATAACTAATCATCATATAAATGAACCGATGCTTGAGACGATTGGTTTTTTTTCTTCTTTCCACGAGATGTTGAAACAACTTTTGTTGAACGGGAGGTTGAAGGTTGACTTGAACTTTTCTGGAATCTTTGCAGCACATATCTTTCTAGTGTGACATTTTTTCTTATAAATGTCAAATGTGACTGGTTGTGCCTCCCCTTGCGAAATATACGGTCTTTGTTTTTTGGATGACCCATTGTCTCCTTTCCATGGATGGTGGGTTGATCGTAGGGATCCTAAATTGGCTCAACCATTCAGATGGATGTCCAACTGGGAATATGGATCCTCTATATGTTCGTTTATAATTTTCTGTCTTGAACCAATGTTGTGCCCAACCCCCGATATTGTCCATTTTCAAATATTTTAATGCTGCTACAAGGTGTGAACAAGATATATCAGACTTTTGCCAAACTTGACACGTTTTTTTCTTATCACGAACTATGCAGTTAATCTCGGCGAGATCTCGGGGTAAAAAAAAATCTCGGTCCAAAAATCTCGGTCCAAAATCTCGGAAACGAGATTCTCGGCGAGATTTAGCGAGAAATCGGCGAGATTTTGATCTCGACGAGATGAAAATCTCGTTTTTTTGACTTTTTTTGTTGACTTTTCCAGCTTTTTCTGCGAGCCAATAACTTTTCCAGCTTTTTCTGCCAGCCCAATAACTTTTCCAGCTTTTTCTGCCAGCCCAATAACTTTTTTTGTGATTTAAACCTACTTTATCTTTATCTTTTATGCTATGTTTTATGTTTAATCTTTTGCGATTTTAATATATTATTTATATATATAATATTCAAAATAATATAAAAAACCGAGATCTCACCGAGATCTCACCGAGATAATTGAAATCTCGGATCTCGGACCTCGAACAAGATTCGAAATCTGACCGAGATAACTGCATAGATCACGAATATTGACCAATGCATTTTTCTTGTTGTCTATCACCTCAAACATCTAATCATTAACTGGTATGACTTTCCATCCGGAAGCTCTTTGTATCCTACCTTTTTATTTCCCTTAAGCCCATGGTGTTAATGGTTGATCCAAATCCCGTGTTAAAAAAAATAAAAATATAGTAAGTTATTAAAATAGGAAATCATACTTATTATGAGACGACAAAAGAATTATGTTAGGATCTGTCGAAACTAGGTTTGTATGAAACAAACAATTAGATTTAGATCTATCAAAGGAGTTGCAGCGGATCAACACTTTGATATTACAAGATAGTAATTAACAAGTTATGAATATGAATAAACAGTTAAGAACATAAGATATCCACCAACAGCCTCAATCTATTAGAATTAGGGTTTCGTAGTAGACGTATATTTACAACGATATAAGGATCTATAATTATAGACCTTGAGGCTAACTAACCCTAGACATAATCGGGTTACAATATCTAATCGAATCTACTTTATAATTATCACAAATCTGTTTCAAATATAACTACTACTAAATCGTAACTAACATTATCAGCTCAACAGTAGTAACCTCCAGTAGAACCTCTCATGCAAGCCATGCAACAACAGTAGTAATAGTGTTGACAAGTAGTAACTGGACTGATGACCAGTAATAACCATCTTTACCAGTAGTAATAGTTACTAGTAGTAACTTGACTGATGACCTGTAATAACCCTCTTCACCAGTAGTAATACACTAAAACCCAACAATCTCCCCCTAAACTTCTGTTTTCCACCATAAACATAAGTTCTCGCAATAATCAGAGGGAATGCTGCCAAAAACTTCAAATCTCTTCATATGGAGTTTCTATGATATGTGAGCTGGCATCTGATCTTCCACAATAGCTAAATAGCTTCTTCAGAATCTTGAAGAGCTTTCAACTTCACATTCAGCATCTTGATCATCACATTGATGCCATGTTTATACTTCCTTTCAACTAAGAAATACTATGTAGTTCCATCACTTCTGCTCAGAGAATACACTCCACAGCTTTCATAATGGATCCATTCCAAAATAGGAGTAAATCTTGCAATCTTCTCAGAAACATTCTCTGGCTCAAACATAATCTCTAATTACTCAAAGAATAGGTCATTAAAGTCTGGAAAAATACCTTGCCCTTAAGAATAATTTTTCTTTTCAATCAAGAACATATCCACCAAGTCTTGTCTGCTTATATCTCTGAAGATCTCCAATGAACTGTTATACACTTTGAAAGTCTTTGAAGCTCTAACAGTTTTATAGGCATTCTGACCATTGATCACTATTGCATACCAATCAATGATAGGCATCTTTGTAAATGTTGAGGCACACTTGATATCTTCTGAATGAATTATCAAGTCTTTTATGTGATCAAAAATTCTATTAGCAGCTTCATTAACTTGATCATCAGAGATTTCTGGTACACATCCAAATTCAAACTCCCCAAAGATATCTTCTATTTTCACTTTCATGACTTTTGGCTTCTGCTCTTCTTTCTTTTTTTCCTGATCCTTCTCTTTAGTAGATTCAAATTTATTTGCTCCTGATTTCATCTTCTTAGCACCAGTATTAACCTGCCTACCAGTACTTTCTTTCCTTTTACCAGTAGTTACTGTTTCTACTGTTGTTTTTGATCTTTTGGCAGTAGAAACATTACTAGCCTGGTGTTACTTTCTTTTTATTGATTCATGCTTAGATTTATTAGCAGCTTTGTTCTTCACTTGCTCATGCCTAGTCTGCTCATCTCCAAAGTAAACAACCTTGTACCCTCTATCCAATGCAGCCTTCAGATCTCTTTCCTTCTCAAACTGAGCTCTGTCTGCTTCTTCCCTCTGCAGCTTTTTCTCCTTGACATACAAATAGAGGACTGTGTCTAACTTCATAAGCCATAGCTGTTTTCCACTATAATTTCCAGTGGATTTCAGAAAACCAATGTACTTCTTCTTATCTTCAGCCCTTGTAATGTTCCTTGTTATTGTCTTTTGGCTCTTGGACTTGGCCTTTTCCTCTTCCTTTCTTTCTGAGTTCAGCTTCATCTTTCTCCAAAAACTGTTGAGCTATTAGAAAGTCCTCCTTTTCTTGAGCCATCTTTTTACCTCTTCCTCAACCTGTTCTTGGGCCACTCTTTTGGCAGCCAAAACATCATCTTCCTCTTGCTTTCTCTTTTTTCTTTTCTCTGGATTCTTCATCCTTTCTCCTTTTCTTTTCAGCCTCCTCCTGTTTAAATTCCTCCTTACTTTTCATTTTCCCCTTACCTTTGCTTTTAAAGTTTGGGTCTTCATCTTGGGAAACCTTTTTGATTTCTTTGTTTCCCATGTAGAATCCCATTGGCCTTCTTTCAATTCTTGGAGGAATAATAGGCTATGTAGTCTCAGTTGTAGGACCAGTAGATTCACTAGTATTCAGTAGGAACTTCTTGATCTTTTGAAACATTTTCACCAATAGTATCTTCATTAACCTGCTCCGCTTCTTTATTCTCTTTCTCTCATTCTTTTAACAGAATGTCATCAACCTTCTCTCTTACCCTCTATCTTTCTTCTTCTCCTTCACCCATATTCATGATCACATATCTGATTTCCCTATTCTCTACAGTCCAATCAGAAGTATCAGCATGTACAAAAGAATAAGGTTGCTCACTAGTAACACTTGGATCAGCAGAGACAGTTGGACCAGTAGTAACAGTTGGACCCCCATGTTGCTCAGTATTCTCCTTCAACTCCTCTTTAGCAGTATGAACTTTGGACCGCTCTTGATCTTGCATATCATTATCAGTACCAGTACCAGTAAAAACATTTTCTTGCTCATTTGCATCCTCATGTCTATTCTTTTCAGTAGAAATGTCTTCAACATAATCATCTATTTTCTCCCCCTTTTTGGTAGCATTCTTGTCAGACCTGCTAGAAGAGCTAGAACTGGAACTGGATGGAGTTGGAAACTTGCATGATCTTTTCTTGGTAGGCCTATGCTCCCCCTTAGAACCACTCTTCCTTGCCACTCTTACATGTTTCTTCATTGAAAACCTGTAGTGCTTGACCTCCTTCACCAGTTTAAACACCAACTTCTTGAGTTGTTTGATCTCCTCTGTTTATGCAAGCACCTTTTCAGTATATTTGAGACAATGTTCCGTCAATTCAATGTTAGAGTAAGCATATATTTCCTCCCCACTTTTCTTTTGAGTACCAATAGTTGGCGGTTCGTTGGAAGTAGATTTAGAAGGTGCCTCCTGCCTAGTAGGAGCATCACCTTCCCCTATGGTTTCTTGGCACTTGAGTCCTCTTAAAAATGATTCAAAAGAATCATCATCATTTAGAGTTGCCGTTGGTTGGGTCTTAGTGCCTGTCACACTGTCCTGCTAGGTGGTACATTAGTAGTATGAGCCCTTCCAACATGGTCTCCCTCCTCCTTATGGACCACCTTTTTTTGGAGCTTGGGTGAGGGCTCAGTTGTACCCGTTTTCTATGTGTCAGTAGGAACTATTTTGGAAGTTTTATTATGAACTTTGGGTTGTTGTGATTTTGGTTGTTCTTTAAGACCAAGAGGTGAAGGAGCCCTCTTAGACCGGGAGAAACTGTGACACCCACCATTGTAGAGAAAAATGGGGTCACCTTGCCAGAAAAAGTGTTTACTTGTCTCCTCATGTTTGAAAAAGTCTTTTTAGAGTGAGAATCCACGAGGATGACCTTTCCTTTAGAGGAATAAGTACCAAGCTCTTTATCCAGAATTATTTGTAAAAACCGTGGATACGTTAAAAATTTGTTTTATGGATTAGCAAGGTTCCACTTTAAGTCACTGAAAATCATGTCAGAAAAATTAAACACCCTTCCTATTGCTAAACAAGCCATAACATTAGCTATAGTCTTGTTAAACTCATTCCAGGTGTATCGTTTCTTTGATATACAATGTTGCAAGACATGAATAAAAAATCTCCATTAGGGAGAAAGAAGTGCCTTTTAAAAAGTAAATTTAGCAAGCTTCCTTCATACCCCATTCTTTGAAAAATTTCAAAAAGTTCTTGATTAGGGATAGAAGTTAGACTATGTAAAAACAACCTCCCTTTTGTCTACTCGTGCCCTAATTTGTTGAACACCATGAACCTCTTCATAGGTCGCCGCAGACCAAAACGCTCTGATGTGCTTTTCACAAACCTCAGGGTTAACCGTTAAAGCATAATGCATTCTTGATTGGCGAAGAAAGTTGATGATGGGATGAAAATAAATGGCTTCAGGATGAAGTTCCAGGTCGACAATAATGTTATGGAAAACTACAAAGACTAGTTGTTGATTCACCATCGAATAATTGTTAGGGTTAATGGACGAAGATGAATGAAAGGTTCCGAAGAACATATATTAGGGTTTATTGAGAGTGAAAAAGGTTTAGAGGAAGAGAGCGAGAATTTGATTTGAACGATATTTTTATACCAATTAGTCCCTGCAGTAGAAACATCAAAAATAAAACATTCCCAACAACAGTAGTAACTCCCACCAGTATTAACAAATGGCAGTAATAACCACTAGCAGTAGGAAGTATCGGTAGTAACTATTTTAAACACATGCCAGTATTAACTTCCACCAGTATTAACCTCCTCCAGTATTAACTACTGGCAGTAATAACTATTAACCGTAGAAATCATCAGAAGTAACTGTTTTAAACACATAACTACATATGCTTTGTACAACACATTCCAAACACATATTTATCATTATAAAATGAACCTATTCAGTATTAATCATGCCAATACTGTTGATCAAAAATGTAAATCTTCCCACATCAAATGATTTTGTGAAAAGATCTGCAAATTGATTATCAGTATGAACCTTGACTACCTGAATGAGTTTCTTTTCATTACAATCCCTGATAAAATGAAAACGAATTTCGATGTGTTTGTTTTTGGAATGTTTTATTGGAATTTTAACAATGATTATGGTACTCTTATTATCAATAAAAATAGGAGTATGTAGAAAAGAAATTCCATAATCCATACATTGATTCTGAATCCAGAGCACAACAACTTGATGCAACAACATAGACATTGGTCTGTTTCTTGAATTGCCATGAAATCAATCTAGACCCAAAGAACTGACATCTTCCTGATGTTGACTTTCTATCCATATTTTCTCCTCCATAGTCACTATCAGTATATGAAATAAGTTCAAATGGAGAGTCTCTTGGATACCACAATCCCAAGTATGGCTTACCCTTCAAGTATTTGAAAATTCTTTTTACTACTGTCCGATGTGAAACCTTAGGACTAGTCTGATATCTTGCACACACACATACACTGAACATTATGTCTGGTCTTGAAGCAGTCAAATACATTAAATATCCTATCATTGATCTGTTCAAATGTTCATCCACATCCTCCCCCTCAGAATCAACTTCTAAATGCTTGTGGGTTTCTACTGGTGTACTTTCACTTTTGCAGTCTTCAAATCCAAACTTTTCTAGAATGTCTTTAACATATTTTGATTGATGGATGAAAATACGAGTCTGTTTCTGCTTCACCTGTAACCCCAAAAAGAAAGTAAGCTCTCCCATTGAGCTCATCTTAAACTTCTTATGCATCATCAGTTCAAATTCCTTGCCAACTTGTCATTTGTAGACCCAAAAATAATGCCATCCACATAAATTTACCCCAACATAATGTCATTCCCTACATTCTTGATAAACATAGTTTTATTAATTGCACCTCTCTTGAATTGATGGTTGATTAGATATACTGATAATGTCTCATACCAAGCTCTGGGAGCTTGATGTAGACCATACAATGCTTTGACCAGTCTGTACACCATGTTTGGATGTTCAGGATCTTCAAATCCTGGAGGTTGACACACATAAAATTCTTCTTCAACCTTCCCATACAGGAATGCACTCTTCACATCCATTTGATACACAATAAAACCTTTAAATGAAGGAAAGGACATAAATATCCTTATGGCTTCAATTCTTGCAATGGGGAAAATACCTCATCATAATCAACTCCCTCTTCCTGAGTGTATCCTTGTTCCACTAATCGTGCTTTGTTCTTGATGACAATACCTCTCTCATCAGTTTTATTCTTGAATATCCATTTAGTCCCAATAACTCTTTTTCCACTGGGAAGTACTACCAAAGTCCATAGTGCTTGAAGTTTAAACTGTAATAATTCTTCCTGCATTGCTTCAATCAAAATTTGGTCTTTAATTGCTTGTTTAATCTTCTTTGGTGTTAATTGTGAGACAAAGCACACAAATAAACATTCATTGAAGCTTTGGTGTAGTTTTCCCCTTGTTTGAACTGCATAATTCAAGTCACCAATGATTTGTTGCAGTGGACGATTCTTATTGACCCTATGAGTCTGATACTGCTCTTCTAGTACTTCTTGATCCAAATTTGTAGCATTCTGCTCTGGCAATTCATCACTATGTGATTGAGGAGAATTTTCGATGTTCCTATTGTCTGCTAAGTTACTACGGGTACTGATTTCTTTTCCATCTGAATTAATTTAAGTTAAATCAGGCATTTCTTCATCATTCTTACTGCTCAAATCACCAGTATCAGTATCTTGATACCTGTCATTGAAGCTATCATCACTTGGGTATTTGGGATGAAACACTCCAGGTGGATCAATGGAGATGAATGGAAAATAAGTTTTTTTTTTCATTCTTCAGGTGAAGCAGTAGTAACCGAATGACCGATTTTAACATAGTCACTAGTAGAAACTGATTCGCCAGTTTTAAATGAATGTCCAGTTGTAACTGATTCACTAGTATTAACTGAATCACGTGTTTTAACACCATCTCCAAACTCCTTCTCATATTGATCTGCAAAATGAAAATTCAAAGACTTGGTTAGTTCATCAATATTAAAGAGCCAATCTGGTCCTTCTCCAGTAGCATTCATGGTCTTCCCATTGAAAGTCACATTTGTGTTTTCTTCAACAATCCTGTTTTTGATATTATATACTATGAATGCCTTGCTTTGTATGGAGAAACCTACAAAGAATCCTTCATTTATCTTGCTGTCAAACTTCCCTAGATGTTCTTTGGTATTCAAAATTGTACAAGAACACCCAAATGGTTTTTTAAAAAAAATCTTATGAGTGGCTTTCTCTTGTGATAGAGCTCATTAGGGGTCTCTGTATATGCTTTTACAATTAATAACCTGTTTTGAACAAAACATGCAGTATTCACTGCTTCTGCCCGGAATGTGATAGGAAGCTTTGAGTCAGCTAGCATTGATCTTGCTGCTTCAATGAGAGTTCCTTCCTCCTTTCTACAACCCCATTTTGTTGAGGAGTTCTTGGTGCAATGTACTGTCTTTCAATTCTCTTTTTCATTGCAAAACACATTCATTTCCTGGTTTTTGAACTCAGTGCCATTGCCACATCTGACGATCTTCACTTTCTTCTCTGTCTTGTTTTCAATTCTTGTTATGAATGTTCTGAGAATTTCACTTGTTTCATATTTGTGCCAATAAAGAACACCCATGTATATCTTGTGAAATCATCAGTAATAACTAAATAATAAGACTTCTTTCCTAGACTCATGACATGTGTAGGACCAGAAAGATCCATGTGCAATAAGTGCAGACTTGAGTGATTTGAATTTGTATCTTTGATTTTGTGTGAAGATTTATGTGGTTTTCCCTTAAGACATGCAACGCAATTATCATTGCATATGAACTCCTTTTAAGGTAAACCTCTTACAAGATATTTTTTTACCAAGATGTTCATGTTTTTAAAATTCATATGACACATTATTCTGTGCCACAGTGATGATTCATCAATCGATACATTGAAATAAAACAGTTTTCTTTTGTTTTAGAGTCATTACTCCCCATGCCTAAACAATATACATTATCTTTCCTAGGTGTTCTTAGTAGAATCATGCTTTCATCAACTACTTTGAACTTTGGATCAAGAATGATACACTCAGTTTCTGTAAAAAGAACTTTATTCTTTTATCACACACTTGAAAGACACTTATTAGGTGATAATTTAATTCTTTAACAAAGAATACATTTTCAAAAGTAACTTTACCATTGCTGATTGTTCTTCTACCCGTAATCTTACCACCTCTAGGATTTCCTCCAAATGCAACATAGCCTCCATCATATGTAATAAAGTTTTGAAGCTCCAACTTGTTGCCTGTAATGTGCCTAGAGCAGCTACTATCTACACCTTAGATTTGACATATTATTAAACGATATATATAGGGTGTAGAAATCCTAAACCTAACAGATCCAAAGCCTACAGATCAGGTTTTGGTTACATCTAATATATAAAAGTTGAGGAGGGTAAATCCTTGTATCAAATTTTCTTATATTTAACGAGAATTGTCTAAACATTTTCAAGTTTTTAGTTTCTTCTTTTTTCGGTTTTGTGTTCGGTAATCGTTACCATAGATTTTCTTTTCCGCATTTCTCGAGTTGTAAAATGGTTGTTGAAGTCAATATTTAAGCAATAGACAACAATGTAATTCTGGAAGTAGAGTTAGAATTGTGCTCATTAAAATAGCATGTGTATATAATTTATAAACAATTTAGTGTTAGCTCTATTATTTTACTCTATTATCAATATACTTAATTTATAAATGGCAAAATAGCATATGCTTATAATTCATAAGCAATTTAATGTTAGCTTTATTATTTTACTCTATTATCAATATACTTAATTTATAATTGACAAAATAGAATATGTATATAATTTATAAACAATTTAATGTTAGCTCTATTATTTTACCCTATTATCAATATACTTATGTTAAAAGTGGCTAGTGAACAATAATATTTTTATACTAATATATAAATAATATATAAATAAATAATGTATAAATTACAGTTTTATCAACATGGTTATGACCCATTTTATGTGTGAAAGTGGTCATGTGTTCTATCCTTCTTCACGTCCTTTTTCATCTTTTCATTCTAACCTTTAACTATTATTATTTTCTATATTTAACCCTCAAGTACTATTATTTATACTTTTAGTTTTTAATAAATATTTATATTGTTTTAACTTTAATTTTTATTGTAATCTTTTTAGCGATTAATTTTTTTTAATAACATTATTATCTATTGATATTATATGTTACAAATTATTATTATTGTTATTGTTGTTTGAAAACTAACAAACATGAGTATAATTTTTTCATTCTTAACAAAAATATTGAGATCTAAAAATAAAAACAAAAAAATACGATATTATTAAAAACTTTAAGTTTAAAATCAAATTTATACAACTCTACACCGACCGCAACGCGTGGGTTAGTAAAATCTTTGTTAAATCTCAATAAATAAATAAAAAGGATATACTTTCTTTTTGTAGTTCTAATATCATTATTTAAGTTATTATTACTTATTTTAATATTTTATATAAAATCATAAATAAAGTTATAGGATTGTTGATATGACACATACCAGGTTCATTCTAGGTTCGTTTGAAGGGCCACTTTTGGTTGTCCAATTTATTGAGAGGTTGGTGCGCAATAGGGAATTAAAAGCTGTGTAGTTATTGTACGCTTTTTGTGACATATCGTGTTATGGATTGCTTATCAGTTATGAGTAAATGTATTAAAATAATTGGAGTAAAACTTTATTAAAATAATTAGAAATTTATCATCATTACATTCTCTTATTTGTCTTGCCCAACAACATCTGCTATAGTAATTGTGTGATTTGTACCATTGGTAGGAGGTTGTCTTCTAATCGGGGAGGTCTAAGGTTCGAATCTCTTTTAGGTGAATATTAGATGATATGTAGTTATGTAACTAACTGGTGTAAGGTTCGTGGGTCGCATACTGCAAAATTGGATGTCACTGTGGCCCCGAATCACTAACATTGTCGTTTCCAAAAAAAAAAAAAAAAAAAGTAATGGAGGCGGTAGAAACTTTCTATTGTATAATTTTTTTTCTTGTTAGTTACATAAACTTCTGCTAAATTATTGAAATCATGTTAACATATAATTTTTTTTAACATACAGAAATGGAGTATGAACTCCTTGACTAGTACATCAATATACTCGATACACCTTGATCAAAAACGTGTTAATAAATTTGTACATTGCATGCATTGTCTCGGCTCTAACAGGAAAGCATTTTGTAGTTTGATCATTTTTCTAACATTTCCCGTTTGTTTGGCTTAATATGTCGTTGCGTGGTATATCAGTTTTGTTATGAAAAATGACTAGAGACTAGAAAATGGAAATTTAGGATCTCATAGTATGAGACTCATACATCATGGTGTTGTAACACCAATAATGATCAAATAGTCGATGTGTTTTTTGTTTGTCAAGTGCCCAACCATACCTATATTAAAAACGTATAATTAATTAATACAAGTTAATACACTGAAGTTGGATTTTTAATGGTCAAGACACGAACAGCTAATATATTTATAAGATGATTATGACTCACGACCTCATTTGAATGTACATAGTGTGTTATAGACCAAACTTGTTGACAGAAGAAGAAACATTTATTAGCCGGTTAATTTTGGTCAAAAACCGACACAATGGCAGCCATCGTCGACTTATGTGACACCCGCGTCGATACGCGTCCCATTTCTGGGATTTCGTCGTCGGACCGATCTCGGGTTTTGGCTTCACCATGCAGGACTGGTTGGAGTATAACGTAAAAAGAAAATTATATTTATTAGTGCTTCGATGAATAGTTTTGGTAAAAAGCCAAAAAAATATGTTTATTTATTTTTAACAGTTTGTTGTTGTTTAGTGGTAGTGTTAGTAGGGAATGAGTTTGATCAACCCCAAATACCCTTATACAAACACCATAACATCCACCAAATACCATATACACCATATGGTCTGGTCCGGTTAAGTACTTGATGACATCACAAGGTATGGTTCGGTTACGTATCTAATGACGTAGTGTTGTCCGACTAACATACCCGATGATATCACAAGGTATAGTCCGGTTATGTACCTGATGACGTAGTGTTGTCCGACTAACATACCCAGTGACACCACAAGGTATAGTCCGGTTACGTACACGAAGTGTTGTCCAAAACACCTAACACACTCGGCTGGTAAAAGGCCCGGCTGGGAGAAGCCAACCGCCGGTTGGCAGGATGGGTATGGCCCGGCTGGAAGAAGCCAACCGCCGACTTAGAACTTTCACCGGCCTGGGTTTTAGCCTGTTGAGGGTTTGGAAGTACGTTAACTTTCCTGACGTGATGAGCTTTCCTGACATGGTAGCCAGACACGTGGCTAGCCTGCCTGGATAGTTTCCTGACAGGATAGCTAGACCCAACCTTCTTGACGTAACGACCATCCTAATGCCTAATGAACGTTACTCATTTAATACATTCATCTTAATAGTTGAGACGTTACACCTGGTATAATGAGATGAACGTTGGATCATTATGTCCGTCATCAATAATGACATAATGATCATTAAATAGCCATGTTATGGGTAGAATTTCGGGCTAAGGATCTCGAGCTAAGGATCTCGGGTTAAGGATCTCGGGATCAGGATATCATGTTAAGAATCTCGGGCTTAGGATATCAGGTTCAGTATCGCAGGGCTTTAGGAACAAGGTTTGACTAAGTATACCATGAAAACCGAGATAAGAGGGTCAAAGAACGTGTTCACCAAGGGACAAGTCAATTAACACGTTTTTAGTCATCCGCGGATCTCCGGGGTGATCCCGACATTATAGGAAAGTTTGTTATTTCCATTTTTGTTTATAAATAAAGGCAAATGGTCGAAATAGAGACAACCAACACACAATACACTCAACCTATACACGTTTTAGTTCCGTTCATCACCAACAATTCACATCTTCACCACGATTATCACCTTAGATCGACCAGTTGAGCTCTTGTATTGTATTATTATCCTTTTTTCTTAATAAAATCAACAAGGCAAGGGATTATTATCTCTTCCCGAGGTTTTATGCCAGCGATCCATATGGATTAAGGGATTTCCTAGTAAATACTCGTTTCTCTTTACTTTATTAGCACTTTTATTATATGTTCATCACTTTTATTCTAAAAAGCCTTGTGATCACAGTAAAGATCACTTTTACTGATTTTATCACGGAATTATCCTTAGTAATTTTTGGTCAAAACAATTTGGCGCTCACCGTGGGGCAAATGGTGTTTTTTATTAGCAAATTCTCGCTAAAAATCTCCTTTAATAACTTTTTACCAAAAAGTCTTTAAGAAAATTGTTTTTCAAAGAAAATTTACACCTCCTTATACAACATCTTCAAATTTGAGCATTGTAGCCTCCCCCTAACCTTTTTAGTTTAATATCATTTAAGAAGGCCAAAAATCTATCAAATATGACCGTTTTCATGGAGGATCATCCTATTCGGGTTCATGGAGGATCATCCTGACCGGGATCCTGGAGGATCATCCTATTCGGGAACTTGGGTACAAGATCAATTCGAGAAGATTCAGTTGAATAATGATGAAATGAAGAAAGAAATGGAGGACATAAGATTAAAGATCACAAAAAATCTTAGGATCATGATCTTGGAACTTGACTTTTAGTATTATGTTGACTGTGTTCAAGGACCCGACCAGTATCGTGATCCCTAAGATATTATCTTGCTAACTCGCTTTATATATTGCGTATATATTAGTTTATCTTAGCAGGAAATATCTATGATCTTGTTTACGTTGAAGACGATGTTAATATGAATCATAAAGCACGGAGAAAAATACGAAAATAAATGTTGAAAAAGAACTAGTCGCTGGATGACCACATAGATCACAGAACATGAAGATCCCAAGATCTTAGATCTTGCATATGCAACTGGGATCTCTACAACTCGCGATCGTGATCGTATTGTAGAATCCTCATTTCCATATCCTTGTGTAGATAACATGGCGAATAGTTGTGCTTTTGGAACTAATATTATGCAGGATCTAGGGTTAGTCTAGTCATGGCTAAGGAGTTACAGAAGTTGAAGGAACTGATCTCCAGCATACATGGTGTGGTACAAACCATACCTGAAGTTGCTCCAGCAACTCGCAGGATCTCCAAATTTTCTCCTCCTATATGTGATGCCGAGATCCCGAAACGTTTCAAACTCTTAGCTTGAAGTTGCACGACTGAACCATGGATCCCGAAGAACATGTAGCTTAGTGCAGGGAAAGGAAGGATCTCTTCCCCATTCCTGCTGTTCTCAAAGAAGCTTGTCTGTTCAAAAGTTTTTGATCTACACTAGCTGGATCAAACTTGAAATGGCTCTCAATGTTCCTCCTTACTTTATTATTTATTTTGCTCATATGATTAGCTTGTTTAATAACCAATTTTCTTGTAGCTTGTATTTCGAAGAGTTAACTAACGACTTATACAGGGTTACATTAAGTCACTCAGGGACCTTATAGGAATATTTGAACGTGAATCCTTAGATATACCAAATTTGATATACCAACAATATTCTAACCCATGATACTTGAAGGAGTTCTTGGGAAAAAAAAGCAAGGATCACACGAGAGATCCTGACAGAAGCAAGGATCTTTAACAGCCATCTGGATCATTCCAAGATCCCGCAAAGAGCAGGATCACCACCTCCGGACACTAAGGCAATCAACTTTATTTCAAGAGGTTATAAAATATATGTTTCTTCTTATCTTGCAGCAAAGAGACATGCAAAGGAAGCAAAGTAGGAGAACGGACTGAGGCTTGAAAAGGCTTCTAATCCGAGATAGTAGACTATGATCTCATTCGACAGAGAATATAGAGATGATGTGCACGACTTTCACCACGAAAGATTAGTTATTACATTGTATGTTGAAAATCATTTTGTTAGTAGGATCTTGATTGATGGAGGGAATTCTTTCAACATTATTTGGTTAGAGAGTCTGAAGAAGATGAACATCCCATAAACATAGATGATCACCATATCTTTCGTGTTGGTTGGATTTAGTGGGGAGATCAAGAATACTATCGAAGACATCAAGCTACCAGTATACATTGATGGAGTATTCTCTCCAAAGATTTTGTTTTATGGATTCATTATCATGTAACAACATTATTTTAGGCAGGTCTTGGATCCATGATATGAAAGTAGTTCCATCAACATATCATCAATGTGTGAAGTTTCCAACACCTTGTGGAATGTTCAAGAAAAATAGTGATCAACAGGAACCTAAGGATTTCCTACAACTTTGATGAAGTCTGCAACCAAAGGAGTAAGATGTTAAAAAGGTAAGACATATCAAAGACTAGTCAATATGATGTTCAGAGACCAACTGGGGGACACCATGGAAGTGTACCTTGATGATGTGGCAGTCAAATCAAAGAAGGCTAAGGATCATCTTCAAGATGTCAAAGTAGTTTTCAAGATCCTGGACCAATACCCCAAAATATTGGAAGTGAAATGCCCGTCAATGATCATGAAGGGCGAAAACATCCCATTTACCACGTAAGTAAAAGTCTACTTGATGCCGAAACCAGGTATTTCCATTTCGAAAAACTTATTTATGTTTTCGGTTTCTTTGTTTACCCTATAAATAGGGACGTATTTTATTTGTTTTAAACTCAGTTTTTTATTATTAATTCAAGGTTTTCACCTTTTCTTTGAGTTGTTGTTACAGTTCGTCTTTGTTTCGATATTAGAACGCGTTTTCTAAGCTTGAAATGTTAACAAATAAATAGGTCTTGATTGTGTCAACACTTGTTGGTTGAATTGTAGGTGTAGTTCAATCGATATTCTATCTTTTGTTAGTCTTCCGTTGCGTATTCGTATGAGAAAACGTGCTTTTAATACACCAAAAGCTCTTTCAATCACGTTTCTGAGTTTGGCATTAACGTGATTGAATTTTTCTTTACTATTCATGAAACATTTTCAAAGAAAATTTCAAAGTCAATATTTAACGTTACGATTTGGTGCCATTAATCCACTAATGTGTTTATATGCAACATCATTTAATAGATAAATATTTATTATTAATAATTAATATTAATATTAATATTATTATTAATATTAATAATTAATAGATATACACACTTACTAAAGGTTTGTAACTATAGTTATACGAGAAAATTAGAAACTCAAATTCCGAATCTAGTATAACTTTAGTTAATATTCTAGAGTTGTGTGATGTACATTCCCATCCGACAAGAAGATAAGTAAAGATCATGTTGAAGTCATACATTGCCAAAACATTTCGGTAACATTCATCTCTTCATCTTGCTCTATATGCATTGTTAATCAACAATGATAATAGCATGTATCAAAGTTTCATCAAGAGCACCGACCAACCATCCTTTAATAAAAACAAGAAAAAAAAATCAATAATTATTAAAAAAGATAGTAGAAAAAGTAATATTAAAAATAATATCATTATTTACCTTAAGGATTCTTCAATACCTCTTATTATATCTTGGAAAATTTGGATTAGGATTAAATGTTGTTGGTCTTATAACTTCTTTTTCAAACCCCAATATTTTATCTAAGACTTCGTGAAAACACTTATGTATTGTTTCATTTGAGTGTTGAAATTTATGCTTTAATATAACCAAACGTTGATTGTGTCCAATTATCATCAAGAATATGTTCATTTTCTCCTCAACCTATACATATTTGTTATCCTTTAGCCAATCATTTACTTTAATATGTGTGTACAGTAGAATAAAATTGTGTTGAATTATATTTACAAGTTCTTGCATCATATTTACTATTTATTGCATCGTATTTACAGTTGTAATGGTTGTTGTAACGGTTATTGTTCAACATGAAACTATTGCATCATGATTAAATGTGATACAATATTCATGATTATTTAAAAACTATAAAAACTAATTTTGTCCATTGATGTTAGATCCCTTACTATGTATTTCATGAGAAAATACTCAGAATCCTATTTGTTAGTTGTTAATGTGTTATAAAAGGTGATAGGTGAAGAGTTGTGTATAATAAAAGTTAGAGGAAGTGTTTGTTTACACAAAAACCCTTTAAGGCCAAGATCCTAAAAAAATCTTTATTATAATATAAAGAATCTTCTTCAACATTTTAATATCTTAAAAGTTAAGTAATTTAAATTACTAATCTATCCCTATTATACATTTCACAAAATTTATCATTTAAAACAATTTACAATTAGTGACATTTTCTTAATTACAACAATAACTAATAAATAATAATAACTATCCTTATCTTTATCTTTATTAATATATAACACATTTTCACTTTCTATTAAAATTTTAAATTTTTAAATAAAATATAATTAGTAATATATCCATTAATGAATATAACATATAAACTAATCTTAATTTCCTTTAATTAATTCGATTACTAATTTCATAAAAAATATGCACCCATATGAAATAAAGGCAATTCAAATTAATTGATATAAAATTTGTATTTATATAACCATTTTTTTTTTAACTTTAAACGTTATTTGATGGAGTAAATTTTCAAATATTTGATTTATAATCTAAATTTTATAAAGTTAGTTGACAGTGTTGTGGTTCGTGTTGCTCTATAATTCTAGGAAGATGGTTATCATCAAAAGTTTATATATTCTTCTATTGGTCACCGATTAGTCTTAATACCAATAAGCTGAGTAGTATTACATTTGATACTTCTAAGGTTAATAAACCTTCTTACCATATTGATTATCCTTCATTACAACATTCGAAATTATGTGTTACCATATTGGATTCATGAAAACAGACTGAATTTGAATGTTTTGAATGAAAATATTTTTTTCGATTTGAAAACCTGAACGATAAACGATTAGAAAGCGTAGTGTCTGAATGGATTTTTAATTGTTGTTGCATCGTTGAAGGAAAATTAGTTTTTATTAATGGAAAACATGGGTTTATACGGGAATATAATTCAAGAAATATATTTAATTCTCTTTTTGACTGAACGATAAATTATTAGACGTCACTATTAAAAAAACAAAATGACCTGAAAATTAGACTTTTGTAATGTTCGTAAATGAGTTTAATCTTCAAATGAGTCGAATTACCCCAATGGGTTGAATGATCCGAACAGAAAATATTCTGCGAGGGTGTTTGTTTCACGAAATCTATAAAAAATGAGTGAATTTGAATTGAATTCCTTTTCCATAACATGTTTGTTTGAAGTTTATGACGGAATTTAAATCCGTTGGAATCTAAATTTTTCTTTACTTACAAATTTGAGATTCCTTAGGTAGTGGAGAAGAATTGAAAAAATCGATCATATGACATAATAATTATTATCGCTGAATAGTCGAACCATAAATTGTTACCACAACATTCTTTTTATATTGCCCGAAGGGACGAACTTTAAACTATTAAACTCTACATATATGTAACGAGACAAATGATAAATTAACATAAATCATTACCCCAATGTAAATTGTTAAATATGATTTTTTTCATCCGCTACATCGTGCGGGTACCATACTAGTGATAACACAAAGAAACAATCATAAACACACACACACACACACGTAAACGACAAAGGATTAGAAAACATGTATTTTTTTTTTTTTATCTCGGTATGATCTTCTTAGCTTCTTGCTAAAATATAATTTGGACTCTAAAAAGACCAAGGAAGTCGGGTAGAGATATCCCATATTCCACCGCCGCACGTTTTCGCTAGACCAAGGATTATATAATCGAATTACCTTTGAATAATCCTTCTTTGGTACTCAGAATGTACAATGAACAACTCGAAAAACTATAACTAAAAAACAGGAAACCCGGATACCGAAACCTAAGCCAGGGTTGGTTTTGGTTCTTGTAAGGCTAAACGGAATAAGCAACAAAACTCACCCCCAACTCACCCTGCCACGTCAGCTTTCTCTCTCCAGAAAACAAACTCACCTTACTCAGGAAATAAGACTCACCACGCACTCACCGCGACCACTTTTAACCCAAACTCACCCCCAACTCACCTTACCTTTTTCATTTAAATACTATTATTTATAAACTAAAAAAATAAATATTTACGTAAACGTAAACGTACGAAATCGCTCGTTTAATCATAGTTATCTTACGACGGCGGGTAGTAACTTCTGCTTCTCCATCAAAATCAAGGCCCATAATCGTAGCCGAATTCATTTTCTAAAAATAGTGAATGTGTGAAGTGATATATTGAGAGAGTTTGGTATAAAATGAGAATGTTGTGTTTAAAAATGGTTGAGTTAGTGAGTATTTATAGATAAAAAGTGGGGTTTAAAAAAGTTTTTTTTTTATATAAAAACTCACCTCCACCGTGGGGCCCACCAAAAACACAACTCACCAAGGTGAGTAACTCACCATTTGCACCATTTTTAACACACACACTCACCTCCATCGTGGCAACTCACCACGGTGAGTTTTACCTCCGGAATAGGAGTCACGCGTGACTTGGAAACTCACCAAGGTGAGTTTGTATCTACTCCGTCCAGCCTAAGTGTTTACATATAAATATCTAAATAAAAATATTGGAATAAGCATTATATATACATAAACATCGGTTATGATGTACATCGTATCACTATTTTGCACAATTCTTTCCAAAGATTGGAAATAGTAGTTTATGTGTTATCTCGTAAAAGTATCTTCCAACACTCCGACAATAATTATACAATATTACATGCATCATGTCAAAAAGGAGCTAAAGAATGATCGAACCTATTTAGTGAGATCAACGTTTGGTAAAGTATCAAGTTAGAGTTGAGGTATGACAAATGAATCGCTAACGTGAAGCTTTAATTAGTCACAAGATTGAATCACTATAAAATGTGGCTTTATCACAATAAGACAAAAGTACCTCCCACACAATGTAGCCGTAGTGGTAAGATAATCAAGATCAATCTCGATGTACTATTACCCTAACCATTTACAATATAATCTCATATTTCAACGATAAGTATGGGTTTTAAAAGGGTCTTTGAAAACCTTCAATTAAAATAAATATAATTTGAAACATGTACCAAATATAGAACGACAAGTCCTAGGATGAAACCTGAGTTGTTATGCATCAAAGTATTTATTTAGTTAATATAAGTTCGTAGAATCCTTTGTAGGTCGCCGAGTTAGGATTTGATCTTTCAAATGCATGTTCCTTGGCCTAATATTCCAATACTAAAAACAATATTTAAAACTATTGCTATAGTTTATATTTATATTTATATTATTAATATTAATAATATTCAAACTAAAAAGTTATTAGATTCGACAAATATCAGATTCATTCCATGATACGTAGGTTCTGCTGGAGGTCCCCCCATAAGAATTCATTGCATATTATGAAATTTGGTTTTCCAATTTAATGAGAGGTTGGTGCAATAGTAGTTAATTAAATGCAACATAGTTAATGTTTGTTTTATTTGAACAGTCTCGTGTTATGGATAGATCAAATTTATTAAAGTAACTGAAGTAAAACTGAATATATTTGTCGACATTCTTTTGTCTTCCCCAACAATTCTTGTCTTCTTCAAGATCGAATTCGGTAAATTTATAGATT
Source organism: Senecio squalidus (assembly GCA_910822075.1). Classification (NCBI taxonomy): domain Eukaryota; kingdom Viridiplantae; phylum Streptophyta; class Magnoliopsida; order Asterales; family Asteraceae; genus Senecio; species Senecio squalidus. The sequence goes on along the minus strand of CAJVGC010000060.1, from coordinate 47,944,394 downwards.
TTCAAAATATGTGGAAGAGAAAATATCTTAAATCGTTCTTATAATTTCTTTAGCACCCATCATATTTCTGGATTGATTTTTTATTACCGGTTGTCTTTCGTCACTTGAAAAGACCAATATACCCTTATTAATTTAAATTCTAGTTTTAATCTGATTTTATATTTCTATTTTTCCTATTTTAGCTCAATAATGCATTTAATATTGATACTCAAACAATATAAAATATAAAATACGTAATACTATAAACTACTATACATACGCAAATCTGTATGATCCACCATGTCACCATCCGCCCGCAGACACAATAACTGACGACCACCAGAGACCACAATCGCCCGCGGCCACCAACCATCATCGTCATCACTTCAGCGCCACCTTCTTCGTTCTCACCTCGCTTTTCAGACCTGGTCGAAAGGTTTTTTAGAGCTACTATTCTGGATCTCTTAGTATTTTGATAATAAAAATGGGTTTTAAATTTCGAAAACATTTCCGGATTTTATTCGGGATATTTCGAAAATGTTTCCCGATTTTGTTCTAACTTTGTTCGAAAATGGGTCTTGGCATTTAATTTTGTTTGTATTCATTTCTAATCTATGTGCATTTTGATAATGAAGATGGCTTTTGGGTTTCGAAAAAAATGTACACGAGTTTCCAGATTTTGTTTTTGAACTGCAGATTTAGGATTGAAAATTTATCAAATTTGTGTCTTTTTTTTTTTTTTTGAAAGGCTAAGAATATATTATATAAATGTGGAAACAACTAACAAAGAATTAGAAGTCAAAGAATACACGTATAGTACTATACAACACCAAGACAACAAGTCTAGCACTCAAACTCGAAACCTTAACTGCTAAGGTTACAAAAGGGATGAAAAAACTCTTGCCAATTACACCGAAGCAAGACAAGAGAAAAATCCCCACACATGGAGGCCGAGCCACCGGTTTTCACTCCATAGTGTTTTTGATGTAACCCCAAACAGGTTTCGAGTGTCACCAAAACAATCAACAACCGAAAAAAGAAAGTCTCTTTTGCAGCTGCTTGGTTGCATCGAAGGTCTTCCCCAATTACTCGAACGCAAAATCCCTCCACTTTTGTTCACTGAAATCATCCAAATTTGCACGATTTTTAACCCAAAAGAAGCCTAAAGTTTTTATTTCATTAGTAAGCCCTGCTATAGACCTCTTTGTATTATTAAATACCCGGTTGTTGCGTTCTTTCCATATTACCCAACACGATAGTAGAGTAACAACTTGTATCAGCGATCTTCTAGTACTTGTACCCAAAGCATAAGTATGGAGATATATTACATCCTTGATCGAAAACATCAATAACGGTTGTATACTAATCCAACGACCAATTTCCACCCAAATTTCGTTTGAAAAGTGACACCCCGTGAATAAATGTTCTAAGGACTCGTTATATGCATTGCAGAAAATACAATCGATCGAGCTAACTCCAATATTCCTCCGAAATAAAGCAAGCTTCGTGGGAAGTTTATCCAACAACACCCTCCAACCAAACACATTAACTTTTAACGGAAGCCATTTATTCCACGGAAAACCATCCCCCACTTTACCAGCACATGCGTCCTCAAGTTTAAGTCTTAAGGATTTTACTGAAAAGCCATGGTTCTCGTCTAATTGCCAATACCATTCGTCCTCTTTATTCTTTAATGTTACCTGTTGTAAAACACCTAATAAATCCTCATATTGCTTCTTTTCCACATCTGTGCACATTTTTCTTTTCCAATTCCATCTAAACGAAATTCTAATACCATCCCAAATTAACCGATCCGCAACTTTGGATTTTTTGTATACATCAATTTTAAATAAATCCGGAAAGAGATCCACGAGTCTTCCAACACTTAACCATTTATCCAACCAAAAGTGAATTAATTTTCCATTTCCGACTTTCCCTTGTATCAAAGAAGTAAGTTTAAAACCTTTACACTCGAACTCCTTGTCTAATCTTGCAATAACCCTCCAACAGCCTGATGCATTTGATAGACACGGAATCAACCCAAGAGATCTTGATTGTCCATGAAGAGCTTCAATTGTCTTCTGCCATAGTCGCCCGTTTTCTTCTTTGTACCTCCATTGCCATTTTGCCAAAAGACTTAAGTTAAATTCCTTAAGTGATGTCAAACCGAGACCACCCTTCGACTTAGGCTGTGTAACATGATCCCATCGAACCCAATTTATACAGTTCTTTTGTTTGTTTCCCCCCCATAAGAACTTCCTCCTTAAACCATCAAGCTTGCAAATTACTCTTTTAGGCGCTTTAAATATTGAGAAATAATAAACCGGTAAGCATTCAAAAACAGACTTCAAGAGTGAAACACGTCCGCCAATAGATAAAGTTGCAGCCTTCCATAACGAAAGCCGGTTCTCAACAAGGTCGATTATCGCTTTCCAACTTCGAAACAATTTCATATTTGCACCCACTTTTAAGCCCCAGGTAATCAAATGGTAATTTACCTGATTTACATTTCATTTTTAGAGCCATATTCTCGACTTCCCCATCAGAACAACCTATTCCAAAAAGCACCGATTTGTGAACGTTAATCTTAAGACCCGAGACCAAGTAGAAAGCTCTCATCAACCTGTTTATACATTCCACATTTTCCACTTTCCAATCACCAAGCATTAAAACATCGTCCGCGTACATGAGATGTGAAATATTGGGTCCATTGTGAGGTGTTTGAATTCCACAGTACCGTCCCGCACTTATAGCATTACCTACAAAACAAGAAAACGCTTCCATTGCAATAACAAAAATTAAAGGGGAAAGAGGGTCTCCCTGTCGTACACCACGAGAGTATCGAAACTCCTTTGTAGGCGAACCATTTACCAACACCGATGCTTTGGCTGAAAAGAGAATGCCCTTGATCCATAGAATCCACCTACTCGGGAAGTTCATATGTTCCAAGACTAAGCAAATAAAGTCCCAGCTGACGGTATCAAAAGCTTTCTCGAAGTCAATTTTAAATAGAAGGCATTTCTTCTTAATCCTCTCAATCCATTTGATTAATTCATTAACCATCATCAGGCTATCTTGGATGTTTCTACCTTGAATAAAACCCGATTGAGGGAATGGATGAACAAATGTACCATGGTACAGGTTTTTACGGTACGATATTCGGTACCAAGATTTCTTACAAAAACAAACCGGTACCAAGCGGTTCGGTACGGGACTGGTACCACGTTCACCCCTAGAATTTGGTGATTTGAGTTTTTACTAACAAATAGTCATTAACTTTGAAATTTTATAATTCGTGGTAAACAAGAAGATACAATCTAAAAATATATTTAATGATGCTTCTATTTTAGAAATGAAATTGTAGATTTCTTTGTTTGAAAAGTTTAGAAACACGAGTTTTTGTTGGAAAATTTGGTGAAAAAAATGAGTTTTCACCAATTTTTGACACAAATAAATGTATGCTCGAATAATATATGTACGGTATATTAGTGAGTTACATTTTATTCATAAGGGCTTAGTATAAAGCCAAGATGTGTCCAAAATAAATGTGAGGTGAATGAAAAATCAAAGTTTAATACATGAAGTTAAAAGAATTAATCTTCTAGTCGTTTACAACTTCATATTTATGAAAATGGATTTTGTAACAACTTTAAATAATGATCGTTATAAACCAAGTTTAATGACCGTTATAGTGAGTTTAATGAACGTCATAAAACTATCGTTACAAAGTATGGCTTAATGAGTCATAAAGCTTTAGTTACAATGTTTTATTATGTATATACACTTCATGCCAAATTTCATTGTGTTAGAGGGAGAGTCCTCTCAAATTGCCACACCTCCAACTAAAATAAATAATACACACATTTCTTTGGAAAAATTCGGTTAAGATTTCGGACATTCGGGATCAAGTCCGACAGTACCACTGCTTTTGCCGTTGTACCCTGGGAGACGGATGACGTAGAGACGACGAATATGTTTTAAGGGAACCATGCATATGTGAAACACGGCCCTCGACTATATCGTTTTTCGATATTTTCTTTTGTTTTGATTTCGTATCAAATATATGGTATGTTTTAATTATTTGGAATCATAATATGATACATGCAATTATATTGTATTTTTGTTTCATTTATAATCAAAATTGTTTCGCATACGATACGTTTCTTCTACAGTTTTTTCTAATGCACGAGGACTAATCTTCAGTAAGCCATCAAATAAATTTTTATTTTATTTTCGTGTTTTATAGGACTTTTTATTTGATTATTGCATTGGATAATAAAAATTTATTTATCGGTCCGCCTACTATACCTAATGTATTTATTTATTTTTATTTCATTTATAACTTTTTTTTTTGGAAAATGAGAAAAAAATGTAATCTTACAAGATAATGGCCTAGTTACGTGATCAAATAGTCGACTTGTCGTTTTAATGGTCAAGAGCCAAACAGCCAAAACATATTTGTAAGATTGGTTTATGACACACATCCTCATAAATCAAACCCGACACATGGCCTGGTAGGTTTGGTTAGTGCTGCTTAAATCATTTCACGTACGTGGCATATAGTGGTTGATGGCATTTATTCTGCAATTAAAAAGTTAGCAAAATTTAAGACACATAGTTAATGTGATTAAAGTTAATTTTGGTCAATATATGAGTGCTTTAATTGCTTTTGCATTTAATTTGCTTATTTAAGATACCGAAATGAAAGGTTATAGTCGAGACTTATTTGGTTGTATTTAATTTGCTTTTGCATTCGCACCTAAATTTCATATTCGGCAAAGGTTGCAATCTACTTTATTGTTTGTATTTTCATTGTACAGGATACATTTCTTTTCATGTGATACATATGAAAACGAAGATTCTTAAACAAGGTGTAAGATTTAATTTTTTTAGCTTCAGTACGTCGTATTTTTTTGAAATTGATTTTCAAAAATATAGAGGCAAAATCTATAATCACGGCTAATTTGGATCACTACAACAAATGGGATAACTAACAACGACTATTGTCTTGCAAAGCTTCATATGTTGTTGTAGTAGGTTTTTTAGTTTCGTCTCCAAAACCTTATATGAAAAACTTTAAGGCGATGGCGGAATTTTGTTTTGGCAATGACAAGTGGGTCCCACCTTTGACGACCACAACGTCATCAAAACATCTGCCGTTTATTTAAAAAAATATAGTTTAAAACAATATATTTTCAAAATTCAAATTAAATAATGCAAAACCCGATATATAAGTTGTTTTTCATAAACAAAATAATCCAAAAACCCATAAATGACAAAGTTCAAATTGTTAATTACTACCAAATGTCACCAACATAATGTTACGAGTTTAGCAATGTTTGGATTGTTTCAAAATCATTACAGAAAAATAAACATTTGGAATTTGTGGAAGGGCGATGTCCTGGTTCGTGGCTTGAAGTGATTAAAAATATATCAACATATATTCTATTATCGATGGTTGGGATACGTCATCCATAAACATATTTGGTCCTCTTGATGTAATGGTTGAACTCGAGGTTGATGCCAAAGGTAGCTCCCAACTCTCGTCCTAGATTATGCCCAAGATGAGTTCCCAAAATTTCTTCCTCTATCAAACGAGGACCCTTAAACAAGGTGTGAGATTTAATTTTTATAGCTTTAATGTTTTCTTTTCTTGAAATTGATTTTCGAAGGTATAAAGGCAAAATCTATAATCAAGGTTATTTTGGATCACTACAACAAATGGGATAACTAACGACGACTATTGTCTTGAAAAGCTTCATATGTTGTAGTAGGTTTTTTAGTTTCTTCTTCAAAACCTTATATGGAAAACTTTAAGGTGATGGCGGAATTTTGTTTTGGCAACGACAAGTGGGTCCCACCTTTGACGATCACAATGTCATCAAAACGCCTACGGTTTATTTAAAAAATTATAGTTTAAAACGATATATTTTCAAAATTCAAATTAAATAATCCAAAACCCGATATAAAAGTTGTTTTCAATAAAAAAATTAATCCAAAAACCCATATATGACAAAGTTCAAATTGTTAATTACTACTAAATGTCACCAACATAATTTTACGAGTTTAGCAATGTTTTGATTTTTTAAAACATTAAAGAAAAATAAACATTTGGAATTTGTGGAAGGGCGATGTCTCGGTTCGTGGCGTGAAGTGATTAAAAATACATTGAACATATATTCTATCACTGATGGTGGGGATACGTCTTCCGTAAACATATTTGGTCCTCTTGATGTAATGGTTGAACTCAAGGTAGATGCCAAAGGTAGCTTCCAACTCTCGTCCTAGATTATGCCCAAGATGAGTCTCCAAAATTTCTTCCACTATCCCCCCCCCCCCTCCCGCGCCCCTGCGCGCATTTCTCTTATATCGCAACATATTTTGCTCAAAAGTTAGAAGATAAGAATAGTTAGAAGTGTTAGGTTTTGATTACTAAAATATGACCCCTTTAGCTCTGATATGATCCAAAATAACATATGTAATATGTAATCTACCTCATTCTTCGCATTTTGAGGTAAAAAAAAAATGAGTATTATTGATCTAAATATAAGGTTTATCGCCGTTTTGGAGATTAGCACATTGGAAATCAGGATTCAAGCAAAACAAAGTAAAAAATAAAGAAAATGAATTGCAATGTCAAAGAAACAACGGATCTACAGCGAAACCTAAAATCAGACTCGATGAAACCTTAATTTAATTTATGAGCTACATGTTTATGTGGAAACTAATGCGAGATCAAATGGTCAAACAATCAAATAATAAGAATAATCATAAGAATTCAAATGAGAAGATTTTGTGAGGAAAAAAATCAAAGCTTTTAATCAATATCAAGTCAACCTAAACCTAAAATAAATTAGGATGTTTAATCTAAATAGTTACCTTAAAAAGAAAGCTACGGTAACCTAAATCAAACATAAATTCGTTCAAAAACCCCACAGAATAAAAGATGTTCAAAATAAACCTTAAACTTTAACAATGACATAATTTCCAAGGGTATTATTCTTCATCTCCATACTATTATTCTCTACACACTATCAGGCTATTATTCCTTACAACTACATCATCCACTCCATCTTGAGAAAGACTCGACCTCGAGTCTTGTTTCAACTTCAGTTTTTCCCTACCTTTTAGCATCCAAACTTGTACTCCTTGTATCAAGTTTCCACTCTTCAAAAATACCCGACCTCGAGTCTTGATTGTCTTCGTACCCAATTTCACGACCTTGTCTGCGGGATGCATATGCTCAACTAGATTACTTTTACTAATAGAAAAACTAACCAAGCTATATATTGTTGATCATATCATCTTGTTCCATCGTAATTAAGCCATACGAATGTTGTTAAATAATGTTTAGCAAAATAAGACCTGATAAACTTTCTATCATAACACGATCATCATATAAAAATAATTCATATTTATATTTTTCTTCTTCAACGGTATTCGTATCATAAATAGGATCTAATTCTTCCTTAATAATATAATATTTTTCTTTGTTATTAGTATCATAAACTGGCAAGGATTCTTCTTCTACCGACATGTCTTCTTCCACTTATATGTCCCAAATAAGGTTATCATCGTATCCTCCCTTCTCCTCCTTTTGATAAAGACTCGTCCTCAAGTCTTCGTTGTTCCAGAAAAACCTCATAATTGTTGACGAAAGGATACTCCCCTTACTCTTCCCATATGTCCCACACAATATGTTTAGATTCGGTTTCCTCCGTCTCTAAAGGATAATGTTGTTGAACCTTACCGATAAACTTAGGATTCGAAACTTGCATCCCAAGACTACACAAGGAATCGACGCACCCAGAAAACGAAGCAACTTGCTCCATGAGTCTACATAAAAGTTCCTTTCGGTCGCCTATACGGTAACATAAGAGTTCCATGTATTTCCAGATTCGGTATTCTCCTGCCAGTGTTCTTGCTTTTGGATTCGTTGTTGGATACGTGCGATCTCTACGTCACATGGAGCCAGACCGTTGCCTACTTTGTAGGTTCTATAATTACCCGGTGGTTTTCCGCATTTTCGTTGTTCGGCTATTGGTCTGATATAAAATAATGTGAGATTGAAGGCCAAACATCCAAATAGCAAGAATAAGAAGAAAAATTCCAATGAGGCAATTTTGAAAAATTCCAATGAGGTAATTTTTATAGAAAAAATCAAAGCTTTATTTTTAATAGATATTAAAGTCTACCTAAACCTTAAATAAATTAGATATTTAACCTAAATAGTTACCTTGAAAATAAAGCTAACATAATCTAAATAAAACATAAATACGTCCTAAACCTTACAAAATAAAAAAGTTCAAATTAACCTTAAAATTTAACATTGACATATTTAATTTTCAAGTATATTATTCTTTATTTTTATGCTATTGTTTTTCACCCATTATTAGGCTATTATTCCTCAAAATTGTATCAAAAACCCAATTTGTATTTATGAAAACCTTAGAGGACTTTGAAAGACCTAAAAGACATGTACAAACCCTAGTTTCATATATGTCTAAATTTAATGTATAATACGTAACCAATGGAAAGAAAATATGTGACTTTATGTATTAGATTTGTTCCCTTTAAATATGGATGTTGGAAGTATATGCCAAGTGGTCTTGTTAGAATTTATGTTTGAAGTTATTATGACAACATTCAATTCTTTAAGTCTCTTAATCTTGCAAATAGTTACATGCTCATATATTTCGGTTACCAAGCACCAACAAGCAAAGGCATGTCTTCTTGGATTAGTTTATCACGTCATATTGTCAAAGAGAGTCTATAATAGACATGATTTCGTCTTCTATTATATTCGCATTCAACCTTGTTATTGTTTATAAAATAGTGAATTAAATCTTTAAAAAGTATTTTTATTTGTATGTTTTGTTGGTATTTAAACACGTCAAATAAAATGTGTTTCTATAAATATGTGAGTTTACGGGGTTGTACATATTGACATTTAGACATGACTAAACGTTTATATATTTATTCTATATTAATTAATATGTTAAGTGTAATATTTAATAAATAGGATGATATATTATATAATTATAGAGGTTTTGTAATTATAATACAACTTGTATACCAAGTTAACTACCTATATAATGAATGCTAAGGGTTCATTATTTGGGATCCTGAAAATCGTTTTCTCCTACCCTTGATCAAAAACCGATGGGCTCATTCCCTAAGGGAACCAATCGGCTAGTTTTGGTTCGTTGCTTGTACAATTGATGTGGAAACTTTAAACGTGTACTAGCATACAAGTTTGTTGCTAAAGAAGGTGTCGCGTACAAGTCTGTAGAAGGATTTCTCTATAAATCTTAAACGAGGTAAATCAACAATAAATGTATAATTATTTACTTAGTTAATATCGTTTATGTGTTTGATTCTAATTTACTTTCATTACATGTTGTTTGATAATCTAATTAGATATATACCTATATGTTTTGTATGTAATAAATTATGTGAAGTTGATTTTCGTATCAGGCATATTGGAACCAATATGATAGGTACTTTTTCCTATAAATTAATATGTGATGTAATAAAAAAAATAACTAATTAGCCCTTAATAAAGTTACAACTTCGATAAAAACATATAAGAAACACACATCAACGATATGGCTACATTATACTCGCTGTTCTGGGATATGTGTCGATCTAACTTTGGTTTTTGTCGAGTTGTCAACTACCTACAAGCACTACTAGATTTATTGTTATCTAAACCTAACATTTAGACTTGTTTTGAGGAACTAGGTCTTTATAGTATATTCCGCTAAAAACAAAGAAATGGTAACCGGTCTAAATATGTCAACAGGTCTAGATAAAATTATGAGAAACGGTTATAATATTTGAACCTGACTAAATATATCAACGAGTCTAGATAAAAATATAAGAAAACAGTTCTAATAATTGAAGCGGTCTATAAAGTAAATAAGACCGGATTCATTAAAAGAAGAGGTCTTAATATGCTACTATTGCCCAAAAAATTTAAACTTATCTATGGCCATTTATTTTAGGCTTCCCTCCATCTTTCTAAAATTTCATTTGATTTTTCCGTTTTAGCCATTATATATATATATATTAGATTACACCATTAATAAGTCATAATTTGTCAAAAATGAAACGAAACAAAGAACCGTAAGATTTATTTGACAAACCAATTGGACATTTCTAACAAACTTTTTTGTTCATGCAGGTTTGTAATCATTAATGGCTAACTATTAAAAGTTTTTCTCTTTTATTTTGATTATAGATCTTTTTTACCTAGGTTTATACACCAACTCTAAGTTTTTCTCATGAGTTTTTGATGATATATATGTTATATTTTCTGTTATCAAAGAAGGAAGACAAATGATATGTAGTCTCTATTATATTTCAATTCACATATTTCTTAATCTTAAATTAATAATTTTAGCATCAGTTTCTATGTTATAATTTGGTATGTGTAAATGTATGAAAATTTACTAATCAAACATTCCCAATAGTCCTTAACATGTGGTTGGTGCAGGTTTTTTTGGATTTTTTTATAATATGAAATGCAGCTACAAGGAGATATTGGTATCGTTCCCTTTGTTCACTATACGAACACATATGATGGTAACTTATATGTATTTAAATATATATATGTTTATATACATTTATATTTTATAAACTTAAGAGTTCTATTGTTCTGTATTTCAATAGGTTTTTTTTTATATATCTCAATCTTCATTCTTCTTAACCATATGTTTTTCTTTTTAATACAAATGTGGTTTGTTGTCTACACCTAATATGTTAAATTTCTAGCATGTTGTTATCGTAGTTTTTCAGATGTTTTCTCAAGAGCTTTGAAGATGATTTTTGGATACAAAAGAAACTCGAAGAGGGAGGTGTTGAATAAGAAATTGGCAAATGTGTATCTTTTTTGACATTTGGGATTTCATATATATTAGTTAGTTTTGGTTAATTTTGTTGAACATTATCTAGTTAATTTTGTTGAATTACCTAATATGTTAAATTTCTAGCATGTTGTTATCGTAGTTTTACAGATGTTTTCTCAAGAGCTTTGAAGATGATTTTTGGATACAAAAGAAACTCGAAGAGGGAGGTGTTGAATAAGAAATTGGCAAATGTGTATCTTTTAGTATTTGACATTTGGGATTTCATATATATTAGCTAATTTTGTTGAACATTATCTAGTTAATACGATTGGAATGTAATTTTGTTTGTAGCTTAAGATGTTTGTAAATATTTTGATATATATAATATAGTTTTGTTTTAGTAATAGCATTTGATTTGTGGTTTGGGTTATTAATTTCTAGTGTGTGATATGTGATCTTTGATCTGTGATTGTGAAAAAATGGCAATAAAAATGCAATGCTGGTCTGAAATTGGTTTGACATGTGTTATGTAGACCGGTTTAAACACGCCTATAAAATAATATCAAGACCGGTTTGAACAGGTCTAGAAAACAATTAAAACATGCGAAAATTAAACTAATAACACGTCTAATTAATCATATTAAGACCTGTCTTCAAACCCGTCTACATTCAGACGTGTTTAAAAATCGGTCTAAAAAAGCTCTTTTAACCGGTCTATTTGTTATTTTATGTAGTAGTGATGTCACAAAGTCATTAAAAATAGTTTCTCATTCATCGGTGGGCAATTTTGACGATTTAATGATCAAAATTGAGTGTAGTTTGATAAAATGAAAAGTGAACCTCTCCTTTATAAATACGTTTAAATGAGTAGTCATATAAAAACCTAATAAATAGATTTAAAGATGAATATAATTCATACATCAAATGACACTTGGATAACTCAATTTAATGCACCATATTGATACATCCATTATTTTTTCAATTTCCCAATTACAAATTTTCTTAAGTCGGAATTTTTTTTTTGGAAACGCCAAATATATTAAAACAACCACAACTTAGCAAATAACTAAGAGGGTGCAAAGGAGAAACAAAATTACAAAAAAAAAAGGAAAAATGACAACATCCCCAGTCGACCAAATTACATGAAAATTTGCTCCTATGTTTAATCCATATGAGAGAAGTTGATATGATTTCTCCTGCAATGACCGTATACATTTTTTGTAAGTTGTTAAACACCAAGTCGTTCCTCGCCTTCCAAATTCTCCATAACATACACTGAATTATGGTGATAAAAACCCATTTTTTTAGGACAATTCCCCCAATTGGCTCCAAATTTCAAAAATTCAACCAACCACTGAAGAGAAGGAAGGTAAGGGGATCCCGCACCAATTAACAATCCATCTCATAGTATCGAGAGCTCTCGGGCACCTAATAAGAGCTCTCGGGCACCTAATAAGCCGAAACTATATACACACGAAAACTATCTAATAAGATACAACTAATGCATCCATTAATTGTTACTAACCTATTCCTAGAAACCAATTTAATATATATCATTTATTAATTTTTGATATTAAAAGATAAAACACGAATTATTTTATTGAAAAAAATATAAATATAATATATATAAACTGAGTGAACATTGTGCATCATTAACAAAATATGACAATATAGGTTGTGTCATCATATATTTGTTGTTTGGTTTATATGTATGTGTTTCAGTTTTACTTTTAAATTTGTATACGTAGAGAACTATATCTAAAATAATACAATTATAACCCATTAAAAAATTGTGGTATGTTGTTTATATATTCAATAAAAGAGTTGAATTCTGCTAAGTTTATATGTGGGTTATTTGAGTGTTTTAGATTATTATAGTCTATCAAATTTTAAATTTTAAATTATATATTGGGTTATGTCATTTTGGTAGAAGTAGGTATTCAATATTTTTTTTTATTCAATTTTGCTTTATTTAATGACATAGTACTAAAGGTCAAATTAAATAGTTATCCAATATGGTTTTTTAGGGGTCTTTTGTTTTTTCTGAATACATAAGTCTGAAATCTGAAGACCAGTTCTGAATGATAAGAGGCAGTGTCTGAAACCTGAAAGCATAATCAATAAGACTGTTTGAAAAATAGTTTGAACATTTTTATTTTTTTATTTTTTTCTTTTCTCTTTTGGTTCCTCTTATCATTTTTAATGATATTAAACTAGCTAAATGGCATAAAAACAATAACAAATAATTGAATGTAAAATTTATCAAAAAAAATATCTCTATATTACAAAATAAGTGCTTTCAACAATAATACCGAATATTAATAAAATGTTAGTGAAAATATTATAACAAGCAAAGTACGATAAAAGGGGGAAATGTAGTACTTTTTTTTTTCGTAAACTAACATGATAAAAAAATTTCTATCAATTATTTGTCATTTTCATAATTTATCCAGTTATTTTTCACGTAAATTAATCATAACTATTCAAAACATTGACTTTTTTTTACCCTTTTAAATCAATATAAGTAATTATATATATATATATATATATATATATATATATATATATATATATAATAGTAACCGACTCAAATTTTTTTAAATAAAAACTAGATAAATATAAAACGTAAGTAACAATTAATTTTATTGATTGAAATACCAGTTTTAAACAAATACACTAACAAAGACGTAGGCCTTAGTTTTAATAAGAGAGATTCAGACTTAAAATTAGGCTGATCGAATAAGAGAAAATAAGTGATACTAAGATCTTAATCAAATAAAAATTCAAAACATCTTATTTGATTTTCCTTTTATCGAATAATACAAATAGACTATTTTAAGATCTTAATTGAAAAAACAAACGAGGCATTAGTCTTTTGTTACTCTATTATGGTTGTATGTATCAATACACAAAATGTGTCATTTTGTATGTCAACATTCATTTTTATTATTTGTTAGTTCCTTAATAGTCGTACAATATATAGAATCTTATAGGTCAAATTAAAATCTTTTGTTAGTCTAATGTTCGTTTATTGTTAAACGGAAACAAAAATATAGAGGGTGTCTCTTTTTGTATGTCAACACTATTTTTTTTTTCTTACAGTTATATTTTTTTATTTTCTTAGAAAAAAAAACCAAAAAAATAAAAATTGAAAAAAAGAAAACCTTGTCTTTTTATAAAAAAAAAGTTTAATAGATAAAAATATTAACATTTAAAGTAATAGTCTATGTTTTATCTTAAACTAGGGGACTCTCGTGCGTTGCACGAGGTCCGATTTGTTCCTGGATTTCCTTGTCCTTTAAACAGAAATACCTAGCCATATACTTGGCTCTCTCGACATCTTCCCAAGCAGCAGCACGCAACTCATAACAAAATTATTCACTGAAAACTAATGACCAAAAAGGGCTCGAGAATGACACTAAAATTCAGCAAGTTCTCTCTAGGCATCATGATCTGCCATAAATATAACGTACAAATCTTTTTTGAAACCAACATAGTAAATAAACACTGACATCACAAACTATTATCGAAATCCATGTGCTCCTGAAAATCAAAAACACCTGATCGCACCACTTGGGTCTGGATTTGAGCTCTTAACAATATCGTAATCCATGTGCTTCTGAAAATCAAAAACAAAAGATCGTGTTAGAATCTCGGGAATTAAGATGATTTTACTAATTGTACAATAAGAAATAGAAACAACATTCACCTTGTACACGAGCATACAAAACCCCAATTGCAAAAACCATACCTCAAAAAATCGAGAAGACAAAAGATCTTATGTAATGAATGAAACAGTTACCTATATCGAAGTGCTAAGCGGATTGAAAGTGATCCGTGATATTTAAAACCATTTGAATTGCTCGGGGAAAATGGAAATTTCTAAAGTAAAACTCGATACTCACATACTGATGGACCTATTGGAACTTGGTTGGACGGAAGATCGGCAGTCATCGAATCTGGAGAGTGGAATACTCGAGGTCCGACAGTTGGATGAAAACCTTTCATCCAAGTGTTAGACCTCCAGCATTCCACTCCCCACATTCGGTGGCCGCCGATCCACCTTCCAACGAAGCTCAAGCAGCTCCATCAGCATATGAGTAGTTATTTCCATTTTTCCCGGGCAATTCAAATGTTTCTGAATTTTGTTTGTCACTTAGCACAGTTTAGCAACTTTTTTGTATATGAACACTATTAAAAGATTACGTATTTGTTAAGTTTAAAGTTACCTTGAATGCGGTATGTCATTACATCATAGCACCGAATACAGTGATTCACATTGTTCAAAACCATTTGAATTGCTTGGAGAAAATGGAAATTTCCAAAGTTAAACTCCGTCCTTACATATTAATGAAGTTACGCGAGGTTGGGTGAAAGGAAAATCAGTATCCGTCGAAACTGGAAAATGGAATAATGGAGGTAAAACAGGTGGATGAAAAAAAATTTCATCCATATATTTGGCCTGCTATATCCAGTCCTCAAGTTTCGATAGCTACTGATGTTCGTTCCAACGAAGCTCAAGTGACCTCATCAACATGTCAGAAGAGAGTTTTACTTTGGGAATTTCCATTTTCTCCAAGCAATTCAAATGGTTTTAAACTCTGCTGATCACTTTGCATAAGAAAATATAAGTAGAACGTTTATATGTACCACGTCAGTTAAAGCTGAGCATCTGGCCGCAGTTAAAGAAAAAAGTGAAGGCTGGTCAGAAGGAGTAACAGCAACCTCCGAAGCCATAGAGTACACCGCACCCTATGACGTACGTGGTTCATGTTCCTCGTTCCTAGCAGCTTTCACTTTTTCCTCTAACTACGGGCAACTGCTCAACTTCAACTGACGTGTGCCTAAAAACAAAACACGAAAACGAAGAAGATAAAACAAACCAAAATTGAAGAACTGAAAAAGATGAATTATGAGATAGAACTGAAAATTAGGGTTTCTGAAAAGAGGTTTTTGGATTTGAATGTCAGGGTTTTGAGTTTGGAAAATTTGAGTAAGGAGTCGATGAGCCGGCAACAAAAAAAATTGTCTCGGCGTGTCCGCACTGCTATCTAGTGCGAAAGACACATCACGGTCCGCAGCAGCACGGAAACTCGGAGTCGAATTTTTTTGCTGCTGACTCAACAACTCTCTACCTAAATTTTCCAAACACAAAACCCTAATATTCAAATCAAAAAACCTCTTTTCTGAAACCCCAATCTTCAGTTGACACTCACAATACATCTTTTTCAGTCCTTCAATTTTTGTTTGTTTGGTGTTCTTCCTTTTCATATTTTGTTTTTGGGTAATTACGTTATTTCCTACGAGCTTCTATTTGCCTAGACAGAATAACAAATATGTATCTTTAACTCCGGTGAGGTGTTCAGTTTTGATTTTAACAACACATAATAAAAAGTATATATAACAGTTACCTGCAATGAGAATTATCCTTTGCCGGCATACCTAAATCCGAGAATCCTGGAATAAAATATCCGTGCAAATGCATATTGTTAGATATTTTAAATATCAAACGGATTAGGTACAAAGGACACTTAATAAGTACCTTATCCATTTTTACCAACTCCAAAATCATACCTGTCAGCTTCCCCCTCCACATTCAGGCCTCCTATATCAAATACAGAAAGAGTTAATTTACAATCACCGAATATTATAGTTTGTAATCTCGTAAGGAGAAACTTAGAGCTACGTAATTCTCTTTTGCTGGAGATGCTGACTAACAATACCTGTAATGATAAAGGCTCTTGCATTTCCTCTTCCATTTTTGATTCATCGATGTGCTCAAAATTTACCACCCAATGATATAAACAAAAAAATTAATCATAAAGGTACAATTTTCAATCAATAATACCTTAAATTAGATATGAAATAAAGAAAACCTTAAACGCTTTAAAACTTACACATAGGACAAAGAGTGGACAAGCTCCTGGAGATCATCACAACAAAACCTGATTTCGTCATAAAGCACATGGTAGTGGGTTGGCCTACTCGTTCCCTGTTATCAGACTTCTTAGTAAAAACTGCCGTATTGCAGGAAATTCAAAGTGAATGAAATCAAACATCCTCTCGAATCTAACAACAAATGGGGACTTCCTGTTTTGCTGATTTTCAAATCGTAACAAACAAATGAAATATCAATCTTCTCGTTCGATACATTAACAGGTTCAACAACACGAATCTGAGTTATTGGTATTCTTACTTGCTCTTTCGCTTTTTTCGGGAAGCAGATTGGTGACTTTCTGCAAAGTGAGCAAACAACTCACTTTGCTGCAATAAAAACCCCAATTTCCTCTTTCCCTTAGTATTCTGCCATCACAACGCAATACCAAAAACAAAACAACATCAATACATTAATAATACCAAGGTAAACATAAATCAACATCGATATACATAAACAACAAAAGCAGAAAAAGAGTATTACTACCCCATTACTAAGCACATAAATAAAAAAAAACACCAAAATCAGAAATGACGTTTCCATACCTCCGAACGGACAGCAAAACCTCCACACCTGTTATTAGAGTCGAGAAGATATTTGATTTCATTCACTCTAAAGTTACTACAATCCTTCCGATTCAAGCTTCGCCGGAGCAAGACAGTCCGCCAGAAAAGTAAGAATCACCATCTTCGTCACCTCCGCAACCTGAACGCCTGTTTTACTGTCCGTTTCAGATTTTCTATCTATAAACTAATTAAAAGAAACATAATAACAATTACCTCATCTGCCTGAGATATTAGTCGGAGACTATGCCAGAACGAAAATCTGGAAATCAATTATGAACGGCAACTACAGAGGCGAATTCTTCGACGGACAAATACAAGACTGACCCACGCCGGACGAAGTCGTCAGTGAAACAGATGAATAGTGAGCAACGTTTACTCATCGGAGTACCAGCCGGCGATTTCGACATATTCGGCGTTCAGATCTAGGGTTTCACTTTCGAAAGAGAGAGAAAGAATATTGTCTACAGAAGAAAGAGAGAGGCGGGAGAAACAGAGAGGCGGGGTTAGAGAAAAGACCAGACGGAGGAAACGCAGAGAAAAGACGACACGGAGGAAACGCAGTGGACACGTGTAAAGAACGAAGACACGTGGAGGAAGAATACCAAAACCCAAACCCATACCAGATTAATACCCAACCCGACCCAAACCCATACCAGATTAATACCCAACCCGGTTCATACCCTTTGGAAGTCGGAGCCCCAACCCGACCCGAACCCGACCCTGGCGCGAATTCATATGCGAAGACGGGATTTGAATAGAAGGAGAATATATAGTAAAGTTGATGGTTTAAAATTATATTTAAAATGAAAATGTTAAAACATAAATACCATTATTTTGATTAAAACTAATCTTCAAATCTATTTAATGGTCCATGTAACTTTTAATGCATATCCTATAGTATATATCATACATTATGGATACCAGCAAGACATAAATGTCGAAATTTAAAATAAAGTAATTGGTGTAGTTATTGCATGAAAGATGAAGCCAATTTTTCTATAAATAAGAAGTCTCAAAAAGACTAATTAAGAGAAGCAGTTCTGCTATCATCTTTCTTTCATTAAAAATTCATCAATGGCTTCCACTCCTGGGTTTCTAACTGACTGGCCATGGAAAGCACTCGGAAGTTTCAAGGTACAAACCTCCGATCCATCGCACACCTTCTTCTGTTTCTTTAAATCTTATCATTTTATCCATATTTTTATTTTTTTTGAACACTGGAAATAAAATTTCATTCACCAATTTAACTATAGATTCTTTAAATAATCCAATTCCTTTGATGGAGTAGGCTATGGAACTGATACAACTTTCACAATCAATATTTAATTTGTATTTTCATAATACTTTTTTCTTTGTACTTTTGAACCATCAAATGAATTTCTATGCTAACGTACAATACTTGACTTTTTAAACTACAGATATGGTAATAATATTATGTATTTGTCTTAATGCACTCACATAAGAATATAATAACAATCCAAATTTTTAAACCTTTTTCTTTTGAACAACAAAAGAAAATTAAGATTAAAAGCATCCTAGCCGGTTGTTAGGAACAAAGGGAAACAAATTACAAGGAGATGGATAGAGAGTTACATGGATTGCTAAACCACTCTATTCGTTTTTTTTTTAAATTTATATATTTACTAGAGATCCAAGTATAAGAGGAAAGTTTAACATCATTATATAAGATAGTGTAAGAGGAAAGTTTAACATCATTATATAAGATAGAGCTCTAAACTTTTAAACGTATTAATGTTTAATAACACTTCACCGCTAAATGATCGCATCGTGTTTTAAGCATACCAAGATTTATACTACGTTACTATTACTATACTATTTGGCACAATGGTTATGTACAAAATTTGCATAAACGTTTTATATATTGCCATTAAATATATATATATATATATATATATATATATATATATATAAAAGATACTAGTATGAAAAAGAAATATTTACCAAATTAAACAATATTGTTGAGTGTTAAAACTTACATTTATGACATAGAAAGGAATGTTTACCAAAAGTATCATGCAACTAATAATAATTTCTTTTATATAAATGAAATGTTTCCTATGAAAACAACATGATTGATGGAATTAAATTATAGATCGGGCTAAAGATAGTTTTAAAAATTTAATTTAAACCAATAACAAAATAATTAACTATAAAAGAGGAGAAATGATTAAGAGACCTAACTAATGTGACTAATAATCAACATAATGTATTACTGTTTGTACATTATGTATAGAATTTATAATTTTTTTGTTTTCCTTAAATACAATACGTAATGAACAACTTTTTGAAACATTAGATTTTTAGGCCTATAAATTAGGTTTTTCTATTATCTCTTATAAAAGAGATAGAAAGAAAATATTACTAAAAGAAAAATAGGCTTTAGTGACAAAAAAATTTAATGACAAAATTTTTTAGGGTGTGCTTGGTTGGGGTTAATGGAGGTTAATCAATGGTAATGATAATCATTGATAGTGCTTGGTTTGTCATTAGGTAATCAATCATTGTCCACTATATCCATTAATAGACAATAAACCATTACTCAATAAAACGAGGGTAATGAAAGTGGGGTAATGATTAACCCCTCTTTCATTGTTTTTCCCATTCCCTTTCCCATTCCTCGCTTTGAAACAACCGTCCCCTGACAAAATTTTTTAGGGTGTGCTTGGTTGGGGTTAATGGAGGTTAATCAATGGTAATGATAATCATTGATAGTGCTTGGTTTGTCATTAGGTAATCAATCATTGTCCACTATATCCATTAATAGACAATAAACCATTACTCAATAAAATGAGGGTAATGAAAGTGGGGTAATGATTAACCCCTCTTTCATTGTTTTTCCCATTCCCTTTCCCATTCCTCGCTTTGAAACAACCGCCCCCTTAGTGATAATATTTTTGGTCACTACAACTTTATTTAGTCAACATTAAAAAAAACTTGTCACGAAATTTATTCACTAAACAAAATTAGTTACCAAAAAATAACCTAATTTAGTCTCTAATAAAATTAGTGACGGACCTATAGTGACGAAAAGTGACCCATTAAAAATTGGTCTCTAACATTATTAGTGACGAAATATTTGGTCACTAAAAATGTTAGTGACCAAATATTTGGTCACGAATAATATTAGTAACAAAATTTGAGTCACCAATAAAGTCAATTTTATGTGTAGTGTATGCACTATTAAAATGCCGATCATTATGTGGATCAACTCTTTTTTACGTTGATTATTATTAGCAGGATAACCACGCGATGCAGCGATGTCAAAATATTTACATCTAATAAAAGTATAATACAAATATTTAGTTTAAGGGGGTGTTTGTTTCGGCTTATATAACGGGCTTATGTGCTTATATAAATTTTGATAAGCTCATAAGCCCAATATTTCCGGCTTATAAGCTTATCAACTTGAGCTTATGAACTTAAATAAGTCATAAGCTCAAGTGATAAGCTCATAAGCCGGAAAAATTGGGCTTATGAGCTTATAAAAATTTACAAAAGTTCATAAACCCGTTACATAAGCCGAAACAAACACCACCTAAGTTGGGTATACATGATATTATTAATTTTAGTTCAATTGATATGTTATTTTGAAGGTTTAAAATAACTATATATATAAAATTAATTACAACATTTAGATATTAAATGTAAATGATAGATGAGTTGTCAAACTATTAATTATTAATTAAAATCATTAAGGGTAATTAAACATTTTACTACTTAATTTTTTCAAATTTTAAATCAGATACTTTATAATGTATATAGATATAGATATAGATTAGATCTATCAAAAAACATAATAACATTATTTTGGTATATCTTTCTACTATTGCTCGCATTAGTATGGTATGAATGGTCATTATCAACACTTGGTAGTTACTGATCATAAATGTAATGTTACTAATCATAAATGTCATGCTCGTCGTTTTCCTATGATAAACTTAATCTGAAATTTTAATTAAATTTATTTAAGAAAAACACCAAGAAACTAAAATAAAATGAAAATTACAGTAGTGTAGATGTTTAAAGATAATTAACGTGAGCGTATTATTGGTTTCATTATGAAAATAAATGAAAATATTTTAATTATAACTATCTCTTTATAATTATAATAATATGAACGTATTATTGATTTTAATTTTCTACTTATCACGGCTAATTTTTTTTATGTGTAAATTGAAAATCAGTTGAGTGAAAAACATTAATTATTAAACAACAATAAACATGAGCAAGATATTTATGTTTTGAAAATAATTCATACAAAAAAAAAAGTACTTATAGATAATGTTATATATTAATGAGTTTGGTAATATAGATAGGGTCCTAGGAAAATAATTGTTTGAAGTATCTAAAACTAACGTGTTCACATTCACATCGATCGTGGGTGTATAAAGTAGTCTGGAATTATGAATTTTCTTCAAGTAATCATTTTTGAACGATAAAGTACGTACCTATGGCCCTCTGTATCATTTTTGAACGATAAATTACATATATCATTTACGTAGTGAAATTTGAACACCCAACCACAAGTTAAAACACCATATTTGTTGGAGAATGGTTGGATCGTCCATGGGCTTTAGGCTGCGGGTCGACCCATTCACATGGAGAGTTTCTTATTTCCCAATAATAAGAATTGTAATCCAATACGTATTCTAATCCAATACGTATACTAATTATCCTAGTCTATATATAGTGATACCGATGTATAGATTTAGGTACAACAATTGTTAGAGTTTTTAGAAACCGAGTTTCTCTAATAATAATCAACGCGTTCATTGGTTGAATATTTGTTTACCTTTACTGCTTTTCGATCCATATCAATCTTCAATTGGTATCAGAGCCACGGTTAATCGTGGTTCAAAAGAGGAAGGTTTGAAGCTTTGATTTTCTGGTTTGCGTCTGGAAGAAGAAGAAGCGTGTAAGGTTTTTTTCTTTTGTTCGTACAGTCACCAAGAAAAAAAAATAATCCAATTGGGCGGTGAAGTCTTTCTGTTCCTTTTCTCTGTTCGTACTGCTTTGGTTTGGTTTCTTTTGCTACTCTTTTCTCTTGCGTCGGGAAGAAGAAGAAGGTGAACCAATTTCCTTGTTGGGCTTACGATATTGGGCCAGGCTTTAAAGAAAAAAAAAAAAAAAAAAACAAATCCCGTGAGGAAATCAAAAAGCAGCAAAAAAAAAAAATAAGTGAAGAAAAAAAGAAAAAAAAAGGCAGCGGGCCAGGCTTAAAATTTTTATTTTTATTTTTTTTCTTTTTGGTTTTTTTAGGCTGATTTTTATGATACGGTTCTGATTGATCATGTCATCGGTCAACGATACAAATCCCCCCGCAAAGGAGAAACACTCGATCGCGTTTCAGTGCCCGCAGTTAACAGCCTTGAATTACACTATATGGCACATGCGAATGAAGGTCTTACTAGGCATTCATGAAGTTTGGGACGTAGTTGATCCGGGATCAACGGATGCAAAGAAAAACAACATCGTGATGGGTTTGTTGTTTCAATCAATTCCGGAAGACTTGATCCTACAAATCGGAGATCTCGCGACAGCAAAGGAGATGTGGGATGCGATCAAATCCCGAAACTTAGGTGCAGATCGGGTGAAGGAAGCACGTTTGCAAACCTTGACTTCGGAGTTCGAATCTTTAAAGATGAAAGAAACAGGTACGATTGATGACTTTTCTTCAAAGCTTTCAGGTATTGCAGCTGTTTCGGCGTCACTCGGAGGAAGGATTTCGCAAGAAAAGTTAGTGAAGAAATTTCTTACAAGCCTTCCTAAACGATTCGTGCACATCGTAGCGGCACTTGAACAAGTTTTGGATTTAAAATCGGTTTCATATGAAGATGTTGTTGGAAGGCTAAAAGCTTACGAGGAACGGACAAAAGATACTGATAATGCGTCCGATTCCGGTGAAAAGCTAATGTATGCCAAAACCGAAAAATCCAATCGAAATCAAGACTCGAGTCGTGGCAGAGGACGAGGATCATATGGAAGGGGACGAGGGGGTGGACGTGGTCGTGGTAGAGGTAACACCCAAAGCCATGATAACCAAGGCGATGAAAAGAAAAAAGGTAAGAATAATGAGAAGCGAGACATGTCTCAAATTAAATGTTACCGTTGTGACAAGTATGGACACTTTGTGTCGAGATGCCCGGACCGATGGCGTAACCAGGAAGCAAACCTTAATCAAACTCAAGAAGGTGAAAATCACGAGGAAGGAACATTTTTTATGATGAAACAAAAAACTGTGTTTTTAAATGAAGACAAATATGTCCCTCCCAAAGTCGGACCAAACCAAGACAACGACAATGTTTGGTACCTCGACAATGGCGCAAGCAATCACATGACCGGAACATATTCTTATTTCTCGGAATTGAATGAGCGTATAACGGGAAGAGTAAGATTTGGAGATGGCTCGTGCGTACTCATAAAAGGGAAGGGATCGATTTTGTTTGTTGATAAATACGGAGAACGGAAAATAATGAAAAATGTTTACTATATTCCATCACTTCAAAGCAATGTGATAAGTCTCGGTCAGTGTACGTTATCCGGGTGTGATATCCGACTTTATGGTGATTTCTTGACAATGAAAGATCGGAATGGAAAGTTGCTCATGAAGGTCCCGCGAAGTGAAAATCGTCTTTATAAAACCCGACTAAACGTTGGAAAACCTCTTTGTTTACTAACAAAAAGTGATGATGAGTCTTGGTTGTGGCATGAGTGTCTAGGCCATATCAACTTCGGCGCGGTGAAGATGATGCACAAGTTGACTAACGGAGTACCGACTTTAAATCATCAAGATAAAGTTTGTGAAGTTTGCGTGATAGGCAAACAACATAAACACACGTTCCCGAAGAAAACTAAGTATAAGTCAACAAATATTCTCGAAGTCTTACACGGAGATATTTGTGGACCGATTGAGCCTCCCACTCAAGCCGCTAATAATTATATATTAGTTCTCATTGATGACTTTTCGAGATACATGTGGTCGTTTTTGTTGAAACATAAAAGCGACGTAGCGGAAGTAATCAAAATATTTAAAAGGTCAATCGAAAACCGAACCGGCCAAGTAATAAAAACCTTTCATACGGATAGAGGCGGTGAATTTACTTCTATGAAAATCTTGAAAGAAACGAGCATGAATGAATGCAATGCTACAGAATGTCCAATGGAACCGGGACTAAAATTATCGAAAGCCACGGATGAAAAAGAAGTTGAAGCCACCCATTATCGGAGGGTAGTAGGGTGCTTACGCTACCTTCTTCATACTCGTCCGGACTTAGCTTACTCCGTCGGGATAGTGAGTCGTTATATGCAAAGTCCGAGAGAATCTCATGCGAATGCGGTCAAGAAAATCCTTCGATACCTTCGCGGTACAATTTCACTTGGAATAAGATACGAGAGATGCGATGAGTTGAAACTTCTGGGTTATAGTGACAGCAGTCATAATGTAGACGTGGATGATGGTCGGAGCACTACTGGTCATATTTTCTTTCTTGGAAAATCCCCTATCACGTGGTGTTCACAAAAGCAAGATACCGTGGCCTTATCGTCATGTGAAGCCGAGTTCATGGCAACTACTTCAGCAGCGTGTCAAGCAGTTTGGCTAAGAGAGTTACTCGCGGAAGTAACCGGATTAGAGAAGCAAAAGGTGTTGCTTCGTATAGACAACAAATCAACAATTGCATTGTCTAAAAATCCGGTGTTTCATGGAAGGAGCACACACATTCACACTCGTTACCACTTCATTCGTGAGCGTGTGGAAAACGAGCAAGTTGAAGTCGAACACGTAGCGGGAACCAGTCAAGTAGCGGATCCTCTAACGAAGGCCTTAGCACGAGTCAAGTTTGGTGAGATGAGAACGTTACTCGGTTTGGGAGAATTGCCGCTTCAACCATTCAGGCGGTGATTGTTGGAGAATGGTTGGATCGTCCATGGGCTTTAGGTTGCGGGTCGACCCATTCACATGGAGAGTTTCTTATTTCCCAATAATAAGAATTGTAATCCAATACGTATTCTAATCCAATACGTATACTAATTATCCTAGTCTATATATAGTGATACCGATGTATAGATTTAGGTACAACAATTGTTAGAGTTTTTAGAAACCGAGTTTCTCTAATAATAATCAACGCGTTCATTGGTTGAATATTTGTTTACCTTTACTGCTTTTCGATCCATATCAATCTTCAATATTAATACGAGAAAATCACGAAATTAATCATATGGTACATCAAAATTCCGAAAATAATCACCAAATTCGCGACAATTTTCTCGCGACAATTTTGTCTTTTATCTTTAGCGCGAGAACGGGATATTTTGAAATAAGTGGTGTATATTAAGCCACGTCTCCGCGCCTATTAATACTCGTTCTCGCGACATGACAATCTCGTTCTCGCGCAATGACGTGGCTTAATATACATCCCCCATTTTAAAAAATCCGGTTCTCGCGCTAAAGATAAAAGACAAAATTTCGGGAGAAAATTGTCCCGAATTTGGTGATTATTTTTGAAATTTTAATGTATGAGATGATTAAATTGGTGATTTTCTCTATTAATAAAATTATTGGCGGGTTTAGGTTTTAGAATTAGCATATACTGGAATAACGATGTTCTTTTTTGTGTTTGCTAAATCGATTATGGTGTTTACACTCTAAAACTATCCATAGAACAAACATGCTTCTAATACATATTCGTTTGTAGATCTAGCATGACTTACATGTTTATTAATTGGGACTAATTAAGGTTTCATATTTGTATGTTTGATGATGAAGTATGTGGTATTGGCTCCATTTGCTGTGAGGAGTACGTATGACTTCATAACTTCAGATGAAAAAGAGCGAGATTATGGTCTCATGTTAGTTTTCCCCTTTCTTTTGTTTCGGATGCTCAACAATCAGTTTTGGATTTCACTTAATCGCTACAAAACGGCCAAAGGGAAAAACAAGATTGTCGACAAAAACATTGAGTTTGAACAAGTTGATCGTGAAAGAGACTGGTACTCTCTCTGTCTCTCGCTCTCACATATTCAATTTGGATGATCATTTGTACCCCACATTATTTACTTTGCACAACTACTTACATATTTTTGCCCTAGGAGGTGGCTAGAAAAATATAAATAAGTAAAACTAGATTGTGATGAAATCGTCAAGAAAAAAAGTATTTGTCATGTTCAAAGTAATTAAACGTGACATACAAAACACTTGGCATATAAAAAAAATTACTATTTGATTATCTTGAGATTCTAAGTTCACTAGCTGTATCGTGCATCAATAGATTGGAACTTAGGGTAACATAATTTTGATAAAAAAAAAGATCGAATTTTGCAGGGATGATCAAATATTATTCAACGGGTTATTGTACTATGTGGGAATTTATTCATTAGCCGGAGCCAAACAGTTGCCGTTATGGAGGTTAGATGGAGTTATCATTGTGACCGTGCTACACACTACTGTCGTGGAATTTTTGTATTATTGGCTTCATCGAGCTCTCCACCACCATTTCCTCTACAACCGCTACCATTCTCATCATCACTCTTCGATAGTCAGTGAACCCATCACATGTAAATCTCTACTTATCATCTCTCTACGCATCAAAGTGCTTATTCCTAATTTTAGTTTACTCTCAACATTTCAAAAACTACAAATATTTCAAGAAAATAGTACATCAAGTTTTACTACACATAAATGCATCTCGACAAGGAAACAATCTCGGTGATGATTACAAAGATTGGGACCAATATGGTTAAAAGCACACATCATCCTTAATTCACACGCTTTATCTTTCTTATGAGTTGTAATTCAAATTGAGTTGATTTGTGCAGCTGTGATTCATCCATTTGGTGAGCATATAGCCTACTTCGTACTGTTCGCAATCCCATTATTGACGATAACTCTAACCAAAACCGGGTCCATTGTCTCATTTGCGGGCTACGTGACCTATATTGATATGATGAACAACATGGGTCACTGCAATTTTGAGTTCATCCCGAAAATAACCTTCTCAATCTTCCCTCCCCTCAAGTACCTCATGTACACTCCCTCGTAAGTATTCTCTTTGGCAAACATTAGCTATATTTGAGTTACTTTATTTGTTATATTTGAAATCATTTAATTTCTATGATTTTATTATTAATTGGTTGAGGTAGTTTGGTGACAAGAGTAATGTCAGTGGGCCATATTTGGTGGGTTTTGTTCAAATAGACAGAACACAACATGGACCAAATGATCCACCTTTTGGATTTTCAGGCTCACACACTTATTATTTATGTTGTCTTTAGCTATAGCTGAACTTTTAGTGACATATATTTAAAAAACGTGCCACTAATATGGGTTTAGTGACACTTATTTTATCAAAACATAAACAAATAGTCATTAAATGAGTCGGTGTTCTTAGTGTTAGGGTAACGTTAGTGGTGCATTTATTGGCTATTGTGGTCAGTGGTCAGTGGTCCACAGAATTCGAAGTACGTGATGCAATTATTAAATCTTTTGCACTTTGATAATACATGAAATGAAATATATTACATATTCATGAAACAAAAATATTAAATGATTTTACTAATCTCTCCTACACAATTTTTAAGTAATGTAAGATAAAACATATAAATTTACGTTTTAGTGATACTGTTTAATAAATGTCACACAATCTTATTTAAATTCCATTTTGTCTTCATAGGTATCATTCTTTGCACCATACTCAATTCAGAACCAATTATTCTTTGTTTATGCCGTTTTACGACTATGTTTATGGCACCCTCGACAAATCTACAGATACTCTGTACGATAACTCACTCGAGCGAAAAGACGAATCACCAAACGTGGTACACATAACACATCTAACAACACCAGAATCCATTTACCACTTAAGGCTTGGGTTTGCGTCTTTGGCTTCAAAACCATACACCTCTCCTAAATGGTATGTGTGGATGCTATGGCCCGTCACAATATCATCCATGATAATTACTTGGATTTATGGAAAAACATTCGTGGTCGAAAGAAACATTTTCAAAAATCTGAAAATACAAACGTGGGCTATACCAAAATACAAGATACAAGTACGTAGACGTATTTTCGAGACTAATATTTACTTTCACTATTGTTTATTTATTTTACGAGTTAAATGTATATATATATATATATATATATATATATATATATATATATATATATATATATATATATATATATATATATATATTTTTTTTTTTTTTTTTTTGTAGTATATCATGGAATGGCAAAGAGAAGCCATCAATGGCTTGATTGAGGAAGCAATACTTGAAGCAGAAGGAAAGGGGGCCAAGGTTTTGACTCTAGGTTTACTTAATCAGGTTCGGTTTAATATATTCAGACATTGAACTTTCTAGATCAGTTAAAACTTATCACAAATCTTCTTAGGTTTATATCTCTCAATCTTAGTTTCATGAATTAAAATGTATATATGAATGTTATCATAGGTTTAGCATCAACGTTTTTGTTGCATAAATGTATGTTTTTAAAACACATCACAATGTCCTAGTGTATGAACAAAAAACTTTTTGGGTATACTAAACTAAAGTATAATATTATTTTACATAAAATAACTTGATCAAATGTTGTGATACCCGAGTTTCTTTGTAGTTTGTAGGCCTACAATGGCATACGCTTCTAGTAATCTTAATCACTTTTATAACATATATCAGATTGGCGAAAAAGTTGTTAATTACTTGCAATAAACATCCAAAAGATGGCTTAGTTATAATACTTAATTATTTTTGTTAATGAAAAATTAAGACGAAATGGTGGATGTTGTATGTAGGGCGAGGAGCTAAATAGAAGTGGGGAACTATTTATAAGAAGAAATCCAAAATTAAAAGTGAAACTGGTGGATGGGAGTAGCTTAGCAGTTGCCGTGGTTCTTAACAGCATTCCTAAAGACACAACTCAGGTTGTTTTTAGGGGCAACTTCAGCAAAGTTGCCAACTCCCTTGCTCTAGCTCTATGCCACAAGGGAATTCAGGTAATTAATTCTCATTAATTTGCTTGTAGTAAAAATCTGAATTTTGTAAGTATAAGTTTGTCCCCACGATGGTTGGTTATTGGTTAGTGGTTAGGAACATAAAGCATAAGTAAATTGTTTAAACTTTATCACATGTCCTTTGATTGTTATGTTACCTAATTTACCTCGTGCATGTTGGTCATAAGACCGGTTTAAGGCTGGCAGCGTGCGCCGTGGGATACTGTTTCAACCCATTTTTATTGTTTGGGTTTTATACATTGATAGTTTCTTTTTTAGATATGAACTGTATTTGGAACTAGTTATAAATCAAGTTTTTTAAAGATCGTCTCAACCTTGATGGATATAGGTAGCAGTATCTCGACAAGGTGATTATCAAAAGCTTAAGTCAGTGTTGGAATTAACTGAAGATCAAGACAAGTTGATTATTTCAAAAACATACTCACAGAAGGTAAATAGTTATTTACTATTATAATCTGTTTATTTATTCTTATTAAACAGATGATATATAATCATATATTGATTTTGTAAAGGTGTGGTTGGTTGGAGATGGATTAAGCAAAGAAGAAGAGTTGAAGGCATCAAAGGGAACACTAATCATTCCTTACTCTCATTTCCCTCCAAACAAAGTGCGCAAAGATTGCTTCTACTATTCTACCCCTGCTATGTTGACTCCCAAACATCTTGAGAATGTCGACTCTTGTGAGGTTAGCAGCTAAGTTAATAGAGTGTTTATTAACATTACCATCGACACTATTGAAAAAGATATATCGTAAACTGGCTATAAGTAAAGATAAAACAACTAAAACTAGTTATTAGAATGTTTATTTGTCATTTGATTTTTGGATGTTTTATGGTATAGAATTGGTTGCCAAGAAGGGTGATGAGTGCATGGAGAATAGCTGGGATATTGCATGGCTTAGAAGGGTGGAATGTGAATGAATGTGGGAATGATATGTTCAACATTGATAAAATTTGGCAAGCAAGCCTTCAACATGGTTTTACTCCTCTCACCAAATCATTTAATTAAAACTTATATACTTTTAATGAAGAGTATTTTGGTTTGGATTTGGAGTTAATATCTTGGTTGAACATATATGTGTTACACACAATTCTTATATTTCCCGTATTTGGAGATCGAGACGGGTAAATGCTTTATGTTTGTAATTGTGGTTGTGTAAAACATTCAATGTTGACATTGTTGTAATGTTTACATTGTATGTGTTATGCACTTTGTGTTTTGAATATATAAATCAATAATACATCTACAAAATACTATTTAAAGTCTCGTTTAATGTAGATTTCACAATATGTAGATATTTATCAAAAACATCAAAAGTAATTTCGTATGCGAAAAATAAACATGGGGAATGAACATTTTTGTAAAGCTTTGTTTACTCGAAAAATCAAATATGGTCTTAAAATAGATAAATGATCATGATTTGGCACTTGAAAATAGTTAGAAATACCGTCTACAGAGAGAAATAGTGATTTTCTTATCCGGTATCTTCGTCTAAATTGCTCTCACGGGTAAACATATTCACGGCAAAAGTAGTGGCCCATGAAATTTTGAGCTTGAACTTTCAGCTTGTTCTTCGTCCTTCAAAATGCTATGTTTGTATTAACTAGACAGAGGGTTTTGGTGGAAGAATTCTTCCAATTTGCTGTGTATTTTATTGATAGAGGATACATCTATTTATACATAAAGACTAACAACCTACTATAATAAACTCCTATGATACAGCTACTAATTTAGGCCGCTAATTTAGGATGAGTCAAATATAGCACAAACAAACTTCCTAAACTTGCTCTCGCCAACACTCCCCCTCAAGGTGGAGAATGTATATCCATCGTTCCCAGCTTGTCAAGAGAGCTCTGAAATTTTTTTCCGCACACGGCCTTCGTTAACATATCAGCAAGTTGCTCTGCTGACGCGACATGTGGGAGTTCTATAGTTTTCTTTTCGAGATGGTCCTTGATAAAATGTCTATCAATTTCCACATGCTTCGTTCGATCATGTTGTACAGGGTTGTTAGCAATTTTTACAGCTGACTCATTGTCACAGTATAACTTCATGGGTTTAGTTAGTACCATTCCCATATCTTGCAATATTCTTCTTATCCAAATGAGTTCACATATTCCATGAACCATTCCTCGAAACTCGGCTTCTGCACTTGATCTTGACACGACCTTTTGTTTCTTACTTCGCCATGTAACTAGATTGCCTCCAACAAACGTGAAGTATCCAGACGTAGACTTCCCATCCATACGGTCACCGGCCCAATCCGCATCTGTGTACCCACTAACTTCATGCTCTTGATTTCTTCCAAAAAATAAACCCTTTCCAGGTGACGATTTTAGATACCTTAATATTCGGAAAACAGCATCCATATGTTCTTTACTAGGAGCATGCATGAATCGACTTACCACACTCACCGCATAGGCTATATCTGGTCTAGTGTGTGCCAAATATATGAGCTTTCCCACTAATTTTTGGTACCTTTCTCTGTTTGCAGGTACATAATTTTGATGAATTGACAACTTATGGTTCGTCTCTATTGGAGTGTTTACTGGTTTGCAATCTAACATACCTGTTTCTGCCAATAAATCCAACACATATTTCCTTTGGCACATGGTAATCCCAGCTTTAGATCGAGCGACTTCGATACCTAAGAAGTACTTTAGTTGTCCTAGATCTTTTAGCTCGAATTCAGCAGCGAGTATTTTTTGCAATTTCAATATTTCTTCCGCGTCATTTCCTGTAACTACCATGTCATCAACATACACTATAAGAGCAGTCACCTTACCCTTAATATTTTTTACAAACAATGTGTGGTCGCCATCACTTTGTTTATAACCGACCCTCTTCATGAAGCTAGAGAACCGGCCAAACCATGCACGGGGTGATTGCTTCAGCCCATATAACGCCCTTTTTAATTTGCACACCTTTCCACTATTCGTCACTCCTGGTGGCGGGTCCATGTAAACTTCTTCCTCCAAGTATCCGTTTAAGAATGCGTTTTTTACATCAAACTGTTTTAGAGGCCAATCTTTGTTTGCTGCAATGGAGACTAGAATTCTAATTGTGTTCATTTTAGCTACCGGTGCAAACGTATCCTCATAGTCTATTCCGTATTTTTGCGTGTATCCCTTCGCCACCAGTCTTGCTTTGTAACGATCTATATTCCCTTCTGAATCGAGCTTAACTGTAAATATCCACATGCATTTTACCGTCTTCTTGCCTCGAGGGAGGTGCACTAGATCCCAAGTTTCATTTTTTTTCAACGCGTCCATCTCCACATTAATTGATTTTTTCCATTTTTCGTCCTTCATAGCTTCCTGTACATTACTTGGTATATACACAGTGGACAACTTTTCTACACGGAGTGCATGCGAGTTAGCCAGGCGGTGGTTTGAAACATAGTTGCTGATTGGATACTTTGATTTCGCCTTCAAGTTAGCTTGATATTGTTTCTTCGGGACTCCTCGATTCGCTCTCACCGGATATCGTGTCTCATTCTGCTCGTCTATTTCTTCCTGTTCGTCCCCGATATCCTGCAAAATAACATCAGATCCAAATTCGATTTCTGGGGTGTTAGATTCTTGATTAAATTCAAAGTTGCTAGGACCGACAATTTCAGAGGTGACATCCTCTGCGGTGGCGGTTGTACTATCTTGTGCATCTGGTATTTCATTGGTCGTTTCACCTCTACTTGACTCTTCGTTGGTTTCCTCATTTCTGTTATAGGTAAACTCAAAAATACCCATATTTTCGACGGGTTCCACTAGTTTGTCATGTGTGTTCACTTCTTGTTTTTTCTCCCCCTGAAGAGGACACTCATGACCAAAATATGGAACGGTTTCGTGAAAGGATACATCACGAGTTACATGTACTTTATCTTCAACTGGATCATAGCACCTGTACCCTTTCTTGTGGTCTGCATAGCCCAAGAACATACATCGAATTGCTCTTGGTTCTAATTTTCCCACACTTTGATGGATGAATGCGGTACACCCAAATATTCGTGGTTCCAAGCCATAGTTAACTGGTATATCAACGAGTTCATGAAACCTTTGTAGGGGAGTTTGAAATCCTATTACTTGGGAAGGTGTTCTATTCATTAGATATGCAGCAGATCGTACCGCTTCACCCCAATATTGTTGTGGTACATTCATGTCAAAGAGGGATGCTCGAACTATTTCAAGTATTTGCCTGTTACGTCTCTCTGCTAACCCGTTTTGTTGAGGTGTCCTAGCACAAGAAGTTTGATGGTGGATTGAGTGTTCTCTACAGAAGAGTTGCATCTTGTGGTTTATATACTCCCCCCCCGTTGTCAGATTGAAGAATCTGAATTTCACTTCTATACACTGTTCTGATGATATGGAGCAATTCTTTAAAAGCATTATGAACCTCCCCTTTATTTTTAAGGAGAGATATCCACACCATTCGGGTACACTCGTCAATAAAGGTTACAAAATATCTAGCCCCGTTAAGAGTAGCAATCGGGGCAGGGCCCCATACATCAGAGTGGATTTTCATAAATGGTACTGAGATTTTATTATTGCTAGGAACATATGAAATTCTTTTGTTTTTTGCCAATTCACAAATACCACACTTGAAATCATTATCTGTTACATTCAAAAATAAATGAGGTTTAAGCTTCCTAAGATAATTAAACGATAAGTGTCCTAGTCGACGATGCCATAACATTGCCACAGACTTATTTGCTTGAACTACTCTTGTGTGACACGCTTGACTTCGATGGTGTTCTTCAAGATAGTACAACCGCCCCCTTCTAGTACCATAACCAAGAATCTGATGTGTTACCATATCCTGAAACACGCACTCATTAGGCCAAAAAATCACATAACAGTTTATAGCTTCTGTAATTTGACTAACGGATAATAAATTTGCTGATAAGGATGGAACTACAAGTACACAGTCGAGATCCATGGAGTTTGTTACTTTCACAGACCCTTCACTTGTTACGGGTGCTACCTCTCCGTTTGCTGTTTGGATACTTATTTGTTTCGGGATACGAGATGTATTTAATTTTGTTGGGTCATTGGTCATATGGTCTGTTGCACCTGTGTCAATTATCCAATCATTATTAGTTTTTAACGTACCAGAATTAACAGAAGTGTGGGCCGCCATGGGAGTATTCACTACTTCGGTCTGCGATGATGTGGTGACAGCTGCTATCTTCTTCCTCGGCTTTTTTGAAAAATCCCACCAGTCTGGATACCCAATAATTTCGTAGCACTTAAGCTTTGAATGTCCCTCTTCTCCACAATGTGTGCATGTGAATGAGTTTCCTTTTCCGTTTGGACCTTTGGTTCTTTGAGGTCGATTTCGAGCGGCCATGTGGACCATGCTGTCAGGTTCAAGTTTTGGTTCCTCCATGGTTTGCCTTTGGTTTTGGTCTTTACGGATATAGGCATAACATGATTCTAAGTCTAGGGGCGGATCCTTTCTCAAGATTTCACTCCTAGCCTGATTGAAGTCTAGATCTAGACCTGCTAAGAAGATGTGAACACGGAAGCGTGAGAGGGTTTTGTTTAGAAGTACCGTTTGTTCGACTGTGTCTTCTTGGCTTGTTAAACGGGTATCAATCTCCTGGAAAATGCTTACCAACTCGTTGTAATAAGTTGGTAAGGATCGTCCATTCTGGCGAGTAGTGAAGGATCTTCTGTTTAGTTCAAACAATTGTGTTTCATCAGATCCGTCGTAGAAGGTCTTCCGAACAGCTTCCCAGATCTCTGCTGCCGTTTTAAGGCGAATAAAACGGCGGATTAAGGTTGGATTCATCGAGTCAATAAGCCAACTTTTGACTTTGTTGTTGTCGATCAGCCATGCTTCGATGTGATTTTCATTCGTGGCGGGTTTTGTGGTTTTTCCAGTAATAAATCCGGATTTGTTTCTTGCTCCGATTCGCATCTCCATTAGTTGGGACCACACCGGGTAATTCGTGTCATCGAGAATGACTCCAGCGGGGAAAGGGGCATCTTGAACATTCTGGACGATGACTTGTGAGGGATTTGATGGTTCCGCCATGGATTCGAGGTATTACAGAGCACGCTCTGATACCATGTATAAACTAGACAGAGGGTTTTGGTGGAAGAATTCTTCCAATTTGCTGTGTATTTTATTGATAGAGGATACATCTATTTATACATAAAGACTAACAACCTACTATAATAAACTCCTATGATACAGCTACTAATTTAGGCCGCTAATTTAGGATGAGTCAAATATAGCACAAACAAACTTCCTAAACTTGCTCTCGCCAACAATGTTGACTCCCAAACATCTTGAGAATGTTGACTCTTGCGAGGTTTGTAATTTATTTACTATCAACTGCTATGGTTAATACAATGTTTATTAACTTTATCAACCACTGTTTTTACAATTAGTGAAAAATATATATCGTAAACTGGTCATATGTTACAACAATAAAACAACTAAATCTAGTTAATGACTGTTATTTGTAATTTGATTTTCGAATGTTCTGTGTTATAGAATTGGTTGCCAAGAAGGGTGATGAGTGAATGGAGAATAGCTGGGATATTGCATGGGTTAGAAGGATGGAATGTGAATGAATGTGGGAATGATATGTTCAACATTGATAAAATTTGGCAAGCAAGTCTTCAACATGGCTTTATTCCTCTCACCAAATCATCTATTAAGACCATTTAGTTTTAATTAAGGATATTATGGTTTGGATTTTTAGTCTATTGTTTAAAATATGAGATTGTGAAATAATGGGGAAAATAAACATAGATAGTTGAGAAAAAAAATGTATGGAATTGAAACGAACTTTCTATAAATTGTTATTATACTTTTGAGTTTCAAAAAATTATCTTATAATAATAAATTTTTATTACGTTAAATGTATAGCTTATTTCAAATCTCGGTTAATTATTTGAGTAGCATATTTTTGAGAATATTTTTGCATAGATACATGTCATATATATCGTTTAACTCATGGCGTGTTGCTTTATTTATTTAATTCTCTATACACGTGGTCGGACACAATGATTGGTAATACTGAAAAAGTATATCGTTAAATGTTAACTTAATATAAAGAATCATTATTTTTTTTTATAATTACTTGTTGACCGAAAATTTGGCCGGAATGGATATATCCGTCGCCGTATTAGTGCAAACGGACGGCACCAGAAATTTTTTATAGAAATGGTATAGTTGGCTTTGGCAACGCCGGCTTATACCACGTTTGCGACCACCTCGGATTTCCACTCACAATCACCTTGCCTTTGATTTTTTCGACGTGTCATAAGCCGGAGTTGGCACCTCCGGCTTATGGAGAAAAAAATTAAGGTTTGGTTTAGGTGGTTTTAGGGTTTAGGTTAGGTGGTTTTATGGTTCTGGTTTTAATTTTTCTGTTTTAGAAATGGTTAAGTGTTAGTATTTAGAGTTAATTATGTATGTAATTTGATTGTTTTTATGAAAATTTCCAAATTGTATTTTGTTAATATGTATTTGTTTTAGAGTTTATAAAATTAGATTAATATTTATGGCTTTTTTGTGTGTTTTATGCTATGTAAATAATGGCAAAAAAATATTTTTTTCACAAAAATGAACAAGTTAAAATACAACATGGCACACTTAATCCGACTGTTGTGAACAAGTTAAAATACAAAATGAACCAATTAAAATACAACATGGCACACTAACGTTGGTTACGTATACACGTACGGATTCGACTATTGTGACATGTCTGTCCACAACCACTACAAGTTCGGGGTCTACTTCCGCTCGCCTGGTCCATTTCATTACAAATTCTTCTTTGTTTCTTTCTCCCTCTTTTTGTAATGATCATGGTTTTATCCGCTTCGATGGTCCAGATTGCTTCTATCCAATAGTCCTCGTGACGTAGTCCCCTAAGTGTTAGGGTATACTGTCGTCTCCACCTATTTGTGTTGCAGAAGTTAGAAACCATTATTGGTGTAAGTTCTTGGTTTCTTCGACTAGGACCATTGACGTGTCCATCAACAAGCATGCCATGAGAACAAATAAACCTCTGAATTTGCAATTTTCCACAAGTACAAGACTTAGCTGAAAAATTGACCTCGTATTTGTTCCCCCCACCCATGGTTATTGGATCATTTGTCTTAGTCTCGTAAACACCATTTGGGACATCGTAAGGTGTTACCCTTTGATGAATTGCATATGATCCGCGGCCATTGTAGAGTCTCCACATGGTTGTTGAAAGCGGTGAATGACAGCTCCTAGCTCTCCCAGAGTTTTGTACGAAGTGTGCTCTGGTAAGTTCGAATGTACCTTCAATACATGCCTTGATAGGCATTATGTGCACCGTACGTATGACCGTGTTATATGATTCGGGTATGTTTGTTGTCATGTTTCCCCAACGTACATAGCTTTCGTCATACAAACCGTCCACTTTTCCAAACCGATATTCTTTAGCCACCTCCAAGTTTCCCTATTTAACCCTCTTAATTTACCAACCGCGAAAGTATACTTTCTTCGTTGAGATACAATGTCGATCTCCCAACACCATTTTTTCAACTTCTGGTCTTGAAACGTCTTCATAAGGTTACTTCTTATATGTCTCAAACATAATCGATGATACCAATCATCCATTTTAGCCATTGCGTTGATCAAACCTGGGTGACGGTCTGAATGTACGAAAACATGATTCCGGAAGTTGTGCATAAACCATCGCCAACTTTCATTTGTCTCGTTATCAACCATGGCTAAAGCAAGAGGAAGTATATTTACGTTAGCATTTTTGGACACGGAGGTAAGAAGCTTCCCGCGATAGTTTCCTTTTAAATGAGTCCCATCGACACATACGACGGGAATACAGTGCTTAAAGTCTTAAATGATAGGTCCGAAAGCCCAAAATACATACCTAGATTTGGTCGTACCGTTTGGATTTGTAGTCGGGGAATGTAACCATCTGACAATGGTACCCAGGTTTCTATGGACCAATACGTCAATGTACTTTGGAAGCTCGGCGAAATTGCTCTCCAATGTTCCATAGAGCCGTTCAATAGCAATTCTACGAGCATTCCAAGCTTTACAGTAAGACACGTCCACGTACCAAGTATACTTGGCAGTGGCAACGATGTGTTTTACTTTGTATGCAATGTCTAGCTATATTTGGTTGGCAATTTTGGTTGCAATCATGTTTGCAGACAAAGAACGGTTGTTGTTTCTAGAGACCGATCCAACACAGTTGTGGACATGGTTCCAAACTACCAAACGCCATATGCCCATTTTGTTTCTACTTGAACCCCTAGCAGTCCATCCACATAGATAATTATGTTCTTCTTTTTCGTAGTCTGGACCCTCTGTGTAGCATATTGCTCTCCAATGCTCTGGCCTTGTATCTTTTAAGTACATTTTCGATTATTTTTAAGACACCATCTCCTGATGGCATATACACATTAAGTCTTGCTCTTGAAGCACATGCCGAGACGTGGGTCTTGTCCTTCACACCAGTAGTCCATTGATTCGTCATCTTCGTCGAATGGAAGAAGATTCCATTCTTCCTCGCCCAAAAATCCAACACTTGATTCCAAAAATAATTCATCATCTTCATGACGAGGTACGAAGTCATCAGGATGTCCTGTTGTATATTCTTCCACCGTTTCATTATCGTCCTCTAAATCATTGTGTTCAGCAAAACAATCTTCCAGTTCATGGTGTGGGTGTCCTTCGTGTTGGTCTTCATCCGATTCCTGGTATTCTTCATGATATTGTTATGTATACCTTGATGGGAACATGTCTTGTGAAAGATGTATATCCGGTTCAGCATAACTAGAAGGATGAAATTGATCGGTATAGGATGATGGAAAACCTTCTTGAGACTGATGAGGATGTTGTATTTGTATGTTCCGCAACTGGTTTGTAAAAGTAATATGGTTTTGTTGAACTAGTGGCAGAAATTGTGCTTGTATTTGAGGCTGATATGTTTGGTTCGTAGCATTCAAAACATATACTGTTTCAAACGTATCATCGTCTACAATGTCGCTTTGAAACACATGGTCTCCGTAGGTGTCACACCCCGCTCAGGCGGAAACCCGAGGTGTACAGTATATTAGGTATCAGAATACAAAGTATTACATCGAATAAATACTATAACAATAAGATTACATTAAATGAAGTTTAGGAGTTACAACAATACAAAATAAAACAATACAAAATGGAACATAGCCCAAATAGAAACTAACTACGTCTAACTAAGTCTCTTCGAAAGTCCATACAATATCCAAAGCAAAAATAGTAACTCCATATTCGATGCAAAACTCAACCTCCTGAAAAGCGTTAAAAATACGACGTCAACATAAAGTTGGTGGGTTATTCGTATTTTTATAAAAACATAATATTTTGAAGATTTTGACCCATTAAAAATATAGTTAGAAATCAATAGTAAAAATGGATAATATCTTGAATTATAACAATGTACGATATATGCATAAACCTTAGATATTCATCTATACATGAACCGTATTGTAATGTAAAGGAAACAACGTAAAGGCAACAATAACCCTCTGCCTTAGTGTGTCCAACTAAGGTGGTTACGAGATAAACATATCGACAATAACACCCCTGCGGATAGTGAGGGATGAGGGTTTGTAAAACCCATATAGATCTATATATAAATACCGATGGCTCAACTAGAGTTAACATGTGTTTAATCGAGGGCCTTATACTACCACCAAGGCCGTATAAGTGAGGTACACTAAATCTAAAGGCATCATAATCTAAACATGCATAATCAAGATATATAAAATTTAGTTAACGCTAATCATGCCCGAAGTAAAATTTATAAAACGGTAAAAGGGTATCGAATAACTCACGAATCAGCGATAAGTATGTCGGGTAGACACAAACTGGAGAATAATACTCCACCGCCTAAGTGGCCTACATAAGACATAAAAGGTCTAAGTATCTCTAATGTAATAGGTTTAGCCTCGTATTAATTAAAGTTTAGTAGAGTTTAGACGAATGATAAATATTTAGGATTAAAGTCGTCGAATCCAAAGGCGATAAGTCGTGTCGAAATGACGAATAAAAGATATTTGATATTTTGAGTAGAGAATGACTTCTAGAAATATTGATCGTTTAGGTTTACAAATACGATTAGATATGAATGATATTCCGAGCCTAAAGTGACTACCAGGAACATCGATTGAAAGGAGTATTAGATTTAATCAAAGTCAACCAAGTTTAAGTCAACTAAAGTCAAAGTCAACCAAATTCAATATCAAAGATAGTTGACTTGGTCAAAGTCAACGAAAGTCAACCGTTTTGAAATGAAGTCAAAGTCAACGAAAGTCAACCTTTGACCAATTTGAATATTTTTAAAAAAATAATTTGAATATTTGAGTAAAATATAACTTGAATCAGTTTTATAAAAGTTTGTTTAAAAAGATTAGGTTTAAAATCAAAGATTCGTTCGTTTTCGGAGAAATAACCGATTTAACGATAAAAGGACGTTTTAAAGTATGTGATAGTAAATAATATGTTGTTTAAGATTGCGTTTATGTTTTGAGTCCAAAACATATGTTTATCAGTGTACAATACTTTACGTATACTAAAAATAGGTTTACGTATGCTTAAAATCGTCAAAATACGTAAAACGACGAAACGGTTGCTGAAACCA
Source organism: Senecio squalidus (assembly GCA_910822075.1). NCBI lineage: Eukaryota > Viridiplantae > Streptophyta > Magnoliopsida > Asterales > Asteraceae > Senecio > Senecio squalidus. The sequence goes on along the minus strand of CAJVGC010000060.1, from coordinate 47,903,405 downwards.
CCTGGAATGCGGCGCATAGAGGTCCCTATGCGGCGCATTCAGGGGTTAGAGTGTCAAATTTTCATTTTTTGATAAAAATCGTTTAGATCGTTTTAGTGCCGGTTAGTTAGTTCGAGTTTTAAGTGAATAGTTATATCAATACGTGGTATTAATGATTGGGAGTGAAACTTACGAAGGAACTATGGCTAAAGGGGTTTGTTTGATCACTAATACGCATTCTGGAGGACAACAAGCTGCAAAACGTCTCCTGACCAGTGATTGTGACGCAGTCGTCGCTAACTACGACGCAGTGGGAGAATTAAGCCAAGATTCCGCCACATTCGTCGCTAACTTCGACGCAACGAGGGAAAATTCAACGACAAAGGATCTAGAAAGTTGTTCACTGACACAGTTGTCGCTAACTGCTACGCAATATCTAATGTAGGCCAAAAAACCGATTTTTTGTTTCCTTTTTCATGTTTTCGGTTTCTTTTGTTTACCTTATAAATAGGGACGTATTTTATTTGTTTTAGACTCAGTTTTTGATTATTAATTCAAGGGTTTCACCTTTACTTTGAGTTGTTGTTACTATTCGTCTTTGTTTCGATATTAGAACGCGTTTTCTAACCTTGAAACATTAACAAATCAATAGGTCTTGAGTGTGTTAACACATGTTGGTTAAATTATAGGTCTAGTTCAATCGATGTTCTATCATTTGTTACTTTTCCGCTGCATATTCGTATCAGAAAACGTGATTTTAATACACCAAAAGCTCTTTCAATCACGTTTTTGAGTTTGGCATGAGCGTGATTGAATTTTTCTTTACTATTCATGAAACATTTTCAAAGAAAATCTAACTTTAGTCAATATTCTAGAGTCGTGTGATGTACATTCCCATCTGTCAAGAAGATAAGTAAAGATCACGTTGAAGTCATAAATTTCCAAACTATATCGGTAGCATTCACCTCTACATCTTGCTCTATATGCATTGTTAATCAACAATGATAATAGCATGTATCAAAGTTTCATCAAGAGCACCAACCGCTCCTCTAATAAGAAAAGAAAAAAAAAATCAATAATTGTTAAAAAAAAAAAATAGTAGAAAAATAATATCATAATTTACTTTAAGAATTCTTCGATATCTCTTATTATATCTTGGAAAATTTAGATTAGGATTAAATGTTGTTGGTCTTATAACTTCTTCTCCAAATGCTAATATTTTATCTAAGACTTCATGAAAACACTTATGAATTGTTTCATTTGAGTGTTGATATTTAGCTTTAATATAACGAAACGTTGATTGTGTCCAATTATCATCAAGAATATGTCCATTTTCTTCTCAACCGATACATGTTTGATATCCTCTAGCCAATCATTTATTTTAATATGTGTGCACAGTCGAATGAAATTGTGTTGAATTATATTTACAAGTCCTTGCATCATATTTACTATTTATTGCATCGTATTTATAGTTGTAACGGTTGTTGTTCAACATGAAACTATTGCATCATGATTAAATATGATACAATATTCATGATTTATTTAAAAACTATAAAAACTAATGTTGTCCATTGATGTTAGATCCCTTACTATGTATTTTATGATCGAGAAAATACTCAGAATCGGATTTGATAGTTCACTACAAGAAAAAAGACCTTTAGTGACGACTTTTTTTTAGTGACAACCCACATTTCGTCACTAAATGGATGATTTAGTTACCATAAAATATGTCGTCACTAATTTTGATCAATATTCCAAAAACAGTGACTAATACGAAAAGTGGTCACTAAATGGATGGTTAGAGACCAAAATATGGTAGTCACTACATATATTCATTGAGTTAGGTAAAATAAGTGAGTTGAAAAAGTTTAGTGACAAAAAACATGGTCACTACGTGAGATTTTAGAGACCAAAAAAAGAGTCGTCATTGAATTGGATAGTTAGAGACCAAATATTGTGGTCATTAATAGATGATTGTTAAGTTGAAAAACTATGTGTATTGAACTCATTGAGTCGAGAGTATGTTAATAGTATCATGAAAATATTTAATTATTAATATGTCTTTCATGTTTTAAAACTATGATATATTTAAAGTCTTTATTTTTACTGCTGATAAATTGATAATAGTTTTAAACATGAAAGACTTACAGAGTAAATATAATATAAGTATCATAAATTGACAAAGTCGTGGTCAGTAATTTGATTAGTAACCAATAAAGTTGTCACTAAGAAGTGTTTAACGTGTTTGTTAACTTGAAATTTAGACACCAAACAATAGTGGTCACTTTTTGAATATTAGATACCAAATAATGATGGTCACTATTTGAAATGTTAGACACTAAATAGTAGTGGTCACTACTGAAATATTAGATACAAAATAATAGTGGTCACTAATAATTTATATTTAAAATAAAAAAAACATATATAAAATATAATACATTAACATATTAATGATTTATGTATTGTCAATTTAACTTATTTCTATAGTTTTATAAATATAAAGTTGTTAAAATTGATATAATTTCATTTAATGTAATTTCGCCTTTACTTTCGAGTAAATAGTAAAAACAAAATGTTTAAATATCGGAGTAAAATTGATATAATTTCATTTAATGTATTAATATTAATAGTCAAGGGATCTATATTGACAATTATGATGAGTTAATACTGAGACCAAACTAACGCTCCAGATACTTCACCGCCGGAGATACTTTCAATTCGTCGGCGATTCATCGATTCCTAACTGTTAATTACTTCGATTTCTCCACGATTGAAAGCCTTTACTTGTAATTAAACCTAATTTTGAATGACGAACTCTAGGAAGGAAGAATTTAATCGTACGGACGATTTTAGGGCTAACGGATTTACAACCGAAGCTCAGGAGCTGTACGAACGTCGAAGATCTTCTATACATCAATTCGGTACATTTAATTTTGTTTTTTATTATTATTATTTCGTTAAGATTGGGATGTTTTAGTGTAATTTGTTGATTGAATTGATGGAGTTAGGGTTTATGTGTAATGATGAAGTATTATGTGGTTCATTGATGAAAAAAGTGTGTTTATGTTTGATTATTTGTTAATGTGATGAAATTATGTTGTAGAAGTGTAATTGTTGAGTGAGTAGATCAAGTTACTAGTGGAATAAATGTTGAATAAATAATCGTGAGTTGATAAATCGGTGATGTTAGAATGTTGAATAAGTAATGCTCAGTTCTGACGTGATTAGGTCTATGTAATTAATGTACATAATACACGAGTTGATAATACAAAGAAGTAATCAAGAACTGTTGCTTGGAAAAAAGACTTGGAAATGATGAAATTTGGTGATCATACTGAAATTGGAGAACGTGGCATTAACCTCAGTGGCGGCCAGAAGCAGAGGATTCAACTTGCCCGAGCTGTTTATCAAGATTGTGACATCTATCTACTTGATGACGTGTTTAGCTCTGTTGATGCTCACACCGGTTCAGAAATATTCAAGGTGGTCATTGTTGGATTAAAGTTCTATACATGCTTTTCCCGTTCAAGTTCTCAGGTCGTATGTCTTTGTTGCAGGAGTGTGTGAGGGGAGCCCTCAAGAACAAGACAATCTTGCTCATTACACATCAAGTTGATTTCCTCCATAATGTTGATCTGATCTTAGTAAGTAGCTTAAGTCGGTTTAAACTTTTGCAGATTACGGTTCTGGTCATTCTTTCTTTCTTAAACTTAACTTGAACTCTCTTTAGGTGATGCGAGATGGAAGGATTGTTCAATCAGGAAAGTATGACGAGCTACTTGAATCTGTTTTGGATTTTAAAGATTTAGCACCTGTTATTCATCATTTCTCAGAGATGCTCTCTGGTGTTATGACAATTCGGTGTTTTAGGAAACATGACAGCTTTGTTCAAGAAAACGTTGATCGTGTGAATGGAAACCTGAGAATGGATTTTCACAACAACGGATCCAACGAATGGTTAGGTTTCCGTTTGGAGTTCATTGGAAGCTTATTTCTGGGGAGATAGAATGGGCGAATCTTACAGTTGGTTTTGAACAGGTAAAAACTTGGAAAATTCTATCCCCACTCACCTGTAATCGAAGCACACCATTATTAATCATTTCTTCTTGATATTTGAGTATTTGGTTAGCTTATTCAAAATAGCTTGGGGTTAGAAAATGCTATCTTCGTAGAGCTTTAATGATAACAGACTTTTTATGTCTTATATAAGCTAAGAAATACGTTTATAAGATGTGTTTGGCCAAGCTTATTGTAATTTGGTAATGCTATTAACCAATAAGCACCCTTAATAAGCTAGTGAAGCACCCCCTAAGGCTTTCTTTATACTGTAGAATATTGTTTCCATATATTATGTCGACATATATACTGCTTAGTTACTTTCAATAGGGTTCCTTGTATATTTAATAAGGTGCAATAATTTTCGATTGTAGGAGAACAGATATGCAATAGTTGATGTCAGCAATGCACTAGTGGTATTTTCTATATCCATTGTTGTAAAGTCTTCATATATTTCAAATTAAGATATATGTGTGCGTATAATTTTGTTATGTTCAGCCTGCAGGTTTTATCCGTGAGGAGAGCAATGTCATTGTGAGACAGGTATATAAATATGTAGTTAAAGTTTTACTTCATTGCCCCTTTCAATAAACAAACAATGTTTTGAAGACTCCACGTATCTACCTATTTCATCAGAAAAACATTGATTTTGGGTTTACAGGGTTTATTTTCCAAACTCACCCCTTCCCCCTTTTCAACTGAAATCTTATGTTTCTTCCCCTTATTTTTTGTTAAATATGATAATCTGGACATTTCTCACACATTATTGCCATGCCAGTTGCTTCGAAATAGACGGCCTTTTGTTGCTACTATAATTGATGGTCTTGGTAACGAGCTGTTTAGGGTAAGACTGCTAGATTAATATATACATTTAACTACATTATCGACTTTACTAAAGATATTTGATATGTAGATTGCCGTGATGTTTATTATATTGCATTCAACTTCTTACATATAGGTCCGAAGGCCCATTTGGTGGATAACCAGCTCAATCTATGCAGAAGTAGGTGGAAAGGTACGTCAGTTTAGCATATATTTTAAGATGAATGGTTATTGAATAAATAACTTTGAGGTGGCAAGATCGATGTAACAGGTCAAAACAAACAATATCATTTTGAAACACGTCGTTAGAGCTGTTCTCCTTTAAGCTAATTTCTGTAGTTTGGCCTATTTGAGAAAAACCACAGCTCAAATCGATCTATTTATTAGTAGATGGGTCCACATTACCACATGTACTAAAACTTGTTGACTTATTTGACTACTTGTTTCTTAACTCTCGTATGGATTGTCGCTCAATAGCGTTATGTTTTGGGCTATATACCTTGGTTGCTTTGTTGAAAACCGGATGGTTTCTATTGAAAGGATTAAACACTTTATCAACATACCCTCAGAATCCGAATGGGTGAAAAAAGATAACCAACCTCCTTCAGATTGGCCTTCTCGCGGCAATGTAGAACTCCACGATTTGCAGGTAACGAGCAAATATGCAAATGTGTAATCCAAAATATTAGTGTATATCCCTTTTAAGTGAAATTTATTGTAAATTACTATGATAACGCTTCGAGTCTTCTTTTTGTGCTTAAGTAAACTGTTTTTAGTAGTGTTATTGTATTTGTTTGGATGAAAAATTTATCGTATGTAAATGAATTTAATATTTATATTTTATTGCTGCTAATAACCAAATATTAATTAATTGTATAAAAAATATTATTTTTTTTGTTCTATTAAACTAGTTAGTGACCACTCTTCTTTTGTCTCTAACATTAGACACCAACATATTTGGTCACAAATTAGAGTTAACGGAGCCGTTAACTTCGTTAATGGAGCTTAATAGTGACCACTTTCACTTGTTTAGAGACCAAATTAGTGACGACTTGTTTGTCGTCACATATATAGTGACCACTTTGTTTTCGTCTCTAATTAGAGACAAGTTATGTATTTGGTCACTAATAAAATTAGCCACGGACCTATAGTGACCAAAAGTGACGACTTTGATTTTCGTCACTAAACACCTTAGTGACGGAAATTTTCAACTGTTAGTGATCAAACGTGTTTTGTCACTAAAAGGCATTTTTCTTGTAGTGGTTGTTAATGTGTTATAAAAGGTGATAGGTGAAGAGTTGTGTATAATAAAAGTTAGCGGAAGTGTTTGTTTACACAAAAAGCTTTTAAGGCCAAGATCGTGAATAATGATAACACAAAGAAACAATCACACACACATACACACACACACGTAAATGACAAAGGATTAGAAAGCATTTTTTTATTTATTTATCTCGGAATGATCTTCTTAGCTTCTTGCTAAAATATAATTTGGACTCTAATAAGACCAAGGAAGCCGTGTAGAGATATCTCGATCATATTCCACCGCCACACGTTATCGCTAGAACATGGATTATATAATCGAATTACCTTTGAATAATCCTTCTTTGGTACTCCTATTCAACCCAATAGAATGTACAATGAACAACCCGAAAACTATAACTAAAAAATAGGAAACCCGGATACCGAAACCTAAGCCAAAACCCTAGGGTTGGTTTTGGTTATTGTAAGTGTTTACATATAAATATCTAAATAAAAATATTGGAATAAGCATTATATATACATAAACATCGGTTATGATGTACATTGTATCAGCATTTTGCACAATTCTTTCCAAAGATTGGAAGAAGTAGTTTATGTGTTATCTGGTGAAGTTTGTGTTTAATTTATGAAAGTATCTTCCAACACTCCGACAATAATTATTCAATATTACATGCAACATGTCAAAAGGAAGCTAAATAATGATCGAACCTATTTAGTGAGATCAACGTTTGGTAAAGTATCAAGTTAGAGTTGAGGTATGACAAATGAATCGCTAATGTGAAGCTTTAATTAGTCACAAGATTGAATCACTATAAAATGTGGCTTTATCATAATAAGACAAAAGTACCTACCACACAATGTAGCCGTAGTGGTAAGATAATCAAGATCAATCTCGGTGTACTATTACCCTAACCATTTACAATATAATCTCATATTCCAACAGTAACTATGGGTTTTAAAAGGGTCTTTGAAACATGTACCAAATATAGAAAGACAAGTCCTAGGATGAAACCTGAGTTGTTATGCATCAAAGTATTTATTTAGTTAATATAAGTTGGTGGAATAATTTGTAGGTCGCCAAGTTAGGATTTGATCTTTCAAATGCATGTTCCTTGGCCTAATCTTCCAATACTAAAAACAATATTTAAAATTATTGCTATAGTTTATATTTATATTATTAATTATTAATATTAATAATATTCAAACTAATATTTTTTTATATTCGACAAATATCAGGTTCATTCCATGATACGTAGGTTCTGCCTGCGGGCCACCCGTAAGAATTTATTGCATATTATAAAATTTGTTTTCCAATTTAATGAGAGGTTGGTGCCATGGTAGTTAATTAAATGCAACATAGTTAATGTATGTTTTATTTGAACAGTCTCGTGTTATGGATAAATCAAATTTATTAAAATAACTGACGTAAAACTGAATGGGGTGGTATGCTAAATATACCAACATATTTTGTTAGATAATTTTCTAATCATTATGTTTATCCCATATTATTTCCTAATCATTATGTTTTATTAAAAATCTGATAATAATTCTGTAATGATTATGTTTTTTTTCTTTTTTCTTTTTGTTTTAATAATTAAACATATAATATTATTATATTATTTATTTATAAATGTAATATTACACGAAAACAAAATACTAATACATAAAAAAATGACAAAAAGTAATATAAAATAGTACTAATACATAATGAGAAATTATAAAATTAATATAAAATAATAAATGAGATTAATTATTACATTTAATCACCTAAATCCATAAAAAGTTCTTTCACGATAGATGGACTTCTATTTCCAAAAAACATATTCAATTAAAAAGTAAAAAATGTATTACAAAAGAGAAAAAAAAAAACTGAATTTAAATTTGTGATGGTTAAAAAATATACTACAATGAATTTAAATTGAAGATTAAGTTAAAAAGTGTATTACAAAAAGGAAAAAAAAAACTTTTAATAATCTACATACCTTTAAAAGTTAAAGAGTATATAATTTATTATTGAAACAATAATTAGTTTTTTAAATAAAAAAGATATATATAATATAATTAAATTATTGAATGAAAATGAAAACAAAAAATAATTAATTAGAATTAAAAAGAAAAAATACATAATGATGGACCCACTTAACACGGATATTATAGCAAATGAAATAAATAAAAGTTTATATTTCAATAAAGTGGGCCAATTATACATATTTATTTTAGCAATAGTCAATACAAAAAAGTTATATTTTAAAAATGTTTAAAAATAAAAAAGATGTTGATTTATTTAGTAGTGCATTTTGACAATGAAGATAAAATATATTTGTCGACATTCTTTTGTGTTCCCCAACAATTCTTGTCTACTTCAAGATAAAATTCGGTAAATTTATAGATTTCCAAAATACGTGGAAGAAAAAATATCACAAGTCGTTCTTATAATATTTTTAGCACCTATCATACTTCTGGTTTGATTTTTTTTATTACGGGTTGTCTTTCGTCACTTGAAAAGACCAATATAACCTTATTTATTTAAATTCTGAGCTTTTAATCTCATTTTACATTTCTATTTTTCCTATTTTAGCTCAATAATGCATTTAATATTGATACTCAAACAATATAAAATATAGGGAGATTTACATCTACGTCCTTACAAAACTTTAATATTACGTCAATGTCCTTGTAAAAATCAAAATTAAGTTAATATCCTTCCAAAATACGAAAAATTCTCAAATATATCCAAAATAATAAATTAATAATATTTAAATAATTTTAATATTTAAATTATTCATCTAAATATTAATTAAACTTTTTACTCAAGTGTGTTAGGTTTAATCCAACATTAACCAATGTATCTCAATTTAATATACTCGCAATATAGATTTAAAAAAGATTGATTTCTATATTTTTGAGCATTAACCGGAATAAAAAGGTTGCAAAACTTCCTCGTCTTGATTGGTTAATGTTTTTTAATATATGTTTAAAACAATTTATTCATTGAATTCGATCTGTTCAGTTCATTCGGTTGATTTTTTATTGACATATTTGTTTAAATAAGTATTTGGATTAGTTTTATTGATTTATTCAATAATTTAAAATATTAAAATCATTTAATTAATATTTAGATGAATACTTTAAATATTAAAATCATTTAAATATTATTAATTTATCATTTTGGATATATATGAGAATTTTTCATATTTTACAAGGATATTAACGTAATTTTAATTTTTACAAGGACATTGACGTAATATTGAAGTTTTGTAAGGACGTAGATGTAAATCTCCCTAAAATATAAAATAAGTAGTACTATATACTAGTATACATACGCAAATCTGTATGATCCACCATGTCACCATCCCGCCCGCCGACACAATAACCGACCACCACCGGGGACCACAATCGCCCGTGACCAGCAACCGTCATCGTCATCGTCATCACTTCAGCGCACTTTTTTGGATCTCTTAGTATTTTGATCATAAAAATGGGTTTTGAATTTCGAATAAATTTCCGGATTTTATTCGGGATATTTCGAAAATGTTTCCCGATTTTGTTCTAACTTTGTTCGAAAATGGGTCTTGGCATTTAATTTTGTTTGTATTCATTTCAAATCTATGTGCATTTTGATAATGAAGATGGCTTTTGGATTTCGAAAAAAATGTACATGAGTATCCAGATTTTGTTTTGGAACTTTAGATTTAGGTTTGAAAATTTATCAAATTTGTGTGTTTTTATGTTTCCTTTGTTACTTCACACTTTGTTACCAATAATACCGAGATGGTTATTCGTGTTCCCAATTTGGACTACATGGAAGAAAAAAGATCCAAGAAAAACACACCAGACTTTTTCTATAATTTTGAAAAAAGAAATTAGAAGCAGAATAATAATTAAGGTTTTAGATAACATATAGATGATACAAGAAATTAAAAGTTAGAAAAAGAACTTAAATCTCAAAAATTAAATAGTTAAGGTTATATAGGTCTTTTAAGTGACGAAACAACAACCTATGATAACAAATCAAACACAAGTATGATAGGTGCTAAAAAAAATATATAAACATTATTTGTGAAAAACTGACAAACCATAAGAACGGTTTGTGATATTTTCTCTATATGGAAAAAATATCGCAGTTAGCTTGCTTTAATATGTCGTACTATCGGTGAAGATTTTGATCATGTACGATATTTGTAAACGCACAAGACATTCATTTTTTAGTGTCTCAAATTTTTGCTTCTTTAATTATAAATACTTTGATTTTAGATGTCTAAGTCCCTAGTAACAATTGAATTTGGTAGGGGAAAGCAAAAGTACAATGGTATCGGTAACGAACCCGTTCCGTACCGTTTGTATTCGGTACAGTATTCGGTACCAAACATTTTAAGAAAAACAAACCGGTACCAACTGGTATGGGACATGACGAGAAAATGGGTGAACAAATGTACCATGGTACCGGTACCGAACCGGAACCGTGCCGGTTTTTACGGTACAGTTTTCGGTACAAAGATTTCTTACAAAAACAAACCGGTACCAACCGGTTCGGTACTGGACTGGTACCACTCTCACCTCTAGAATTTGGTGATTTGAGTTTTTACTAACAAATAGTCATTAACTTTGAAATTTTATAATTCGTGGTAAACAGGAAGATACAATCTAAAAATATATTTAATGATGCTTCTATTTTAGAAATGAAATTGTTAATTTCTTTGTTTGAAAAGTTTAGAAACACGAGTTTTTGTTGGAAAATATGGTGAAAAAATGAGTTTTCACCAACGTTTGACACAAATAAATGTATGCTCGAATAATGTATGTACGATATATTAGTGAGTTACATTTTATTCATAAGGGCTTAGTATTAACCTAAGATGTGTCCAAAATAAATGTGAGGTGAATGAGAAATCGAAGTTTAATACATGAAGTTAAAAGAATTAATCTTCTAGTCGGTTAGGACTTCATATTTATGAAAAAGGATTTTGTAACAACTTTAATAATGACCGTTATAAACCAAGTTTAATGACCGTAATAGTTAGTTTAATGAGCGTCATAAAACTATGGTTACAAAGTATGGCTTAATGATTCATAAAGCTTTAATTACAATGTGTTTATTATATATATACACTCCATGCCAAATTTCATGGTGGTAGAGGGAGACGTCCTCCCAAATTGCCACACTTTCAACTTATTATCTTTCTATTTTTTCAGCTCCTGTTGGTGTTATTGATTCCTTAGAAAGAATTAGGAGGAATTTTGTTTGGGGAGATTTTGATGGCTCGAAAAAAATATGTTGGGTGGGATGGGACAGATTGATTAAAAGTAAAGATTCAGGAGGGTTGGGCTTAGGCTCGATACAATCTTTAAATTTGGCTCTTCTATTAAAGTGGTGGGGCAGATTGCTTACTGAACCTCATTCCCTCTGGGTTGGCATTATAAAAGCTTTGCATGGCATTGGTTCCATTGACTTGAATAATTTAATGGATAGGAACATGATGGGGGTTTGGAAAAATATTGTTAACATCAGGAAAGCTCTTGATAAGTGGTCCTTTGGTGTCAATGATGTCTTCACTGTTGGTGATCAATCGGTTGGGGTGGCACCTCACTTTCTTGTCGACGGTAAATTCAGTGTTGCTCTTATTCGCAAAAGACTGGAACGAGCTTCTCATTGGGTGTGTGATGGTCCCTTTCATTGGAATAAATGGGTCCCTTTTAAGGTCGGTTGCTTTGTTTGGCGTGCTCGTTTAGGGCGTATTCCTGCTGCCTCGGAGCTTATCAAAAGGAATGCGGCGATTGATTCGGAACAATGCAGTGCGTGTTTTTCTAACTCGGAGTCGGTGAATCACTTGTTGGTCAACTGTCCGTATGCGTCGTGGGTATGGTCCAAGATTACTGATTGGTGTGGCTTTGGTGTTAATACTTTCACTAGTGTTCGAGATTGGATCGATTTTGCGGCTAAAGCTGGGCATGGTCCGAAGGAGAAACGGAGAATTGTCTCTTTGGTGGTTTCTGCGACGCTTTGGGTTCTTTGGCGAACCCGAAATGATCGAGTTTTCAACTCCATCATTTTGGAACCGGGCTATGTGATAAATATCATTAAGTCTTTATCGTTTTTGTGGTTGAAACATAGAGGTGGTAAGAGTGGTGCAATTAGGGGTGTTTGGTTTCAATCCTCCTATCTTTGTTTGTAATTTCTGTTTTCCTCTTTGTACTCTCGGGCTCCCTGGCTAGCTCCTTGCTAGTTTTGGTGCGTCCCTTTTTATTGAATTATTTGCCGGTTCCAAAAAAAATTTGTGGCATATAGTGGTTGATGGCATTTATTCTGCAATTAAAAGGTTAGCAAAATTTAAGACACACAGTTAATTTTAGTCAATATATGAGTGCTTTAATTGCGTCTCATTAAGGATACCGAAATGAAAGGTTATAGTCGACACTTATTTGATGTATTTAATTTGCTTTTGCATTCGCACCTAAATTTCATATTCGGCAAAGGTTGCAATCAACTTTATTGTTTGTATTTTCATTGTACAGGATACATTTCTTTTCATGTGATACATATGAAAACGAGGATTCTTAAACAAGGTGTGAGATTTAATTTTTTTAGCTTCAGTGGTATTTTTTTGAAATTGATTTTCAAAAAAATAGAGGCAAAATCTATAATAACGGCTAATTTGGATCACTACAACAAATGAGAATAATCTAACAACGACTATTGTCTTGCAAAGCTTCATATGTTGTTGTAGTAGGTTTTTTAGTTTCGTCTCCAAAACCTTATATGGAAAACTTTAAGGCAATGGCGGAATTTTGTTTTGGCAACGACAAGTGGGTCCCACTTTGACAACCACAATGTCATCAAAACGCCTACAGTTTATTTTAAAAAATATAGTTTAAAACAATATATTTTCAAAATTCAAATTAAATACTCCAAAACCGGATATATAAGTTGTTTTCAATAAACAAATTAATCCAAAAACCCATGTATGACAAAGTTCAGATTGTTAATTACTAGTAAATGTCACCAACATAATGTTACGAGTTTAACAATGTTTGGATTAACTTTACAGAAAAATAAACATTTGGAATTTGTGAAAGGGCGATGTCCCGGTTCGTGGCTTGAAGTGATTGAAAATACATTAATATATATTCTATCACCGTTGGTGGAGATACGTCTTCCGTAAACATATTTGGTCCTCATAACGTAATGGTTGAACTCAAGGTAGATGTCATAGGTAGCTTCCAACCCTCGTCCTAGATTATGCCCAAGACGAGTCCCTAAAATTTCTTCCACTATTACCTCTATTCACGTATATCGCAACATATTTTGCTCAAAAGTTAGAAGATAAGAATTATTAGAAGTGTTAGGTTTTGATTACTAAACTATGACCCTTTTGGCTCTGATATGATCCAAAATAACATATGTAATATGTAATCTATCTCATTCTTCGCATTTTGAGGTAAAAAAAAATAAGAATTATGGATCTAAATATAACGTTTATCATCGTTTTGGAGATTAGCACATTGGAAATCGGGATTCAAGCAAAACAAGTAAAAACTAAAGAAAATGAATTGCAATGTCAAAGAAACAACGGATCTACAGCGAAACCTAAAATCAAACTCAATGAAACCCTAATTTCATTTATGAGCTACATGTTTATGTGGAAACTAATGCCAGATCGAATGGCCAAACAATCAAATAATAAGAATAATCATAAGAATTCAAATGAGAAGATTCTGAGAGGAAAGAAACCAAAGCTTTTAATCAATATCAAAGTCAATCTTAACCTAAAACAAATTGGGATGTTTAACCTAAATAGTTACCTTTAAAAGAAAGCTAACATAACCTAAATCAAACATAAATTCGTTCAAAAACCCTACAAAATAAAAGATGTTCAAAATAAACCTTAAACTTTAACAATGACATAATTTCCAAGGGTATTATTCTTCATCTTTATACGATTATTCTTCACACTTATCAAACTATTATTCCTTAAAACTACATCATCCACTCCATCTTGAGAAAGACTCGACCTTGAGTCTTGTTTCAACTTCAGTTTTTTCCTACCTTTTAGCATCCAAACTTGTACTCCTTGTATCAGCTTTTCACTCTTCAAAAATACACGACCTCGAGTCTTGATTGTCTTCGTACCCAATTTCATGACCTTGTCTACGAGATTCATATGCTCAACTAGATTACTTTTACTAATAGAAAAACTAACCAAACTATATATGTTGATCATATCATCTTGTTCCATCGTAATCAAGCCATACGAATGTTGTTAAATAATGTTTAGCAAAATAAGACTTGATAAACTTTTTATCATAACACGACCACCATATAAAAATAATTCATCTTTATATTTTTCTTCTTCAACGGTATTCGTATCATAAATAGGATCTGATTCTTCCTCAATAATATAATTATTTCCTTCGTTATTAGTATCATAAACCCGAAATGATTCTTCTTCTACCAATATGTCTTCTTCCACTTATATGTCCCAAATAAGGTTATCATCGTATCCTCCTTTCTCCTCCTTTTGATAAAGACTCGTCCTCAAGTCTTCGTTGTTCCAAAAAAAAAAAAGAACTCATAATTGTTGACGAATGGATACTCCTCTTACTCTTTCCATATGTCCCACACAATATATTTAGATTCGGATTCCTCCGTCTCTAAATGATAATATTGTTAAAGCTTACCGATAAACTTAGGATTCCAAACTCGCATCCCAAGACTACACAAGGAATCGACGCACCCAGAAAACAAAGAAACTTGCTTTATGAGACTACATAAAAGTTCCTTTTTGTGGCCTATACGGTAACATAAGAGTTCCATGTATTTCCAGATTCGGTATTCTCCTGCCGGTGTTCTTGCTTTTGGATTCGTTGTTGGAGACGTGCGATCTCTACGTCACATGGATCCAGACCGTTGCCTACTTTGGAGGTTCTATAATTACCCGGTGGTTTTCCTCATTTTCGTTGTTCAGCTATTCGTCTGATACAAAATAATGTGAGATTGAAGGCCAAACATTCAAATAGAAAGAATAAGTAGAAAAATTCCAATGAGGTAATTTTTATAGAAAAAAAATCTTTATTTTTAATCAATTTAAGGTCTACCTAAACCTTTAATAAATTAGATATTTAACCTAAATAATTACCTTGAAAATAAAGCTAACATAATCTTAATAAAACATAAATACCTCCTAAACCTTACAAAATAAAAAAGTTCAAATTAACCTTAAAATTTAATTTTGGCATATTTAATTTTCAAGTATATTATTCTTTATTTTTATGCTATTGTTTTTCACTCAATATTAGGCTATTATTTCTCAAAATTGAATCAAAAACCCAATTTATATTTATGAAAACCTTAGAGGACTTTGAAACACCTAAAAGACATGTAAAAACCCTAGTTTCATATATGTCTAAAGTTAATGTATAATACGTAACCAATGGAAAGAAAATATGTGATTTTATGCATTAGATTTGTTCCCTTTAAATATGGATGTTGCAAGTTATGCCAAGTGGTCTTGTTAGAATTTATGTTTGAAGTTATAATGACAACATTCAATTCTTCAAGTCTCTTAATCTTGCAAATAGTTACATGCTCATATCTTGCAAATAGTTACATGCTCATATCTTTCGGTTACCAAGCATAGCTCTTGGATTAGTTTATCACGTCATATTGTCAAAGAGAGTCTATAATAGACACGATTTCGTCTTCTATTATATTCGCATACAACCTTGTTATTGTTTATAAAATAGTGAATTAAATCTTTAAAAAGTATTTTTATTTGTATGTTTTGTTGGTATTTGAACACGTCAAATAAAATGTGTTTTTATAAATATATGAGACTACGGGGTTGCACACATTGACATTTAGACACGACTATACGTTTATATATTTATTCTATATTACTTAATATGTTAAGTGTAATATTTAATAAATAGGAGGATGTATTATGTAATTAAGGATGTTTCATAATTATAATACAACTTGTACACCAAGTTAACTACCTATATAATGAATGCTAAGGGTTCATTATTTGGGATCCTGAAAATCGTTTTCTCCTCCCCTTGATCAAAAAACGATCGGCTCATTCCCTAAGGGAACCGATCGACTAACACTACAAGAAAAAAGGCTTTTAGTAACGAAACGAGTTTGGTCACTAACAGTTGAAATTTTTTGTCACTAAGGTATTTAGTGACGAAAATCAAGGTCGTCACTTTTAGTCACTATAGGTCCGTGGCTAATTTTATTAGAGACAAAATTCATAACTACTCTCTAATTAGTGATGAAACCAAAGTGGTCACTATATTTGAGACGACAAAAGTGGTCACTAACTTTTGTCACTAAACAAGTGAAAGTCGTCACTATTAAGCTCATTTAACGGAGTTAACGGCTCCATTAAAGCTGATTAGTGACCAAGATATGTGCTGTCTAATGGCAGAGACCAAAAAAGAAGGTCACTCCTATTTATTTTTAGTGACTACCAAACTGTACCGAAGGTAGAGACCAAAATGGTCACTATGTACTACAATATTATAGAAAGAAAATGCCACTAATTTCTATTAGGTTATTACAATAAACAGAAACCTGATTCATAACAATAAAAATCTAGTTGTATTTAACAGAGCATAAAATATATTCTTTAATCCAAACCATAGTCACATAGTTCGCGGTACGCTTCGGTACGGGAACGTGATTCGCGAGGTCCCACCGTATCCGGTACGGAGGGGGTAGGTTCAATTCGGTACGCGTCCGGTACGATGTACCTTACGTTTTGGTACGGTGTACCCACTAATTCTAATAACAAAACCTTAAATAACATTTATATTAACAAAAAACAGTGCAGAATCGAACATAAAACAGTGCAATATGCAGAATTTGAACATAAAAACAGTGCAGAATCGAACATAAAACAGTGCAGTATGCATAATTTTTAAACATAACAGCAGTGAACATAAAACAGTGCAGTATGCAGAATTTTAAACATAACAGTGCATAAATATAACCAAAAAACAGTGCAGAAAATGAAACAGATACAGAATATAGTCTACTACTCTACTCTTGGCCTCTTTCCTTTCCCGTTGTCAACACCATCTTCATCCAAATTTTCCCACTGCATCTCTTCAAATCTTGTACTCAAACATTCCAAGTTTGTGTTTTCTGGATCAATGTCCCATTTCTTGTATGGTCCTGATTTGTAACTTTCAGAAAAATGCGATAGAAGGCGAATGTTTGAATGAATAAACACCAATTTGTCCGCCCTCTTACAGTTTAGCCGGTTTCTCTTCACATTGTGAATATACGAGTAAGTGCTCCAATTTCTTTCAGCTGAAGAGCTGCTAATTGGCTGTGATAAAACCTTTCTAGCAACCTCGGCAAGTTCGGGGGTTTCGGAACCATAAGTGGACCACCAATCAATTGTAGAAGATAATAGAAAATTCGAATTTGTAAGATCTGAAATGGGCGTACCTGTGGCCGAGGAGTCGCGTACAGAGATTGTGTTGAGGAATCGAGGAGTCGCGTGCTTAGATTTCCGATACGTCATATTTTTCCCGCCTCTATGAGAGTCGTTTACAGAAATTGGACTAACCAGTGGCCGATTCGCGTTTTTGATTGTGTGGAATCGACCTTGACTGGCGATTTGGTTCGACTTTGACCGGTGATTTGGATCGATTTTGACCGGCGACGCAATCGATTTGGACCAGCGTACCAAATCGCGTTCCAACAGGCGATTGGTACGTTTGGTTCCGAACGGAATTCGTGGCCTATTTAACGAATTCTGTGACTATGATCCAAACAAAAAGGCATAATGTCACAGTTATCTCTAAAAATACTAAGCCTATCAACATAACGAAATACCACACCGTAATCTAAAAGGAATAATGTCACCATGTCACAGTTATAGATTGTACTTTAAAAACCACATGAACATCCATGTCTCAAAGCTTTCGTTTTCGAATGCATTTTGGTCCTCTTAAAATTTGGTTTGTATTTCTTTTATTTCCTCTATCTCCAAAACTTTGATTTCTTCTTTTTCTAACTCTAATTCGGTTCTCAAATTTTGCATTTCCAAAATCTAGATTTGTCGAAACGAACCTTTTAAATGCCATCGAATACGAACCATCTTTTTCAAACAAATTTCTTGCTGCTAGTGAACAGGATCAAACAACCTCCTCATTCTGCAAAACCAAACACTTTATTAGACAACAAATGATGAACGGTTCACGGGTCGGGTCACTTGTCCAGTGGAAACTACATATTTAGTATATTGCATTTACAAAATGACAATTATTTGATAGTTAGGAGTGCCAAAAGTTACAAGTGTCTTCATGAAAAATTGCATGATGCATTTTGCAGACACGAGTGTGGGTAAATTAATCTAGAAAATATGGGCAAATGATAATCCAACCTATGTGTTACGTTAAATGTTATAACAAAACTAATACTTTTTTATGCAATACCTACTCCTACGAGTTCATGAAATTGTAACTAATTTAGCAATGGAGCAATAATAATCGTTCAAAGTCTTTAGGGTCTTATAAACTAGCAATAATGCTTAGAACGACACACTAATACTACTAATATAATATTTCTAGGCAATTATGATGGAGAATAAGTAAATGAGGGTGGGAGAAGATTCTAATCTTAAAGAGCAATGGCTACAATAGCATTCAAAACTTCCTTACGTGTAGGATGATCTTTAGCAACTTCGAATTTCCACAAGATTTTGTGCCCCATCCATCTCCGCAATCTTCATTTTTCTTTCATCTAAAATGTGCATTAACAATAATGATGCATCGTGGAACGTTCACACTGACAAAATTTTCAAATAAATACACATAACATAATACCATGCTCTTGAGCTAATCTTATTTTTAGTCTTTTCTTAATTTTATATCTAAGTCGAGTAACAAATAATAAATTTAAAATTATGTTTAATAAATAAAAGAACATGTTTAAATTTTCGGATTGACCAATTTACCTTACTCTGACTCATATGACCCAAGACCTGCTTCACCCCTTTTTGAAAACGATCAAGTAGTAATTTAGAGTTAGCAAAACAAATATTAAAAGGACATATAACTTTAACATATAACAACATCGAACGATAAAAAACTTCTGGATTTTACCTCTACCAATTCTTTAATTTTCTGTGTAGCTTCCTTCTTAGTCTTCATAAGTTCCTCCGACAAGAAATATGTTGTTAACATACCTCTTCAAATTTGAGAGCATTGTCAGTGTTGATTTAGGCCCTTAGGAAATACACAAACACACACTATTGAATTGGAACGATTTCTATGTATTACTTGGATGAAAAAGTTACAGTACATATGAAAACATAACCTGGCTATTTAAACTAATAAAAAGAAAGTAACCAACTTCCTGTACGTGGTAGACTACTTAGTATCATGCAAATCCACTTCTCCTAAAACTATGCTAACCAGTAACCATATTCTCCACTAAACCTTGGTCAACAATGACCAAATCAGATTTAACGTAAACATGTTTTACTCAACCGACTCTAGACTCATAAACAAAACCGATTAACCCAACAGTCAGTTAACCAAGAAAAATGTTGTCAGCATACCTCAACAACTTAAAGAGCATCTTAGTTTTAAGAAGGATTGTCTTTTGTTCTTCAATAGTTTGTTGAAGCTGATGAAAGAGACAAAAAAAATGTAAATTAGATTCAATAAATACACACTATGTCTATCACATACATATGACTATTTAATAAAGAGAAATTAAACATATAAATACCTTTGTTTTCAATCTGAAATCTAAGTCACCGCATTGCAGTAATAACTAAGTGTAATAACTTTCATCTAACGTATTCATCTATAAAATTTTATTTAAACTAATCACTAAAATTGCATAAAATATTTAAACTTATATTCACACGAAAACAACAACCACATTATTCAGTAAGTTACTCTATTTTTATTAAACACAAATATGCAAACATAATCAGCATAAAAGACGCGACTTTATTAAGGTAGTACAATTAATAAACTAACAAATATTATACCATGCATATCAAGATGATATCCATCTTCAACGAATTGTCTTAATTTCTCCACGCCCTTCCATCAAACTTGGTGAATTCACTTTTGAAATAAAGTTTTCACTATCGTCCCCAATATTACGTCCATCATAGTCCCCAGTACTACGTCCATCATAATCATCAACCTCAAAAAGTATTTTTCCCTTATTCAACCGCCCCTTTCTAGTTTCACTTAAGGCTCTAGATTCTCTCCGAGTAAGTGTTGCACCTAAAGAAAGTATCGAGCATAAAAACTGATAATCACCTAAAGTATTGGTTAGTAAAGTAGAAATCCTTTTATAAATCATGTTTTTTTTTTGTTTCGATCATGTGTATATTGCTTTTATATTTTAATATTTATTTTTTTCTCAAACAGTTAGTGTTTACTTCAACTTGTAATCGACTAATGACATGTTTTTATATTTTCAAAAAAAAAGATAACGAAAAATAGTGTGATTCAAAAGATAATAAACTAGAAAGTGTTATAATTAACATATGTATCACTAGACGGATTAGAAACTACTAAAAATCGTAACCGCAAAACCATTTTACGAAATTAACTTCATCCCGCCGCCGCATAGCGCGGGCTTTCTACTAGTAAGGTACAACTAATGCATACATTAATTGTTACTAACCTATTCCTATAAACCAATTTAAATTATATCATTTATTAATTTTTGAAATTAAAAGATAAAACACGAATAATTTTATTGAAAAAAAAATAGAAATCTAATATATATATATATATATATATATATATATATATATATATATATATATATATATATATATATATATATATGTATATATATATATATATATATATATATATATAATATATATATATATATATATATATATATATATATATATATTGAGAGGTTCTTATAAACCAAAATTTAAAATAAAATAAGTAAAAAAATATGAAAAAAATAATTTATTATATGTGTAATTTTGTATTATGTTTATTTATTCAATTATAATAAATTTTAAAAAAACAAGTTTTGATATGTATCAAAATATATGTCGTTTAGAGACTTTGCATCAAATTCTTTGTTTTTGTGCAGTAAATATTCAAATTTGATGCACAACGATAAAACTACGCATTTTATGATGTACAACAAAATTTCATTTTTTAAAGTTTGAGATATGGTTAAAATGAATGATACTCCAAAATATCTAACGTTATAAATTATTTTTTAATTATTTTTTACTTATTTTACCTTAAGGTTTGTTTTACAAGAACCAACCCCTATATATATATATATATATATATATATATATATATATATATATATATATATATATATATATATATATATATATATATATATATACATTGTGAATCATTAACAATATATGACAATATAGGTTGTGTCATCATATATTTGTTGTTTGGTTTATATGTATGTTTTTCACTTTCATTTTTAAATTTGTATACGTAAAGAACTCTATCGAAAATAATACAATTATAACCCATTAAAAAATTGTGGTATGTTGTTTATAAATTCAATAAGAGAGTTGATTTTTCCTAAGTTTTATATGTGAGTCATTTGGGTGTTTTAGATTATTATAGTCTATCAAATTTTAAAGTTTAAACTATATATTGGGTTATGTCATGTTGAAAGAAGTAGGTATTCAATATTTTTTTTATTCAATTTTCCTTTATTTAAGGACAAAGTATTAAAGGTCAAATTAAATAGTTTTACAATATGATTTTTTAGTCTTTTGTTACTCTATTATGGTTGTATGTATCAATACACAAAATGAGTCATTTTGTATGTCAACATTCATTTTTATTATTTTATAGTTCTTTAATACTCGTACAATATATAGAATGTTATAAGTCAAATTAAAGTCTTTTGTTAGTCTAGTATTCGTTTATTGTTAAATATAAACGAAAGTATAGCAAGTGTCTCTTTTTGTATGTCAACACTATTTTTTTTCTGACATTTATATTTTTTTATTTTCTTATAAAGAAAAAACCAAAAAAAAAAAAAAATTGAAAAAAAGAAATCGTTGTCTTTTTTTATAAAAAAGTTTAATAGATAAACATATTTAACATTTAAAGTAATAGTCTATGTTTTATCTTAAATATATAGTAAAGTTGAAGGTTTAAAATTATATTTAAAATAAAAATGTTAAAACAGAAATAGTTTAACGGTCCGTATTTTACCATGTAACTTTTAATACATATCATGTAGTATATATATTACTAGATTATTGTCCGCGATGACGCGGGAGAAAAAATAAAAATTGAATCGTAAATTTTATGTTTATGTAGATTTAAGCTATTATAAGAAAATAATTTTATACTGATGTTAATAGTTATAATAATATATACATTTCATGTAGGAGATTTTAGAATAATATAATGTAAATCACATTCCAAATTGAACGATTCTAGAAATATATTAGAATTATGTTTTTTTATTTTAGTGGAGATGAAATGAAAAGAGATAATGTAATTATGTATTGAAGAGGGTGTAAAATAAAATAATATTTGATGACATCATCAATCTGAATATAACGGCTGACATCAAAGAAGTAAACCGATCCAATAGACCTTATATCGCCATGTGGCATTTAAGGCCTCTCTTTATTATATATTAAAGATTAAAGATAGTTTACTAGTATGATACCCGCGCGATGCATCGACGATAATAAATACATAAATCGATGGTACATATTTTGTTACATATAATTTTACGGAACGATGAAGATTTTCGTTTATTAACATTAATTAGTTGGAAATTTTAAAGATTAACTCTATTTATTTGAAATTTGACACACTAAAAATTCATTGTTTTAGTCTATAGAAAAAAAAAATTTAATTATTTAAAATTTTAAGTATAATATGCTATATATATGTGTTATGGAGTTATATTTGTAATTATTTAATAAATGTTTAGTAAAAAGGGTAATTTAGTAATTCTATCATTCTTAAATTTGAACATTTTATACCAAAATCCTTTATAATCTATATAGATATAGATAGATACCAGCAAGACATAAATTTCGAAATTTAAAGAAATTTAAAGTAAAGTAATTGGTGTAGTTATTGCATGAAAGATGAAACCAATTTTTCTATAAATAAGAAGTCTCAAAAAGACTAAGAGAAGCATTTCTGCTATCATCTTTCTTTCATTAAGAAGTCATCAATGGCTTCCACTCCTGGGTTTCTAACTGACTGGCCATGGAAAGCACTCGGAAGTTTCAAGGTACAAGCCTCCGATCCATCGCACATGCACCTTCTTCTGTTTGCTTAAATCTTATCATTTTATCCATATTTTTTTTTTTTTTTAACACTGGAAATTAAATTTCTTTCACCAATTTAACTATAGATTCTTTAAATAATCCAATTCCTTTAATGGAGTAGGATATGGTAATAATATTATGTATTTGTCTTAATGCACTCACATAAGAATATAATAACAATCCAAATTTTTAAACCTTTTTCTCTTGAACAACAAAAGAAAATTAAGATTAGCATCCTAGCCGGTAGTTAGGAACAAAGGGAAACAAATTACAAGGAGATGGATAGAGAGTTACATGGATTGCTAAACCACTCTATCCGGTTTTTAAAAAATTTATATATTTACTAGAGATCCAAGTATAAGAGGAAAGTTTAACATCATTATATAAGATAGTGTAAGAGGAAAGTTTAACATCATTATATAAGATAGAGCTCTAAACTTTTAAACGTATTAATGTTTAATAACACTTCACCGCTAAATGAATGCATCGTGTTTTAAGCATACCAAGATTTATACTACGTTACTATTACTATACTATTTGGCACAATGGTTATGTACAAAATTTGCCTAAACGTTTTATATTGCCATTAAATATATATAAAAGATACTGGTATGAAAAAGAAATATTTACCAAATTAAACAATGTTGTTGAGTGTTATAACTTACATTTATGACATAGAAATGGAATGTTTGCCAAAAGTATCATGCAACTAATGATAACTTTTTTTATATAAATGAAATGTTTCCTATGAAAACAACATGATTGATGGAATTGAATTATAGATCGGGCTAAAGGTAGTTTTAAAAATTTAATTTAAACCAATAACAAAATAATCTACTATAGTACTATAAAAGAGGAGAAATGATTATGAGACCTAACTAATGTGACTAATAATCAACATAATGTATTAATGTTTGTATATTATGTATAGAATGTATAATATTTTTTCTCTACTCAAATACAATGCATAAGAAACAACTTTTTAAAGCATCAGGTTGATTTTTAGGCTTATAAGTTAGGTTTTTCTATTATCTCTCATAAAA
This sequence comes from Senecio squalidus, assembly GCA_910822075.1. Classification (NCBI taxonomy): domain Eukaryota; kingdom Viridiplantae; phylum Streptophyta; class Magnoliopsida; order Asterales; family Asteraceae; genus Senecio; species Senecio squalidus. Next base: position 47,878,954 of record CAJVGC010000060.1, on the reverse strand, counting down.
GAGAGAAAGAAAATATCACTACAAGAAAAATAGGCTTTCGTGACAAAAAGTTTTAGTGACAAAAATTTGTAATAATGAATATTTTTGGTCATTACAACTTTATTTAGTCAACATTTAAAAAACTTGTCACGAAATTTATTCACTACACAAAATTAGTTACCAGAAAATAACCTGATTTGGTCTCTAATAAAATTAATGACGGACCTATAGTGACGAAAAGTGACCCATTAAAAATTGGTCACTAACATCATTAATGACAAAATATATGGTTACGGATAATATTAGTAACAAAATTTGAGTCATCAATAGAGTTAATTTTCTGTGTAGTGTATGCACTATTAAAATGTCGATCATTATGTGGATCAACTCTTTTTTACGTTGATTATTATTAGCAGGATACTCGCGTGATGCAGCGATGTCAAAATACTTACATCTAATAAAATTATAATACAAATATTTAGTTTAAGTTGGGTATACATGATATTATTAATTTTAGTTCAATTAATATGTTATTTTGAAGGTTTAAAATAAGTATATATATAAAATTAATTACAACATTTAGATATTAAATGTAAATGATAGATGAGTTGTCAAACTATCAACTATTAATGAAAATCATTAAGGGTAATTTAGACATTTTCCTATTTAATTTTTCAACTTTTTAACTCAAATATTTTATAATGTACTAGTAAACAATACCCGCGCGATGCGGGGGCGATTATAAATTGTTTAAATTTTCAGTAAAATAATTTTATTCGGTGATACATATTTTGTTATAAAGAAATTTACAAATGATCAAGATTTTGGTTTATAAATATTCAATTAGTTAGAAATTTTAAAGACTAACGCTACTTATTTAAAATTTTACACACTAAAATTGATTGTTTTAAATTTATAAAAAAGGTAAAATGCAATTATTTCAAATTTTTAAGTATATATGGTAAGTGTATTATAGAGTTATATTTGTAATTACTTAATAATTAATTAGTTAAAAGGATAGTTTAAAATTCTACAATGCTTAAATTTCAATTTTTTGTCCAAATACTCCATAATGTATAGATATAAATATAAATATAGATATATATTAGATCTATCAAAAAACATAATAACATTATTTTCGTATATCTTTCTACTATTGCTCTTTTCAAGAACTTAACATAAATCGCATTAGTATGGTATGAATGGTCGTTATCAACACTTGGTAGTTACTGATCATAAATGTAATGTTACTAATCATAAATGACATGCTTGTCGTTTTCGTATGATAAACTTGATCTGAAATTTTGATTAAATTTATTTTAAGAAAACACCGAGAAATTAAATTAAATGAAAATTACACTAGCGTAGATGTTTAAAGATAATTAACGTTAACGTATTATTGGTTTCATTATGAAAATAAATGAAATTATTTTAATTATAACTATCTTCTTTAATTATAATAATATGAACGTATTATTGATTATAATTTTCTACTTATCACGTCTAATTTTTTTTTATGTGTAAATTGAAAATCAGCTAAGTGAAAAACATTAAATATTAAACAACAATAAACATGAGCAAGATATCTATGTTTAATTTGAAAATATTTTATGTACAAAAAAAGTTCTTATAGATAATGTTATATTTTAATTTAATGAGTTTCGTAATATAGATCGGGTCCTAGGAAAATGATTGTTTGAAGTATCTAAAAGTAACGTGTCCACATTCACATAATGGGTGTACAACGCAGTCCGGAATTATGAATTTTCTTCAAGTAATCATTTTTGAACGATATTAATAAAATTACATATATCTTTTACGTAGTGAAATTTGAACACCCAACCACAAGTTAAAACACCATATTAATAAAATTATTAGCGGGTTTAGGTTTGAGAATTAGCATATACTGGAAGAAGCTTCGATAACGATGTTCTTTTTTGTGTTTGCTAAATCGATTATCATGTTTACACTCTAAAAGTATCCATAGAACACATATGCTTAAGCTTCTAATACATATTCGTTTGTAGATCTAGCATGACTTACATGTTTATTAATTGGGACTAATTAAAGTTTCATAATTGTATGTTTGATGATGAAGTATGTGGTATTGGCTCCATTTGCGGTGAGGAGTACGTATGACTTCATAACTTCAGATGAAAAAGACCGAGATTATGGTCTCATGTTAGTTTTCCCCTTTCTTTTGTTTCGGATGCTCAACAATCAGTTTTGGATTTCACTTAATCGCTACAAAACGGCCAAAGGGAAAAACAAGATCGTCGACAAAAACATTGAGTTTGAACAAGTTGATCGTGAAAGAGACTGGTACTCTCTCTATATCTCGCTCTCACATATACAAATTCGATGATTAATAACTTCGCACGACTACTTACATAGATTTTACGTATCCCTAGGAGGTGGCTAGAAAAATATATATAAATAAAACTAGATTGTGATGAAATCGTCAAGAAAAAAAGTATTTGTCATGTTCAAAGTAATTAAACGTGACATACAAAACACTTGGCATATAAAAAAAATTACTATTTGATTATCTTGAGATTCTAAGTTCACTAGCTGTATCGTGCATCAATAGATGGAACATTTTGCAGGGATGATCAAATATTATTCAACGGGTTATTGTACTATGTGGGAATTTATTCATTAGCCGGAGCCAAACAGTTGCCGTTGTGGAGGTTAGATGGAGTTATCATTGTGATCGTGCTACACACTACTGTCGTGGAATTTTTGTATTATTGGCTTCATCGAGCTCTCCACCACCATTTCCTCTACAACCGCTACCATTCTCATCATCACTCTTCGATAGTCAGTGAACCCATCACATGTAAATCTCTACTTATCATCTCTCTACACATCAAAGTGCTTTTTCCTAATTTTAGTTTACTCTCAACATTTCAAAAACTACAAATATGTTGGTCGCCTATTTCACGGACCCCTTTGAACCCTAATACCAAACTAATTGCGGAATAAGTAGTTTGTAAGTAATATGGTGAAGAATAGCAGAAGTAACCAAATGGTTGATAATATTAAACTTACGTATTCAATACAAACACGAAATAGTATCTAAACACTCGATTACAATGACTTTAACACTCAAGAACTCACAGTTACTCGACCTAGACTTAGCTCACGTAACTATGAGTGATGTGACTGCTCTGACAACTTTCAACAACCGCATTTATGATCCCGAGGCTGCTATTTATAGCTGCCTCGAAAACACTAAACAGTTACGCGCGCGTAACTGTCTGTGAGACAGTTACGCGCGTAACTCCACAGTTACGCGAGCGTAACTTAGTTACTCTCCGTAACTTAGTTACATAGAGTAACTGTTTACGTAAATGCGTTTTGGGCTTTACAACTCGATCTAATTACATTCTAACTCGACAACACATTCAACTGAATACAACTACAGACAATAATGCTCCAACAAAATATTTCAACAAAATAGTACATCAAGTTTCACACGCTTTAGCTTTCTTATGAGTTGTAAAAAAAAAGTTATAATTAAAAAAGGTAGAGTAGAAGTATTAATTATTAACAATAGTTATTATTGTAATTAGTCTAGTCACGTTTGTAATTATTAGTGATTAGAGGTAGTCATATGTAACATTGTAATATTATATATTGGAATCTAATGAGAAGGAGAAAGGGCGGAGGATTGAAATCCTAAACGTTCTATCATGGTATCAGACGACTAGGTACCGGTCCCTCTTCCTCTTCGTTCTGTTTTTTTTTTCACCATCGCTGCTGCTTCCCTTCTATCGCTGCTGGTCTTTCTCCTTCTCTTAATCTACCTGTTTAATATATCTAATGGCTGACGACAAATCTCCTAAATCTTCTAAATCATCAACATCACAACACCTTCATCCCGCCACTACAATCACGAATATTCGTAACCATGTACCGCTAATCTTGGGCACGGAAGAAGGTAACTACAACAATTGGGTTGCATTATTCACAGTTCAATGTACGGTATGTCAAGTTCTGGATCATATCATCCCTCCTGAAGATGATTCATCGGCCCACGATTCAGAATGGGAAAGATTAGATGCCATTGTACTTCAGTGGATCTATAGCACTATCACCCCTTCTCTTCTCACAACCATATTGAACGTTAAGAATACTGCTGCAATGGCCTGGTCCGCCCTAGAAAAACTGTTCATTGATAGCAAACCGTCGCGGGCTCTTTATCTCCGTCAAAAGTTTTGCAACATTAAACTGGATAACTTTGCTGATGCTACTACATATTGCAGGGAATTGAAATACTTATCGGACCAGCTTTCTAATGTTGATTCTCCAGTTGATGATAAACAACTCGTAATGCAATTGATTGCCGGGCTCTCTTCTGAATATGATAGCCTGGCCACTGTTTTGCATCAAGGCTCCAAATTTCCTGATTTTGAAACCGCTCGTTCTCAACTTGTTATGGAAGAAGATCGGAAAAACCAACAGAAGGCGGGTGCTCTTCTTACTGTCCAGCCGAACACCACCTCAGCTACATCGTCCAAATCAGTTGAGGCTCACACTGTTCAATCGGACCAGTCATCACATCAGAGGTATTCTTCTCGCGGTCCAGAGTATTCTTCTCGGGGTTCAGAATTTGGTCGAGGACGAGGCCGTGGTGGTAGGTCTCGCACTAGGGGGCGTAGTCGAGGTAGGGGCGGACATCAACAGTTTTATTCAGAGGGCTATTACCCGCCTTCTCCGTGGCATACACACAGGTCACCATGGCAGTCACCAACATTCCCCTGGCCCAACCCACCGTGTCCGTACCCTACATATCCAACTAATCGACCACCACCTCGTGCTCCTGGTATTTTAGGGGCACCACCATCAGCCAATTATGCTGCATCAGATGCTTACGCTGCATCAGATGTTTACACACCAACCAATCTCGACCAAGCACTTCATTCAATGTCTCTTAATCAGGATCAGAATTGGTACATGGATACGGGTGCTACTTCTCACATGTCTCACACTCCAGGTATACTCTCATCTTATGTTAATAATTGCAGTTTGAGACCGATAGTTGTTGGCAATGGTTCTCAAATACAAACTTCAGGACTTGGTCACTCCACTTTACCACCACCCTTTCCACCATTAAAACTACCTAATATTCTTATTTCTCCATCATTAATTAAAAACCTGTTATCCGTTAGACGTTTAACCACAGATAATGATATTTCCATCGAATTTGATCGTTTCGGTTTTCTTGTGAAGGATTTCCAGACCAGGCTCCCAATATTTAGAAGCAACAGCTCCGGGGATTTATACCCGCTTTCATTGTCCAATACCAAAGTTGTCTCTTCTTCCGCATTTGCAGCTTTAACTCAAGACCTTTGGCATCATCGATTAGGGCACCCCGGGGCTTCTCTTTTGCGTCATTTGAATAATAAACAGTCTATTTCTGTTTCTAGTTTTAATAATAAAAGTCTTTGTCAGGCGTGTGTGTTTGGCAAACAAATTCGGTTACCATTTCAGAATTCTATTTCTATTACATCTTTACCGTTTGACATTGTACACAGTGATTTATGGACATCCCCGGTTCCGAGCTCTGCTGGTCACCGTTACTATATTGTGTTGCTTGATGATTTTACTAATTTCTTGTGGACGTTTCCTCTTATCAATAAATCATCAGTTTATCAAACTTTTATACATTTTCATGCATATATTAAAACACAGTTTGATAAACAAATAAAATCATTTCAGTGTGACAATGGAACTGAATATAATAACAATGCTTTCCACAATTTTTGCAAACTTAATGGAATGCAATTTCGTTTCTCGTGTCCCTATACTTCCTCACAAAACGGTAAAGCTGAACGAAAAATCCGGTCCATTAACAACATTATCCGTACACTTCTCACACATTCTTCGGTCCCTTCTGCGTTTTGGCATCATGCTTTGTCCATGGCCACATACTTATTAAATATTTTACCATCAAAAGTAAAAGATCATCACACACCTACAAATCTCCTATATAACAAATCACCCTCATATTCTCATTTACGAACGTTTGGCTGCCTTTGTTACCCGTTGTTACCATCGTCTTCTATTCACAAGCTTCAAAATCGTTCCACTCCGTGTGTCTTCATCGGTTATCCAACCGATCATCGTGGTTACAAATGTCTTGATCTCAGTTCTAAAAAGATAATCATATCCCGGCATGTTCTTTTTGATGAAACAACGTTTCCATATCGCTCCACTTCGCCTATTCCATCGTATGATTTCCTTCACAAGAACCTAGACTCGGATCCACATCCCTCTATTCGGCTGCATCAAACAACTCTTCCTTCCGTCCAGGCATCATCTCCACCTATCGCTCCCACCCCGCCACCTCCACCACCCGCTTACAGATACACCTATTCTCGCCGGCCCAGAAATCCACCACCCGCTGCTGGTACTCCAGCAGCAGCCGATCCACCCCCTACACCACATATACCACCGCAATCACCACCAACACAACGCATCCCTGACCCGATTCCCCCTGCCCGTTCAATGCAAACCCGGTCCATGACGGGAAACTCTAAACCTCGTGCGCCATTTTCCTTACATACCGCCACTATTGAGCCTACACCCAAAACTCTAACCGATGCTCTTAACAATCGTATTTGGAACCGTACCATGACTGACGAGTTCACTGCACTTATTGATAATAAGACTTGGAAGTTAGTACCTAGGGAACCTCACATGAATATTATTCGATGTATGTGGCTTTATAAACAGAAACTTAAGTCCGATGGCTCGTTGGAGAGATATAAAGCACGTTTAGTTGGTGACGGTCGATCTCAACAGGTTGGTATCGATTGTGATGAGACTTTTAGTCCGGTGGTAAAACCTGCGACCATTCGCACTGTTCTTTCTATTGCCTTATTTCATAAGTGGGATATTTCACAACTTGATGTGAAAAATGCATTTCTTCATGGCACTCTTAATGCGACCGTTTACATGCATCAGCCACCTGGTTTTAGGGATTCACGTTTTCCGCATCATGTGTGTAAATTGGAAAAATCGTTATATGGACTTAAGCAGGCACCTCGTGCGTGGTATCAACGATTCACTGATTATGTTCTTCGGTTGGGATTTCGTTTGAGTGCATGTGATAATTCATTATTTATTTATCATCGTGGTGATCAGGTTGCTTATATTCTTCTATATGTCGATGACATAATTATGGTGACTTCTTCGTCAGAACTAAAGTCCACATTTATGTCTCATCTTTCCGCTGAATTTGCCATGAAGGACTTAGGTCCTTTATCTTATTTTTTGGGTATTGCTGTCACACGCTCCTCTGAGGGTTTATTTTTGTCTCAAAATCGGTATGCGCAGGAAATCTTAGAACGGGCTAAAATGACTGATTGCAATCCCGTTCTAACTCCGGTTGACACGTCTGGAAAACTTGGAGCTGATTCTGGATCACCTGTTGAGGATCCTACGTTATATCGGAGTCTTGCTGGGGCTTTGCAATATTTAACTTTCACCAGACCCGATATTTCTTATGCTGTTCAGCAGATATGTATGCACATGCATGATCCTCGGGCAGGTCACTTTAAAGCTCTTAAGCGCATTCTTCGATATGTGAAGGGCACTCTTGATATGGGCATTCAAATGCGACCATCTGCTTTGCACTCTCTTGTTGCTTATACAGATGCAGACTGGGCTGGGTGTCCAGATACACGTCGTTCTACCTCTGGCTACTGTATTTTCTTTGGAGACAACCTCCTGTCATGGTCGTCTAAGCGACAATCAGTTGTTTCTCGCTCCAGTGCAGAGGCCGAATATCGTGGGATAGCTAATGTGGTCGCTGAATTATGTTGGATTCGCAATCTTTTACTCGAGCTACATTGTCCCATTAGGCGAGCTTCTTTAGTGTACACGGATAATATCAGTGCACTTTACTTGTCTAGTAATCCGGTTCAACATCAGAGGACCAAACATGTTGAGATTGATTTGCATTTTGTTCGTGAAAAGGTTCAGCGCGGTCAAGTCCGGATTCTTCATGTTCCCTCGAGACATAATTTTTCAGATATCTTCACCAAAGGGCTTTCAAGAGTATTATTTGAAGATTTTCGCACCAGTCTAAGTCTCCGTAAAGCTCCACCTTAGACTGAGGGGGTGTATTAACAATAGTTATTATTGTAATTAGTCTAGTCACGTTTGTAATTATTAGTGATTAGAGGTAGTCATATGTAACATTGTAATATTATATATTGGAATCTAATGAGAAGGAGAAAGGGCGGAGGATTGAAATCCTAAACGTTCTATCATTAATGATGATAGAGTACAACCGCTAATTCAAATTGAGTTGATTTGTGCAGCTGTGATTCATCCATTTGGTGAGCATATAGCCTACTTCGTACTGTTCACAATCCCATTATTGACGATAATTTTAACCAAAACCGGGTCTATTGTTGCATTTCCGGGCTACGTGACCTATATTGATTTGATGAACAACATGGGTCACTGCAATTTTGAGTTTATCCCGAAAATAATCTTCTCAATCTTCCCTCCCCTCAAGTACCTCATGTACACTCCCTCGTAAGTGTTCTATTTGAGTTACTTTATTTGTTATATTTGAAATCATTTAATTTCTTTGATTTTATTATTATTTGGTTGAGGTTGTTTGGTGTTAGAGACTTAGAGTAATGTCAGTGGGCCATATTTGGTGGGTTTTGTTCAAATAGACAGAACACAATATGTACCAAATCTACATATGCCTTTGATTTTTTCCATTTCCATTCATAGAACTATGATTTTTTTTAAGGCTCACACACTTATTATTTATGTTGTCTTTAACTATACCTGAACTTTTAGTGACATATATTTCAAAACATAAACAAATAGTCATTAAATGAGTCGGTGTTATTGGTGTTAGGGTTTAGTGACACTTATTTTACCAAAACATAAACAAATAGTCATTAAATGAGTCGGTGTTATTGGTGTTAGGGTAACGTTAGTGATGCAATTATTAAATCTTTTGCACTTTGATAATACATGAAACGAAATATATTAAATATTCATGAAACAAAAATATTAAATGATTATACTAATTTATCCTCCACAATTTTTTAAGTAATGTAAGATAACACATATAAATTTACGTTTTAGTGATACTGTTTAATAAATGTCACACAATCTTATTTAAATTCCATTTGGTCTTCATAGGTATCATTCTTTGCACCATACTCAATTCAGAACCAATTATTCTTTGTTCATGCCATTTTACGACTATGTTTATGGCACCCTCGACAAATCTACAGATACCCTGTACGATAACTCACTCAAGCGAAAAGACGAATCACCAAATGTGGTACACATAACACATCTAACAACACCAGAATCCATTTATCACTTAAGGCTTGGGTTTGCGTCTTTGGCTTCAAAACCATACACCTCTCCTAAATGGTATGTGTGGATGCTATGGCCCGTCACAATATCATCCATGATAATTACTTGGATTTATGGAAAAACATTCGTGGTCGAAAGAAACATTTTCAAAAATCTGAAAATACAAACGTGGGCTATACCAAAATACAAGATACAAGTACGTAGACGTATTTTCGTGACTAATATTTTCTTTAACTTTTGTTTATTTATTTTACAAGTTAAATGTATATTTTCTTGTTTTTTTTTTTTTTTTTTTTTTTTTGTAGTATATCATGGAATGGCAAAGAGAAGCCATCAATGGCTTGATTGAGGAAGCAATACTTGAAGCAGAAGGAAAGGGGGCCAAGGTTTTGACTCTAGGGTTACTTAATCAGGTTCGGTTTAATATTTTCAGACATTGAACTTTCTAGATCAGTTAAAACTTATCACATATCTTCTTAGGTTTATATCTCTCAATCTTAGTTTCATGAATTGAAATGTATATATGAATGTTATCACAGATTTAGCATCAACGTTTTTGTTGCATAAATGTATGTTTTTAAAAATATTTGATAGCTAACTTTATTTTGTAAAATGATTGTTTAAAAATATTCAATTATCTTCATTCAATAAAAAAAACACATCACAATGTCCTCGTGTATGAACAAAAAAGCTTTTTGGGTATACTACACTAAAGTATAATATTATTTTACGTAAAATAACTTGATCAAATGTTGTGATACCCGAGTTTCTTTGTAGTTTGTAGGCCTACAATGGCATACACGCTTCTAATAATCTTAATCACTTTTATAACATGTATCAGATTGGCGTAAAAGTTGTTAATTACTTGCAATAAACATCCAAAAGATGGCTTAGTTATAATACTTAATTGTTGGATTAATACATTGTGAATGAAAAATTAAGACGAAATCGTGGATGTTGTATGTAGGGCGAGGAGCTAAATAGAAGTGGGGAACTATTTATAAGAAGAAATCCAAAATTAAAAGTGAAACTGGTGGATGGGAGTAGCTTAGCAGTTGCTGTGGTTCTTAACAGCATTCCTAAAGACACAACTCAGGTTGTTTTTAGGGGCAACTTCAGCAAGGTTGCCAACTCCCTTGCTCTAGCTCTATGCCACAAGGGAATTCACGTAATTAATTCTCATTAATTTGCTTGTAGTAAAAAGCTGAATTTTGTATGTATAAGTTTGTCCCCACGATGGTTGGTTATTGGTTAGTGGTTAGGAACATAAACGCAAAAACATAAGTAAATTGCTTAAACTCTATCACATGTCCTTTGATTGTTATGTTACCTAATTTACCTCGTGCATGTTGGTCATAAGACCGGTTTAAGGCTGGCAGCATGGGCCGTGGGATACCGTTTCAACCCATTTTTATTGCTTGGGTTTTATACATTCATAGTTTCTTTTTTAGATATGAACTGTATTTGGAACTAGTTATAAATCAAGTTTTTCAAAGATGGTCTCAACCTTGATGGATATAGGTAGCAGTATCTCGACAAGGTGATTATCAAAAGCTTAAGTCAGTGTTGGAATCAACTGAAGATCAAGACAAGTTGATTATTTCAAAAACATACTCACAGAAGGTAAATAGTTATTGATTTTGTAAAGGTGTGGTTGGTTGGAGATGGATTGAGCAAAGAAGAAGAGTTGAAGGCATCAAAGGGAACACTAATCATTCCTTACTCTCATTTCCCTCCAAACAAAGTGCGCAAAGATTGCTTTTACTATTCTACCCCTGCTATGTTGACTCCCAAACATCTTGAGAATGTCGACTCTTGTGAGGTTAGTAGCTAAAGTTAATACAGTGTTTATTAACTTTACCATCGACTTCTTTTACGGTTATCGAAAAAGATATATCGTAAACTGGCCATAAGTAAAGATAAAACAACTAAAACTAGTTATTAGAATGTTTATTTGTCATTTGATTTTTGAATGTTTTATGGTATAGAATTGGTTGCCAAGAAGGGTGATGAGTGCATGGAGAATAGCTGGAATATTGCATGGCTTAGAAGGGTGGAATGTGAATGAATGTGGGAATGATATGTTCAACATTGATAAAATTTGGCAAGCAAGCCTTCAACATGGTTTTACTCCTCTCACCAAATCATTTAATTAAAATTTATATACTTTTAATTAAGAGTATTTTGGTTTCGATTTGGAGTTAATATCTTGGTTGAACATATATGTGTTACACACAATTCTTATATTTCCCGTATTTGGAGATCGAGACGGGTAAATGCTTTATGTTTGTAATTGTGGTTGTGTAAAACATTCAATGTTGACATTGTTGTAATGTTTACATTGTATGTGTTATGCACTTTGTGTTTTGAATATATAAATCAATAATACATCTACAAAATACTATTTAAAGTCTCGTTTAATGTAGATTTCACAATATGTAGATATTTATCAAAAACATCAAAAGTAATTTTGTATGCCAAAAATAAACATGGGGAATAAACATGTTTGTAAAGCTTTGTTTACTCGAAAAATCAAATATGGTCTTAAAATAGATAAATGATCATGATTTGGCACTTGAAAATAGTTGGAAATACCGTCTATAACTGAGAGAAATAGTGATTTTCTTATCCGGTATTTTCGTCTGAATTGCCCTCACGGGTAAACATATTCACGACAAAAGTAGTGGCCCATGAAATTTTGAGCTCTTGAACTTTCAGCTTGTTTTTCGTCCTTCAAAATGTCATAATAAGCTTCGCCGACTAACATCACCATTTCAAGCATTGTTGCATCGCAGGATGATTTGGAGGAACCATATAAATTTATTTCGAATGACATTTTGGACCGAGGTCTATGAAATTTTGAGCTCTTGAACTTTCAGCTTCTTCTTCGTCCTTCAAAATGCTATGTTGACTGTTAGAGCAAGGATTGACAGGCTCGGTAACTTGGGTGTTTGGGATTCAACCCCTTGACCTCCTGCTTAGCAGTGCGAACCTATCAAGCTCTTGGCGAGCCTAAGGTGGTCAAGTGGCTGGTTGGAGAAAGATGATCGGAATATGTTTACTGCGGAAAGTGTATAGGTATTCCGGTCAAGAGATACTGTGTGCAAGTATGAGAGTAGAGAAGATGGCCTCCAAAACCTGAAGTGTGGAGTATTTATACCCAACACTACCAGATATCAACAACGTATGACCATGATGACCATTTATGACTCATCAATAGGATTCCAACGGGTATTAAAGATACAGATAACGTCCGTATCATTATATAACCTTATTAATGCTTTGACGGTTACACTCAAGGATTAGGCTTGAGTGTCTGACTGGTAGGATGTCAGGAGTATGATACTATGAGATGAATCCCAAGGCATTAGTGTTGGTTTGGAGGAATACGGTACTTATTAGATACAAGGTATAAGTATTGGCTCTGGAGTGTCAGGCCAAAAGCATGAGTGACAACCTAGGCGTAAGTGCTACCAAGGTGCCGGACATCGGACCACGAGTGTCGGACGTCGGGATACGAGTGCCGGACACCGGGCCACGGGTGCCGGACGTCGGGCCACAGGCGCCGGACGCTGGGGCCAAGCTACCGGACACGGGGCCAAATTCCCGGACACGGAGTCGGATTCCCGGACGTGGGGCTAAGTGTCGGGTGTCGGGTCCTAAATGCCGGACACGGGGCCAAGGCTAGGGTGCCGGGCCAAGGCTCGGGTGCCGGGGCTAAACTCCCGGACACGGGGCCAAGGCTAGGGTGTCGGGGCCAAATTCCCGGACACGGGGCCATTTTACCCGGACACGGGGCCTGGTGCCGGGGCCATTTTACCCGGACACGGGGCCGGGTGCTGGGGCCATTTTACCTGGTCGCGGGGCTTCTGGGTGTCGGGCTCACGTTCCGGGTTCTGGTCCTTTTGTCAGATTGAGATTCAGTGGGCCGAACCCAAATGTTAGGTTTGATAGGCTATAAGTATAAGCCATCACCTACTAACACTATCATGCCCCCCAGTTAGGTTTTAAAAATTAGGTTTTGAAGCCTAACTCTTCTGCTTTAGGCGATCGGTAAGTTTTTTTGTTTTTTTGTTTTTTTTGCGACGTCCGGTTCCTGTCCGGTGGCTAGGCAAGTAGCCGGCATACAGCCGGCCTTTTTTGCCGACGACGTGGTGTCGTTAGCCGGCATATAGCCGGCCTTTTGTGTCGGCGACTTGGATTTCACAACCGGCATACAGCCGGCCTTTTGTGCCGGCGAATTTTTTTTTTTGTAACTGAGGCCCTTTCTTCTTTTTGTTTTTGGGAACAGGTGAGTTTACTCGTTCCAATCAGAAGCTTCTTCTTTTGCGGGTAAGTTATTGTTGTTTTCTCCATCCTTGCAGCTTGAGTCTTATATTTATCTTATCAGTATTCTTGAATTGTAGCAGTTTGTTATAATAGTTTCAAAAGCTGAAATGGTTTCCCGAAAAGAGAAAAAGAATGATAAACTCCTTTTAGAGAAAGAGGTTAGGAGATGCAGTAGTGGCATCAATGATGTTAAGCTAGCGGATTTAATAACTAGGTTTCCATGCCTTAGTTCCTTCAATCCTGTAGCACCTACCATAGACCAACGTGCCACTGAGCCTCCTTCAGGAAAAATTACTTTATACACCAGCCTTCTTACCCATTCAAACCTTAGACTTCCATGTAGCTCCTTTTATATAAAAGTGCTGACTCATTACAAAATTGGATTTGCCCAAATGCATCATGTAGGTGCTGCTAAGGTTATAATGTTTGAGATGTTGTTGGCTGGGATGAAAATTGCTTGTTCTGTAGATTTGTTTAGGCATTTTTATAAACTGTGTAAATCTAGAGACTGGTTTAGCCTAGAACAGAGAGAGAGAAGCAAAGAATGGAAGCTAGTTGAGGATCCTCCTGATAGCCTTAAGAACTGGCGGTTTGACTTTATTTTTGTGGATAGATCGTTTATTAAGCTTTGGTCAAGTGCCCTTTTTAGCTGGCCATCTAAGATACCTAACGGAGTAAATGAACTCCCCGAGCTTTCCGTTCCTAAGGCAGAGGCATATACACGCCTCCGCCGTATGTCTGTGAAGTATAGGATATGTCCCGAAGGGGTGTTGGCGATGGCTGGAATTATTAAGGATGTTGAAGAGGAGACGGTTCCCGTCATTGTGTCGAAGACATCAAAGAAACGTGGGTCTCTTTAAAATCCTTTTTTGACTTTATTATTTAGTGAAGTTGATTGTCATTTATATCTTTTCTTTGTTGCAGTTATGGGGTTGCTAGATTTCTTAGTGGGGGATGAAGAATGTGAAGTAGAGGATCATCCGCCTGCCGTAGCTTGCCAGATGTACAAAGCAGCTGGTGTTGATTTCCCTGGTCGTTCTCCTACAGGAAGAGAGGGGCAGGGCCTGGAGGTTAGGCTTCCGCTTCCAGAGAATACTGAGGATGAAGATCTCGTAGGATCCCCTGCTGGTATTATTTCAAACCTTTTGGTCTATTCATTTAAATAATAGCTATATATAACTGATGTTTTTCGTTTATGTAGGTGATGATTTTAATCCAAATGGTTACATGCTTGAAGAGCAGGATTCTTCTCGTCAGAGACAAGGTACCTATGAGTTATGATTATTTTCCTTTGTTTGTAGTAACTAACTTGTCTTTCTTTTATGCAGTTGAGTTGGAGGATATTGGATCTGACGATGGTCATGAGCCATGCTTTGATGGTGCATCTGTGTTAGGAAAGAGGCCATCAATAGATGTTGAGGATTATGACCTTCCTACACCCACATCTCAAAAAGTGTTGTTCCCTGCTTCTCCACTTCTCTGAACAACTCTTGTAAGGCGTTATGGGGGCCTTCAGATGGCGCCCCATGGATCTACTAGTATGGGTTTTGTTGGCACGCCATCTGGTCAACGTTTTGTGCCTGCCTGGTCATTTTGTGTGGGTGACAATGGGCAAACTGTTGGATCTGTTAGGGATTTCATGGACAATGTTGTCCCACCTCAACTTGTTATGCAGTCAAAGTTGCAAGGAACTTCTGAATTGTTGGATGATGCTGATATGAGCCTTTTTCATGGCTTTATGGGACATATACTTGCTAGGCAGCGTATATGTGAAGATCATGAAAAATTGAAAGTTGATTACTCGGATCTGAAGAAAGAGGTGGAAAGTTTGGCTGTGGTTAGGAAAGATCTTGAGGCCGAACGCGAGATTGTTTCCGGCCGGGACAAGGAGATTAGTGATCTTTCTGCCAAGATTTCCAACTTAGAGGAAGAGATGGATGGATTGGTAGGGAGGGGGCAGGAGTATGAAAACATCCTGGCTGCAAAGGATAAGGAGTTGGCGACAGTGACCAAGTCTTTAGAAGTTGAGAGACAGGTAGTTGAGTCTCGGCGCCAGCAACTTGATGCTGCCTTTCAGGGTAGAAAAGACCTTCTTGCTGCTTTTCCTGAGTTGTTCAAGCTATTACTTGATCATCCTGATGTGATGAATTTGATGTTGGAAGTTAATCGGGCTACTCATGCATTTGGTAAACACATTATAGGGACCAAGTTGCGATCCGTTGCCGGTGATGTAGTGCTACCCTTTCTTGATCCTTTGGCGCAAAGTCAGATGTGAGCTGCTAATGCTTTGTTTGAAAAGAAAAATTTTCTTATCCTGGAGTGCATTGTCCAAGACTTGGACATTTCTATTGATGATTTTCTTGCTATTGTTACTGTAACATCCCGGTTCACGGAAATTAGAATATTTCGTAAGTATTTATTTGTTTATAAAATAAATGTTTTATATTTATGTTATTTTAGAAGTTTTATATATAAAGGACTAGAATGGTAAGAAAAGTAGTTAGTTATGGTTAGAAAGGACTTATATGGTTAACAATATTAGTAATTTTGTAAATTAGCAAAACTTGAAAAGTTAAGGGACTGAAAGTGTAAATTCGAGATTTTGAATATGACTAGGATTGTGAGGTGTCAAGTGCAGAAAATATAAGGTGTTTTGTGTGTGTTCTTGAGAGTAATCAAGAAAATTCTAAAATTTTAGCAATTGAAGTTGTTGTGGTGAAATTGTATCAAAATTAAGAGTAAGAAGACCTAGCTTAAAGAGTATTTGGAGAAAAGAAGGTAAGTTTATATACTTGATATTAATTGATGAAATTTGAGTTATGTTAGTGTGTTATAATCTTATTTAGATGTTTAATTAGAAGTAGAAATACTTAATTGATAAAATTAGGTTTTTTATAATTTGGGGATAATCTTGAGAATTGTTAATTTGAGCATTTGTGTATGTTAATTTAATGTTAGAATTGTATGTTTTAGTTCTATGAAGGAGATAGAATATGGTGTTATGATTTCTCCATTTGGTGTTGCCAAACGGGTCAAATGACCCAAGGAGTGGCAAATGGGTAGAAATTGGTTAAAGAGAAAGAAATGACCATTTTTATGTATTGTTGATGTGTGTATAAAATGGATAGTAATTTGAAATGCTTCCATGTATATGTAAAAGTTAACGGGTCAAAGACCTCAAAAGTGGCATGATGGGTAGAAAATGATTTAATCAAGTAATGTTAAGTTTTTAAAAGAGAATGTATGATAAAGTTGTTAGTATGTTGTTATGAGTATTGAAGTTTTAGTATTTTTGACCTTGTAACTCAGATTTGAAAGATAAAGGCAAGGGGAAAGCAACGTAAAGATAGTGAAAGTAATTCGACATCAAGGTGAGTATACGAGACTCATTTTCATATAGTTATGTGGTTAGAGTTTTTGTATTAATGTATTGAAGATTTATAAGTAAGTTATTTCAAGTTATAATTAGAGTTGTTAGCGGAAATAAGGTCAAAAAGTGGCGTAAACTAACATGTCAGTGCAGGAAATAATTGAAAACGGAAATCACCCCTGCTACTGGGCTAGTTGCGCCGCAAGAGACCTGTCTTGCGCCGCAACTCAACCTCAGTAGCCAAGGGTGATTTCTGAAGTGTTGTGTTGCGGAGCAATTGTTTTAGTTGCGGAGCAACTAGTGTCTAGATCAGTTTTTAGTGCATTTTAAGGTAATTTAAGTATGAGAATGATATCCTAACATATTATTATGTTAGAGAAGAATAGAGAAGACATTTATATGTCTATGAGAAGTAGAGTTCGACTTTCATTAGTCGGGAAAGGGTAGAGTAATTCCATACCGCGAAGGTATGTAGTAAGACTTTGAATAGTCTTGGAGATGTATCACTATGTTATTAAGTATACTCACTAGCTTAATGCTAATGTATATTGTTGATTGTTATGTTTATAGGTAAAAAGGTCTTTTGAATCGCAAGGCAAGCATATGAAGCATGGATGGGGACCCTATTAAGAATTAAACTCTTTTGTAATGAGCTTCCGCTCTAAACGTCTAAGATGTTATTTTGGTTAAAGTAAAACATTACCTTTTGTTGTATAAAGTTATATTAAGTTGAAGTAAATCGTAACATTGTAGAAGTCTTTTATAAAAAATAAAAAATAAAAAAAATAAAAAATTGTGTGTTTTAAGAAGTCATAGGCTCTATTTGTGGCTTCCTTGAAGGTGGCGGGAGTCCTTTTTGCAAGTTTTTCCTGCAACTGGCCAGGCAAGAGGGAAAAGGTGAAACCTGAAATTTGTTGGCTTTCTGGAAAACCTGGGATCTTTTGGCATTCCTGCGTGTACCGCAGGATGAAGTCTCGCAAAGCTTCCCCTTCCTTCTTCCGGATTAGGTGGGCCTCCAGATGTGTCCTGCGTTGTTTCTTTTTTTGAAAGAATTGATACACAAACTTTGCCTTTAGATCAACAAAGTCCCTAATGCTCCTTTCTAGAAGGCCAGCAAACCAATCTCTTGCAAACCCTTGTAATGTTCCTGGAAACATTTTACAGGCTACCGGGTCTACCCATTTTTCTGTCATGATGGCCTGCTCAAACAAGGCCATATGGTCGTCTGGGTCTCTTGTGCCGTCATAAGTGCCTACAATGGAGGGGACCTTCTGCTTGTCTGGCATCGGATATTTTGACACCCAGTCACAAAATTTCGAACTTACTATTGATACATGCATAATAGCTTCTCTTGGCATTTCTCCTTCTGCTAGTTGCTGCAACAGTCGTAATAACTCTTGATTGGGATTTTGAGGTGGCGCCGGTGTCGGCGCGTTTGGCCTCAGGCGATCCGCCAACTGTGTTAACAGGACATCTGTTTCGGATTGTTGGGGGATTACCTGTGGTGGTGCTGGCTGCAGGGATGCCAATAGTTGAGCAAGGAGGTGATTGGATGAGGTTGGTGCCGGGACTGATGTTGCTCCTTGGATATTCTGAAATGTCCTTCTCTGCGTTCCCATGCTTGGGTCCTCTCCCGTTCCTTGAGTGCCGGGTTGGGATCCCGCCGAGGCAGGCTGCCTAGGGGCTTCAAAGCCATGAAGTTCTGGGACAGCCTGCCTAGAGGCTTCAGCGGCTTCTTCGTGCAGTGTTGAGGTACGGGACATGGGGATCTGAAAACTTGACACGTTTGGCGTTGGTATGGCAGATGCACTAGCTCCGGACACCCTTGTAGAATACAAAGGTCCAGTGGTTGTTGATTGATACAGACGGGCAGGACCTGAATCCCCAAGTGTCCAATCCTCCAAGGCGGAAAATTCGTGCCTGCCTGTCCTCCCCATAGGACCTCTCTCAAACACCATATCTGTCTCCATGTCTGGTATGAATTGTCTGGATGGAATAGGCAAGGAAACAAATGCACGAGGTGACGAAACAATCGTCGGAATCAGGGTGGTACTCCCTTCAGCTTGGGATGTGGTCACAACAGTCACTGGGGAAGGGGTTACAGTAGTCATTGGCGGTGGGGCTATAGCAGTCACTGGGGGTGGTGTTGTACTAGTTACTTCTGGGACCGAGGAAATTATTGGTGAAGAGTTCATGTCTTCCATGATGAAAAAAGAAACGAATTGAAAAAAAAAAACTTGTGAAAATCTGGAAATGAAGATGAAACACCGTTGCTAAAAAACGTGTCCCACGGATGGCGCCAATGTTAGAGCAAGGATTGACAGGCTCAGTAACTTGGGTGTTTGGGATTCAACCCCTTGACCTCCTGCTTAGCAGTGCGAACCTATCAAGCTCTTGGCGAGCCTAAGGTGGTCAAGTGGCTGGTTGGAGAAAGATGATCGGAATATGTTTACTGCGGGAAGTGTATAGGTATTTCGGTCAAGAGATACTGTGTGCAAGTATGAGAGTAGATAAGATGGCCTCCAAAACCTGAAGTGTGGAGTATTTATACCCAACACTACCAGATATCAACAACGTATGACCATGATGACCATTTATGACTCATCAATAGGATTCCAACGGGTATTAAAGATACAGATAACGTCCATATCATTATATAACCTTATTAATGCTTTGACGGTTACACTCAAGGATTAGGCTTGAGTGTCTGACTGGTAGGATGTCAGGAGTATGATACTATGAGATGAATCCCAAGGCATTAGTGTTGGTTTGGAGGAATACGGTACTTATTAGATACAAGGTATAAGTATTGGCTCTAGAGTGCCGGGCCAAAAGCATGTGTGACAGCCTAGGCGTAAGTGCTACCAAGGTGCCGGACAGCGGACCACGAGTGTCGGACGTCGGGATACGAGTGACGGACACCGGGCCACGGGTGCCGGACGTCGGGCCACGGGAGCCGGACACTGGGGCCAAGCTACCGGACATGGGGACAAATTCCCGGACACGGAGTCGGATTCCCGGACGTGGGGCTAAGTGCCGGGTGTCGGGGCCTAAATGTCGGACACGAGGCCAAGGCTAGGGTGTCGGGGCCAAGGCTCGGGTGCCGGGGCTAAACTCCCGGACACGGGGCCGGATTCCCGGACAAGGGGCCAAGGCTCGGGTACCGGGGCCAAATTCCCGGACACGGGGCCGGATTCTCGGACACGGGGCCATTTTACCCGGACACGGGGCCTGGTGCCGGGGCCATTTTACCCGGACACATGGCCTGGTGCCGGGGCCATTTTACCCGGACACGGGGCCGGGTGTCGGGGCCATTTTAACTGGTCGCGGGGCTTCTGGGTGTCGGGCTCACGTTCCGGGTTCTGGTCCTTTTGTCAGATTGAGATTCAGTGGGCCGAACCCAAATGTTAGGTTTGATAGGCTATAAGTATAAGCCATCACCTACTAACACTATCATTGACTCCCAAACATCTTGAGAATGTTGACTCTTGCGAGGTTTGTAATTTATTTACTATCACCTGCTATGGTTAATACAATGTTTATTAACTTTATCAACCACTGTTTTTACAATTATTGAAAAATATATATCGTAAACTGGTCATATGTTACAACAATAAAACAACTAAATCTAGTTAATGACTGTTATTTGTAATTTGATTTTCGAATGTTCTCTGTTATAGAATTGGTTGCCAAGAAGGGTGATGAGTGAATGGAGAATAGCTGGGATATTGCATGGGTTAGAAGGATGGAATGTGAATGAATGTGGGAATGATATGTTCAACATTGATAAAATTTGGCAAGCAAGTCTTCAACATGGCTTTATTCCTCTCACCAAATCATCTATTAAGACCATTTAGTTTTAATTAAGGATATTATGGTTTGGATTTTTAGTCTATTGTTTAAAATATGAGATTGTGAAATAATGGGGAAAATAAACATAGATAGTTGAGAAAAAAAATGTATCGAATTGAAACGAACTTTCTATAAATTGTTATTATACTTTTGAGTTTTAAAAATTTATCTTATAATAATAATTTTTTATTACGTTAAATGTATAACTTATTTCAAATCTCGGTTAATTATTTGAGTAGCATATTTTTGAGAATATTTTTGCATAGATACATGTCATATATATCGTTTAACTCATGGCGTGCTGTTTTATTTATTTAATTCTCTATACATGTGGTCGGGCACAATGATTGGTAATATTGAAAAAGTATATCGTTAAATGTTAATTTAATATAAAGAATCATTGATTTTTTTTTATAATTACTTGTTGACCGAAAATTTGGCCGGAATGGATATATCCGTCGCCGTATTAGTGCAAACGGACGGCACCAGAAAAAAAATTATAGAAATGGTATAGTCGGCTTTGGCAGCGCCGACTTATACCACGTCTGCGGCCACCTCGGATTTCCACTCACAGTCACCTTGCCTTTGATTTTTTCGACGTGTCATAAGCCGGAGTTGGCACCTCCGGCTTATGGAGAAAAAATTAGGGTTTGGTTTAGGTGGTTTTAGGGTTTAGGTTAGGTGGTTTTATGGTTCTGGTTTTAATTTTTTTGTTTTAAAAATGGTTAAGTGTTATTGTTTAGAGTTAATTATGTATGTAATTTGATTGTTTTTATGAAAATTTCTAAATTGTGTTTTGTTAATATGTATTTGTTTTAGAGTTTATAAAAGTTAGATAAATATTTATGGCTTTTTTGTGTCTTTTATGCTATGTAAATAATGGCAAAAACATATTTTTTTCACAAAAATGAACAAGTTAAAATACAACATGGCACACTTAATCCGACTGTTGTGAACAAGTTAAAATACAAAATGAACAAATTAAAATACAACATGGCACACTAACGTTGGTTACGTATACACGTACGGATTCGACTATTATGACATGTCTGTCCACAACCACTACAAGTTCGGGGTCTACTTCCGCTCGCCTGGTCCATTTCATTACGAATTCTTCCTTGTTTCTTTCTCCCTCTTTTGTAATGATCATGGTTTTATCCGCTTCGATGGTCCAGTTTGCTTCTCTCCAATAGTCCTCGTGACGTAGTCCCCTAAGTGTTGGGGTATACTGTCGTCTCCACCTATTTGTGTTGTAGAAGTTAGAAACCATTATTGGTGTAGGTTCTTGGTTTCTTCGACTAGGACCATTGACGTGTCCATCAACAAGCATGCCATGAGAACAAATAAACCTCTGAATTTGCCATTTTCCACAAGTACAAGACTTAGCTGAAAAATTGACCTCGTATTTGTTCCCCCCACCCATGGTTATTGGATCATTTGTCTTAGTCTCGTAAACACCATTTGGGACATCGTAAGGTGTTACCCTTTGATGAATTGCATATGATCCGCGACCATTGTAGAGTCTCCACATGGTTGTTGAAAGCGGTGAATGACAGCTTCTAGCTCTCCCAGAGTTTTGTACAGTGCTCTGGTAAGTTCGAATGTACCTTCAATACATGCCTTGATAGGCATTATGTGCACCGTACGTATGACCGTGTTATATGATTCGGGTATGTTTGTTGTCATGTTTCCCCAACGTACATAGCCTTCGTCATACAAACCGTCCACTTTTCCAAACCGATATTCTTTAGCCACCTCCAAGTTTCCCTATTTAACCCTCTTAATTTACCAACCGCGAAAGTATACTTTCTCCGTTGAGATACAATGTCGATCTCCCAACACCATTTTTTCAACTTATGATCTTGAAACGTCTTCATAAGTTTACTTCTTATATGTATCAAACGGAATCGATGATACCAATCATCCATTTTAGCCATTGCGTTGATCAAACCTGGGTGACGTCTGAATGTACGAAAACATGATTCCGGAAGTTGTACATAAACCATCGCCAGCTTTCATTTGTCTCGTTATCAACCATGGCGAAAGCAAGAGGAAGTATATTTCCGTTAGCGTTTTTGGTCACGGCTGTAAGAAGCTTCCCGCGATAGTTTCCTTTTACGCAGTTGATCGGATCAGATAGCCCTTCGGGCAACCAACCAAACCCAGTGAGCAGTGGCAGTGTCGGGCTTTCTTTTACCTCCTTTGCCCGGTCGCAAATACTATCCGAGGAGGGTGCTTGTTCCAGTCCTGAAAGAAGTCAACTAGTTGCCATCAGCTCTGTCCCAATCTCTGGTCAATGATTGAGCGTAAGGTGGAAGCCCTGGGGAGTCGTCATCCATGGAATGGAAGTGGAGGCCCGGTACACATAAATGACGTGAATATAGTGCTTAAAGTCTTAAATGATAGGTCCGAAAGCCCAAAATACATACCTAGATTTGGTCGTACCGTTTGGGTTTGTAGTCGGGGCATGTAACCATCTGACAATGGTACCCAGGTTTCTATGGACCAATTCGTCAATGTACTTCGGAAGCTCGGCGAAATTGCTCTCCCATGTTCCATAGAGCCGTTCAATAGCAATTCTACGGGCATTCCAAACTTTACAGTAAGACACGTCCACGTACCAAGTATACTTGGCAGTGGCAACGATGTGTTTTACTTTGTATGCAATGTCTAGCTATATTTGGTTGGCAATTTTGGTTGCAATCATGCTTGCAGACAAAGAACGGTTGTTGTTTCTAGAGACCGATCCAACACAGTTGTGGACATGGTTCCAAACTACCAAACGCCATATGCCCATTTTGTTTCTACTTGGACCCCTAGCAGTCCATCCACATGGATAATTATGTTCTTCTTTTTCGTAGTCTGGACCCTCTGTGTAACATATTGATCTCCAATGCTCTGGCCTTGTATCTTTTAAGTACATTTTCGATTATTTTTAAGACACCATATCCTGATGGCATATACACATTAAGCCTTGCTCTTGAAGCACATGCCGAGACGTGGGTCTTGTCCTTCACACCAGTAGTCCACTGATTCGTCATCTTCGTCGAATGGAAGAAGATTCCATTCTTCCTCGCCCAAAAATCCAACACTTGATTCCAAAAATAATTCATCATCTTCATGACGAGGTACGAAGTCATCAGGATGTCCTGTTGTATATTCTTCCACCGTTTCATTATCGTCCTCTGAATCATTGTGTTCATCAAAACAATCTTCCAGTTCATGGTGTGGGTGTCCTTCGTGTTGGTCTTCATCCGATTCCTGGTATTCTTCATGATACTGTTATGTATACCTTGATGGGAACATGTCTTGTGAAAGATGTATATACGGTTCAGCATAACTAGAAGGATGAAACTGATCGGTATAGGATGATGGAAACCCTTCTTGAGACTGATGAGGATGTTGTATTTGTATGTTCCGCAACTGGTTTGTAAAAGTAATATGGTTTTGTTGAACTACTGGCAGAAATTGTTCTTGTATTTGAGGCTGATATGTTTGGTTGGTAGCATTCAAAACATATACTGTTTCAAACGTATCATCGTCTACAATGTCGCTTTAAACCACATGGTCTCCGTAGGTGTCACACCCCGCTCAGGCGGAAACCCGAGGTGTACAGTATATTAGGTATCAGAAGACCAAGTATTACATCGAATAAATACTATAACAATAAGATTACATTAAATGAAGTTTAGGAGTTACAATAATACAAAATAAAACAATACAAAATGGTACATGGCCTAAATAGAAACTAACTACGTCTAGCTAAGTCTCTTCGAAAGTCCATATAATATCCAAAGCAAAAATAGTAACTCCATATTCGATGCAAAACTCAACCTCCTTAAAAGCGTTAAAAATACGACGTCAACATAAAGTTGGTGGGTTATTCGTATTTTTATAAAAACATAATATTTTGAAGATTTTGACCCATTAGAAATATAGTTAGAAACCAATAGTAAAAATAGATAATATCTTGAATTATAACAATGTACGATATATGCATAAACCTTATATATTCATCTACACATGAACCGTACTGTAATGTAAAGGCAACAACGTAAAGGAAACAATAACCCTCTGCCTTAGTGTGTCTAACTAAGGTAGTTACGAGATAAACATAGCGGCAATAACACCCCTGCGCATAGTGAGGGATGAGGGTTTGTAAAACCCATATAGATCTATATATAAATACCGATGGCTCAACTAGAGTTAACATGTGTTTAATCGAGGGCCTTATACTACCACCAAAGCCTTATAAGTGAGGTACACTAAATCTAAAGGCATCATAATCTAAACACGCATAATCAAGATATATAAAATTTAGTTAACGCTAATCATGCCCGAAGTAAAATTTATAAAGCGGTAAAAGGGCATCGAATAACTCACGGATCAGCGATAAGTATGTCGGGTAGACACAAACTGGAGAATAATACTCCACCGCCTAAGTGCCCTAGCATAAGACATAAAAGGTCTAAGTATCTCTAGTGTAATAGGTTTAGCCTCGTATTAATTAAAGTTTAGTAGAGTTTAGACGAATGATAAATATTTAGGATTAAAGTCGTCGAATCCAAAGGCGATAAGTCGTGTCGAAATGACGAATAAAAGATATTTGATATTTTGAGTAGAGAATGACTTCTAGAAATATTGATCGTTTAGGTTTACAAATACGATTAGATAGGAATGATATTCCGAGCCTAAAGTGACTACCAGGAATATCGATTGAAAAGGAGTATTAGATTTAATCAAAGTCAACCAAGTTTAAGTCAACTAAAGTCAAAGTCAACCAAATTCAATATCAACTATAGTTGACTTGGTCAAAGTTAACGAAAGTCAACCGTTTTGAAAGGAAGTCAAAGTGAACGAAAGTCAACCTTTGACCAATTTGAATATTTTTAAAGATATAATTTGAATATTTGAGTAAAATATAACTTGAATCAGTTTTATAAAAGGACGTTTTAAAGTATGTGATAGTAAATAATATGTTTTTTAAGATTGCGTTTATGTTTTGAGTCCAAAATATATGTTTATCAGTGTATAATACTTTACGTATACTAAAAATAGGTTTACGTATGCTTAAAATCGTCAAAATACACAAAACGACGAAACGGTTGCTGAAACCACCTGGAATGCGGCGCATAGAGGTGCCTATGCGGCGCATTCAGGGGTCAGAGTGTCAAATTTTCAGATTTTGATAAAAATCGTTTAGATCGTTTTAGTGCCGGTTAGTTAGTTCGAGTTTTAAGTGAATAGTTATATATCAATACGTGGTAGTAATGATTGGGAGTGAAACTTACGAAGGAACTATGGCTAAAGGGGTTTGTTTGATCACTAATACACATTCTGGAGGACAACAAGCTGCAAAACGTCTCCTGACCAGTGATTGTGACGCAGTCGTCGCTAACTACGACGCAGTGGGAGAATTAAGCCAAGACTACGCCACATTCGTCGCTAACTTCGACGCAACGAGGGAAAATTAAACGACAAAGGATCTAGAAAGTTTTTCACTGTGACACAGTCGTCGCTAACTGCTACGCAGTATCTAAAGTAGGCCAAAAAACCGATTTTTTGTTTCCTTTTTCATGTTTTCGGTTTCTTTTGTTTACCTTATAAATAGGGACGTATTTTATTTGTTTTAGACTCAGTTTTTGATTATTAATTTAAGGGTTTCACCTTTTCTTTGAGTTGTTGTTACTATTCGTCTTTTTTTCGATATTAGAACGCGTTTTCTAAGCTTGAAACATTAACAAATCAATAGGTCTTGATTGTGTTAACACATGTTGGTTAAATTATAGGTCTAGTTCAATCGATGTTCTATCATTTGTTAGTTTTCCGCTGCGTATTCGTATCAGAAAACGTGCTTTTGATACACCAAAAGCTCGTTCAATCACGTTTTTGAGTTTGGCATGAGCGTGATTGAATTTTTCTTTACTATTCATGAAACGTTTTCAAAGAAAATCTCCAAGCCAATATCTAACGTTGCGATATGGTGTCATTAATCCACTAATGTCTTTATATGCAGCATCATTTAATAGATAAATATTTATTATTAATATTAATATTAATATTAATATTAATAATTAATAATTGATATTAATAATTAATAAATATACACACTTACTGAAGGTTTGTAACTATACTTATACGAGAAAATTAGAAACTCACATTCCGAATCTAGTATAACTTTAGTCAATATTCTAGAGTCGTGTGATGTACATTCCCATCTGAGAAGAAGATAAGTAAAGATCACGTTGAAGTCATAAATTTCCAAAATATATCGGTAACATTCACCTCTACATCTTGCTCTATATGCATTGTTAATCAACAATGATAATAGTATGTATCAAAGTTTCATCAAGAGCACCAACCGCTCCTCTAATAAGAAAAGAAAAAAAAAAATCAATAATTGTTAAAAAAAAAATAGTAGAAAAATAATATCATAATTTACTTTAAGAATTCTTCGATATCTCTTATTATATCTTGGAAAATTTAGATTAGGATTAAATGTCGTTGGTCTTATAACTTCTTCTCCAAACGCCAATATTTTATCTAAGACTTCATGAAAACACTTATGAATTGTTTCATTTGAATGTTGAAATTTAGCTTTAATATAACGAAATGTTGATTGTGTCCAATTATCATCAAGAATATGTCCATTTTCTTCTCAACCGATACATATTTGATATCCTCTAGCCAATCATTTATTTTAATATGTGTGCACAGTCGAATGAAATTGTGTTGAATTATATTTACAAGTTCTTGCATCATATTTACTATTTATTGCATCGTATTTATAGTTGTAACGGTTGTTGTTCAACATGAAACTATTGCATCATGATTAAATATGATACAATATTCATGAATTATTTAAGGGATTTTCTATCATGTGCCGTTAGTTAGGCACATGATAACATGTATATATTAATATTAAAAGTGTACTTTTGGTGTACTTTTAATATTAAAACTGTACTTTTGATGTACTTTTAATATTAATATATGTTGGTATTTGAATAGTTTTAACAAATGTGTGTCCGTAAATGTGTGAGACTACGGGAGCGCAAACATCGACATTTAGACACGACTACAAGTTTAATTTATTTATTAAATATTACTTAATGGTTAAGTGTAAATATTTATTAAATGAAGGGTTTATTATGTAAATAAGGAGGTTTCCTTATTGTAATATAACTCAAACTCTTAGATTTGAAAACCTATAAATAGAAGATAAACCCTAAACCCTAATTGATTACAAAACAATAAAAGTCGACTAATGGTTTTTTAAAACCTTAGAGCCGATCGTTTTATTTTTTAAAATAAAAAAAAGGGTTTTTGTTTTTCTTTTTGGTTTTTGTAATAAAGAGCTGCTGCTAGACAATTGTTGTAAAAAGCATTAAACGTGTACTAGCATACTAGTCTGTCGCTAAAAGAAGGTGTCGCGTACGTAACCGTAGATTAGATCTTATACTTAGATCTACGACTTTAGCTTGCTTCTAATTCAAGGTAATTTTCTTTATCCGATTTATTATTTACTATGTGATCCTAAATTCCGCTGCCATGTATTGTTTGACAATATGACTCTAGTTGTATACCTATAGTGGTATCAGTCAAAACATAGGTAAATATTATTTTGTATCTAAAACATCAAAATTGAGGGGGATCTAGGGTTGGTTTATTGTATGATTTTACAAAATTAAAAAGTTAATTTGAAATCAATCTACCTTGCAATTTGATGTTTAATTACCTTATTTACTTTTTTGCAAAATTATGTTTATAAAGTTACATGCATAACTTTGTAAGCATAATTAGATATATTGATATTGTTAAAAAGTAAATTGAATTAGTGACATATTATTAATTGTTAATTGAATATGTGCGACACAAAAGGATTTGTATGATAAAAAGTTATGTGTGGTTTATTTGATATACGAATTGTTTACATATTGATAGCTTACGCAATCCAAACTTGTTTATTTGGACGGATGTATGTGGTCCGTTTCTTTTGAAACGGGAGTGATTCAATATGTAAACAATGACCATAGAAACCTTTTAGGCATTACCCAATTAGTTGCGTAGAATAATTCTAAATTGTTTATTATAAATATTGTTTGTCAAATGTCTTTTTGAAAGAAACAAAATTTAATAATAAGACTAAAGAATTATTATGACGAGTTATTAATTTATTTTGGCACTTTTATACGTTCTATAACGCATTTGGTTGGGTTTATATACCGTAATTTGGTCCAGCGACGGAACGTATAAATTTACAAAATACCTTAAAAACCATCGATTTAATAAGCGTGTGATTAGTAATTCATAACTAGATTGTACATGCTCAGTGTATTATTACCCAACTAGGCTCACCTACATAAAGGACGATGTCTAGGAAAGTTTGCGGAGTATTCTACTCCTAATGAGGTCAGGTTTTAAGAGATGCTTAGTCATCCCCTACCCTCACTTGCTTACCTGGTCGTACTCGTTGTAGAGCTACCGAAAGGGTTTTAATGATGACCATGTTACGATTAGTTGTATGAATTAGGTAATCATAGAAACACGTTTAATAACCAGTAAAATAAAAACATTTTGTTTTTAATTAAATTACGTTACGAAATTGGTGCATGGCAATTACGTACGTAGATTTTTAACACCCATGAAATTTAAGTCAATTGCTATCCGTATTGCCTAGACAACTTGTACTTGCTCGTCACTCTACGTGAGACGTAGGTGAAGTGTATCCAAGGCGGATTACCACTCATAGTGAGACTGTGGTGGACTATCTGCAGTCTTCAGTCGGATGACTTAAATCGGGTTATGCAGTGAGACTGTAAACGCCGATAGCGATAAGATGCGACGAAACATGATTAATGTCACGATCACCATTTTGATGCTCGGATCGAATTATGACATTAAGTCCCATTTTCTAGGAGTTTCACCGGTAAATGCAATTACGGATCGTCACTTACCTTTTGAGTATTATTTAGTTCCTAGCAGATCAACTGATGGAACGGTAATATGTCAATTGGGTCCTAGTCTTAACGGAAAGTAAACCATGGGTTTTACGTTTTGTTAAGAAACCTTATGTCGAAAGTACTAATGAGAACTTTCTTCTGTTTTGTAGAAATGGCACAAAATCCCGATTTAAGCGGGATTATGTCAGAAATCAAAACAATGTTCAAAAGTGAAATACTTACTGAACCAAGTTTTAATGATTGGTTTCATCAGCTGAGAATCGTTCTATGAGCGATGAAGTAATCACCAATCATTAATAAACCGATATCTCTTGAGCCGAAGAATGCTTATGATGAGATAACTCGGGCAACTTATCAAGCAGCGATAAGTAGCAGGATATAATGATTGTTAAGCTTCACATTATGTATGAGAAACAAGTCGGTCTTGAATGGAACGACTTGATTCAAGAATTACATTAGTGAAAACTTGTTGCTGGAACGTCAGTATGGACTCACGTTGTCAACATAACAAGCTAAGTTAATCATTTGGAAAGGATGAATTACCCTATCATCAAACTATTGTTGTTCTAAATTGCCTTTCACAAGGTATTGGTGAATTTACACCTAACAACAATATGCATGGTATGGCTAAAATTCTCAAGAACTTCATATGATGCTCGTAGAGTTTGAGAAATTCCTTTCTAATCGGTTACCGACCAGATCCTAGCGGTCAGTGGTGGTATGGTTCAGATAAGAATAGACAACCGCAAGCTAAGGGCGAAAGCTAAACAAGATGGAACGAATAAACAAGCAATTGTTTATATTCACAAGCCTAAGCTAACCCCTCTAGCGAAAAGAGAACATCCTACTAAGGATGATGGTTGAAATCACTGTTAAGTGATTAGGCATTGAAAGAGGAATTGTCCTTCTCTAGCCGAGGTGCAAGATAAGAAGAGAGTCGGCAACGCCGGATCTTCGGGTATCTTCACTTATAGAATTATGCTTTTTCTCTAAAAACAAATACCTGAGTATCTGACATTGGTTGTGGTACTCATATTTGTGATTCCTTACAAGGATTTAGAGCAAAGAAGAAACTGAAGAATGGATCTCTATAACTATACGTAGGCTATGTCACACGTGTAGTTATGAAAGCCATTAGAAGTTAACACTTACATTTACCCTAGGGCAAAATAATTGTATTAGACAATTGTTATTATGCACTTACTTATGTTAGGGGGAATGTTTCAGTTTATGTTTTACAGAATAATGAATATGGTATTTCTGTTTCGAACATAATGTTATTATATTAATATGATTGATATTAATGACATATATGAAATAGATTTGCATGTTCATTCTTCTTTAAATTATAATTCTATATCTATTATTAGCACTAAATGCGTTAAGTCCAACTTGGACTCAACCTATCTATGACATTGTTGTATTGCGCACATATACAAGTATGGCATTAAAAGGCTTCACAGCTTTTAAAGTCAAATGATATTTTATTTGATAAATGCGAATCTTGTGTGTGTCGTGCAAAATGACAAGGAAACCTTTTCCATATGAGACGAAAAGGGCAACTGGTCTTTTAGGAATCATACATACTGATGTATGTGATCCCTTTTAGACATGTGTCAAAGAAAGGTGCTAACTATTTCGTTACATTTACGGATAATTTCAACAGTTATGGTTATGTTTAACTTGCTTAAACATAAACATAAGGTGGTTGAAACATTCAAAGTGTTTCAAAACGAAAGTAGAAAATCAACTCGGCAAAACCATCGAGATCCTTTGATTGGATTGTGGTGGTGAGTACTTAAGCCTAAAGATTAAGGATCATCTCAAAGCATGTGGAATTGTCCAATTGCTTACTCCTTCCTATACTCCACAGCACAATGGTGTATCGGAGAGGAGAAATCGAACCTTGCTTGGCAGGGTATGATCAATGATGAACCTTAATATTCTGCCATTATCTTTTGGGATTATGCTCTAGAGTCTGCTTTATGCATTTTCAATATGATTCCAACAAACTGTTCAAGTTGCACGATATTCCGAGTTTTTCGAAACACGGCTTATTGGACAAGGAAACAGTGGGAGGGTTGTAGAACTTGACAAGGTTCAAGAGGGAGATACATCACCTTCTACTCACACTGGTGATCAACAATTCGGGGGGGATAGAGTTGAGCCTCAGGTTATGCCTCAATCTAGTCCGACTCAAGTTGTGATTGAGCCACAAGTTCAGTCTCAACAACAAATTGTTGATGCTCCAATTCGTAGGTCCGAAAGGACTATACGTGCACCTTCTAGGTTGAACTTAAACGTTAATCTAAAGGATGGTGACGTA
Source organism: Senecio squalidus (assembly GCA_910822075.1). Lineage (NCBI taxonomy): Eukaryota > Viridiplantae > Streptophyta > Magnoliopsida > Asterales > Asteraceae > Senecio > Senecio squalidus. Next base: position 47,846,775 of record CAJVGC010000060.1, on the reverse strand, counting down.
TAAGGGGATCTTAATGAACCTCGAAACTTGAAAGTTATTATCAGGTCCAGACGCTGATAAATGACTTCAAGCTGCGAATTTGGAGATTCAATCCATGAATGCAAACGAAGTTTGGAATTTGGTAGATAAAACTCCAAATGCCAAGACTATCGATTGCAAATGTTTCTTTTTAAAGATAAAGAACATACATGGATGGGAAAATACACATCTATAAAGCTCGTCTCGTGGCAAAAGGATTTACTCAAGTCTATGGTATAGATTATGAGGAAACCTTTTCCCCAACGGCAGACATAAGAGCTATTAGAATTCTCTTAGACATAGTGGCGTTCTATGACTATGAGATATGGCAAATGGATGTCAAGACAGCCTTTCTAAATGGTTATATAGACGATGACGTCTATATGAATCAACAAAAGGTTTTATTGATCCATTACATTCCAACAAGTATGCAAGCTAAAGAAGTTCATTTATGGACTTAAGCAAGCATCAAGAAGTTGGAATAAAAGATTTGATGAAGAAATCAAAAGGTTGATTTTGTTCAGAATTTCGATAAGCTATGTGTGTATCAAAAATTCAGTGGGAGTAATGTTACTTTCTTAGTCTTATATGTAGATGACATATAGCTAATGGGAAACAGTGTTCCAATGCTTGAAGATGTTAAATCTCATATTGGAAAATGTTTTGCCATGAAAGACTTAGGAGAAGCAGTATTGATTTGGGAATCAAGATCTTGAGAGATAGATCTAAGCGGTTAATTGAGTTAAGTCAAAAAGCTTACATTGATGATATACTTAAGCAGTTAGTATAGAAAATTCCAAACATGGAAATTTATCAATGAAAGATAGACTTAATCTCAACATCAAGGATAGTGCTCTTACACCTCAAGAAGTGGAGCGCATGCAAAGGATACCTTATGCTTAGGCAAAAGGATATATTTTGTATGTGATGAGATGCACAAGGCCTGATGTGGCTTTTGCACAGAACATTGTTAACAAGATTTAACAGAATCCAGGCGAAAGATACTGGATTGCTGTAAAGAACATACTAAAGTACCTTAGGGCTACTAAAGATATGGTTCTTATGTATGGTGGAAATCCTGAGGCTAATATTGGATATTGTGATGCCGGATTTCAGAAATAACCATCTCTACAACAGAATCTGAGTATATTGCATATTCCACAGATGCAAATGGAAGTTGTTTGGATCTGGAAATTTATTTCTGGACTTGGTATTGTTCCCACAGCCAAGACTCCTTTGGATAGATATTGCAACAAAACTGGTGCAATGATCATAGCCAATGAACTCGAGGGTTCAAAAGGGAGCTAAACACTTTCAGAAGAAAATTCACTATATTCATGAAAGAGTCGAACATGGTGAAATTCAAGTACTCAAAGTTCACACAGATGACAACTTAACTAATCCTTTCACCAAGGCTCTGGTAAAGACGAACCTAACTCACTTGGTTGAGGGTATAGGACTTCGTTTATCTAGTTGTTTCATGTAATTTGTGATTGATATAGTATTTGGACATATGGATGTAATAAACAATTTTATTAAGAATGAATAATATTGAGGATATGTGATTTCATTTCTTATATAATTGTTATCCAATTTTTCATGTTTTAATCCTTGATTTATATTTAAATATAATTTTTAAATGTTAATTCTAAATATCCATTGTCGATTAATCATATGGGAATATGATTAAATTAAGACAATGTCTGAGTAGTCAGCTTGGCTCACTAACCCGGATAGTGTACATTGAGATGAACACGAGATTATCCCACATGAATTAGTACTTATGGATCCTTGTCATTAAGTATAATTCATAAGGTTTAATGTCCTTTGACTTGAGATGCAAGTTGGGAATCATGTACGTAGTGCATTATTTGATTCTAGTCAAACGCACTCCTGAATAAGGGTGTTATAAAGGCTATTTTTGGTAATGTTGCGAAATACGATGACTACCAATTGTAGTCAAGATAGGATTTGTTCCTTCAGTGAAAACTGAAGTTAGATACTAACTGGGCCACTCATGAATACTTAAGATGTATGTTCGGCCGAACCCAAATAAATCCAGATGTGTCTCGATAGTATTTGGTAATCTTTAAGTGATTCGCGAAATGAGAAACAATAGTTAAAATGGAATGATTTTGATCCATCAAAAGATTTTAACTAAGTATCTGTAATAAAAGGATATGAACCGAATTTAGACTCACAAGTGAGTTTTGGAGAAACTTACTCGTGCATTTATGGGAGCATTGATATGTTGCTAGACATTAATCAATGTTATCATGTTTGTTTGAAAATTATTCAAAAGTGGGAGCTGTTGGTATTTGAATAGTTTTAACAAATGTGTGTCCGTAAATGTGTGAGACTACGGGAGCGCACACATCGACATTTAGACACGACTACAAGTTTAATTTATTTATTAAATATTACTTAATGGTTAAGTGTAAATATTTATTAAATGAAGGGTTTATTATGTAAATAAGGAGGTTTCCTTATTGTAATATAACTCAAACTCTTAGATTTGAGAACCTATAAATAGAAGATAAACCCTAAACCCTAATTGATTACAAAACAATAAAAGTCGACTAATGGTTTTTTAAAACCTTAGAACCGATCGTTTTATTTTTTAAAATAAAAAAAAAGGGTTTTTGTTTTTCTTTTTGGTTTTTGTAATAAAGAGCTGCTGCTAGACAATTGTTGTAAAAAGCATTAAACGTGTACTAGCATACTAATCTGTCGCTAAAAGAAGGTGTCGCGTACGTAACCGTAGATTAGATTTTATACTTAGATCTACGACTTTCGCTTGCTTCTAATTCAAGGTAATTTTCTTTATCCGATTTATTATTTACTATGTGATCCTAAATTCCGCTGCCATGTATTGTTTGACAATATGACTCTAGTTGTATACCTATAATATATACATGTTATCATATTTAATCATGATGCAATAGTTTCATATTGTATCATATTTAATCGAATTACCTTTGAATAATCCTTCTTTGGTACTCCTATTCGACCCAATAGAATGTACAATGAACAACCCGGAAACTATAACTAAAAAATAGGAAACCCGGATACCGAAACCTAAGCCAAAACCCTGGGGTTGGTTTTGGTTATTGTAAGTGTTTACATATAAATATCTAAATAAAAATATTGGAATAAGCATTATATATACATAAACATCGGTTATGATGTACATTGTATCAGTATTTTGCACAATTCTTTCCAAAGATTGGAAGAAGTAGTTTATGTGTTATCTGGTGAAGTTTGTGTTTAATTTATGAAAGTATCTTCCAACACTCCGACAATAATTATTCAATATTACATGCAACATGTCAAAAAGGACCTAAAGAATGATCGAATCTATTTTGTGAGACCAACGTTTGGTAAAGTATCAAGATCGTCGAGTTAGAGTTGAGGTATGACAAATGAATCGCTAATGTGAAGCTTTAATTAGTCACAAGATTGAATCACTATAAAATGTGGCTTTATCACAATAAGACAAAAGTACCTCCCACACAATGTAGCCGTAGTGGTAAGATAATCAAGATCAATCTCGGTGTACTATTACCCTAACCATTTACAATATAATCTCATATTCCAACAATAAGTATGGGTTTTAAAAGGGTCTTTGAAAACCTTCAATTAAAATAAATATAACTTGAAACCTGAGCTGTTATGCATCAAAGTATTTATTTAGTTAACATAAGTTCGTGGAATCCTTTGTAGGTCGCCGAGTTAGGATTTGATCTTTCAAATGCATGTTCCTTGGCCTAATCTTCCAATACTAAAAACAATGTTTAAAATTATTGCTATAGTTTATCTTTATATTATTAAATATTAATAAGATTCAAACTAAAAAATATTAGATTCGACAAATATCAGGTTTATTTTGCTGGAGGTCCCCCCATAAGAATTCATTGCATATTATGAAATTTGGTTTTCCAATTTAATGAGAGGTTGGTGCGATAGTAGTTAATTAAATGCAACATAGTTAATGTATGTTTTATTTGAACAGTCTCGTGTTATGGATAGATCAAATTTATTAAAGTAACTGAAGTAAAACTGAATATATTTGTCGACATTCTTTTGTCTTCCCCAACGATTCTTTGTCTACTTCAAGATAGCATTCGGTAAATTTATAGATTTTCAAAATATGTGGAAGAGAAAATATCATAAATTGTTTTTAGAATTTTTTTTAGCATCCATCATATTTCTCTCGTTTGATTTTTTATTACGGGTTGTCTTTCGTCACTTAAAAAAACCAATATACCCTTACTTATTTAAATTCTGAGTTTTAATCTCATTTTATATTTCTATTTTTCCTATTTTAGCTCAATAATGCATTTAATATTGATACTCAAACAATATAAAATATAAAATAAGTAATACTATAAACTAGTATACATACGCAAATCTGTATGATCCACCATGTCACCATCCGCCCGCCGACACAATAACCGACCACCACCAGGGACCACAATCGCCCGTGACCACCAACCATCATCGTCATCACTTCAGCGCCACCTTCTTCGTTCTCACCTCGCTTTTCAGACCTGGTCGTAAGGGTTTTTAGAGCTACTTTTTTGGATCTCTTGGTATTTTGATCATAAAAATGGGTTTTGAATTTCGAAAAAATTTCCGGATTTTATTCGGGATATTTCGAAAATGTTTCCCGATTTTGTTCTAACTTTGTTCGAAAATGGCTCTTGGCATTTAATTTTGATTGTAGTCATTTCAAATCTATGTGCATTTTGATAATGAAGATGGCTTTTGGGTTTCGAAAAAAATGTACACGGGTTTCCAGATTTTGTTTTTGAACTGTAGATTTAGGTTTGAAAATTTATCAAATTTGTGTCTTTTGGTGTTTCCTTTGTTACTTCACACTTTGTTACCAATAATACCTAGATGGTCATTCGTGTTCCCAATTTGGACTTAAATCTCAAAAATTAAATAGTTAAGGTTATATTGGTCTTTTTAAGTGACGAAAGAACAACCTATGATAACAAATCAAATCAGAAGTATGATAGGTGCTAAAAAATATATATAAAGATTATTTCCGAAAAACTGACCAACCATAAGGACGGTTTGTGATATTTTCTCTATATGGAAAAAATATCGCAGTTAGCTTGCTTTAATATGTCCTACTATCAGCGAAGATTTTGATCATGTACGATATGTGTAAACGCACAAGACATTCATTATTTTAGTGTCTCAAATTTTAGCTTCTTTGATTATAAATACTTTGATTTTAGATGTCTAAGTCCCTAGTAACAATTGAATTTGGTAGGGGAAAGCAAAAGTGCAATGGTATCGATAACGAACCCGTTCCTTACCGTTTATATTCGGTACGGTATTTGGTACTAAACCTTTTAAGAAAAACAAACCGGTAGGGGACAGGACGAGGAAATGGGTGAACAAATGTACCATGGTACCGGTACCGAACCGGAACCGTACCGGTTTTTACGGTACGATATTCGGATCAAGATTTCTTACAAAAACAAACCGGTACCAACCGGTTCGGTACTCGACTCGTATCACGCTCACCTCTAGAATTTGGTGATTTGAGTTTTTACTAACAAATAGTCGTTAACTTTGAAATTTTATAATTCGTGGTAAACATGAAGATACAATCTAGAAATATATTTAATGATGCTTCTATTTTAGAAATGAAATTGTTGATTTCTTTGTTTGAGAAGTTTAGAAAAACGAGTTTTTGTTGGAAAATTTGGTGAAGAAATGAGTTTTCACTAACGTTTGACACAAATAAATGTATGCTCGAATAATGTATGTATGATATATTAGTGAGTTACATTTTATTGATAAAGGTTTAGTATTAAGCTAAGATGTGTCCAAAATAAATGTGAGGTGAATGAGAAATCGAAGTTTAATACATGAAGTTAAAAGAATTAATGTTCTAGTCGGTTACCACTTCATATTTATGAAAAAGGATTTTGTAACAACTTTTAATAATTAACATTATAAACCAAGTTTAATGACCGTTATAGTGAGTTTAATAAGCGTCATAAAACTATGGTTACAAGGTATGGCTTAATGATTTATAAAGCTTTAGTTACAATGTGTTTATTATATATATAAACTTCATGCCAAATTTCATGGTGGTAGAGGGAGACGTCCTCTCAAATTGCTACACTTCCAACTAAAATAAATAATACACACATTTCATTGGAAAAATTCCGTTAAGATTTAGGACATTCAGGATCAAATCCGACAGATTCACTGCTTTTGCCGTTGTACCCTAGGAGACAGACGACGTAGAGACGACGGATCTTTCTTAAGGGAACCGTGTGAAACACGGGCCTCGGCTATATCGTTCTTCGATATTTTCTTCGATTTTTATTTCGTATCAAACATATTATGTTTTAATTCTTTGTAATCATAATATGTTACATGAAATTATATTGTATTTTTGTTTCATTTATAATCAAAATTGTTTCGGATACGACAAGTTTCTCCTACAATCTTAAACCATATTTTTATAAATGATATCTGAAATATTTTGATTCTACACCGGGTTGAGTATTGAGAAAAGAATGATACAAATAAAATTTAAGGTTGCGTTTAGTTATAGAAAACATTTTCTAATTTTCCATTTTTAGTTTTCAAGAAAATGAAAAAAGTTTTTTTGTCTAGAAAACCTTTAAAAAGTTTGAAAACGTGTTTAGTTGTCAAATGGAAAACACAAGGAGTTTTCCATTTTAGAAATGGAAAATAGTTGGAAAACTATAAATTCAGTTTTCTAAGTGTAGTTATAAATTAGAAAACTATTTGAACACGTGTTCTATTTTCTATGTTTTCCTTAAAAATTTTTCTAGAAAACACTCCTAGTTTTCTTTATCTAAACACACCTTAAGGTTGGCTCTTTAAATTGTATGTTTGCTGCCCAAAAGCATTTTGATTAAAAGCATGGTCGAAATCATTAAGACACAAATCCATATTTTGAAAATATAAATAAAATTAATTTTGTATTTTGCGTTCACTGTATGATGATTTGGTAGACTGTGACTTTGTGGTTTGGTTTTTCTTTTTATAAAGGAAGAGCAAATGTTGTTTGGTTATTTAAGATTGTTTCTTTATAAATATGCCCCTTTAGATTATTTAGAGATATTTTGACAATAAAAACAAAATATGGTTATTTGTTTTTGACGTGGTCAACAAAAGACTTATATTATATACAGGGCCGTTCCAAACAATATTTAGGCCCTGGACGAAATTCTAGAAATGGGCCCTATAAAATATTTTTTTTCAAAAAAGTAAAATCCTATATAAAGATTACGAAGAAATAAAGAATTTACAATTGATTGATGTCGCCACTTTTGTTAATCTCTACTGTCAAGTCTTCAAAACTTTCTTGAACATTCTTGTAACTACACGCAATCCTCCACAAATGAAATGCTAGCAGAATAGTTCGCACCTATAACAAAATTATATAAATAAAAACATGTTCCTTTAGAGAAAAACTTAAGACACTTGGAACAAAATGCATACTTTAGCTTTTTTAATATTCTCCATTACTCCAATATAGTCGTAAATTGTATTTGAGTAAGGATCAAACATCAATCTGCAAAATGGGGCCAAAAAACGATTATCACTTTTTGCAAAAATAAATTGATTTAGAGAAGGCGAGAATGGAAAGGTTCAAGGAGGTGAACCAATTTTAATCAATATTGGAAACAAAACCATTGAAGTTTTAGGTTTCGCAATCAAATTTAGATTTTGCCATGGTATAAAATTTTTCGACACATAAATTATAAATCACTTGAAAGGTAAACATCAAATCCTACAAAACACAAGATATATAAACATTCTTTAAGCTTTGAACAAATCAAACGTTGCAATTTCCATAACTAACAAATCATCTGCATTGAAAATCATAGTCTTTTTTAAGGGTTTTTTCTTCGTGCAGATGAATAAAAATCAATCTTTTCTAATAATATCAAACATTTTGAAGAACGAAAAACAAACATTTTGAAACTCCGAACCTTTTCTTTTAAGATTGTTTAAAACTATCCGTGTAGGCCTGGAAATCATGGAATCCGTAATCCCGAACTCTTTCGAGCTAAACTTCTTCCACTCTGATGCAACTCTTCTGGTACCTTCCACACCTTTAATTCCAAACACAGTCAATCATGATCACAATTATATCAAAAATATAATAACAATAATAATAAACTAAAACATACTTTTTTCATTATTATTATAAATAAGAGAATCAGTAGGAAAACTATCTGGTTCATCAATGGTTTCAATTGCAGCAGCACAGCTAAACCGAACCTACAAATACACGAAGCGAATCAATTTACGGATAAATTAACTGAACAAAAACATAACCAACAAATGAAGTAAAATTACAGATGAAATTGAAGCAGCGCAATCAGTATTAAGCGGCGTTTGATTGTTGAAGCAGCGGTAGGAATTGAAGCAGCGCAATCAGTATTAACGTTAACGGGCCCCTAGAAATCTAATAAGTCTAGGTTAAAGGGCTTGAAGGATGTTAACGGGCCCCTAGAATTGATGGGCCCTGGGCGGTTGCCCTGGTGGCCCAGGCCCAGGGCCGGCCCTGATTATATAAATTGCTGTTTTTCTTAAAGGTTTGTTAAACCTTATTATACCATGGAGAGAGTATCCACTTTCTTGTAATATCTTGAAAAGATGTTTTGAAATATGTCATCAAAATATGAACGATTTTTCGTTCAAAATATATATTGTTATTATGTTTAAGCAATTTTAAAGAATTGTTTGAAATGATGGTGTGTAATGCATATTTTCATAGATTAAAATGGTTTGGTCAAAGTTTGTACCAAATTATTTGTTATTGAAAAACAAATAGACATATGTGTCGAAATATATTGTATGTTGAAAAACCGTTTTGTTTCATTTACCTGATGGAACACTTCGAAATTGTTTTAGTTTGAAAAGATACTTCAAACTTTTGTTAGTGAAAAACAATATCTTAAAAAATGGAATTTGGTTAACAAGGTGTTAATTATTTCGTTTGATATTTCGATTAGTAGGAAACGATTGATAAACCGTTATGTTTAATTGTGTAATGCACTCGAACATTATAACGGTTTAATTAAATACTCTTACCAAATAGTTTTGTGTTAGAAAATAAATGGACCTTTAACATGTGTTAAATTAAATTGTCTTTTGTGAGTCTATGCTTGAAAAATTGAAACTCCTTTTGTCATAAAGTTTTGTTAAAAGGGTTACAATATGGTTTTGTCATAAATTTTGTTAAAAGAGATATAATATGTGTAGAATAAATGTATTACACAGGTACATAATAACTTGTTATATGTGTAAAAACAAAGTTTTGTTAAAACGAGTTTGATTATTCGTAGTAAACATAATGGAAGTTGTTTTCTAAGTTTTGGTGGTTTATAAAACGTTTTGAATTCTAAATCTATAAAATTATTTGTAATGATTTTATTTGATGGTTTAAGAAATAAAATTCTAAAGAGTATCTTTAGAATATAATATTTTTAAAACATAAGTTATCGTTTGAGAAGTAGAATTCTAACGATTTCGTATTGGAATAGATTTTATTCAAAACGTAAAGCATCGTTTGAGTAATAGAGTTTTAATGATTCATTTTGGAATATAATTATATTTAGAAAATAAGGTTTTTAACCTTGTTATTATTGATGGATAATAGTTAACACGACTTGTAGACGACCTACTTCTCCAAAAAGAATGAATTTTCTTTTCAACTATTAAAAAAGAATTTTGGAATATACTGTTAAATATTCTAAGTTTTGTGTTTCAAATGAAACATGAATACGACTTTGTGGATAGCATAACCACCAATTTGGGAGAACCAGAGAAGAGATCACAAAGGTCGTCATAGGAATCATACCGAGAATTTCCTTATGGTTCGTGATGTTGAGAACAACATTACTATTTGTTTAATGTTGCCATGGAAATTTTGTGTATATCCATTTAAAAAGTGTATTTGAAATAAATGAGATTAAATTTCGAGTTGATGGATTATGTTAGTGCAAATTTTGTAATATATTTTGTGAAATACATAAAGCAATAACTAGATCATAAACGATTGCAAACTAGAAATTTTCTTGTGAAGAATTTGAAACGGAAAAATCGATTAAATTTATTTTTAACGGATAATATACGGATACACAAGAAGTTATTTGTATAAACAACGTTTTGAGAGTTGTTGTCATGAATATAGATAACGGTTATTAAGTTGTGATATGACTAATAACTTTGTGAATAATGAAATAGTATTGGAAAGATATTATGGTAAAAACATTGTGTATGTCTATAACTTGTGAATAAATACATCATGTTGGAATACGTTTTTCAAACCAATGGTTTTGATGAGTACGTCTTCGAGAAAGACATTACTCTTCGATATAACAATTGATTGAAAATTCATGTTTATGAATTTTAAGATATCGATAATCTTATAATGTTGAACTTAATGAGGTTCATAACATATATATTCTCATGGTAAATGAAGGATTTGTGTGCTTATGTATTACCTTCAATTTTGTTAAAAAATGAAAGATGTTTTCAATAAAGTGTAAATACTACAATTCAAATTGTTTGACAATACTATGGTGTCACTAAAATAATATTGAAATTGTATGTAGCATTTGAGATAACCATCGACGATATTGGGTGTCAATCTATTTGACTTCAATACTTTATAATGGTAATCTAATTATATTTTCGATAATATTATTTGTCACATGGTGTCAATTAATAGCATTTCACCATATTTGTGCGAGTTAAGCACGAGATTGATCTCTTTATGGAGTTATGGTGAAACTTTTTCAATCATAGACGGTTATATGATTCGAAAGATTGAAATAACTAAATGATGAGCATTGTATAGATTCAATATACAAAATAATAAGTATATGAGACACCCTTATAACTTTATAGTTTAGAATGGTGGTTGAGTCTCATAAATCGATTTTGTTTAAAATAATAAATGTCGTTGATTAGAGAGATGGTGTATTGCTCCATGTAAGAAAGATATGAAGAATCAAAATGATGCATCTTCTGTTCATATTCTTTTTTCGTAGGTCTATGGCATGCTAGACTTAGACTCGTTAACTATAAGTCTGTGTTGAGATCAATTAACATTGGAGATAAAAGTATTTATGAACACTAGTACAAAACGACAAGAAAAAATCAAAAGTTTATTCAGTTAAACGAAGAACATGAGAAATTTTAAACGAAAATTAATAATAAATGATGAGATATCATTATCACCGTTGGTATGAATTTTAGCAAGAATAATTCTAAATATGATAAATTTGTGAAGATAAATCTCTTTGTTATATTTTCCATGACTTGAATTGCCTACCAAAGAACTCGGATACAAGAGCTATGAGTTGAGACTGTAGCCTTGTTAGGCTATTTAAATTCAAGGTTTCTAGGTCCAACTTAGAGTTTAACCAAGAATTTCTCGAACCATGGAACATAATTAACATAATTGCAATTCGTGTGGGGGGAAGCCAATTTTCGAGACAACCCAAATACATGTACAAAAGGGATGTCCATTCTATATTAATAAGAAGGGCTTATTGTTTGAAAATTCATCGAACTTGTTACTGAAAACTATTGTATACATTTAAGTTTTAAATGTTTTAATGTATGTGTTAACCTTGTATTAAGAGCTATCGTGTGTATGTGTTTACCTTTTCTCTAGGTCACCGATAATTATAAATTTTTAATATATATTTTGGTGACGTGTAATGTCATGTAGGATACCATTTCACCAAATTAACACATTTGTTTGACTTTACATTTGACTTTTACACTTTTAATTTTATCAACACAAATTATTCCACAAGAGAACCCTACAACTACTCCGACCACCATTTCCCGTCTCCAAATCCGACAGCCACCGCCACCAAATCCGGCAACCACCACCATCAACTCCAACCGTCGCAACCCCATCCATATTCCTACAGTTGTCTCTACCACAAACAATCAATTAAAACTCCTTCAAACGAAACCAAATCGAACCAAAATCTGATTTCGAACTCTAAATCCAATTAATCCGAAGATATTGACGTCATCCTTTCCGGAAAGAACGTTAGAGATGGTGATGATAGAAACGGTGGTTTTCATTTACGATTGTTTTGATTTTAGAACTTACAGATCTATGGTGATAAACATTTTGATAATCATATTGGTGGTCGAAATTCATAATGGTGGTGGCCGGAATTTATGGAGTTGGTGGGCGGAATTTATAATGGTGGTAGTGGTCGGAATACTTGTGGTGGTGGTTGGAATACATTGTTGGAATTCTTGAAGATGTAGGAGACCATCTTATATAAAAACCCAATATAAACATTCACTGTAAGTAACAAGAAAAATTATATACTAAAGATAAATATTTGGAGAAGACAAAGTCAAATCTCTTTATCCTACATCGCTTAAAATATTATTAATATATATATATATATATATATATATATATATATATATATATAGATTGGGGTTCAATAGGGATCTCTTTTTTGCTAGAGATCCAAGGATCACCTTCTCAGCCACAAGATCATCTAAAATTTGTGGCTGAGATTAAAAGTTGGGTTTAAATGATTTGTAAGGAAAAAACACGGAGGGGCAAAAAAGTCTTTTTACATTTTTCCTTTTTTTTTTTACTCACACGCGCTTTTCCTTTCACTTTTGTCTTTTTGTCTTTTGCTTTTGTGTCACATTTACCAAGTAAATATTCTTTCACATAAATGTATTAAATAAATATTGAGCACATTTACCAAGTAAATATTCTCCAACCACTTGCAATAAAGACAAAATACATAATGCATTAAACAAAATTATATTCTTTCACATACATAATGCATTAAACAAAATTATATGTAAAAACTATAGAATCATAGGTGATTACTAAACATTTGGTGACATTTTACATCAACATACTAAGACACATTATTAATAAAATCACAAGTGATTACTAAACGTTTTGTGACATTTTACATCAAAGAACTAAGACACTAAATTATAAACAGTTCTTAATGTAAAAACTATGAAATCACAGGTGATTACTAAATATTTGGTGACATTTTACATCAACATACTAAGTCACATTTTACATCAACATAGTAAGTCACATTATTAATAAAATCACAGGTGAACTAAACATTTGGTGATATTTTACATCAACATACTAAGGCACATTATTAAAAAAATCACAGGTGATTACTAAACATTTGGTGACATTTTACATCAACATACTAAGACATTAAATAATAAACAGTTTCTTAATGTAAAAACTATATAATCACAGGTGATTAAATAAACATTTGGTGACATTTTACATCAACATACTAAGACATTAAATAATAAACAGTTTCTTAATGTAAAAACTATATAATCACAGGTGATTAAATAAGCATTTGGTGACATTTTACATCAAAATACTAAAGAAAATTATTAATAAAATCACAGGTGATTACTAAACATTTTGATGACATTTTACATCAACATATAAGACACTAAATTAATACAATCACAGGTGATTACTAGACATTTACATCAAGGTACTAAGACACTAAATTAAGAACCTTAAATGTATTAAGGTATTAAGGCACTAAATCACAGATGATTTTCCTTTACAATTTGTTGACTACAAAATTACATTTAAGATATTTAGTGACTTAATTTAATAAAATCACAAGTGATTACTAAACATTTTGTGACATTTTACATCAACATACTAAGGAACATTATTAATAAAATCACAGGTGATTACTAAACATTTTTGTGACATTTTACATCAACATACTAAGTCACATTATTAATAAAATCACAGGTGATTACTAAACATTTTTGTGACATTTTACATCAACATACTAAGGCACATTATTAATAAAATCACAGGTGATTACTAAGTGATTACTAAACATTTTGGTGACATTTTACATCAAGGTACTAAGCCACTAAATTATAAATAGTTCTTAATGTAAAAACTTTAGAATCACAAGTGATTACTAAACATTTTTTATAACATTTAAGGCACTAAATTAATACAATCACAGGTGATTACTATAGATTTTGTGACAATTTACATCAAGGTACTAAGACACTAAATTATAAAACAGTTCTTAATGTAAAAACTATAGAATCACAGGTGATTACTAAACATTTTTGTGACATTTTACATCAACATACTAAGACACTAAATTAAAAAAATCACATGTGATTACTAAAGATTTTGTGATTGCTTTGTTTGCTAAAAATCTCTAACTGATCTAACACAAAAATATTTTAATGTTTCCAAAGTGATGATGTAAAGTATGTGTTGACTTTAACCCCATGCATGAAAACTTGTACTCTCACTGAAACATTTTCACTCGACAACAATAGGAAGACATATGTCAAACAGATTAGCTTCTTTATTACCAGTCCTTTTAGTTTTAGCTCCAAAACCGAGAGAAATGGGATCCGAAGGCTCAAGAATTGAGTCAAATGTTTTAACAAGAGATAACAGAGAAGATTTGCCATCATGATCCACACTTTCTGAAAATAAACAAATATCATTTTCATTAAACCCAATTAAATTAAAATAAATAAAAATGAAAAGAAAAAACTTACTATAATTAACCTGAATTTATAGATCTGAGCTTAAATTAGTTGAGTTACTAAATATAAATAAATTATATTCATATAAATGAAAAAAAAAATTAAAATTAATTTAGAAGAATAGACCTTTGAATGAAACGGATCGGAGATATGATTGAAGTGGTTACGATCCATGGAATCTTAATCTTACTTTTGTTGTTTATAGATTTTGAGGTGAATTTAGTAGTGACAGTGAGAGGGTCATCTTTTTTGATTAGGAAATCTGGTAAAGAAAGAGAATGTGTGGTTTGGTTTGTTGAACAAGATCTGATTTCTCTTTTTTTTTAGGGGCGCGTGACCTTTTTAAATATTTTTTCAATATGACTAAAATACCCCTCCGTGGGTTTGATCTATTAATGAAATTGTGTGGCTCTAAAGGTGATCTCTGGATCTCTAGCAAAAAAGAGATCCCTTTTGAACCCTCCCCTATATATATATATATATATATATATATATATATATATATATATATATATATATATATATATATATTATATATATATATATATATATATATATATATATATATATATATATATATAGTGAATGGTTCATGCGAGAACTCCTGTTTTTGCGAGAACTGCGAGAACTCTTACAAAAAGTGTTAAATCACGTTTCACTTTGTTCATTCACATGCAAACTCTTTGGAGATTAATAATCAAGTAAATATAAACGTAAAAACTAAAAAAATCATATAAAATGACGTAAAAAATTGTCGTTCATATATGAACTCATTTTTGAAAAAAAAATGTTCACATGTGAACAATTCTAAATACCGCGTGATTTTATATAATTTTTTAATTTTTCATTTTTAACATTTAATAGTTTTACATGTCAATCGACATAATTACATGTTAATTGACACTTTTTTTAAGAGTTCTCGCAGTTCTCGCAGAAATAAGAGTTCTCGCATGAATCAGTCCTATATATATATATATATATATATATATATATATATATATATATATATATATATATATATATATATATATATATATATATATATATATATATATATATATATATATATATAGGGGTTGGTTATTGTAAAAAGGTTTTAAAATAAAAAGAATAAGAAAGATTGTGGACCACTCATTTTGTCAACAAAAAGGGGATAAAAGTCAACGCGGTGACATTTTGGTAATTATTTCGAACTTTCATGCCCTTTTGGTAATTTGCGGAAATCTGTTTTTTTTTTTTTTTTTTTTTTTTTTTATTTTCCCAGATTACTTATTTTTTGAATCTTTGTGCATAACTATTTCAATCTTTGTGCATCGATTTTCTTGTGCATCGATTTTATCAAAATAACGTGTGTATTGATTATACAAAACATATCCACCGCCGGAAAATCCCCCGGAAAATCAATCCACCAAAACAAAACAATCAATCCATATGCATAAAGAAATCAATGTGCATAAAAAAAACATATGCATAAAGAAACATGTGCACCGGAAATATATTCAAAAAACATGTGCACCCACAAACACTATCAATTGTACACAACTTTCTTGCAATTGTACACAACTTTCTTGATTACGGAATAAAAACATTAAACCAAAAAACTAATTAACTGATTTTTCAACCAGCCACAGTCGCCGGAAACCACCACCATCTCCGCCTCCGAATTCACCACCATCTCCGCCACAGTCATCGTCACCGCCGCCGCCGCCTGAACCTGCATCTCCGCCGCCGCCTGAACCTTTAACTCCGCCGGTTACAAAAAGGAAAAGAAGAATCGGACAAAAGGAAAAGAAGAATCACCGTCACCGGTTTACGCCGTCGTCATCCTCGCCGGAAAACTGAAGCTCGCCAGATTCTCGCCGTCGTCATCCTGCGCCATCCTCGCCGTCGCAGCAGCAGGTGGCGGTGGTTGTGGTTCGCCGAAGAAGCAGCCGCAGCAGCAGGTGGTGGTGGTTGTGGTTCGCCGTCGCAGCAGGTGGTGGTGGTTGTGGTTTTCCGGCGGGATTCTTGAGAGAGAGAGAGAGATTTGTTAGGAGCAGATCTAGAGAGAGAGATTATGGGATTTAAAATTGTGTTTGTAAAAATAGATCTGAAAATTATGTTTGTAAAAAGACGATTATACCCTTTAGACCATAATAATGATTTTTTTTCCTCTCTGCCACGTGTCACTCCCTTGTCCCTCCCTACCCTTTTTATTTCTATCCCCTTTTTATAATATCCTTGTTATATATATATATATATATATATATATATATATATATATATATATATATATATATATATATATATATATATATATATATATATATATATATATATTCTAAATAAAATAGAAAAAAAAAGTTTAAAGAAAAACTTGTGCCACATCAGCTTACAAAAGGTTTCAAGTTAACTTATATACTCAATAGCTACGTATTGTAAATCAATAAATAAAATAAATGTTTTAAAATTTGGATGCATACAATAGCTTTTAATGTAAAGTTCAGTGTATTTCGAAACAATTAACCCTTAATAAGAATATGTAGAAATGTGGGGGTCCAACGCAATTAGAACATGACCAAGAGGAGTAGTCAAAGGTCGAAGAATTTAATATACCTTATAAGAGTGCTCCCATCAATAACACCGTTTTGGGTGGTGTTATGGCCACATCACCATAACACCATCCATAACATAACACCAGAAAAACCGCCAGCCATAACACCAAAATCTGTGACCCACCAGTTTTATTATCTTTCATTTTTTCCTTTTTACTCATATTATTTTTAATACAATCAATAATAAAAAAAAAACTAATGCATTAAAAAAAATATATTAATAAAGTTAACAAGATTACATTAAATTTTAAAAAACCGTAATTAAAACGGACATAATTAAATAGATAAATAGAAATCAGCGTATGAAACAATAGTCATCAGGAAGCCTAGCAATGTGCTCAAGGAGATCGCTTCGAAGACAATGGTGTGTATCACGATCTCGTATCTCTTTCATTACTCGGATTTGATGTTGGCACCTTTCCTATGAAGTTCGTTGTTCTCTTAGTATTGGAGTATAGTATTCCTCGCAGTCGCTGATATTAAATGCATTGTATTCGATAATCATATTATGCAATATGATGCAAGTATACATGACTCGCGTTAACTTGTTTACCTCGTAGTATCTTGCGGAAGTTTTTAACACCCAAAATCGCCCTTGTAGCACGCCAAATGCTCTTTCAACATCCTTTCTTGCAGCTTCTTGAAATTTTTTGAACTTCTTTCGCTTTTCGTATGGTGGATGAGAAAATGATTTGACAAACATCGCCCAATCTGGATAGATTCCATCCGCGAGGTAATAGCCTTTTTCATAGGCAGTGTTGTTTACCACGAAATTAGAAGGTGGAGCGTTGTCGTGGAGGAGTTCCCTAAATAGAGGCGAGACATTCAAAACATTGATGTCGTTGTTAGAGCCCGCGACACCAAAATAAGAATGCCAAATCCACAAATCATACGAGGAATCCGCTTCAAGCATTACGGTTGGGTATCCATGATCACCTCGTGTGTATTGGCCCTTCCATGCGTTTGGACAATTATCCCATGCCTAATGCATACAATCAATACTCCCAAGCATCCCAGGGAACCCATCTAGTTCTTCATGTTTTGCATAAATACGTTGAATATCCTCTTGTGTTGGCTTTCTTAAGTAAACATTTTTATATAAATCGATAACACATTTACAAAATTTATCTAAAGCCTCGTTTGATGTAGATTCCGCCATGTGTAGATATTCATCAAATGCATCGGAAGTGATTCCGTATGCTAAAAGACGCATGACGGATGAACATTTTTGTATAGCGGTAAAACTTGATTTGCCCGTAGCATCTAGCCGGGATATAAAATAGTTAAAATGACTAGGAAGAGGTACATGAGAATAGTTAAGAATACCGTCGATTATTCGAAGAAATAGCGGCTTGCTCATCTGGTATCTTCGTCTGAACTGCTCCGGTGTGAAAATGCAACATTCGTTGAAATAGTCTGCCATAAGTCGTTCGCTTGCCCCAATTCGATCTCTTTTTATAAATCTTCTTTTAGCCCGAACGTTTGAGGCCGGTTTGGATAGATTCCTCTTCATCGTAATAAGCCTTTCCGGCCATCACCGCCATCATGAAAATTGTTTCATCGTCAGAAGAGTCGGAACTTGACAAATTCATTTTGAAAGCCATTTTTAAGATAAAATAGGATAATAGATTGTGGTTTTTTGAGAAAAAAAAGATGATTTGGTGTAAATAATTTGTGTTTATGGTTCGGTATTTATAGAGTTGGGTAGAAAAAAAAAATTAAAAAAAAACAATAACGGTCAAGCCAACGGCTAGTTTTTTAAATTTATTAAATATATATATATATATTTTTTTTATTCAAGTAATGTCATGTATAACGCCCCCCCCCCCCCCCCCAGCCATAACGACGTTATGGGGGTGGGGGGGGGGGGGGTTCTAATGTGGATGATACACAAATTTTCAATCACTACAACTGATTCATCTGTGATAATCAATTATAAGAAAACTAAGAGGTTTAAGGTATATAGAGAAAAAGAGATCATTTGATGTGATAAGGATACTCGAATGCTAGTTAATAATCTTATATACAATATTTTAATAACATAAGTGGAGATGTGTTCCTTTTAAGGAAAATGAGGTGTTTTGTTGGAATCCTCTAGATGATTGCTGGCCAGCTTCGAAACTTCTTGGAGGTAAGCTACACCTTGTTATTACAATACCACTAGAACAACTGGTCTCCTATAAGATTATCTTAGTTAACTCTAAAGAGTTAAAGGATGACAATTTATTGGATCCGACAACCACGAGGTTGAAAGGAGATCACGTTGTGGAATGAGACTAAAGCCCTTGAATGAATAAATTTATGCAAATGAAATCTAACCAAGTTGACTGGAGATCCTAAGATCTGGGTTAAATATGACAACCTAGCTGTATGAATGAAGGGTAGTCACTGTGGGGGTAGTTTACATACATCCTTAACCAATTTAAGAAAGTTTAATATACTTCCTAGTCCATTCCTAATAGTGACAATAGTGTGAGGCTAAGCTCAACGCTTTTAATGATTCAAAGAAATAACCATATGAGTTTAATGATTTCTAATGAATCACCTATGTGAGAAAGAAGTGGGGTCACTTCAAAGAAATCTTTGGGGCACAATTGCTAGAGCTCTCGCAGCCGGGCTAATGTTCATGACCTTTAACGAACATGACTACTAGGACATGACCATGTCAGGGAGAATCTTGTGTGAAATATAATGTCGTCTACACAAACGGCCGGCGAGTTCAAAGACATCGCGTTCTATTTGGAACCAGTAGTCTAAGTATATTTCATAAGCGAATGTTCACAGGGTAACACCTACCTATCGTATTCAAGATTCAACTGTTGAAATTTTTCCGGAACGTGTATATGATTTTGTCAGGATCGTATTAGTCTAAGTAAACTAATATGTTTGCTAACGTTAAGATCAAGATCTATTGAAGAAGTTCAGCAGCGGATGAACACTTCAATATTACGAGTTATCGAACAACTAATAATGAATAATGAATAAACAAAGTTATTGTCGAATTGTAAGCCTCAATTGCATTAATCAATAATATCAATACAACGTGTTTTCTCTATTCTCCAAGGATCTATATTTATAGACCTTGAGACTCGTTCTAGATAAACTAGAATTCTACATCTATCCTTATCTAAATAAATCGTTATCTAGATTTAAGAAAACTCTATCTAATTAACAAAAGGAAATCTAATCTAATTATAACTCTATCTAATTAGATTGATACTTGCAAGATAAGATTGTCTTCCGTGTCTTGGCTTGACTTCCTCCGTATCTTGACTTTGACTTTGTCCGTAGTAACTTCAATGTCACCGTAGTAACTTGAGTATCCGTAGTAACATGTTGAACTTCCGTAGTAACTTGCCTTCCGTAGTAACTCATAATATCTTCCGTATTAATCACTTGAATTACTATTCTTGTTTGTTAAGTGAATTGTTCTTGGTTAAACTATTTTAGTTAAGTTATAACCCAACAATCTCCCCCTAACCTTGAACTTTTATGACACATCAAAAGTACAAGTTCTATATTTCAACCGTACTAACTTTTTACAAAACAGTACTAAGTATTGTATGTTAATTACAACTACTTGTTTCTCCAGTCAGATTTTCCCTTGGACTTTTCTTCTACGCGTTGATACAAGATTCTCCAAATGAGTTCATGAGCTAGTCTTGAGTCTTGAGGTCCATTCAGCTTTAACTCAACCAGTTCATCCAATGTCTTCAAAGAATGTGGGTATTTAACATCCACTAAGAAGAATTCTCTTGCTCCATGTCTTCTTATAATGGAGTATGTTCCACTTCTTTCATAAATGTACCAGTTTAGAATAGGATTGTTTGGTCCTTTCTTTTTGAAGACTGAACTCTTTTTCTTGTAATCAGGTTCAAATAGTCCGCATAGAATGTCCATTGCCAGATCAATTCCTGGTACTCCTTGTTGATTAGAATACTTTGACTTGCCTATATTGTACATTCTTTCCAGGTCTTCTCTGTCAAAGAGTCTGATTGCATCATAAAAAGCATGAAGTATGTTTCTTGATTTATCTTGTCTGGTCACTTCATACTCAGTCTTGTTGTCCCCTCCAATATACTTCCAATCAATGATAACTGGAGGTTTCACAGACAATGGAGTAAACTTCAAACCTTCAACATGATTGATGTATGCAGAATAGTCTCCCCCTTGAGTAGTACTAGGAGGGTCTTGTTCCATATCTTCAGGCTCTGGTTTGACATCCATGAATGGAATATCTGGGCTTTCTTGAGAAGCAGGAGCAGCATCACTTATCTTTTGTCTTTTAGATGGAGGAACTGGAATCCTTTTTGATGACAGCTTCCTTCTTTTATGCTTCTCTTCTGACTTTTTGACTTCAGGAACATGTTCAGGTTGTATGAACACTTTCCTTCCAGTTTTCAGGGCAGCTTCAAGAGCTTGTTCAACTTCTTTCTTCTTCTTCTCTTGAATCTTGGCAAGAGCAGCTTCCCTTCTAGCTTCTTTTTGTCTTCATCACCTTTGCTCTCTCCAGATGATAACACATTTATTTCTTTCTCCCCCTTGTTGTCATCTGCTGGGGAGTCATCTGAAGAGGATGAGCTGGATGGTTTTGGTGAAGTTCCAGCATCTAGTGTGGTGATTCTTTTGGGCAGTAACTGGACTGATATCAATGCTTGTTGTGCCAGTACCTGTTGCACCAAAGAAGTTAGAGAAGACAGCATCTCTTCTTGTTTATCCACCCTCACCATTAGAGTTTGGTACATATCCATCAATTCCTTATAATGACCACCACTACCCTCACCCCTTTCCTGTTGGGTACCAACAGGTGGAAGATCATAGGGAATAGAGAAACTCTCCTGCCTAGCAGAAGCAGGTATCTCCCCCATGGTCTCTTGGCGCCAGGGACCACCTTCCCAATCTGAGAACAAGTCCTCAGCAAGGGACGGTGTTGCCGTAGTTTGGGTCTTAGATATGTTGATACTGTCCTGAGCTCTACTATGAGAAGTAGAGGCTGCAATAGTATCAGCCCTCCCTACATGGTCTTCCTCCTCCTTAGTGACCAACTCAGTGAACAAGGGGGTGTGTTCAAGGTTTTCCCCTAATGTATGTGGCAATCCTGAAGATGTTTCAGGGATTGCTTTTGCAGTAGTAGTAAGGGGGATGGTTTTAGACACAAGAGGCTGAGTAACCCTCTTGAGTCTCTTAGAAGCAGCTTTGGGGGGTTTGTGAGGTGCTGAAGCTGTGGGTTTAGTCACTTTAGCAGTAGTGACTGAAGCAGTAGTAACTGGAGTAGAACTCACAGTAGCAACTGGAGGTACAGGGGCAGTAGCAACTGCCGTAGTAACCTCTGGGTTTCCACCTGCAGTACCTGCTTCAGATATGGCACTAGTGCCCTGAGTAAGTGCAGTGGTACTGATGGTGGTAGCTGTGGGTTGGGACAGAGGTAGAGTTACTTGTCCTGCATCTATGGGAATCGTGACCACCAACATTTTTGAGAATAGTGGTGTCACATGAGATGGACCACCCTTGTTTATTTGTCTCATATTAGTAAAAACTTTCTTTGAGTGAGCGTGTGAGAGAAAACGTTTTTCAGATCTGGGGAGATCTTTGTGAACACAATTTATACAATGTTGAAGAAATCTAGGATACATGAGAAATTTAAGTTTTGGGTTTTCAAGATTTCTTCTCATTGCATCAAAAATCATGTAAGAAAAGTTAAAGGTACCCCCCGTAGCCAAACACACCATTGTATTGGCTAATGTTGAACTTCCCTCATGCCACCCAGTTCGTTTTTGGGACAAACATTGTTGCAAAGTATGCAACATAAACTTCCATTGAGGGGATAGTTTTGCTTTTTCAAAAGTTGAAAGATTTAAATCTCCCTCATATCCCATATTTCGAAAAGAGTCGATCAGAGTGTCATAAGGGACTCTCAATATACCTGTTGAATAGCGTAGATTCAGATGTCGTCTGAGTGAAGACTCTGTGATTCTGACTGCTTTACCTCTTACCACCGCATTGATGGCAGCATCTGTTTCATCCATTGTTGCAGATGTCCAGAAATCCCTAATGTGGGATTCATCAATTTCAGGATTGATGGTTAACGCCGTCTTGATTTTAGATTGATTAAAGAAATTAATAATCTGGTGGAAATCAGCGTTATCGGCAGTCTTTTCCAAGCAAGCCACCATGTTGTGAGTTTTGAACAATTGTAATTGATCCGCCATTGTTGATTCTTTGATTCTGTTGAGTGATTATCACAATGATGAACAAGAATGTAGATGGTTAGTCACAACGGTAAAAAAAAATCGATTGTTATAAGTTCTAACGGTAACTTTTTCTTGGAAGATTTAGGGGTTTTTACAAACGGTAAGATTAAACGGTTAAAATACCCCCTTTTTATAGTGAAAGAATTGTAACAACTTGATACCCCTGATTAGACGCGGGTAATTATTCAAAAGTGACGGTCCAATTAAAAATTGCCACGTGGCACTAGTAGCTGTGCCTCGCGCCTGAATTTCAAAAAAATAGGTCCAATCAGGCTTTGCCACGTGTTATTATTATGTCTTCTGTGCTCGACACGTGTAAAGTGAGGTTACAAGTTGTGTTTTGACTTGTCAAATCATCATTAATTAGGGTATTCTTATTGATTAAGAAACCTTATTAATATAATAATCTGCAGTATTAACAAAGGGTCCGTAGTAAGTTGGTTAAAGGGGCCGTAGTAGTGGTTAATGGGCCGTATTAACTGGACTGTCCGTAGTAACTTGAGTTACTGGCAGTATTAATCCAGAGGTCCGTAGCAACTCATTACTCGTCCGTATTAACCATTCCGTCCAAACTTAATGGCGTAGGGCAGTAGTAGTTAAACCTTCCCTTAGCCTTAATAATTTGATCGTTCTGATCATACTTTGGACACACTTTGTCTTTACTATTAATGTTGCAGTAGTAACATAGTATAATACTAGAGAGTAAGATACTTGATTTTCATCATAAGGTTACTACTGCCTCTTCGAAGGGACTTATTTTTAAACATAATAGAAATACTGAGAGAAAAGTATATGAGTTATTCATCCGTATTGATCATTCCAATGCTCGTGATCAGAAAAGTGAATCTCCCCACATCGAACGCTTTGGTGAGAAGGTCAGCGAGTTGATTGTCAGTGTGGATCTTCTCAACATGGATTAGTTTCTTCTCGTTGCAATCTCTTATAAAGTGATAGCGTATCTCCATATGTTTTGTTTTCGAGTGTTTGACTGGATTGTTGATGATGCTTATAGTGCTTTGGTTGTCAATAAAGATTGGCGTGTTCATGAAGGAATAGCCATAGTCCATCATTTGATTTTGAATCCAAAGTACTTGAGCACAACAACTAGCAGCAGCAATGTACTCAGCTTCTGTAGAAGAGGTTGATACCGTTGTTTGCTTCTTGCACTGCCATGACACCAGTCTTGAGCCAATAAATTGGCAACCTCCAGTTGTTGACTTCCTGTCTAAGTTCTCACCTCCATAGTCGCTGTCAGTATAAGCTATTAAGTCAAAGGGAGAGTCTTTAGGATACCATAAACCTAGATTAGGTTTGCCCTTTAGATATCTAAAGATTCTCTTAACAGCTATGAGGTGTGACATCTTTGGCCTTGTTTGGTATCTTGCGCACACACAAACTCCAAACATGATGTCTGGTCTTGAAGCTGTGAGATACATGAGAGATCCAATCATTGATCTATAGTTGTGTATATCCACATCCTCCCCCTCAAGATCAGGCGTCATTTGTTTGTGAGTTTCCACCGGAGTACTTGCCACCTTTGCATCCATTAATCCAAATTTTGTGAGGATGTCTTTGACATATTTGGTTTGGCTTATTAGCATGCCATCCGGTTTTTGTTTGACTTGTAGGCCCAAGAAGAAAGTGAGTTCTCCCATTGAACTCATCTGAAACTTAGTGTGCATGAGATCCTCAAATTCTTTGCACAATGAATCCTTGGTGGATCCAAAGATGATATCATCCACGTAGATTTGTACAAGAAGAATGTCTGACTGGGATTTCTTGAAGAACAAGGTCTTGTCAATTGTGCCGCGTTGAAAGTTGTTTTGAAGAAGATAATCTGATAGTGTGTCATACCATGCACGTGGTGCTTGATGAAGCCCATAGAGAGCTTTGATCAGTTTGTACACTTTGTGTGGATGTTGAGGGTCTTCAAATCCAGGAGGTTGTTTGACATATACCTCTTCTTCAATGACTCCGTATAGAAAAGCACTCTTGACGTCCATTTGATATACCTTGAATCCCATAAAAGAAGCAAAGCCTAGGAATAAGCGTATGGCTTCAATCCTAGCTACGGGAGCAAAAACTTCTTCATAGTCGATCCCTTCTTCTTGAGTGTAGCCTTGGGCAACCAGTCTTGCCTTATTTTTGACCACAATTCCACCCTCATCTTTCTTGTTTCTGAATATCCAACGTGTACCAATCACCTTCTTGCCATATGGGACCTCAACCAGTACCCATACTCCTTGAATCTTGAATTGGAGGAGCTCTGCCTGACATGCTTCTATCCAGTGTGGATCTAGTAGAGCCTCTTGAATTTTCTTAGGCTCCATTTGAGAGAGGAAGCATGCAAAGAGACATGTGTTTATGAGAGCACTCTGAGAATCCTTTTTGGATTTGGTTTGACTTCTAGTTTCAATGGAGAAGTCAAGAGAGCCAATTATTTGATCAGGAGGATGATTCTTAGCAACACGAGAAGATGGGATCTTCTCAAGGCGTAGTTCAACACCCAAGTTTGTATCATTCAAATCTGGTATGTCATTGCTAGGATAAGTGGTAGTGAATGGAGAAGGAGTGGTTGGAGGAGTAGTAAATGAAGGAGAGGTGACTGATTTAGGAATATCAGTAGTGTAAGGCTCAAATCCCTCAGTTACAATATGTTCAACTCCATTCGCATCCTCTTCAATTAGGTGTGGAACACCATTAGGACGTGTTGCGTGTTCCGTAGCAGTTGGTGATGGAGGAGGTACTACTTCATCTTCTTTTGTAGAGTCGTCCGCTGAGAGGCTTGAATCAAAACTTGGGTCTTCCAAAGTGACTGGAAGATTGATATATTCCATCACATCCAAGCGAGCAGTACCTGTAATAGGAGCCGTAGCAACAGGCTCCGTAGCTGTAGAAGTAGAACTTGCCGTATTAACCCTATCCGTATCAACTTGTGTTGGGTGAAACTCAAAGTTAGAGTTCAATGATTTGGTCAAGGCATCCAAATCAAATACCCAATCTGGTCCATGTCCCTTTTTGTTGGGCGTGTATTCATTGAAGGTGACATTTGAGCTTTCTTCAATGATCTTTGATTTGTGATTATAGACCCGATATGCTTTGCTTTGAGATGAGTAGCCAACAAATGTACCTTCATCAGCTTTGCTTTCAAATTTACCAAGGTAGTCTTTGGAGTTTAAAACTGTGCATGGGCATCCAAAGGCACGAAGGAAGCTGATCAAGGGTTGTTTCTTGTGAAGTAGCTCATATGGTGTCTTGTTGTGTGCCTTGACTAGCAAAACCCTATTCTGGACATAGCAGGCAGTGTTACTTGCTTCTGCCCAGAAGAAGATAGGAAGGTTGGAGTCAGCCAACATGCTTCTGGCTGCCTCAATCAGTGTCCTATTACGTCTTTCAGCAACTCCGTTTTGTTGAGGAGTCCTTGCAGCACTGAATTGGCGTTCTATTCCTTTCTTGTCACAGAAGTCATTCATCAGACTATTCTTGAATTCCGTACCATTATCACATCGAATTTTCTTGATCTTCTGATTGAGTTGAAGTTCAATCTTAGTGATATATGAGATGAGGAGCGGGCTTGTTTCATCTTTGGTACCAAGAAAGTAAACCCATGTATATCTTGAGTAATCATCGGTGATGACCAAGCAGTATGACTTCTTTGCTATACTCTTTACATTAGTGGGACCAAAGAGGTCCATGTGAAGTAAATGTAAAGGAGTAGTGTTAGAGTTAACCTCCTTTGTCTTGTGTGAAGACTTGTGTTGCTTTCCCTTCAAGCAAGCTAAGCAGTTGTCTTCAAGGTTGAACTGCTTGTTTGGGAGACCTCTAACCAAACTAGATTTAACTAGTTTATTGATGTTCTTTGGGTTCATGTGGCACATCCTCCTATGCCATAGAGTTGATTCATCTAAAGTTGCTTTTGAGAGAAAGCAAGCTTCAGGTGAATTGAGTTGAACCTTGGACATGTCTAGACAATAGACATTGTCTCTCCTTGGTGTTCTGAGTAGTATCATGCTTTCATCTATTACATACCCAGGCTTCATTATAATGCATTCTGTTGCAGTGAAGATCGGTGTGTGTTTCTCATCACAAACTTGAGAGACACTCAACAGGTTATATTGAAGCTGTTGCACATAGTACACGTCCTTGAAGTGTAGTGTACCATTGCTGATTGTTCCTTTTCCAGTAATCTTTCCTCCCTTTGGATTGCCTCCAAAAGCAACATATCCTCCGTTGAACTTTTCGAAGTCCTGAAGGCATGACATGTTGTCCGTCATGTGTCTGGAGCAGCCACTATCTACATGCCAACTGTCCTCACTCTCTTTTGTTGGCTGAACCTGCACATAAACGTTAGAGATTAGTTTCTGGTGGGAACCCAAGCCAAAGTTGACTTGGGTTTGCCCATATCATCGAAGTAACTCACCTTCCTTTGTACAAGTTTTGAAAAATCAGTGGGGATAGGTGGTTGAGTTACTTGAACCTTTGGTTGCCACACTTTCTTGAAAGATTTAGCTTTATGAACAATTTTGGCGTTAACCACTTTTGATTTAACAATTGGAATAGGTACTGTTTTGACATGTCGTTGTTTCTTATTGTTAATATGAGCCTTAGTGACAAAGTTACTTTTGGCAGTATTAACACGAGCAGGGTTCATACGGTTAGTTTTCACAGTATTAATACGGGCAGTATTAACACCTTTACTTTTGGCCGTATTAACCTTGGCCGTAGAAACTAAGGTTTGTCTAGCAGTACTGACTCTATTCTGCTTGTTGGAAATTATGTTCCTTTTGTTAACACCTTGCTTTTCTGAAGAGACTTGTTTAACAAAGTTGTTTTTAGAGACAGCCCTTCCCTTGTATCCCACCCCATGATGTGGTTTTTGAGTCACTTGCACTTGATTTTGTGGATTATGATAACAGATCTTTGCATAGTGATTTATTTTACCACAAATAAAACATCCCTTTCTAGTGTTATTAACAACTTGACCTTTTTGAGTTTTGACTTGGTTCATGTTTCTTTGATTTCCTCGTTTGCCTATGTGTTTCCAAGTCTTTGGGTTTTCCTTAGGGACTATCTTGTTTTTGCTTTCGGTTGGTGTGTTTGCAGTCTTAAAGGGGTTAGTGGATGGCAGAGACACTAAACTTTGTGTAGAAGGTAGAGTTATTCCTTCTATTGTGAGTAAATGATTTTCCAATGGAATATCCTTATTCTTCACAATGTGGACTTTACTTTCTTCAACTAAGTCCTCAATTAGAACTTCATCATAGTTGATTGGATCAACATTGAATGATTCCTTTGGAGGTGTCTGAGAGATGGGAATCCTGGGCTCATCTAAAGATGGTGGGATGTAGTTTTGATTAAATGGAGGGGCAACTTCTTTGTAACCTAGGCCAGCTTTAACTTTTCCATGAATTTGTTTTTGACATAGGTCGTTTACAGATTTAGAAGCAAATTCTAACTTCCCTACATCTAATTCAACTTTATTATGTTCTTGTTCTAGGAGCTTGTTCTTATCCCTAGCCACCTTGAGTTTAAGAAGTAAGTCCTCTTTTTGCCATTCAAGTAGATTGATCTTTTCTTGATAGCTTTGTTCATTGACTTTGTGGGACTTAATTTGGTTTTCTAAATTATCAATTACTCTATGAGCTGACCTTCTTTGTTCTTTTAAGTTTTTAATGGAGTCACTCATTAATTGATTATGATCTTTGTACTTAAGAATTATATCTTTACATTCAGGAGTACATAATTTGGATTTTACCTCGGCCATAAGAGATGAAGAATCTGGAGTTGGTGAGTCAATGGCCATGAGAGCATCCTCGTGTGGTGCTCCTTGATCATCGTCATTCCAGTCATATCCCAGTATGTTGTTGCTGATTTCAGGAATTCCAATGTCAGTATACGCCAGCTCAGTAGAAAATAGGTCATCCGTAGCAACTAAATCTCCCAGAATGTCCGTATCATCCATTACTACGGCTATGCATGCATGGTGAACAGTAGCAGTAGTTTCTACGTGATTTTGTTCCTCAGAAATTAGTGCTCTATTTTGACTTGTTTCTTCAGCCAAGTCACTCCAATCAAATCCAAAGATGTCCTATGACATGAGTGCACTCTGATTTGTGTCTTGAGTGGTTCGTGGATTGTTGGTTCTTGACTTGTTTGGACAGTCTCTAGCGAAGTGACCTAATTCACTGCATTCATAGCACTTCACTTTGCTTTTGTCGAAGGTAATTCGTTCGTTGTTTCGTGGATTGAATCGCCTTCCTGTCCTATTCAAGAATCTTCTAGCTCGTAGTGCCAGCATAGCAGATTGCCACTTGAGATCGATTTCATCACAATCATCTGGATGCATCTGTTTGACCTCTTCACCTGTGAGATTTGAACACTTACAAATAAAGGCTTCGAATGAAATTTCTTCGCTGATTTCATGTTTTGGTCCTCCAGATGTTGTGGCAAGTGCAGTATTACCATTGGTAATACTAGGGTTGTTATTGGCAACCTTTTCTGCTTCGACTTCTGCTTCAAATACTCTTAGATCGTTGTAAAGATCATCTAGTTCAAGTGCTTCTAGGGTGTCTCCTTGTCTGTAGGAAACTGTGTAGATAATCCATTCCTTCCCTAGAGCTCGGATGAACTTTCTGTTTAGATCATCTTTATCATACCTGATTCCTGCGCTAATCATCTCTCCAGTGAGCTTTTTGTAACGATCAAAAGTCTGAGTCATTCGTTCGCCAGGCAGTGAGTTGAAGTTTTCATACTCCTGTTTGAGAAGAGCTTTCTTGTTCTTTTTGGTATTCTTTGTTCCGCTGAATCTCTTCTCCAAAGCTTCCCATAGCGATTTGGCATCTTCATATTCTTCGAATTGCGATTGATATTCGTTGGGGATTGCAATTAAAAGAATACTGAGGGCCTTGATCTCAGTTTGTTTCTCCCTTCGTTCAAGATCAGTCACCAGTGCTCGAGCAGCCATTCCTGGTTCTCCATCAGCTCCATTGGCGGTAAGACGTTTTTTACCATTGATGATTACATCCCATACTGTATAGTCAGACAGTAGAATGTGTTGCTTGATTCGTAGCTTCCATAAGTCGAATTCGTTGCTATTTAGAATAGGAACTTTTCCAATTGCAACTTCAGTCATGATGGTTGTAATGATTCTTGCTTGTGAGGATTATGAACTCGTTGATCAATGGATCTAAAGCACCTCCTGTGCTCTGATACCACTTGTCAGGATCGTATTAGTCTAAGTAAACTAATATGTTTGCTAACGTTAAGATCAAGATCTATTGAAGAAGTTCAGCAGCGGATGAACACTTCAATATTACGAGTTATCGAACAACTAATAATGAATAATGAATAAACAAAGTTATTGTCGAATTGTAAGCCTCAATTGCATTATTCAATAATATCAATACAACGTGTTTTCTCTATTCTCCAAGGATCTATATTTATAGACCTTGAGGCTCGTTCTAGATAAACTAGAATTCTACATCTATCCTTATCTAAATAAATCGTTATCTAGATTTAAGGAAACTCTATCTAATTAACAAAAGGAAATCTAATCTAATTATAACTCTATCTAATTAGATTGATACTTGCAAGATAAGATTGTCTTCCGTGTCTTGGCTTGACTTCCTCCGTATCTTGACTTTGACTTTGTCCGTAGTAACTTCAATGTCACCGTAGTAACTTGAGTATCCGTAGTAACATGTTGAACTTCCGTAGTAACTTGCCTTCCGTAGTAACTCATAATATCTTCCGTATTAATCACTTGAATTACTATTCTTGTTTGTTAAGTGAATTGTTCTTGGTTAAACTATTTTAGTTAAGTTATAACCCAACAGATTTATAAAATCAATTTTCATTCATGTGCGGATTGTCGGAAAACTTGGTGAAAAAATGAGTTTTCACCAACTTTTGACACAAATAAATGTATGCTCGAATAATATATGTACGGTATATTAGTGAGTTACATTTTATTCATAAGGGTTTAGTATTAAGCCAAGATGTGTCCAAAATAAATGTGAGGTGAATGAGTTACATTTTGGCCATACTATCGTTACAAAGTATGGCTTAATGAGTCATAAAGATTTAGTTACAATGTTTTATTATATATATACACTTCATGCCAAATTTCATGGTGTTAAAGGGAGACGTCCTATCAAATTGCCACACCTCCAACTAAAATAAATAATACATACATTTCTTTGGAAAAATTCCGTTAAGATTTCGGACTTTCGGGATCAAGTCCGGCAGTACCACTGATTTTGCCGTTGTACCCTGGGAGACAGACGACGTACAGGACGACGAATATGTTTTAAGGGAACCGTGTGAAACACGGGTCTCTGCTATATCGTTTTTCGATATTTTCTTTTGTTTTGGTGGTATGCGTTAATTATTTGTAATCATAATATGTTACATGTAATTATATTGTATTTTTGTTTCATTTATAATCAAAATTGTTTCGGATATGATACGTTTCTTCTACAATTTTTTCTAATGCACGAGGCCTGATCTTTAGTAAGCCGTCAAACGAATATTTATTTTATTTTCGTGATTTATAGTTAAATGAATATTTATTTTATTTTCGTGTTTTATAGGGCCTTTTATTTGATTATTGCATTGGATAATAAAAATTTATTTATCGGTCTACCTACTATATCTAATGTATTTATTAATTTTTATTTCATTTATAACTTTTTTTTTTTTGAAAATGAGAAAAAATGGTCGACTTGTTGTTTCTAGTAACGTGATCAAATAGTCGACTTGTCGTTTTAATGGTCAAAGAGCCAAACAGCGAAAACATATTTGTGCTACTTAAATCATTTCACGTATGTGGCATATAGTGGTTGATGGCATTTATTCTGCAATTAAAAGGTTAGCAAAATTTAAGACACACAGTTAATTTTGGTCAATATATGAGTGCTTTAATTGCGTCTCATTAAGGATACCGAAATGAAAGGTTATAGTCGACACTTATTTGATGTATTTAATTTGCTTTTGCATTTGCACCTAAATTTCATATTCGGCAAAGGTTGCAATCAACTTTATTGTTTGTATTTTCATTGTACAGGATACATTTCTTTTCATGTGATACATATGAAAACGAGGATTCTTAAACAAGGTGTGAGATTTAATTTTTTTTAGCTTCAGTGGTATATTTTTGAAATTGATTTTCAAAAATATAGAGGCAAAATCTATAATCACGGCTAATTTGGATCACTACAACAAATGAGAATAATCTAACGACGACTTTTGTCTTGCAAAGCTTCATATGTTGTTGTAGTAGGTTTCTTAGTTTCGTCTCCAAAACCTTATATGAAAAACTTTAGGGCAATGGCGGAATTTTGTTTTGGCAACGACAAGTGGGTCCCACCTTTGACGACCACAATGTCATCAAAACGCCTACAGTTTATTTTAAAAAATATAGTTTAAAACAATATATTTTCAAAATTCAAATTAAATACTCCAAAACCCGATATATAAGTTGTTTTCAATAAACAAATTAATCCAAAAACCCATGTATGACAAAGTTCAAATTGTTAGTTACTACTAAATGTCACCAACATAATGCTACGAGTTTAACAATGTCTGGATTAACTTTACAGAAAAATAAACATTTGGAATTTGTGAAAGGGCGATGTCCCGGTTCGTGGCTTGAAGTGATTGAAAATACATTAATATATATTCTATCACCGTTGGTGGGGATACGTCTTCCGTAAACATATTTGGTCCTCTTATTGTAATGGTTGAACTCAAGGTAGATGTCATAGGTAGCTTCCAACTATCGTCCTAGATTATGCCCAAGACGAGTCCCTAAAATTTGTTCCACTATTACCTCTATTCATATATAACCCCCCCCCCCCCCCCCCACCCCCCGATGCGCGCGTTTCTCGTATATCGCAACATATTTTCCTCAAAAGTTAGAAGATAAGAATTATTAGAAGTGTTAGGTTTTGATTACTAAACTATGACCCTTTTGGCTCTGATATGATCCATAATAACATATGTAATATGTAATCTATCTCATTCTTCGCATTTTGAGGTAAAAAAAATAAGCATTATTGATCTAAATATAACGTTTATCATCGTTTTGGAGATTAGCACATTGGAAATCGGGATTCAAGCAAAACAAGTAAAAACTAAAGAAACTGAATTGCAATGTCAAAGAAAGAACGGATCTACAACGAAACCTAAAATCAAACTCGATGAAACCCTAATTTCATTTATGAGCTACATGTTTATGTGGAAACTAATGCCAGATCGAATGGCCAAACAATCAAATAATAAGAATAATCATAAGAATTTAAATGAGAAGATTCTGAGAGGAAAAAAACCAAAGCTTTTAATCAATATCAAAGTCAATCTAAACCTAAAACAAATTGGGATGTTTAACCTAAATAGTTATCTTAAAAAGAAAGCTAACATAACCTAAATCATACATAAATTCGTTCAAAAACCCTACAAAATAAAAGATGTTCAACATAAACCTTAAACTTTAGCAATGATATAATTTCCAAGGGTATTATTCTTCATCTTTATACTATTATTCTTCACACTTATCAGGCTATTATTCCTTAAAACTACATCATCCACTCCATCTTGAGAAAGACTCGACCTTGAGTCTTGTTTTAACTTCAGTTTTTCCCTACCTTTTAGCATCTAAACTTGTACTCCTTGTATCAGCTTTCCACTCTTCAAAAATACACGACCTCGAGTCTTGATTGTCTTCGTACCCAATTTCACGACCTTGTCTGCGGGATTCATATGCTCAACTAGATTACTTTTACTAATAGAAAAACTAACCAAACTATATATGTTGATCATATCATCTTGTTCCATCGTAATCAAGCCATAGGAATGTTGTTAAATAATGTTTAGCAAAATAAGACCTGATAAACTTTTTATCATAACACGATCACCATATAAAAATAATTCATCTTTATATTTTTCTTCTTCAACGGTATTCGTATCATAAATAGGATCTGATTCTTCCTCAATAATATAATATTTATCTTCGTTATTAGTATCATAAACCGAAAAGGATTATTCTTCTACCAACATGTCTTCTTCCACTTATATGTCCCAAATAAGGTTATCATCGTATCCTCCTTTCTCCTCCTTTTGATAAAGACTCGTCCTCAAGTCTTCGTTGTTCCAAAAAACAAGAACTCATAATTGTTGACGAATGGATACTCCTCTTACTCTTCCCATATGTCACACACAATATGTTTAGATTCGGTTTCCTCCGTCTCTAAATGATAATATTGTTAAAGCTTACCGATAAACTTAGGATTCGAAACTCGCATCCCAAGACTACACAAGGAATCGACGCACCCAGAAAACAAAGAAACTTGCTTCATGAGACTACATAAAAGTTCCTTTCGGTCGCCTATACGGTAACATAAGAGTTCCATGTATTTCCAGATTCGGTATTCTCCAGCCGGTGTTCTTGCTTTTGGATTCGTTGTTGGAGACGTGCGATCTCTACGTCACGTGGATCCAGACCGTTGCCTACTTTGGAGGTTCTATAATTACCCGGTGGTTTTCCGCATTTTCGTTGTTCGGCTATTCGTCTGATACAAAATAATGTGAGATTGAAGGCCAAACATTCAAATAGCAAGAGTAAGTAGAAAAATTCCAATGAGGCAATTTTTATAGAAAAAAAGCTTTATTTTTAATCAATATTAAAGTCTACCTAAACCTTAAATAAATAGATATTTAACCTAAATAATTACCTTGAAAATAAAGCTAACATAATCTAAATAAAACATAAATACGTCCTAAACCTTACAAAATAAAAAAGTTCAAATTAACCTTAAAATTTAACTTTGACATATTTAATTTTCAAGTATATTATTCTTTATTTTTATGCTATTGTTTTTCACTCATTATTAGGCTATTATTTCTCAAAATTGTATCAAAAACCCAATTTATATTTATGAAAACCTTAGAGGACTTTGAAACACCTAAAAGACATGTAAAAACCCTAGTTTCATATATGTCTAAAGTTAATGTATAATACGTAACCAATGGAAAGAAAATATGTGATTTTATGCATTAGATTTGTTCCCTTTAAATATGGATGTTGCAAGTATATGCCAAGTGGTCTTGTTAGAATTTATGTTTGAAGTTATAATGACAACATTCAATTCTTCAAGTCTCTTAATCTTGCAAATAGTTACATGCTCATATCTTTCGGTTACCAAGCATATTGGATTAGTTTATCACGTCATATTGTCAAAGAGAGTCTATAATAGACATGATTTCGTCTTCTATTATATTCGCATACAACCTTGTTATTGTTTATAAAATAGTGAATTAAATCTTTAAAAAGTATTTTTATTTGTATGTTTTGTTGGTATTTGAACACGTCAAATAAAATGTGTTTTTATAAATATATGAGCCTACGGGGTTGCACACATTGACATTTAGACACGACTATATGTTTATTTATTCTATATTACTTAATATGTTAAGTGTAATATTTAATAAATAGGAGGATGTATTATGTAATTATGGATGTTTCATAATTATAATATAACTTGTACACCAAGTTAACTACCTATATAATGAATGCTAAGGGTTCATAATTTGGGATCCTGAAAATCGTTTTCTCCTCCCCTTGATCAAAAAACGATCGGCTCATTCCCTAAGGGAACCGATCGTGTAACACTACAAGAAAAAAGGCTTTTAGTAACGAAACGAGTTTGGTCACTAACAGTTGAAATTTTTTGTCACTAAGGTATTTAGTGACGAAAATCAAGGTCGTCACTTTTGGTCACTATAGGTCCGTGGCTAATTTTATTAGAGACCAAATTCATAACTAGTCTCTAATTAGTGATGAAACCAAAGTGGTCACTATATTTGCGACGACAAAAGTGGTCACTAACTTTTGTCACTAAACAAGTGAAAGTCGTCACTATTAAGCTCATTTAAAAGAGTTAACGGCTCATTAAAGCTGATTAGTGACCAAGACATGTGGTGTCTAATGTCAGAGACCAAAAAAGATGGTCACTCCTGTTTATATTTAGTGACTACCAAACTGTGTACCGAAGGTTAGAGACCAAAATGGTCACTATGTACTACAATATTATAGAAAGAAAATGCCACTAATTTCTATTAGGTTATTACAATAAACAGAAACCTGATTCATAACAATAAAAATCTAGTTGTATTTAACAGAGCATAAAATATATTCTTACATATATTCTTTAATCCAAACAAAAAGGCATAATGTCACAGTTATCTCTAAAAATACTAAGCCTATCAACATAACGAAATACCACACCGTAATCTAAAAGGAATAATGTCACCATGTCACAGTTATAGATTGTACTTTAAAAACCATATGAACATCCATGTCTCAAAGCTTTCGTTTTCGAATGCATTTTGTTAGAGCAAGAATCGACAGGCTCAGTAACTTGGGTTAGATTGATCACTCTCTTGGCCTCCTGCTCAAGCAGTGCAAACCTAACAGACTCTTGGCGAGTCTAAGGTGGACAAGAGATTGATCGGAAAGGCTTGACGGAATATGGTTAAGTATTCCGGTCAGTGAGTATGTGAGGAAGATGATGAAGCTGCCTCTAAAACCTGAAGCGTTGGGTATTTATACCCAACATTGCCAGGTACCAACAACAATCATGATGATCATTTATTGTTCATCAATAGGATTCCAACGGGTATAAGTGAAAAGGTAACGCTCCTGCAATGATATAATCTCATCAATGCCTTTGACGGTTACATCCAAACATTAGGCTTGGATGTCTGACTGGCAGAATGTCAGGAGCATGATACCTTGAGATGAACTCCAAAGCATCAGTGTTGGTCTAGAGTAATGCAGACATATGTACACAAGTCCTTAGACATGCCAGAGCATGAGTGTCGGATTGAGCGTCGGATGTCGGGGCAGATCTACGGGCACGGGGCCAGCTAGGTGCCGGGGCCACGACTCCCGGACACGGGGCGCCTAGGTGCCGGGACACAACTCCCGGACACCAGGTGTCGGGGCCAAGATTCCCGGACACGGTGCGCCTAGGTGCCGGGACACAACTCCCGGATCCCGGACACGGGGCCACGATTCCAGGACACGGGGCGCTAGGTGCCGGGACACAACTCCCGGATCCCGGACACGGGGCCACGATTCCCGGACACGGGGCGCTAGGTGCCGGGACACAACTCCCGGATCCCGGACACGGGGCCACGATTCCCGGACACGGGGCGCTAGGTGTCGGGACACAACTCCCGGATCCCGGACACGGGGCCATGATTCCCGGACACGGGCCCTTACTCCCGGTGTTGGGGCTCACGTTCCGGGTTCTGGTCCTTTTGTCAGATTGAGATTCAGTGGACCGGGCCCAAGTGTTAGGTTTGATAGGCTATAAGTATAAGCCATCACCTACTAACACAATCATGCCCCCCAGTTAGGTTTTAAAAATTAGGTTTTGAAGCCTAACTCTTCTGCTGTAGCCGTTCGGTAAGTTTTTTTTTTTTTTTTTTTTTTTTTTTTTTTGACGTCCGGTTCCTTTCCGGTGGCTAGGCAAGTAGGCGGCACACAGGCGGCATTTTTTGCCGGCGACGTGATGTTGTTAGCCGGCATATAGCCGGCCTTTTGTGCCGGCGACTTGATGCTGATAGCCGACATATAGCCGGCCTTTTGTGCCGACGATTTTTTTTTTTTTTTTTTTTTTTTCCGTAACCGAGGCCCTTCTTCTTTTTGTTTTTGGGAACAGGTGAGTTTACTCGTTCCAATCAGAAGCTTCGTCCTTTGCGGGTAAGTTATTGTTGTTTTCTCCATCCTTGCAGCTTGAGTCTTATTTTTATCTTATCAGTATTCTTGAATTGTAGCAGTTTGTTATAATGGGTTCAAAAGCTGAAATGGTTTCCCGAAAAGAGAAAGAGGTTAGGAGATGCAGTAGTGGCATCAATGATGTTAAGCTAGCGGATTTAATAACTAGGTTTCCATGCCTTAGTTCCTTCAATCCTGTAGCACCTACCATAGACCAACGTGCCACTGAGCCTCCTTCAGGAAAAATTACTTTATACACCAGCCTTCTTACCCATTCAAACCTTAGACTTCCATGTAGCTCATTTTATATGAAAGTGCTAACTCATTACAAAATTGGATTTGCCCAAATGCATCCTGTAGGTGCTGCTAAGGTTATAATGTTTGAGATGTTGTTGGTTGGGATGAAAATTGATTGTTCTGTAGATTTGTTTAGGCATTTTTATAAACTGTGTAAATCTAGAGACTGGTTTAGCCTAGAACAGAGAGAGAGAAGCAAAGAATGGAAACTAGTTGAGGATCCTCCTGATAGCCTTAAGAACTGGCGGTTTGACTTTATTTTTGTGGATAGATCGTTTATTAAGCTTTGGTCACGTGCCCTTTTTAGCTGGCCATCTAAGATACCCAACGGAGTAAATGAACTCCCCGAGCTTTCCGTTCCTAAGGCAGAGGCATATGCACGCCTCCGCCGTATGTCTGTGAGGTATAGGATATGCCCCGAAGGGGTGTTGGCGATGGCTGGAATTATTAAGGATATTGAAGAGGAGACGGTTCCCGTCATTGTGTCGAAGACATCAAAGAAACGTGGGTCTAGTTAAAATCCTTTTTTGACTTTATTATTTCGTGAAATTGATTGTCATTTATATCTTTTCTTTGTTGCAGTTATGGGGTTGCTAGATTTGTTAGTGGGGGATGAAGCATGTGAAGTAGAGGATCATCCGCCTGCCGTAGCTTGCCAGATGTACAAAGCAGCTGGTGTTGATGTCCCTGGTGTTTCTCCTACACGAAGAGAGGGGCAGGGCCTGGAGGTTAGGCTTCCGCTTCCAGAGAATACTGAGGATGAAGATCTCATAGTATCCCCTGCTGGTATTATTTCAAACCTTTTGGTCTATTTAAATAATAGCTATATATAACTGATGTTTTTCGTTTGTGTAGGTGATGATCTTGATCCCAATGGTTACATGCTTGAAGAGCAGGATTCTTCTCGTCACAGACAAGGTACCTATGAGTTATGATTATTTTTCGCTGTTTGTAGTAACTAACTTGTCTTTCTTTTATGTAGTTGAGTTGGAGGATATTGGATCTGACGATGGTCATGAGCCATGCTTTGATGGTGCATCTGTGTTAGGAAAGAGGCCATCAATAAATGTTGAGGATTATGACCTTCCTACACCCAAATCGAAAAAAGTGTTGTTCCCTGCTTCTCCACTTCTTGGAACAAATCTTGTAAGGCGTTATGGGGGCCTTCGGATGGCGCCCCATGGATCTACTAGTATGTCTCTTCCTGCTTGTGGCAATACTGTTCAACCTTCTGCATTTGTTGGCACGCCATCTGGTCAACGTTTTGTGTCTGCCTGGTCATTTTGTGTGGGTGACAATGGGCAAACTGTTGGATCTGTTAGGGATTTCATGGACAATGTTGTCCCACCTCAACTTGTTATGCAGTCAAAGTTGCAAGGAACTTCTGAATTGTTGGATGATGCTGATATGAGCCTTTTTCATGGCTTTATGGGACATATACTTGCTAGGCAGCGTACATGTGAAGATCATGAAAAATAGAAAGTTGATTACTCGGATCTGAAGAAAGAGGTGGAAAGTTTGGCTGTGGTTAGGAAAGATCTTGAGGCCGAACGCGAGATTGTTTCCGGCCGGGACAAGGAGATTAGTGATCTTTCTGCCAAGATTTCCAACTTAGAGAAAGAGAGGGATGGATTGGTAAGGAGGGCGCAGGAGTATGAAAATATCCTGGCTGCAAAGGATAAGGAGTTGGTGACAGTGACCAAATCTTTAGAGGTTGAGAGACAGGTAGTTGAGTCTCAGCGCCAGCAACTTGATGTTGCCTTTCAGGGTAGAAAAGACCTTCTTGCTGCTTTTCCTGAGTTGTTCAAGCTATTACTTGATCATCCTGATGTGATGAATTTGATGTTGGAAGTTAATCGGGCTACTCATGCATTTGGCAAACACATTGTAGGGACCAAGTTGCGATCCGTTGCCGGTGATGCAGTGCTACCCTTTCTTGATCCTTTGGCGCAAAGTCAGATGCGAGCTGCTAATGCTTTGTTTGAAAAGAAAAATTTTCTTATCCTGGAGCGCATTGTCCAAGACTTGGACATTTCTATTGATGATCTTCTTGCTATTGTTACACCACCAGTGTCTATGCCACCAGTGTAGTGTTTGCTCTTTTTTATATGTTTGAACATTTTTCCCTTTCTGTTATGAATATCAGCTTTATAAGCTTTATGGTTTGGATATTTTGCTTGGCTCTATGAGTGCTTTCTTTTTAATAATAAATGTTTATCCGTTGGATATTTATCTTATGATTTGTTTGCTATTTAAGCATATTACATCAGTGATGCATTATTTGGTTAACCGTTTATTTGTATTACTCGCGAGGTATGTCGCTTCCCTATGAGAAGTGCTTATCTTTTCTCAAGTAGATGAAAAGACGTGTTCGCATGTTTTGGCTTAGACATGAGTGTCTTATTTGGCCTTATGCTTGTGATGTTGAACAATGTTCATAAAATAAAAAGATAATGCAGTGCCTAATTGGGATAATATCAGACCAAACATTTTATTATAAGGCATGGTATCCATGTCCTTGATAGAAAACAAGGTTAAACCTTGACAAAACATGAAAACATAGAATAAAAATTTATCAGACCTTGATCTAGGGTTAGTCTATGTATGTCTGACCTTCAATCATAAAGATGTGACCTTCTGGCGGTCCCGGTCGTTCAGTATTCTCCCCCCTCTTTTGCCAGGCATATGTTTTCTAGGTTGGGGTCCTGTTGGTTTGTTGTCTTGCAGCTGCCACTAGGTGTTCTCACTTCCCTTCGTCCAGCGCCCTTCTGGTCTCTACTTTCAATTCCCGACAGGCATTGGTGTCATGTCCATGGTCCTACTGAAATTCACAGTACTTGTTCATGTTTTTCTTACCAGACCTGTGTGCCATTTGTGGTGGAGGTTTAAAAGTAGAGCCTACATGCTCTGTCTGCAGGATCTCTTTCGGGGTCTTGTTGAGAAATGGCTCGGATGCAGCCTTGTCATAAGGGCTAAACCTTCTGTTGCCTCTGTCATCCCGTCTGTCATTTCTCCTATCTTCCCGCTGTTGGTCCTGTCTACCTGACGCTGTCCCACCGTTCCAAAGCTTGTCCTTCTTTCCAGCCACTCCTCTTGCCAAAGAGACAGTTTCCCTTGATCTTAAGAAGTCATAGGCTCTATCTGTGGC
Organism: Senecio squalidus; assembly: GCA_910822075.1. Lineage (NCBI taxonomy): Eukaryota > Viridiplantae > Streptophyta > Magnoliopsida > Asterales > Asteraceae > Senecio > Senecio squalidus. The sequence continues at coordinate 47,805,090 of CAJVGC010000060.1, read as the reverse complement.
TTCCTTGAAGGTGGCAGGAGTCCTTTTTGCAAGTTTTTCCTGCAACTGACCAGGCAAGAGGGAAAAGGTGAAACCTGAAATTTGTTGGCTTTCTGGAAAACCTGGGATCTTTTGGCATTCCTGCGTGTACCGCAGGATGAAGTCTCGCAAAGCTTCCCCTTCCTTCGGCCGGATTAGGTGGGCCTCCAGATGTGTCATGCGTTGTTTCTTTTGCTGAAAGAATTGATACACAAACTTTGCCTTTAGATCTCTAAAGTCCCTAATGCTCCTCTCTGGAAGGCCAGCAAACCAATCTCTTGCAAACCCTTGCAATGTTCCTGGAAACATTTTACAGGCTACCGGGTCTACCCATTTTTCTGTCATGATGGCCTGCTCAAACAAGGCCATATGGTCGTCTGGGTCTCTTGTGCCGTCATAAGTGCCTACGATGGAGGGGACCTTCTGCTTGTCTGGCATCGGATATCTTGACACCCAGTCACAAAATTTCGAACTTACTATTGATATAGGCATAATAGCTTCTCTTGGCATTTCTCCTTCTGCTAGTTGCTGCAACAGTCGTAATAACTCTTGATTGGGATTTTGAGGTGGCACCGGTGTCGGCGCGTTCTGCCTCAGGCGATCCGCCAACTGTGTTAACAGGACATCTGTTTCGATTTGTTGGGGGATTACCTGTGGTGGTGCTGGCTGCAGGGATGCCAATAGTTGAGCCAGGAGGTGATTAGATGAGGTTGGTGCCGGGACTGATGCTGCTCCTTGGTTATTCTGAAATGTCCTTCTCTGGGTTCCCATGCTTGGGTCCTCTCCCGTTTCTTGAGTGCCGGGTTGGGATCCTGCCGAGGCAGGCTGCCTAGGGGCTTCAAAGCCATGAAGTTCTGGGACAGCCTGCCTAGAGGCTTCAGCGGCTTCTTCGTGCAGTGTTGAGGTACGGGACATGGGGATCTGAAAACTTGACACGTTTGGCGTTGGTATGGCAGATGCACTAGCTCCGGGCACCCGTGTAGAATACAAAGGTCTAGTGGTTGTTGATCGATACAGACGGGCATGACCTGAATCTCCTAGTGTCCAATCCTCCAAGGCGGAAAATCCGTGCCTGCCTGTCCTCCCCATAGGACCTCTTTCAAACACCATGTCCGTCTCCATGTCTGGTATGAATTGACTGGATGGAATAGGCAATGAAACAAATGCATGAGGTGACGAAACAATCGTCGGTATCAGGGTGGTATTCCCTTCAGCTTGGGATGTGGTCACATCAGTCACTGGGGAAGGGGTTACAGTAGTCATTGGGGGTGGGGCCATAGCAGTCACTGGGGGTGGTGTTGTAGTAGTTACTTCTGGGACTGAGGAAATTATTGGTTAAGAGTTCATGTCTTCCATGATGAAAAAAGAAACGAATTAAAGAAAAAACTTGTGAAAATCTGGAAATGAAGATGAAACACCGTTGCTAAAAAACGTGTCCCACGGATGGCGCCAATGTTAGAGCAAGAATCGACAGGCTCAGTAACTTGGGTTAGATTGATCACTCTCTTGGCCTCCTGCTCAAGCAGTGCAAACCTAACAGACTCTTGGCGAGTCTAAGGTGGACAAGAGATTGATCGGAAAGGCTTGACGGAATATGGTTAAGTATTCCGGTCAGTGAGTATGTGAGGAAGATGATGAAGCTGCCTCTAAAACCTGAAGCGTTGGGTATTTATACCCAACATTTCCAGGTACCAACAACAGTCATGATGATCATTTATTGTTCATCAATAGGATTCCAACGGGTATAAGTGAAAAGGTAACGCTCCTGCAATGATATAATCTCATCAATGCCTTTGACGGTTACATCCAAACATTAGGCTTGGATATCTGACTGGCAGAATGTCAGGAGCATGATACCTTGAGATGAACTCCAAAGCATCAGTGTTGGTCTAGAGTAATGCAGACATATGTACACAAGTCCTTAGACATGCCAGAGCATGAGTGTCGGATTGAGCGTCGGATGTCGGGAAAGATCTACGGGCACGGGGCCAGCTAGGTGCCGGGGCCACGACTCCCGGACACGGGGCGCCTAGGCGCCGGGACACAACTCCCGGACACCAGGTGTCGGGGCCAAGATTCCCGGACACGGTGCGCCTAGGTGCCGGGACACAACTCCCGGATCCCGGACACGGGGCCACGATTCCCGGACACGGGGCGCTAGGTGCCGGGACACAACTCCCGGATCCCGGACACGGGGCCACGATTCCCGGACACGGGGCGCTAGGTGTCGGGACACAACTCCCGGATCCCGGACACGGGGCCATGATTCCCGGACACGGGGCCTTACTCCCGGTGTTGGGGCTCACGTTCCGGGTTCTGGTCCTTTTGTCAGATTGAGATTCAGTGGACCGGGCCCAAGTGTTAGGTTTGATAGGCTATAAGTATAAGCCATCACCTACTAACACAATCATGCCCCCTAGTTAGGTTTTAAAAATTAGGTTTTGAAGCCTAACTCTTCTGCTGTAGCCGTTTGGTAAGTTGTTTTTTTTTTTATTTTTTATTTTGACGTCCGGTTCCTGTCCGGTGGCTAGGCAAGTAGGCGGCACACAGGCGGCCTTTTTTGCCGGCGACGTGATGTTGTTAGCCGGCATATAGCCGGCCTTTTGTGCCTGCGACTTGATGCTGATAGCCGGCATATAGCCGGCCTTTTGTGCCGACGATTTTTTTTTTTTTTTTTTTTTTTTCGTAACCGAGGCCCTTCTTCTTTTTGTTTTTGGGAACAGGTGAGTTTACTCGTTCCAATCAGAAGCTTCGTCCTTTGCGGGTAAGTTATTGTTGTTTTCTCCATCCTTGCAGCTTGAGTCTTATTTTTATCTTATCAGTATTCTTGAATTGTAGCAGTTTGTTATAATGGGTTCAAAAGCTGAAATGGTTTCCCGAAAAGAGAAAGAGGTTAGGAGATGCAGTAGTGGCATCAATGATGTTAAGCTAGCTGATTTAATAACTAGGTTTCCATGCCTTAGTTCCTTCAATCCTGTAGCACCTACCATAGACCAACGTGCCACTGAGCCTCCTTCAGGAAAAATTACTTTATACACCAGCCTTCTTACCCATTCAAACCTTAGACTTCCATGTAGCTCATTTTATATGAAAGTGCTAACTCATTACAAAATTGGATTTTCCCAAATGCATCCTGTAGGTGCTGCTAAGGTTATAATGTTTGAGATGTTGTTGGTTGGGATGAAAATTGATTGTTCTGTAGATTTGTTTAGGCATTTTTATAAACTGTGTAAATCTAGAGACTGGTTTAGCCTAGAACAGAGAGAGAGAAGCAAAGAATGGAAACTAGTTGAGGATCCTCCTGATAGCCTTAAGAACTGGCGGTTTGACTTTATTTTTGTGGATAGATCGTTTATTAAGCTTTGGTCACGTGCCCTTTTTAGCTGGCCATCTAAGATACCCAACGGAGTAAGAGAACTCCCCGAGCTTTCTGTTCCTAAGGCAGAGGCATATGCACGCCTCCGCCGTATGTCTGTGAGGTATAGGATATGCCCCGAAGGGGTGTTGGCGATGGCTGGAATTATTAAGGATGTTGAAGAGGAGACGGTTCCCGTCATTGTGTCGAAGACATCAAAGAAACGTGGGTCTCGTTAAAATCCTTTTTTGACTTTATTATTTCGTGAAATTGATTGTCATTTATATCTTTTCTTTGTTGCAGTTATGGGGTTGCTAGATTTGTTAGTGGGGGATGAAGCATGTGAAGTAGAGGATCATCCGCCTGCCGTAGCTTGCCAGATGTACAAAGCAGCTGGTGTTGATGTCCCTGGTGTTTCTCCTACACGAAGAGAGGGGCAGGGCCTGGAGGTTAGGCTTCCGCTTCCAGAGAATACTGAGGATGAAGATCTCGTAGTATCCCCTGCTGGTATTATTTCAAACCTTTTGGTCTATTTAAATAATAGCTATATATAACTGATGTTTTTCGTTTGTGTAGGTGATGATCTTGATCCCAATGGTTACATGCTTGAAGAGCAGGATTCTTCTCGTCACAGACAAGGTACCTATGAGTTATGATTATTTTTCGCTGTTTGTAGTAACTAACTTGTCTTTCTTTTATGTAGTTGAGTTGGAGGATATTGGATCTGACGATGGTCATGAGCCATGCTTTGATGGTGCATCTGTGTTAGGAAAGAGGCCATCAATAAATGTTGAGGATTATGACCTTCCTACACCCAAATCGAAAAAAGTGTTGTTCCCTGCTAAAAAACGTGTCCCACGGATGGCGCCAATGTTAGAGCAAGAATCGACAGGCTCAGTAACTTGGGTTAGATTGATCACTCTCTTGGCCTCCTGCTCAAGCAGTGCAAACCTAACAGACTCTTGGCGAGTCTAAGGTGGACAAGAGATTGATCGGAAAGGCTTGACGGAATATGGTTAAGTATTCCGGTCAGTGAGTATGTGAGGAAGATGATGAAGCTGCCTCTAAAACCTGAAGCGTTGGGTATTTATACCCAACATTGCCAGGTACCAACAACAGTCATGATGATCATTTATTGTTCATCAATAGGATTCCAACGGGTATAAGTGAAAAGGTGACGCTCCTGCAATGATATAATCTCATCAATGCCTTTGACAATTACATCCAAAATTAGGCTTGGATGTCTGACTGGCAGAATGTCAGGAGCATGATACCTTGAGATGAACTCCAAAGCATCAGTGTTGGTCTAGAGTAATGCATACATATGTACACAAGTCCTTAGACATGCCAGAGCATGAGTGTCGGATTGAGCGTCGGATGTCGGGGCAGATCTACGGGCACGGGGCCAGCTAGGTGCCGGGGCCACGACTCCCGGACACGGGGCGCCTAGGTGCCGGGACACAACTCCCGGACACCAGGTGTCGGGGCCAAGATTCCTGGACACGGTGCGCCTAGGTGCCGGGACACAACTCCCGATTCCCGGACACGGGGCGCTAGGTGCCGGGACACAACTCCCGGATCCCGGACACGGGGCCACGATTCCCGGACACGTGGCGCTAGGTGCCGGGACACAACTCCCGGATCCCGGACACGGGGCCACGATTCTCGGACACGGGGCGCTAGGTGTCGGGACACAACTCCCGGATCCCGGACACGGGGCCATGATTCCCGGACACGGGGCCTTACTCCCGGTGTTGGGCTCACGTTCCGGGTTCTGGTCCTTTTGTCAGATTGAGATTCAGTGGACCGGGCCCAAGTGTTAGGTTTGATAGGCTATAAGTATAAGCCATCACCTACTAACACCATCATGCCCCCCAGTTAGGTTTTAAAAATTAGGTTTTGAAGCCTAACTCTTCTGCTGTAGCCGTTCGGTAAGTTTTTTTTTTTTTTTTTTTTTTTTTTTTGCGTCCGGTTCCTGTCCGGTGGCTAGGCAAGTAGGCGGCACACAGGCGGCCTTTTTTGCCGGCGACGTGATGTTGTTAGCCGGCATATAGCCGGCCTTTTGTGCCGGCGACTTGATGCTGATAGCCGGCATATAGCCGGCCTTGTGTGCCGACGATTTTTTGTTTTTTTTTTTTTTTTTTTTCCGTAACCGAGGCCCTTCTTCTTTTTGTTTTTGGAAACAGGTGAGTTTACTCGTTCCAATCAGAAGCTTCGTCCTTTGCGGGTAAGTTTTTGGGTTATAACTTAGCTAAATATAGTTTAACCATAAACAATATACCTAACATACAAGAAAAGTAACTTAAGTTGTTAATACGGAAGGTATTATAAGTTACTACGGAAGATCAAGTTGGTGCGGCTGTTCAACAAGTTACTACGGTTCATCAAGTTACTACGGCTAGTATTAAAGTTGCTATGGAATGAGTTAAAGTCAAGTCAAAGTCAAGATATGGAAGAAGTCAAGACACGGAAGATAAACTTATCTTACAAGTATCAAATCTAATTAAATAGAGTTATAATTAGATTAGATTTCCTTTTGTTAATTAGATAAAGTTTCCTTAATCTAGATAATGATAGATTTAGATAAGGATAGATGTAGATTTCTAGTTTATCTAGAACGAGCCTCAAGGTCTATAAATATAGATCCTTGTAGAGAGAACATAACACGTTGTATTGATATAATTTTGATTAATGCAATTGAGGCTTACAATTCGACAATAATTTGTTTATTCATTATTCATTATTAGTTGTTCGATAACTCATAATATTGAAGTGTTCATCCGCTGCTGAACTTCTTCAATAGATCTCGATCTTAATCGTTAGCAAACATATTAGTTTATCCAGACTAATACGATCCTGACAAGTGGTATCAGAGCACAGGAGGTGCTTTAGATCCATTGATCAACGAGTTCATAATCCTCTCAAGCAAGAATCATTACAACCATCATGACAGAAGTTGCACTTGGAAAAGTTCCCATCCTTAACAGCAACGAATTCGACTTATGGAAGCTACGAATCAAGCAACACATCCTACTGGCCGACTACACAGTATGGGATGTAATCATCAATGGTAACAAACATCCTACCGCCCAAGGAGCTGATGGAGAACCAGGAATGGCTGCTCGAGCACTGGTGAGTGATCTTGAACGAAGGGAGAAACAAACTGAGATCAAGGCTCTCAGCATTCTTATGATTGCAATCCCCAACGAATATCAATCGCAATTCGAAGAATATGAAGATGCCAAATCGCTATGGGAAGCATTGGAAAAGAGATTCAGCGGCACTAAGAATACCAAAAAGAACAAGAAAGCTCTTCTCAAACAGGAGTATGAAAACTTCAATGGCATACCCGGCGAACGAATGACTCAGACTTTTGATCGGTACAAGAAGCTCACTGGAGAGATGATAAGTGCAGGAATCAAGTATGAGAAGGATGATCTAAACAGAAAGTTTATCCGAGCTCTAGGGAAGGAATGGATTGTGTATACTGTTATCTACAGACAAGGAGACGCCCTAGAAGCACTAGAGTTGGATGATCTCTACAACGACCTAAGAGTCTTTGAATCTGAAGTCGAAGCAGAAAAGGTTGCCAACAACAATCCCAGTATTACCAATGTTAATACTGCCCTTGCCACAACATCTGGAGGATCCAAACATGATGTCAGCGAAGAGATTTCATTCGAATCTTTTATATGTAAGTGTGCTAATCTCACAGTTGAAGAGGTCAAACAGATGCATCAAGATGATTCTGATGAAATCGATCTCAAGTGGCAATCTGCTATGTTGGCCCTACGCGCAAGAAGATTCTTGAATAGAACAGGAAGGAGATTCAATCCACGAAACAACGAACGAATCACTTTCGACAAGAGCAAAGTGAAGTGCTATGAATGTAGTGAACTAGGTCACTTTGCTAGAGATTGTCCAAACAAGTCAAAAACCAACAATCCACGAACCACTCAAGAGACAAATCAAAGTGCACTCATGTCACAGGACATCTTTGGATTCGATTGGAGCGACTTGGCTGAAGAAACAAGTCAGAATAGAGCACTAATCTCTGAGGAACAAAATCACGTAGAAAATACTACGGCTACTGTTCACCATGCATGCATAGCCGTAGTAACAGATGATACGGACATTCTGGGAGAGTTAGTTGCTGCGGACGATGCATTTTCTACTGAGCTGGCTTATATTGACATTGGAATTCCTGAACTTAGCAACAACATATTGGGATATGACTGGACTGATGATGATCAAGGAGCACCACACGAGGATGCTCTCATGGCTATTAACTCACCAACTCCAGATTCCGCATCTCTTATGGCTGAGGTAAATTCCAAACTTTGTACTCCTGAATGTAAAAATATAATCACTAAGTACAAAGATCATAATCAATTAATGAGTGACTCCATTAAAAACTTAGACGAACAAAGAAGGTCAGCTCATAGAGTAATTGATAATTTAGAAAGCCAGATTAAGTCCCACAAAGTAAATGAACAAAGCTATCAAGAAAAGATCAATCTACTTGAATGGCAACAAGAGGACTTACTTCTTAAACTCAAGGTGGCTAGGGATAAGGTTAAAATTTTAGAACAAGAACACACTAAAATTGAGTTAGATGTAGGGAAGTTAGAATTTGCTTCTAAATCTGTAAACGACCTTTGCCAAAAACAAATTCATGGTAAGGTTAAGGCTGGCCTAGGATACAAAGAAGTTGCCCCTCCATTCAACCAAAACTACATTCCACCATCTTTAGATGAGCCTAGAATCCCAATCTCTCAGACACCTCCAAAGGAATCATTCAATGTTGATCCAATCAACTATGATGAAGTTCTAATAGAGGACTTAGTTGAAGAAAGTAAAGTCCATATTGTGAAGAACAAGGACATTCCATTAGAAAATCATCTACTCACAATAGAAGGAATAACTCTACCTTCTACACAAAGTCTAGTGTCTCTGCCCTCCACTAACCCCATTAAGACCGCAAACACATCCATCAAAAGCAAAAACACGATAGTCACTAAGGAAAACACGAAGACTTGGAAACACATAGGCAAACGAGGAAATCAAAGAAACATGAACCAAGTCAAAACTCAAAAGGGTCAATCTGTCAATAACACTAGGAAGGGATGTTTTATTTGTGGTAAAATAAATCACTATGCAAAGATCTGTTATCATAATCCACAAAATCAAGTGCAAGTGACTCAAAAACCACTTCATGGGGTGGGATACAAGGGAAGGGTTGTCTCTAAAACCAACCTTGTTAAACAAATATCTTCAGAAAAGCAAAGTGGTTACAAAAGGAACAAAATTTCCAACAATAGAGTTAGTACTGCTAGACAAACCATAGTTTCTACGGCTAAGGTTAATACGGCCAAAGGAAAAGGAGTTAATACTGCTCGTGTTAATACTGTGAAACCTAACCGTATGAACCATACTCGTGCTAATACTGCCAAAAGTAACTTTGTCACTAAGGCTCCTATTCACAATAAGAAACAACGACATGTCAAACCAGTACCTACTCAAATTGTTAAATCAAAAGTGATTACAACCAAATTTGTTCATAATGATAAATCTTTCAAGAAAGTGTGGCAACCAAAGGTTCAAGTAACTCAACCACCTATCCCCACTGATTTTTCAAAACTTGTACAAAGGAAGGTGAGTTACTTCGATGATATGGGCAAACCCAAGTCAACTTTGGCTTGGGTTCCCACCAGAAACTAATCTCTTATGTTAATGTGCAGGTTCAGCCAACAAAAGAGGAGGAGAACAGTTGGCATGTAGATAGTGGCTGCTCCAGGCACATGACAGGCAACATGTCATGCCTTCAGGACTTTGAAAAGTTCAACGGAGGATATGTTGCTTTTGGAGGCAATCCAAAGGGAGGAAAGATTACTGGAAAGGGAACAATCAGCAATGGTACACTACACTTCAAGGATGTGTACTATGTGCAACAGCTTCAATATAATTTGTTGAGTGTTTCTCAAGTTTGTGATGAGAAACACACACCGATCTTCACTGCTACTGAATGCATTATAATGAAGCCTGGGTATGTAATCGATGAAAGCATGATACTACTCAGAACACCAAGGAGGGACAATGTTTATTGTCTAGACATGTCCAAGGTTCAAGTCAATTCACCTGAAGCCTGCTTTCTCTCAAAAGCAACTTTGGATGAATCAACTCTATGGCATAGGAGGATGTGCCACATGAACCTGAAAACCATCAACAAACTAGTTAAATCTAGTTTGGTTAGAGGACTCCCAAACAAGCAATTCAACCTTCAAGACAATTGTTTAGCTTGCTTGAAGGGGAAGCAACACAAGTCTTCCCACAAGATAAAGGAAGTCAACTCTAACACCACTCCTTTACATTTATTACATATGGATCTCTTTGGTCCTACGAATGTAAAGAGCATTGCAAAGAAGTCATACTGCTTGGTCATCACCGATGATTACACAAGATATACATGGGTTTATTTTCTTGGTACCAAAGATGAAACAAGCCAGCTCCTCATCTCCTTTATCACTAAGATTGAACTTCAACTCAACCAGAAGATCAAGAAAATCCGTTGTGATAATGGTACAGAATTCAAGAATAGTGTGATGAATGACTTCTGTGAGAAGAAAGGAATAGAACGACAATTTAGTGCTGCCAGGACTCCTCAACAAAACGGAGTTGCTGAAAGACGTAATAGGACACTAATTGAAGCAGCCAGAAGCATGTTAGCTGACTCCAACCTTCCTATCTTCTTCTGGGCAGAAGCAGTTAACACTGCCTGCTATGTCCAGAATAGGGTTTTGCTAGTCAAGGCACACAACAAGACACCTTATGAGCTACTACACAAGAAGCAACCTTTGATCAGCTTTCTTCGTGCTTTTGGATGCCCATGCGCAGTTCTAAACTCCAAAGACTATCTTGGAAAATTCGAAAGCAAAGCTGATGAAGGAACATTTGTTGGCTACTCATCTCAGAGCAAAGCATATCGGGTCTACAATCATAAATCAAAGATAATTGAAGAAAGCTCAAATGTCACATTCAATGAATACACACCCAACAAGAAGGGACATGGCCCAGATTGGGTATTTGATTTGGATGCCTTAACAAGATCGCTAAACTCTAACTTTGAGTTTCATCCAAAACAGGTTGATACGGACCAGGTTGCTACTGAGCAAGTTCATACGGCAACAAAATCCGCAACAACGGTACCTGTTGCTACGGCTCCTATTACAGGTACTGCCCGCTTGGATGTGATGGAATACATAAATCTTCCAATCATTTTGGAGGATCCAGTTGTTGAATCAAAAGCCCCAGAGGACGATTCTACCAAGGCAGATGAAGTTGTCCCTCCTCCATCACCAACTGCTACGGATTATGCAACACGTCCTAATGGTGTTCCACACCTAATTGAAGAGGATGAGAATGGAGTTGAACAGATTGTCACTGACGGATTTGAGCCTTACACTACCAATATTCCTAAATCAGTCACCTCTCCTTCATTTACTACTCCTCCAACCACACCTTCTCCATTCCATCCCGCTAATCCTAGCAATGACATGCCAGATATGAATGAGACAAACCTGGGTGGTGAACTACGTATTGAGAAGATCCCATCTTCTCGTGTTGCTAAGAACCATCCTCCTGATCAAATCATTGGCTCACTTGACTTCTCCATGGAAACTAGAAGTCAAATCAAATCCAAAAAGGATTCTCAAAGTACCCTCATAAACACATGTCTTTTCGCATGCTTCCTCTCTCAAATGGAGCCAAAGAAAATTCAAGAGGCTCTACTAGATCCACACTGGATAGAAGCATGTCAGGCAGAACTTCTCCAGTTCAAGATTCAAGGGGTTTGGGTACTTGTTGAGGTCCCATATGGCAAAAAGGTGATTGGTACACGCTGGATTTTCAGGAACAAGAAAGATGAGCGTGGAATTGTAGTCAAAAATAAGGCAAGACTGGTTGCCCAGGGCTACACTCAAGAAGAAGGCATTGACTATGAAGAAGTATTTGCTCCCGTAGCTAGGATAGAAGCCATACGCTTATTCCTAGCCTTTGCATCATTTATGGGATTCAAGGTATATCAAATGGACGTCAAGAGCGCCTTCCTATACGGAGTCATTGAAGAAGAGGTGTATGTCAAACAACCTCCTGGATTTGAAGACCCTCAACATCCACACAAGGTGTACAAACTGATCAAAGCCCTATATGGACTTCATCAAGCACCACGTGCATGGTATGACACACTATCAGATTATCTTCTTCAAAACAATTTTCAACGCGGCACAATTGACAAGACCCTATTCTACAAGAAATCCCAGTCCGATATTCTTCTTGTACAAATCTACGTGGATGATATCATCTTTGGCTCCACAAAGGATTCATTATGCAAGGACTTTGAAGATCTCATGCACACTAAATTTCAGATGAGCTCAATGGGAGAACTCACCTTCTTTTTGGGCCTTCAAGTCAAACAAAAACCGGATGGCATGCTTATAAGCCAAACCAAATATGTCAAAGACATCCTTACAAAATTTGGACTATCAGATGCAAAGGTGGCAAGTACTCCGGTGGAAACTCACAAACAAATGACTGCTGATCTTGAGGGGGAGGATGTGGATATACACAACTATAGATCTATGATAGGATCTCTCATGTATCTCACAGCATCAAGACCAGACATCATGTTTGGAGTGTGTGTATGCGCAAGATACCAAACAAGACCAAAGATGTCACACCTCATAGCTGTAAAGAGAATCTTTAGATACCTAAAGGGCAAACCTAATCTAGGTTTATGGTATCCTAAAGACTCTCCATTTGACTTAATAGCCTATACTGATAGCGACTATGGAGGTGAGAACTTAGACAGAAAGTCAACAACTGGAGGATGCCAATTCATTGGCTCAAGACTGGTGTCATGGCAGTGCAAGAAACAAACAACGGTATCAACATCTTCAACAGAAGCTGAGTACATTGCTGCTGCTAGTTGTTGTGCTCAAGTACTTTGGATTCAAAATCAGATGATGGACTATGGATACTCCTTCATGAACACGCCAATATTCATTGACAACCAAAGCACAATAAGCATCATCAACAACCCAGTCAAACACTCCAAGACAAAACACATAGAGATACGCTACCACTTTATAAGGGACTGCAACGAGAAGAAACTAATCCATGTTGAGAAGATCCATACTGACAATCAACTCGCTGACCTCCTCACAAAGGCATTTGATGTTGGAAGATTCACGTTTTTGGTCACAAGCATTGGAATGCTTAATACGGAAGAATAACTCAACTACCCTTCTCTCAGTATTTCTATTACGTTTAACATCTTAAGTCCCTTCGAAGAAGCAGTAGTAACCTTATGATGAAAATCAAGTACCTTACTCTCTAGTATTGTACTATGTTACTACTGCAATATTAATAGTAAAGACAAAAAGTATCCAAAGTATGATTAGTACGACCAAATTTTAAGGCTAAGGGAAGGTTTAACTACTACTGCCATACGCTAATAAATTTTTGGACGGAATGGTTAATACGGACGAATAGGAAGTTGCTACGGACCTCTGGTTTAATACTGCCAGTAACTCACGTTGCTACGGACAGTCCAGTTAATACGGTCCATGAACCATTCCTACGGACGTTTAACCTACTTACTACGGATCTTTACGTTAATACTGCAGATTATTTTATTAATAAAGGTTTCTTAATCAATAAGAATGCCCTAATTAATGATGATTTGACAAGTCAAAACACAACTTGTAACCCCACTTTACACGTGTCAGTCACAGAGCACATAACCATAACACGTGTTAAAACCTGATTGGAACTAATTTTTAAAATTCAGGCGCGAGGTTCAAATACTAGCTACACGTGGCGATTTTTAATTAGACCGTCATTTTTGAATGATTACCCGCGTCTAATCAAGGGAGTCAAGTTGCTAAAAAAATTTTTTTCGGAATACAAGGGGGTTAATTGCATAATTTTAAAATTACCGTTGTAAAAACCCCTAAGTCTTCCAAAAAGTTACCGTTAGAGTTTATAAACCATTTTTCCTTGCCGTTGTAACTAATCACTCACATTCTTGTTTATCTCTGGTTCTAATCATTTCACAGAATCAACAATGGCGGATCAATTGCAATTTTACAAGACTCACAACATGGTCGCTTACCTGGAAAAGAATACCGATAACGCCGATTTCCACGAAATCATTGATTTCTTTAATCAATCAAAAATCAAGACGGCGTTAACTATTAATCCGGAGATTAATGAATCCCACATTAGGGATTTTTGGACATCTGCCACGCTGGACGAAGACGACATTGCCATCAATGCGGTGATAAGGGGCAAAGCATTCCAAGTGACAGAGTCCTCGCTTAGAACCCATCTTAACCTACAAGATGAGGAAGGTATTGAACATGTTCCTGATGACACCCTAGTTACTACTTTTCAAAACATGGGATATGAGGGGAACTTAAATATCTCCACATTTTTAAAAGCTAAACTTTCCCCTCAATGGAAATACATGTTACACAATTTGCAACAATGTATGTCCCCCAAGAGAACAGGGTGGCATGAAGGAAGTTCATCATTAGCCAATGCAATGGTATGCTTGGCTACGGGGGGTACTTATAATTTCTCATACATGATTTTTGATGCAATGAGAAGAAATATTGATAGTACAAATAAATTTCTAATGTATCCAAGATTTCTTCAACATTGTATAAACTGTGTTCATAAAGATCTCCCCAGATCAGAAAAATGTTTTGTCTCACATGCTCATACAAGAAAAGTTTTTACAAATATGAGACAAGCAAACAAGGGTGGACCATCTCGTGTGACACCATTATTCTCAAAAATGTTGGTGGTCACAATTCCCACAGCTGCAGGACAAGAAACTCTTCCTCTGTCCCAACCCACAGCTGCCACCCTCAGTACTACGGCAATATCTGTTGGCACTAGTGCCATATCTGTAGCCAGTACTGCAGGTGGAAACCCAGAGGTTGCTACGGTGGTTACTACTGCCAAAGTACCTCCAGTTGCTACTGTGAGTTCTACTCCAGTTGCTACTGCTCCAGTCACTACTGCCAAAGTGACTAAACCCAAAGTTTCTGCGCCTCACAAATCCCCCACAGCTGCTTCTAAAAGACTCAAGAGGGTTACTCAGCCTCTTGTGTCTAAAACCATCCCTCATTCTACTACTGCAAAAGCAATCCCTGAAACATCTTCAGGATTGCCACACAAATTAGGGGAAAACCTTGAACATACCCCCTTGTTCACTGAGTTGGTCACTAAGGAGAGGGAAGACCATGTGGGGAGGGCTGACACTACTGCAGCCTCTACTTCTTATAGTAGAGCTCAGGACAGTGTCAACATCACTAAGACCCAAACTACGGCAACACCATCCTTTGCTGAGAACTTGTTCTCAAATTGGGAAGGTGGTCCCTGGCGCCAAGAGACCATGGGGGAGATTCATGCTTCTGCTAGGCAGGAGAGTTTCTCTTTTCCCGAGGATCTTCCACCTGTTGGTACCCAACAGGAAAGGGGTGAGGGTAGTGGTGGTAACTACAAGGAATTGATGGGTATGTACCAGAAACTATTGGTGAGGGTTGAAAAGCAAGAAGATATGTTGTCTTCTTTAACATCTTTGGTGCAGCAGGTTCTGGCACAACAATCGTTATTATCAGTCCAGCTACTGCCCAAAAGAATCACCACACAAGATGCTGGCAACTCACCAAGGCCCTCTAGTTCATCTTCTTCAGATGACTCTCCCTCAGATGACAACAAGGGGGAGAAAGAAATAGATGTGTTATCATCTGGTGAAAGCAGGGGAGAAGTCAAATCAAGCACAGACACTGTCATCACTGCCACCTCCAATCAAGATGAAGAGATGGAGACAGACAGTGTAATTGAAGGGGAGACAGACTTTGATGTCAACATGGTGATAGATGCAGAGGGTGAAAATATGGAAGTGGATACTCCACTTAAGGGGGAGCAGCAGCAGCACGAAGTCAAGCAAATGGTTGAAGAAACAATAGACGAGATGGAAGATGAAACTTCACCAAAAGTTGCTACGGATCAAGATGCTGAAATGGTTACTGCGGATCAAGTTGCTACGGATCAACTTACTACGGAGGATCCTATGGTAACTAGCCCAGTTACTACTGACCCAGTTGCTGCGGACCCCATGACAACTAGTCCAGTTGCTACGGACTTAGTTAGTACGGCTGCAATGGAGCAAGTTGCTACGGACCCAATGATCATTAGTCCAGCTCCAGAAACAGAGGAGGAAGATCATTCCTATGTATTCACAACCATTCCTCCCACGTTCGATCAAGCTTTCTCACAGTTTCAATCAATTCAATCTGAAGCTACAACTCCTTCCACCATTATCACAGAAGCTCCTTCCACCATTGATCAAGAAGAAGCTGCAAATGTTCTTATAAGAACAGAATTGTCAAGAACTGCTGTAATGGAAGATGAAGCTACACTATCATCACAGCTGCAGAAGATCAAGGATGAAAAACAGAAACAAGAACAGAAGAAAGCAGAAGAGGAGAAAAGAAAGAAGTTGGTTGCTATAGCAGTTGCTAGACAAAGAGCAGCAGCTGCTGAGTTAGTTACAACTTCAGCAACCTCTCTAACATTACCTGAACAGGATGCTAGTTTATCTGTTTCTGCAGGGAGAGTTGGATTCATCACAGTTGACAAGAAAAAGAATAAAATCAAAATGGTCAACCTTGATGATGAAAAAGACAAAGGCAAATCTGTGGTGGTGAAGAAGTCAAAGGAAGAAATACAAGAGGAAGATAGGCTGGCTAAAGAAGCACTATACTTTAGCACCATGACTGAGGAGGAGATTGAAATAGTGAGAAAAGAAAATGCAGCAGCAGAACTACAAATAAGAATGGATGCTGAGTTAAAGGCTGCAGAAAAAGCAACAGAAAGAAAGATGGCTGAAGAACAAAAAGAAAAAGAAGCTTTTGAAGCCATTAACTTTCAAGGTATGACTGCTGAGGAGATAGAGGCAATCAGACAAGAGAATGAAGCTGCAGAGTTGTACATCAGAATGCAAAGAGCTGCTGCTGAAGATGCAATAAAAGCCCAGGAGATGGTTAATGATGACATTTTGAACAGACTGGTCAAGAAGGGTTTGAAAAAGTCTTTGGAAAGAGAAGATGAGCTTCTAGCACAGAAGATGCATGAAGAGGAGCTTAAACAAGCAAAAACCAAAGCAAAGCCTGAGAAGAAGAAAGTGTCCAAACCTACTCCTACACAAGTCAAGATAGCTGAGGATAGAAAGAAGTACACAAACTATCTCAAAAGCAAAGGTCATAGTGGCAGATCCTTAGGCCCTATGAAGCTAGCTTCTATCCTAGAGCTTGTGAAGGAAGAAAGACAAAAGGAATCCAAAAGGGAAGCAGCACTTGCAAAGCTTGAAGAGAAAAGGAAGCTAAATGCACAAAAAGTGTTGGATGCAGCCCTTAGAACAGGAAGAAAGGTATTTCAACCTGAACCTATTTCTAAAGTCAAACAATCAGAAGAGAAGCAGAAAAGAAAGAAGCTGTCATCAAGAAGGATTCCAGTTCCTCCATCTAAAAGACAAAGGATGGGTGATGATGCTACTGCCTCTCAAGAAAATCCAGAAATTCCATTTGCTGATGTTAAAATTGAGCCTGAACATATGGAACAAAATCCTCCAAGTACTGCTCAAGGGGGAGATTATTCAGCATATATCAACCATGTTGATGGTTTGAAGTATACTCCATTGAAGGTGAAACCTCCAATGATCATTGATTGGAAATATGTTGGTGGACCTTTGAAAACCGAATATGAAGTTACAAGAGCAGATAAGTCAAAGAAAAATCTTATAGCTTTTCATTGGGTATTCAGAGATTTTGATAGGGATGATCTGGAGAGAATGTATGAGATTGGCATAAGGAAATACTCACATCAAAGAAAAGGAGTATGTCCTGGTACTGATCTAGCAATGGATGTTCTGTGTGGGTTGTTTGAACCTGACTACAAGAAAACAAGTTCTGTCTTTAAGAAAGAAGGACCTAATAATCCTGTACTTAACTGGTATGTGTATGAGAAATGTGAAGCATACTCAATTATAAGAAGACACGGAGCAAGGGAATTCTACTTGGTAAGTCACCAGTATCCACACTCATTGAAGACATTGGATGAGCTGATTGAATTGAAGTTGAATGGACCAGGAGATTCAATGATTGCTCAAGAACTTATTTGGAAAATCTTGTGTCAAAGAATAGTAGAAAAGAACAAGATGGAAACTGACTTGTAAAACTCTTAGTTGTAATAGTTAATACTGCTCTATGAATGAAGTAGTTAATACTGTTGAAGCATGAAACTTGTACTTTTGATGTACCATAAAAGTTCAAGGTTAGGGGGAGATTGTTGGGTTATAACTTAGCTAAATATAGTTTAACCATAAACAATATACCTAACATACAAGAAAAGTAACTTAAGTTGTTAATACGGAAGGTATTATAAGTTACTACGGAAGATCAAGTTGGTGCGGCTGTTCAACAAGTTACTACGGTTCATCAAGTTACTACGGCTAGTATTAAAGTTGCTATGGAATGAGTTAAAGTCAAGTCAAAGTCAAGATATGGAAGAAGTCAAGACACGGAAGATAAACTTATCTTACAAGTATCAAATCTAATTAAATAGAGTTATAATTAGATTAGATTTCCTTTTGTTAATTAGATAAAGTTTCCTTAATCTAGATAATGATAGATTTAGATAAGGATAGATGTAGATTTCTAGTTTATCTAGAACGAGCCTCAAGGTCTATAAATATAGATCCTTGTAGAGAGAACATAACATGTTGTATTGATATAATTTTGATTAATGCAATTGAGGCTTACAATTCGACAATAATTTGTTTATTCATTATTCATTATTAGTTGTTCGATAACTCATAATATTGAAGTGTTCATCCGCTGCTGAACTTCTTCAATAGATCTCGATCTTAATCGTTAGCAAACATATTAGTTTATCCAGACTAATACGATCCTGACATAAGTTATTGTTGTTTTCTCCATCCTTGCAGCTTGAGTCTTATTTTTATCTTATCAGTATTCTTGAATTGTAGCAGTTTGTTGTAATGGGTTCAAAAGCTGAAATGGTTTCCCGAAAAGAGAAAGAGGTTAGGAGATGCAGTAGTGGCATCAATGATGTTAAGCTAGCTGATTTAATAACTAGGTTTCCATGCCTTAGTTCCTTCAATCCTGTAGCACCTACCATAGACCAACGTGCCACTAAGCCTCCTTCAGGAAAAATTACTTTATACACCAGCCTTCTTACCCATTCAAACCTTAGACTTCCATGTAGCTCATTTTATATGAAAGTGCTAACTCTTTACAAAATTGGATTTGCCCAAATGCATCCTGTAGGTGCTGCTAAGGTTATAATGTTTGAGATGTTGTTGGTTGGGATGAAAATTGATTGTTCTGTAGATTTGTTTAGGCATTTTTATAAACTGTGTAAATCTAGAGACTGGTTTAGCCTAGAACAGAGAGAGAGAAGCAAAGAATGGAAACTAGTTGAGGATCCTCCTGATAGCCTTAAGAACTGGCGGTTTGACTTTATTTTTGTGGATAGATCGTTTATTAAGCTTTGGTCACGTGCCCTTTTTAGCTGGCCATCTAAGATACCCAACGGAGTAAATGAACTCCCCGAGCTTTCTGTTCCTAAGGCAGAGGCATATGCACGCCTCAGCCGTATGTCTGTGAGGTATAGGATATGCCCCGAAGGGGTGTTGGCGATGGCTGGAATTATTAAGGATGTTGAAGAGGAGACGGTTCCCGTCATTGTGTCGAAGACATCAAAGAAACGTGGGTCTCGTTAAAATCCTTTTTTGACTTTATTATTTCATGAAATTGATTGTCATTTATATCTTTTCTTTTTTGCAGTTATGGGGTTGCTAGATTTGTTAGTGGGGGATGAAGCATGTGAAGTAGAGGATCATCCGCCTGCCGTAGCTTGCCAGATGTACAAAGCAGCTGGTGTTGATGTCCCTGGTGTTTCTCCTACACGAAGAGAGGGGCAGGGCCTGGAGGTTAGGCTTCCGCTTCCAGAGAATACTGAGGATGAAGATCTCGTAGTATCCCCTGCTGGTATTATTTCAAACCTTTTGGTCTATTTAAATAATAGCTATATATAACTGATGTTTTTCGTTTGTGTAGGTGATGATCTTGATCCCAATGGTTACATGCTTGAAGAGCAGGATTCTTCTCGTCACAGACAAGGTACCTATGAGTTATGATTATTTTTCGCTGTTTGTAGTAACTAACTTGTCTTTCTTTTATGTAGTTGAGTTGGAGGATATTGGATCTGACGATGGTCATGAGCCATGCTTTGATGGTGCATCTGTGTTAGGAAAGAGGCCATCAATAAATGTTGAGGATTATGACCTTCCTACACCCAAATCGAAAA
The DNA here is from genome assembly GCA_910822075.1 of Senecio squalidus. Taxonomy (NCBI): domain Eukaryota; kingdom Viridiplantae; phylum Streptophyta; class Magnoliopsida; order Asterales; family Asteraceae; genus Senecio; species Senecio squalidus. The sequence continues at coordinate 47,785,256 of CAJVGC010000060.1, read as the reverse complement.
AAGTGTTGTTCCCTGCTAAAAAACGTGTCCCACGGATGGCGCCAATGTTAGAGCAAGAATCGACAGACTCAGTAACTTGGGTTAGATTGATCACTCTCTTGGCCTCCTGCTCAAGCAGTGCAAACCTAACAGACTCTTGGCGAGTCTAAGGTGGACAAGAGATTGATCGGAAAGGCTTGACGGAATATGGTTAAGTATTCCGGTCAGTGAGTATGTGAGGAAGATGATGAAGCTGCCTCTAAAACCTGAAGCGTTGGGTATTTATACCCAACATTGCCAGGTACCAACAACAGTCATGATGATCATTTATTGTTCATCAATAGGATTCCAACGGGTATAAGTGAAAAGGTAACGCTCCTGCAATGATATAATCTCATCAATGCCTTTGACGGTTACATCCAAACATTAGGCTTGGATTTCTGACTGGCAGAATGTCAGGAGCATGATACCTTGAGATGAACTCCAAAGCATCAGTGTCGGTCTAGAGTAATGCAGACATATGTACACAAGTCCTTAGACATGCCAGAGCATGAGTGTCGGACTGAGCGTCGGATGCCGGGGCAGATCTCCGGGCACGGGGCCAGCTAGGTGTCGGGGCCACGACTCCCGGACACGGGGCGCCTAGGTGCCGGGACACAACTCCCGGAGACCAGGCGCCGAGGCCATGATTCTCTGACACGGGGCGCCTAGGTGCCGGGACACAACTCCCGGATCCCGGACACGGGGCCACGATTCCCGGACACGGGGCGCTAGGTGCCGGGACACAACTCCCGGATCCCGGACACGGGGCCACGATTCCCGGACACGGGGCGCTAGGTACCGGGACACAACTCCCGGATCCCGGAAACGGGGCCACGATTTCCGGACACGGGGCGCTAGGTGCCAGGACACAACTCCCGGATCCCGGACACGGGGCCATGATTCCCGGACACGGGGCCTTACTCCCGGTGTCGGGGCTCACGTTCCGGGTTCTGGTCCTTTTGTCAGATTGAGATTCAGTGGACCGGGCCCAAGTGTTAGGTTTGATAGGCTATAAGTATAAGCCATCACCTGCTAACACTATCACATTTTGGTCCTCTTAAAATTTGGTTTGTATTTCTTTTATTTCCTCTATCTCCAAAACTTTTGATTTCTTCTTTTCTAACTCTAATTCGGTTCTCAAATTTTGCATTTCCAAAATCTAGATTTGTCGAAACGAACCTTTTAAATGTCATCGAATACGAACCATCTTTTTCAAACAAATTTCTTGCTGCTAGTGAACAGGATCAAACAACCTCCTCATTCTGCAAAACCAAACACTTTATTAGACAACAAATGATGAACGGTTAACCGGTCGGGTCACTTGTCCAGTGGAAACTACATATTTAGTATATTTCATTTAAAAAATGACAATTATTTGATAGTTAGGAGTGCCAAAAGTTACAAGAGTCTTCATGAAAAATTGCATGATGCATTTTGCAGAATACGTAATATCTTTACACTTTGGGCACTGACACGAGTTTGGGTAAATTAATCTAGAAAATATGGGCAAATGATAATCCAGCCTATGTGTTACGTTAAATGTTATAACAAAACTAATACTTTTTTATGCAATACCTACTCCTACGAGTTCATGAAATTGTAACTAATTCAGCAAGGAAGCAATAATAATCGTTCAAAGTCTTTAGGGTCTTATAAACTAGCAATAATGCTTAGAACGACACACTAATACTACTAATATAATATTTCTAGGCAATTATGATGGAGAATAAGTAAACGAGGGTGAGAGAAGATTCCAATCTTAAAGAGCAATGGCTACAATAGCATTCGAAACTTCCTTACGTGTAGGTTGATCTTTAGCAGCTTCGAATTTCCACAAGATTTTGTGCCCCATCCATCTCCGCAATCTTCATTTTTCTTTCATCTAAAATGTGCATTAACAATAATGATGCATCGTGGAACGTTTCCACCGACAAAATGTTCAAATAAATACACATAACATAATACCAGCTTGTTGGGTTTATAACTAAATTAAAATAGTTTTAACTCAATAATATTGCTTCTACAAATGGAAAGTACTTAATACGGAAGAAGACTGAAGACGTATCAAGTTAGTACGACTGTTCAACTATTACTATGGAGAAGTTTCATTACTACGGACCAGTAGTTACAACTGCTTGAAGTTACTACTGTTTGAAGATAGTACGGAAGAACTACTTGCCATTCACGTTTAATCTAATAGTTAGAGTTGTAATTAGATTATGTTTTCTTATTAGATAATGATGTAGTTTCCTAGTTTATCTAGGATAGCCTCAAGGTCTATAAATATAGATCCTTGTAAGATAGAAAACACGTTGTATTGATATCATTGATTAATGCAATTGAGGCTTAATATCCGACAAACTTATTGTTCGTATTATTCTTATTGTTCATTGTAATTTACAATATAGTTTGTTTGATTAACTTGTAAATATCAAAGTGTTCATCTCCGCTGTTGAACTTCTTTGATAGATCACGATCTAACAAGGTTAAGATTAACGAAGTATACAAGCTTATTTGATCCTGACACAGCTGTTGAGCTAATCTTATTTTTAGTCTTTTCTTAATTTTATATCTAAGTCGAGTAACAAATAATAATAGAAAAACGTTTTTTTGTTATTTTATTAATTGAGTAAAATTAAAAGGTTAATTCGCAGCTAAACTTGAAACGCAAAATTTGATGTTTTATTTACCTTGCTATTTAATTAAGCAATAATAATAATCGAATAATTTTTTAATAAACGTGTTATCTGTAATTCATGATTAATTGTAAATCCTTATTCGAATAATTCTTAACTAGGATCACCCATAAGAAGCGATGTCTAGGAAAAACGATTGTGTGTATTCAACCCTTGATGAGGTCGGTTTTTAATATGCTTCGCGCTGACCACCCTCACCGTTCTTACTTGGTCGTATTCGAATAGAGCTACCAAAAGGGTTTTATAATAACGATTTTACATTTAATTAATACACATGGTGTATAGGAATTAGACATCTTGCTAATTATTATAGAAGTAGCAAAAATGGTTTTAACTTTTAAAAAATACAAATTATGAGGAAGTTGTATGCATGCTTCTTCACACATAAAAATATTTTGTCACCCATAGAATTAATTTAATTGTCATCCATGTTGCCAAGACAACTTGTGCTTGCTCGTTACTTCTACGTGAGACGTAGGTAAAGAGTTTCCAAGGTAGATTACCACTCATCGTGAGAAGGTGGTGGAATATCTGCAGTCTTCAGTTGGACGACTTAAATCGAGTTAAGCGACGAGACCTTAATGACGAGGCAATAAGATGCGACGAAACATGATTAATGGCATGATCACCATATTGATGCTTGATCGTTAATTGGCATTAAGTCTCATTTCTAGGAATTGCACAAAAGATTCAATTATTGAACGTCAGTTAACATTTGAGTAACACTTGTTCCTAGCAGATCAATTGATGGAACGGTAGTTATGTCATTTGGATCCTAGTCTTAATGAAAATTAAACCGTGGGTTTTTGAATTTTCTTAAGAATTTATTTATCGAAAGTACTAAATTGAACTTTCTTTCTGTTTTGTAGAGATGGCAGAAAATCCCGAATCTAACGCGATTATGTCAGAAATCAAAACAATGTTAAAAAGCGGAAAACTTACTGGACCTAATTTTTATGATTGGTTTCGCGAGCTGAGAATTGTTCTCCGAGTGATGAAGCGATTACCAATCCTTACTACACCGGTGATTCCTAAGCCAACTAATGCAAATGATGTAGAAGCATGGGCTAATTATAATGTGGTTCATGCATGTCATAATGAAGTTGCATGCTTGATGCTCAACGGTATGACCCCCGGACTTCGAAAGCAATTTGAATTAAAATGGCCTGATCAAATTATCAATGAGCTTCGCACTTTGTTTGAGAAACAAGCCGGTCTTTAACCGAACGAATTGATTTGAGAATTCCATCAGTATAAACATGTTGATGGAACACTAGTTGGGACTCACGTTCTCAACATGAAAAGCTACTTTGATCGTCTGGAAAGGATGAATTACCCCTACCATGAACCTATTACGGTTAGTATTGTTCTAAATTCCCTTACATCGGGTTTTGATGAATTCATACGGAAATACAATATGAATGGTATGGCTAAGACTTTCAATTGACTTCATGCGATGCTCGTAGAGTTTGAAAAGAATAGTGCTAAGAACTTGGCTACCAAACAGCTCCTGGCGATCAGTGGTGGTAGGGTTCATTAGAAAAAAGACAATTGCAAGCTAAGGGAAACGATAAACAGGATGGTAAGAATAAACAAACTGTTGTTTATGCTTCCAAGTCTAAGCGTAACCCCCCCCCCCCCAAGTAAAAAGGAGCATCCCGCTAAGGATGATGGATGTCACCACTTTGGTTTGGTGGGACATTGGAAGAGGAACTGTCCTAAGTACCTAGCTAAGGTGCAAGATAAGAAGCGAGTCGGTAACACCGGAACTTTAGGTGTCTTCACTACAGAATTATATTATTTCTCTATAACAAATACTTGGTTATATGACACTGGTTGTGGTACTCATATTTGTAATTCCTTACAGGGATTTATAGCGAAGAAGAAGCTGAAGAATGGATCTATATACTTGTATAGTAGGCAATGGCATACGTGCAGCTGTAGAAGCCATTCGAAGTTTTGACTTACATTTACCCTCGGGCATAGTTATTTTTTTAGACAATTGTCATTATGCACCTACTATTGTTAGGGGAATTGTTTCAGTTTCTATTTTAACGAATAATGGATTCACTAATTGTTTTAATGAATTCGGTATTTCTGTTTCTAAAAATAATGATCATTACTTTAATGCAGTTGGTATTAATGGCATGTTTGAAATAGATTTACATGATTATTTGTCAGGATCTATCGAACTAGGTTTATATAAAACAAACGTGTAGATCTAGATCTATCAAAGAAGTTGCAACGGATCAACACTTTGATATTACAAGGTTTTGTAAATATCAGTTTATGTATATGAATATGAATAAGAATTAATAACAAGAACACAAACAAATCTCCACCAACTCCCCAATTATATTTTGATTAGAAATATAACGAATATTTACAACAATATCAGGATCAAGGACACCTTGATCTTGGGACTTAACCTAGTTTTTCTAGGTTTACATCACCATGCATTTTCTATGCACTCACTCGTCTATTTTTCTCTATGCATGTATCAAGGTTTTATAACCTTGTTTCTAACAAACTCCTACGAATTCGTAGGAATAATAATTACAAAGATTGATATCTTTTTAACCTTCCGAAAATATCTCCCTATTCTAAGGTAACAAATCATTATAATAATGATAAAGATAATTACAAATAAGAATAAAATCTAATCATATCTTATCCTAAATTAATATTTATCTTCTCAGCATTATTAACTCTTGATAGGGCAGTAGTAACTGAGTTGTAGTAGTAACCAAGTGTCACACCCCGCTAAAGCGGAAACACGAGGTGCGAAGAGCAAGAGAATCATTACACGAGTTATAACAAAGATTAACGGTTCAAGTCATTAAATTATGGTTGAAAAGTTCACATGTTCAAAGACATAACCAAGAGTAAATAGTGTTTGCGACAACCATACATAATAAAAAGTTTTCATAAAATTCCCAAAATAAACAAGTCTTCTCCCGAATTACACTTCACATAACTTTCTTGACCCGTCCGAGCAATGCACTTCATGACTTACACTTAGTTTCCTGAAACATGAGATAAAGTGTCAAACTACATAACGTAGTGAGTGAGTTACAGTTTATAAGTTCTCGATAAAAGTTCCGTCAAGTATATATAAGTATAAAGTTTTCTCAAAAGAAAGATAGCGGAAAGAGGCGCTTATAATATATATATATATATATATATATATATATATATATATATATATATATATATATATATATATATATATATATATATATATATATATATATATATATATATATATATATATATATATACTTTTAACGAAGATCAACATTTAGGAAAGTCACGTTGCGGAGCAATCGCAAAATAAGTAAGTATATGTGTAATCAAAGGTAACATATGATTTAAGAATTGTATCAACCACTTGGCATAATATAACGTAAGAGTTCACACTAAACCGATTAACTAATCTGATCCGCCCCAACCTCGCACTATCGACGAAGTTTGTCTGTTCTAGTAATATGTACTTAGATTGCCATCTAAAGTAAGGAGTGACCTCTCCTAAGTATCGATACCCATAATTACCAACGGCTTAAAGCTAATAGTGTGGAAATGTCTGAAAACGGGGCAACTTATGTAATTTTGTCTAAAACTAATAGTAGGCACTTACGGAGTTTATATTATCATCAAGGGTTGGAGATATACAATCAAACAATCATAGTTTAAGTCAAATTCCTAAAGGGGGCAAGCCATAATGTCAAATGTCAAAGAATGTTGAACGGGGCAATTAAAATAGTTTTACGCATATAAGTCAAATAACGTCAAATAGTTCATAAATGATCATAGTTCATAAAAGTCATAGTTCATAAAATGTTCAAAAGCATTTGATCTCATGTTTCCCCCAAAAGAGTACTTAAAAAGACATAAAGTAAAGGGGATGTAACTCACGGGTTGCGAAGATAACGTAAGCTCGGAAAACGGTCGGAAAGTGTGCCGGGAATCACAGAAAGCCTAAAGAATACCAAGATTGTTTAAGTGTTATGATCTCATTAGGTTATTATATATTATATATAATAGATGTAATCTAAGTTAAACTTTAAGTGTCAAGGTTAATATTGTCCAAAAATAGTCCGAAACGGTTATCGTCATGTTTAGTCCAAAAAGTGTCCAAAGTTAATGTTTTTATTATAATGATAGATATATTTTGGTCGCTGAAGTGGTTTGTATTTTCTAACAAAATTTTGGCAGCGCTTCCGTGCCCAAATTTTATATCCAAAATATTCATCACTTTCCCGCTAACAAAACACATATATAACATAATATAATTTAAACATGTTCATTACAATGTAATAAGTCCAATAAATGTCACAATATAAATATTTTTCTAATCTCAGTCCCAATATATAAGTCTCGTAAAGTCAGGGTGTTGCAATAAGTTTTTAACGTCAAAACTGTGATTTTCGGGAAAAACAGCAGCCTTGTGCGTCGCCATGGACCACTGGGACGGCGCACAGAACACATTTGTGTCCCGCTGCGTCGTCCTGGGCTACTGGGAGGGGGCTCATGTTGTTGTCATCTTCCCATTTTTCGGTTTTCTTGCAAAAACGATTAGTTAAGCCATAGATTTCGACATGCAATCGGTAGATACTTAATAAAACATCCTTTTTTTTACAGTTTATACATAACTTTTAACCATAAAATCATAGATCTAATTGTTATTCGGTTAAAAATTCGTTTTTTGTATAAAAAGTGTTATAACACTTTATAAAATTTCATTTTTATGCCATGGATCATCCATGCAATTGATGAAAACAGTAAATAAAGTAAAAAGAAGGATTTCTACCGGAGGAAAAGCTTGGATGACGGTTTAGAAGAGTTTTGAGCTCCAAAAACGGTAGAAAAGCTTTTTAACCGAAATACTTTGCTTCTTCTTGCTTCCTCTTGGTGTTTGGACGATTTTTAATGGTGGTTTGGTGTGTTTTAATGGCTGTAAATGGCTGTAAATGGAGGAGTTCTTGAGAGAAAATGGAGAGAAGTTTGAGTTTGTGTGTGTTTTTGTTTTATGAAAAAGAAAAATGAAAGGAAAAGTAAAGGTGGGAGTAATAATGGTCTTAGGGACTGAGAAATGCAGTATTGGCCAGTCAAATCCTGAGTGGGATTGGTTTAATTTTGATAAAACGAGACAAGCTTTAAAACTCAAAAATTTTTGAATCTGCCCGTTCAGGACGTCGCACATGGTCACCTTGTGCGGCGTCCTGACCACTTTTCAGTATTTTACTGATTTTTTTGTTTTTGCGTTTTGTTTCATTGGACCTTTTCGTTAACTGAAAGTTTTTGATTATGATACGTTATGAACTTAGGAAAGTTCCTTAGGTGTTTTCTTGGTATTAGGCCTTATATAAATTGATTCCGAGAGTGATTTCGACAGTGACGCGTTTCCGGTAAAAGTACAGTTAATGATAGCGACAGACAATATAAGAGATATAGAATGCGAATTTCACCTGAAATTTTGACGGTTGTCACACCAAGTATTGGTAGTAGTAACTGAGCATTAGTAACTTGTATGAGCAGTAGAAACTTGTATGAGCAGTAGTAACTTGTATGAGTAGTAGAAACTTCTATGAGCAGTAGAAAACTGAGCAGTAGTAACCATCACTTGGTCTTTTTCAATATAACTCAGCAACTCCAAAACTACTATTTCTTCACCGTTATCAGTTTATATTTTGTATCATCAAATCACAGTATGGATAATTAATTATCCTAACAATCTTCCCTTATTTGATGATGACAAAATAACAAACAATAAACTAAAAAACTTCCCCTACAACCGAGATCTCCGTGAACAAGTTAATAATTCTTGTACCGTTGATATTTCTATCAAAACACGCCACTTTTTAATGTAAGTAGACTTTAGATTCATTTAATACATTTAAGCCTTCAATTCTTGTTCCATGCCACCACACTTCATATAATTGCAAATCATATCATCTATATAATATCTTCCCCTTTTTGACATCATCCAATAGGAGAACTTTGAAAATATGCAACTTTGAACATCTCTTTATAACTACGAACCATATTAAGCTACTAATCCAAACTTTCCAATGTCTCAAATTACCCTTCATGAAGCACACACCCAGACAAAAAATGAATTTCAACAGTGGAGACTCAAACTAGCAGTAGTAATAAATTTGAAGTAGTATACCTTCTTTTATGAATCGAGAGTTGTTTTTCTTTCATGAGGTTAAACCATATTTCACAAGTAAAAACCATTTCCTCAAGTGGTGCATGTATAAGATCACATCCAAATGTTCCATTTGCACTTTGGAAAATATTCTTCCCCTTAAACGAATATTTAGATATTTATACTGCCTTTATAGTAACCATGAAGAGCAATACAAGCAGTACGAGCAAAGAGGAGCAATACTTACTTCATTATCGAACTAGAAAAATGTGTATTGTAGTACTAACAACGTAGCATCAGCATCAATATAAGCACATTACTAGCTAAAAATTTGCAGTAGATTAAAAATTAAGTAACTTTTCATTGACAAATCCGATCATGCTCAAATTTTTGACCAAAGTAGATCTGTGTGTTTCGAACCACATATCAAAAAATCAAGACACTCCAATGGTTAACGAATACACAATGATCTTTTTACCACAGCTGCGCTCAACAAACAATAAACATTCAGTATCCAGTTTTGAAATTGTTCATCTCCTTATCTAAATATCCAATAAAGATCAAATTTTAATAAAAAGTAGATTTGTATTCCTTTAAGCACATATCAAAAATTCACCAAGATCTAATGTGTAACAAATAAGCAACGATCGTTTTATTATACATAAACACAATAAATTTAACCTTACAGATGCAGATTTCAAAAATTCATATCTGTCGATCAGAAGCTGAGATTAAAAATTCCTTTGGTCAGACTGTGCGTTTATGTTTGAAGAACCTACAGAAAAACTTCGTTCAATTCTGACGGCTAACGAATGAGTTATGATGTTTTTACCACAGTTGCCCAGAATATGACGAATGGAAATTCTAATTTCCAAACTTATAGATCTTCTTCTTTCTTCTCCTTGAAACCTTGCGGATCTTAGATCTAGAGCACCTCTTGTGCTCAGATACCACTTGTCAGGATCTATCGAACTAGGTTTGTATAAAACAAACGTTGCAGCGGATCAACACTTTGATATTACAAGGTTTTGTGAATAACAGATTATGTATATGAATATGAATAAGATTGAATAACAAGAACACCAAAAAATCTCCACCAACTCCCAAATTATATTTTGATCAGAAATATAACGAATATTTACAACGATATCAGGATCAAGGACACCTTGATCTTGGGGCTTAACCTAGTTTTTCTAGGTTTACATCACCATGCATTTTCTATGCATTCACTCTTCTATTTTTCTATATGCTTGTATCAAGGTTTTATAACCTTGTTTCTAACAAACTCTTACGAATTCGTAGAAATAATAATTACAAAGATTGATATCTTTGTAACATTCTTATAATATCTCCCTATTCTAACGTAACAAATTACTATAATAATGATAAAGATAATTACAAATAAAAATAAAATCTAATCATATCTTATCTTAAATTAATATTTATCTTCTCATCAGTATTAACTCAACTGAGTTGCAGTAGTAACCAAGTATTCGTAGTAGTAACTGGGCAGTAGTAACTTGTATGAGCAGTAGAAACTTCTATGAGAAGTAGTAACTTGTATGAGCAGTAGAAACTTCTATGAGGAGTAGTAACCATCACTTAGTCTTTTTCAATATAACTCAGCAACTCCAAAACTACTATTTCTTCACCGTTATCAGTTTATATTTTGTATCATTAAATCACAATATGGATAATTAATTATCCCAACATTATTCGTCTTTAAATAATTATTCTATGTTTAATATTAGCACTAAACGCGTTATGTCCAGTTTGGACTCAACCTATCTATCGCTTTGTCGTCTTCCACACATAGGAAAGCATCGCATTGAAAGGCTTCAACGTGAAGGGCTTTTAAAGTCAAATGATGATTCATTTATAAATGCGAATCTTGTGTATCGGCAAAATCTCAATGATACCCTTTCCGCATGAGACGCAAAGAGAAACCGATCTTTTAGGAATTGTACATACTGATGTATGTGGTTCCTTTAGACATATGTCAAAGAAAGGTGCTATCTATTTCGTAACATTTACGGATGATTTCAACCGTTATGGTTATGTTTACTTGCTTAAACATAAACATGAGGTGTTTGAAACATTCAAAGTGTTCCAAAACGAAATAGAAAATCACTCGGCAAAACCATCAAGATCCTTCGATCGGATCGTGGTGGTGAGTACTTAAGCCAAGATTTTAAGGAACATCTTCAAGCATGTGGAATTTTCCGACAACTTACTACTCCCTATACCCCACAACATAATGGCATATCGGAGAGGAGGAATCGAACCTTGCTTGACATGGTTATATCAATGATGAACCTTACTACTCTACCATTACCTTTTTGGGATTATGCTCTAGAGTCTGTTGTACGCATTCTCAATATGGTTCCAACTAAGAAAGTTGATAAGACACCATAGGAAATATGGTACGTAAAAGTCACTAATCTATCTTACTTAAAGGTTTGGGGTTGTGAGGCTCTTGTGAAGCATGATACACCTAACAAACTCGAAAAAATATCTATTGAGTGTATCTTTGTAGAATACCCGAAGGAAACGATGGGTTACTACTTCTATAATCCTACCGAAAATACTGTTAAAGTTGCACGGTATGCCGAGTTTTTTGAAATGAAGCTTATCGGTCAAGGAAACTGTTAGGTACTAAATATGATGGATGAAGCTATGAAGTCTTGAAAGTGTGTTTGGAGTCAAAATGGTTAATTATGGGATAACCCGAATTAAACCTAAATAATCATTCAGTGAAGAATTCAATTCGGGTGAACATGTTAGTTCATCCAAACTAACTAAAGTACATCCGAATTGAATTTAAGCTGAAGATAAATTAAGTCAACGCAAGTCAACATTGAAGACTATAGTTCTGGTGATGAAGACTCTAATTCCGAATTAGAGTGAACTTCTCCATAATTAATATTAAGATGAAGACGTGTTGTTTAGTGTAATTTGTATGTTTAGATTTCTGTAAATAGTGTGATAGGTGGTTAGAATTAGATGGTTTTTTTGAACCCGAACTCACATTGAGTTCCGTCGAGCTCTAAGAGAATATTTAACGGCTTTTCCCGCAAAATCACATTACCTATAAGATCTAATCAAGTCAACAATCGTTCTTTAAATTCCCCAATTTCAATTTCTTGTTTTGATTCAGTCAGATCATGAGATTCCGCATCATGATCTGATTATTCATTTCACTGGTTAGAGAGCTTTTCAGGACTTGTCAATTGGTATCAGATCCATACAAATCAATTGATTAAATTCGATTGATTCTGGTTCATCGATTTGACTAGATTCGAGTGATTTCAGTCAAATTAGCAGTGTTTTGTTTGAATCGAAGGAGTTTAATTTAAAAATGAAGATCGTTACTGAACATCATATGGAGATTTGTGTGTTTCTGATGGAATTGATGTTACGAATATCAATTAAAGGTAATCGGAGGATAAAGCTAATACACGAGTTATCAATTTATGAAGAGATTTGATTTAGAGTTGCAGATTTGAGATCGGATTGAGAAATCAAGGTATTCTAATGAGGTTGAAGGAAACTGAAACTGTTAATGATTAAATTGGTATGATAATGATGAAGCAATAAAGATTACACGTTGATTATGTGATGAAGAAAAAAATGTTTTAAATAACATGTTTCCTCAAAACTATATGATCTGGTAATTAAGTTCACGATTCAGAGTTATAATGATGATCTTCATGTTCAACTCAGTTGAAGACTTGATTATAGTTGAAGAATCTGCTAGTGAGGGGGAGATTACTTGTGTTTGCATTTCTTATCATGGAGAATCAGATTATAAAGAATCAGAAGAATAGTTTGAAGCTAATCATGGAGAATCAGATTGTGAAGAATCATTAGAAGAATTGTTTAAAGCTAACCATGGATAATCATTTGTTTTGATAGTTTGAATATTCATAGCATCATCCAAGGGGGAGATTGTTGGGTACTAAATAGGATGGATGAATCTATGAAGTCTTGAAAGTGTGTTTGGAATCAAAATGGTTAATTCGGGGATAACCCGAATTAAACCTAAATAATCATTCAGTGAAGAATTCAATTCGGGTGAACATGTTAGTTCATTCGAACTACCTGAAGTACATCCAAATTGAATTTAAGCTGAAGATAAATTATGTCAACGCAAGTCAACATTGAAGATTATAGTTCTGGTGATGAAGACTCTAATTCCGAATTATAGTGTACTCCTAAAGAATTAAGATTAAGATGAAGACGTGATGTTTAGTGTAATTTGTATGTTTAGATTTCTATAAATAGTGTGATAGGTGGTTAGAATTAGATGTCTTTGAACCCGGACTCACATTGAGTGTCGTCGAGCTCTAACAGAATATGTTTGGATTTCTTTAAATAGTGTGATAGGTGGTTAGAATTAGATGTCTTTGAACCCGGACTCACATTGAGTGTCGTCGAGCTCTAACAGAATATGTAACGACTTTTCCCGCCAAATCACATTATCAATAAGATCTAATCAAGTAAGCAATCGTTCTTTAAATTCCTCAATTTTAATTGCTTGTTTTGATTCAGTCAGATCATGAGATTCGGCATCATGATCTAATTATTCATTTCACTGGTTAGAGATATTTTCAGTACTTGTCAGAAACAGTGGGAGGATTGTAGAACTTGATGAGATTCAAGAGGAAGATACATCAACTTCTACTTAACTGGCGAACATCAATTTGGGGGGAAAGGATTGAGCCTCCTGTTATGCCTCAGTATCAACCTCAAGTTTATGTTACTCCAATTCGTAGGTCCGAAATTACAGTACGTTCACCTCAAAATCTATACCTAAATTTAGCTTTAGAAAATGAAGATCATGTATTAGGGGATCCTAGTGAACCTCGAACCTTCAAGTTACATTATATAGGCCTGACTCTGTGTCAGGATCGGATTAGCTAATATAAACTAACCAGTTCACCTTCGTTAAGATCGTGATCTATTGAAGAAGTTCAGCAGCGGATGAACACTTCAATATTAACGAGTTATCGAACAATATAATGTTATATGAATAACAATAATAACAAACAGAATATAGTCGAATTATAAGCCTCAATTGTATTAATGAATTATATCAATACAACGTGTTTTTATCAATACAAGGATCTATCTATTTATAGACCTTGAGGCCGACCTAGATAAACTAGGAAACATCTTCTATCCTTATCTAAAACGATCATTATCTAGAATAAAGAAACTATATCTAATTACAAAAGGAAACATAAACATAATCTAATTATAACTCTAATTAGATTATTCTTGCACGGCAAGTTGGTCTTCCGTATTAACTTGTTATGACCGCATCAACTTTTTATCTTCCGTAGCAACTCTATCAGCAGTAGTAACTTGATTGGACAGCCGCAGTAACTTGTTCTTCCGTAGTAACTCTTAATGTCCTCCGCATTAATCGTTTAAGTTACTATTCTTGTTGTTAAGCGTATTGTTTATAGGTTAAACTGTTTTGTCTAAGTTATAACCCAACAATCTCCCCCTAACCTTGAACTTTTATGATTAATCAAAAGTACAAGTTTCATGCTCCAACCGTACTAACTGTTTTCATTTACAAAACATGTTTAACTATTTAAAGTTAATTACAAGTATCTGTTTTGCCAATCAGAGTCTCCTTTTGACTTCTCTTCTATGCGTTGAACCAGAATTCTCCAAATCAGTTCATGAGCGATTCTTGAATCATGGAGTCCATTAAGCTTTACTTCAATCATCTCATCCAATGTCTTCAAGGTATGTGGATATTTTACATCCACCAAGAAAAATTCCATGGCTCCATGTCTTCTTACAAGTGAATAAACACCACTTCGATCATAAATGAACCATTTGACTATTGGATTACTTGGACCTCCTTTCTTGAACACTGAACTCTTCTTCTTGTATTCTGGTTCGAACAATCCGCATAGAACGTCCATAGCAAGATCTGTACCCGAGCATTGACCTCTTTGATGAGAAAATTTGACTTTTCCAATCTTGTACATTTTTTCCAAATCATCTCTGTCAAAATCTCTAATTGCTTGGTGGAAGGCTTGAAGTACTTTCTTTGATCTGTCTTCTCTAGTGACTTCATATTCAGTACCCAGCTGCCCACCAAGGAACTTCCAATCTATGATCATTGGAGGCTTCACTGCCAATGGAGTATACCTGAGTCCTTCTTCATGATTAATGTATGAAGAATAATTTGCTTGAGAAGCTTGTTCTTCCATACTTCCAGTTTCTTGTTTAACATTCATGAAAGGAATGCTTGGACTTTCTTGAGTTGCACTTGGAGCAGTAGATGTTTCTACTCTCTGTTTCTTAGCCAGCCCGTGTACCCTCTTGGATGCTAGCTTTTTTCTCTTGTGCTTCTCAACAGGTTCATCCACAGCAGGAGCAGTACTAACTTGCTCTTGCTCAAGTATAATCTTCCTGCCAGTAGGAATGGCAACCTTTACGACTTTGTCTACATCTTGCTTCTTCTTTTCCAATATTCTTGCAAGTGCATCTTTTCGTTTGGCTTCATTCTTCTTCTCTTCATTCACAAGATCTAAAATGTTAGCCAATTTCATAGGACCTAGTGACCTACCACTATAGCCTTTGTTCTTGAGATAGGTGGTATATTTCTGCCTATCTTCAGCTAGCTTGGCACTTGTGGATTTGGACACTTTCTTCTTCTCAGGCTTGGCTTTGATTTGCTGTTGCTGAATGAGTTTGTCTTCTTCCTGCATCTTCATTGCAAGCTCAACATCTGACTTCACCAAACCTTGACGAACCAGGTCATCCAAAATCTCCTCATTTTCCATCTCTTTAGCACGAATTGCATCCTCCTCAGCAATCTTTCTTAGCTTTTCTCTCTCAGATGGAGTTGGAGATTGATTCAATCTTGCATGAAGCTCATCCTCTTCAGCTTTTCTTTGTCTCTCCCTTTCAGCCTGCTCATCTTCAGCAGCCAATCTTAGCATCAATTCAGCTTCTTCTTTCTCTTGCATTATTCTCTCTTTTTCCTGCTCTGCTAGAAGATTTTGGAAATCTCTTTCTTTTGCAGCTTTCTCCTTTGCAAGTCTTTCTTCTTCCTTCTTTTCTTCCTTTGATTTCTCCACAACTACACTTTTTCTTTTGTCTTTGTGTTCTGGAGCATCAAGGTTGACTTTCTGAATCTTTTTCTGCTTCTTATCCACAGTAACATAGCCCCATCAACCTGTAGACAAAGACAAGCTAGCAGGTTGTTCAGGTAAGGTTAATGAAGTTGCTTTGGGTTGAGCAACTAATGCAGCTGCTGCTCTTTGTCTAGCAACTAATTCAGCTATCATCTTCTTCCTTTCCTCTTCTGCTTTCTCTGCTTTGATCTTGATCAGTTGTGATGCTATAGTATCTTCATCAGCCATGACAGTTGTTCTTGTCATCTCTTGTTGGATTAAGGCATCAGCAGCTACTTGTTGATCAACGGTAGGAACAGGAGCTTCAGTTGTTGTGGTTGAAAGTGTTGTAGCTTCAGAATGTATTGCTTGGAACGGGTGTGAAGCTTGATAAAATGTGGGAGGAGTGGTTGTGAACAAATATGATTGATCATCTGCAACTGGACTGGTAACCATAGGGTCAGTAGCAACTGTGTCCGTAGCAACTGGACTAGTAACCATAGGGTCAGTAGCAACTGTGTCTGCAACAATTGAGTCCGCAGCAATCGAGTCCGCAGCAACCATTTCATCATCCGCATTAACCGGGTCCGCAGAAAGTGAGTCAGTAGTAACCATTGGTTCAGTAGCAACTTCAGGATTGATTTCTGCTTCTATCTCCATTTGTTCTACTGTTTCTTCAACCATTTGCTTCACTTCTTTCTGCTCCCCCTCAACCACTAGTTCCTTTTCAGCATCTATTATCATTTTCTCCCCTTCTTCATCCACCACCATGTCTTCTGTCTCTAACTCCCCCTTAAGCATATTGTCAATCTCCATATCTTCATTTTGTTGAGAGGTTGCAGTAATGACAGTATCTTCACTCTTCTTCTCTTCACCCCTGCTCTCTTCAGATGATAAAATTTGAGTCAGTTTCTGTTCTTTCTCCCCCTTTTTGTCAGTTGGAGGATAATCATCAGAAGATGAAGAGCTTGATGGCCTGGGTGATGTTGCAACACTGCGTGTGGTGATTCTTTTGGGCAGTAATTGTGCTGATAATAATGTCTGTTGGGCCAGCACCTGTTGCATCAAAGATGTTAGAGTAGAGAGTGTTTCACCTTGTTTCTCCACCTTCACCATTAGATTTCGGTACATATCCATCAATTCCAAATATTGAACATTACTACCCTCACCCCTTTCCTGTTGAGTACCAACAGGCGGTTGATCATAGGGAAAAGAGAAACTCTCCTGCCTAGCAGAAGCATGTAACTCTCCCATGGTCTCTTGGCGCCAGGGACCACCTTCCAAAGATGAGAACAAGTCCTCAGCAGTGGTTGGTGTTGCCGTAGTTTGGGTCTTAAAGATGTTGATACTGTCCTGAGCTTCACTAGAAGAAGTGAAAGCTGCAGTAGTATCAGCCCTCCCTACATGGTCACCCCCCTCCTTATGGACCAACTCAGTGAACAAGGGGGTATGTTCAAGATTTTCCCCTAAAGTTTGTGTCATTCCTAAAGATGTTTCAGGTAATGATTTTGAAGTGTGAGAATGGGGGATAGTTTTAGAAACAATAGGCTGAGTAACCCTTTTGATTCTTTTGAAAGCATCCTTTGATGGTTTGTGAGGTGATGAAACTGTGGGGGTTCTTACTATAGAAGTAGTAACTGGTGCAGTAGCAACTGGAGTAAAACTCACAGTAGCAACTGGAGGCACATTGGCAGTAACAGCTGCCGTAGTAACCTCAGGGATAACACCCTCAGTACCTGCTACATTTATGGCACTAGTGCCCACAGATATTGCAGTAGTACTGATGGTGGCAGCTGGGGGTTGGGACAGAGGTGAAGTCACTTGTCCTTCAGCTGTAGGAACAGTGATCACCATCATTGTAGAGAACAATGGTGTCACATTGGATGAACTTCCCTTATTAACTTGCCTCATATTAGTAAAAACTTTCTTTGAATGAGCATGTGAGAAAAAGCATTTTTCTGATCTAGTAAGATCTTTAAGCTCACAGTTAAAAAGGTGTTGAAGAAAGCGAGGATACATTAAAAATTTATGTTTTGGGTTTAAAAGATTCCATCGCATTCCTTCAAAAATCATGTAAGAAAAATTATATGTTCGTTTTGTTGCCAAACATATCATGGCAGTAGCTAAAGCAGAGCTACCTTCATGCCATCCAGTCCTTTTTTGGGATATACATTGTTGCAAAGTATGCAACATAAATTTCCATTGAGGGGAGAGTTTTGCCTTGTGAAAGGTCGAAATATTTAAATCCCCCTCATATCCCAGTTTTGTAAAATTTTCAATCATGATGTCATAAGGAAGTTTTATTCTACCTGCCGCATCATTTAGTTGTAGGTGTTTGCGCAGAGTCTTTTCCGACACCTTTATCGACTTTCCATCCACCACCGCATTAATAGCATCCCCTTCAGAATAAAGTTCAGCGGATGTCCAGAAATCCCTAATGTGATATTCATTAATTTCTGGATTAATGGTCAATGCCGTCTTGATTTTCGATTGATTCAAGAAGTCGATTATTTGGTGGAAGTCAGCGTTTTCATCAGTTTTCTCCAAGAAAGCTAGCATGTTGTGTGTTTTGTGAATCTGTAGTTCCGCCATTGTTGTGATTTGATGAACGATTACGAGGAAGATTATCAATATGGCAAACAATTAGTCACAAAAAGAAAATTGAGAATTTTGAGTCTAACGGTAACTTTTTAAGAAGTTTTAGGGTTCTTAGGAAAAGGTAATTCTTAAACGGTTAAAAAGAACCCCTATTTATACTGAAGTTTTGTAACCACTTGATAGACTCCGATTAGACGCGGGTAATGATTTAAATGTAACGGTCCAATTAAAAATTGCCACGTGTCATTAGTAGTTGTGCCTCGCGCCTGAATTTTAAAAAATAGGTCCAATCGGAACTTGCCACGTGTAAAAGTTGGTTACAAGTTGTATTTTGACTTGTCAAATCACCATTAATTAGGGTATACTTATTGTTTAGGAAACTTTTTAATATGGTAATTTGCAGTATTAACAAATAAGTCCGTAGTAAGTTGATTAATAGTCCGTAGTAATGGTCTATGGGCCGTATTAACTAGACTGTCCGTAGTAATGTGAATTACTGGCAGTATTAAACCAGAGGGCCGTAGTAACACATTACTTGTCCGTATTAACCATTCGGTCCAAATTATTAGATTTAGGGCAGTAGTAGTTAAACCTTCCCTTAATACTGATACTTTTGGTCGTACTAATCGTACTTTGGTCAAGATTTGTCTTTACTATTAATGTTGCAGTAGTAACATAGTACAATACTAACGAGTAAGGCACTTTATTCTTATCATAAGGTTACTACTGCTTCTCGGAGGGACTTTTGAACAATAGAAATACTAAGAGAAAAAGGATATCGTTATCAATCCATATTGATCATTCCAATGCTTGTGATCAAGAATGTGAATCTTCCCACATCAAATGCTTTTGTGAGAAGGTCAGCAAGCTGATTGTCAGTGTGGATTTTCTCAACATGGATCAATTTCTTTTCGTTGCAATCTCTTATGAAGTGATAGCGTATCTCTATATGCTTTGTTTTGGAGTGTTTGACTGGATTGTTGATGATGCTTATGGTGCTTTGATTGTCAATATGGATTGGCGTGTTCATGAAGGAATAGCCATAGTCCATCATTTGATTTTGTATCCAAAGTACTTGAGCACAACAACTAGCAGCGGCAATGTACTCAGCTTCTGTGGAAGAGGTTGACACCGTTGTTTGCTTCTTGCATTGCCATGACACCAGTCTTGAACCAATAAATTGGCATTCTCCAGTCGTTGATTTCCTGCTAAGTTTTCACCACCATAGTCACTGTCAGTATAAGCAATTAAATCAAAAGGAGAGTCTTTGGGATACCATAAGCCTAAGTTAGGCTTGCCCTTTAGGTAGCGAAAGATTCTCTTGACTGCAATGAGGTGTGACATCTTAGGTCTTGTTTGATATCTTGCACATACACAAACTCCAAACATGATGTCTGGTCTTGAAGCTGTGAGATACATGAGAGATCCAATCATTGATCGATAGTTATGTATATCCACATCCTCCCCCTCAAGATCAGCCGTCAATGGTTTGTGATTTTCAACCGGAGTGCTTGCAACTTTGGCATCCATGAGTCCAAATTTGGTTAGGATGTCCTTGACATACTTGGATTGGCTTATAAAGAGGCCATCCGTCTTTTGCTTAACTTGTAGACCTAGGAAAAAGGTAAGTTCTCCCATGGAACTCATTTGAAACTTGGTGTGCATGAGGTCTTCAAATTCTTTGCACAAAGAATCTTTGGTAGAGCCAAAGATGATGTCATCAACGTAGATTTGAACAAGAAGAATATCTGAGTGAGATTTCTTGAAGAATAGTGTCTTGTCAATCGTTCCTCTTTGAAAGTTGTTTTGAAGAAAGTAGTCTGAAAGAGTGTCATACCAAGCTCGTGGTGCTTGATGAAGCCCATAGAGAGCTTTGATCAATTTGTATACTTTGTGAGGATGTTGAGGGTCCTCAAAGCCATGAGGCTGTTTGACATATACCTCTTCTTCAATGACACCATAAAGAAAAGCACTCTTGACGTCCATTTGATAAACTTTGAAACCCATGAATGAAGCAAAGGCTAGAAATAACCGAATTTCTTCAATTCTAGCCACTGGAGCAAAGACCTCTTCATAGTCAATTCCCTCTTCTTGTGTGTAGCCTTGTGCAACCAGTCTTGCTTTATTCTTAACCACAATTCCACGTTCATCCTTCTTGTTTCTGAATATCCATCTTGTACCTATCACCTTCTTGCCATATGGGACTTCCACTAATTCCCATACTCCTTGAATCTTGAACTGGAGTAGCTCAGCTTGACATGCCTCGATCCAATGTGGATCTAGTAATGCTTCTTGGATTTTCTTGGGTTCCATTTGAGAAAGGAAGCATGCAAATAGACATGTGTTGATTAGAGCAGTCGCGGGATCCTTTTTGGACTTGGTTTGACTTCTAGTCTCCATTGAGAGGTCAAAGGTTCCAATGATTTGAGAAGGTGGGTGGTTCTTTGCAATACGAGAAGATGGGATCTTCTCAATCCTTACTTCTGTGCCTAGGTTTGTGTCATTCAAATCAGGCATATCATTGGTTGGATAGTAAGCAGTGTATGGAGGAGTAGTAACTGAAGTAGGTATATCGGTAGTGTAAGGCTCAAATTCTTCAGTGACAATTTGTTCAACTCCATTGTCATCCTCTTGAACTAGGTGTGGAACGCCATCGGGGCGTGTTGGACCCTCCTTAGGAGAGGGTGCTTCATCTTCATGTATAAGTTCAGGTTGATGATCTTCTGTTTCATCTGGGGAAATGGGATCAAGGACATGAATGGGAGCCTCCATTGAAACAGGAAGATTGATGTTTTCCATCACATCCAATCCAGCAGTACCAGTGATAGGAGCCGCATCAACTGTCTCCGTAGTAAGTGGATCAGTAGGAATAGTATTGGCAGTAGAAACCTGATCCGTAGGAACTGAAGTAGGTTGAAACTCAAAGTTAGAGTTCAATGATTTGGTCAAGGCATACAAATCAAACACCCAATCTGGTCCATGTCCCTTCTTGGTGTAAGTGTGTTCATTGAAGGTCACGTTGGAGCTTTCTTCTATAATCTTTGATTTGTGATTGTAAACTCGATATGCCTTGCTTTGTGATGAGTATCCAACAAATGTGCCTTCATCAGCTTTGCTTTCAAACTTACCAAGGTAGTCTTTAGAGTTTAAGACTGTGCATGGACATCCAAATGCGTGTAGGAAACTGATCAAGGGTTGTTTCTTGTGAGGTAGGTCATAGGGAGTCTTGTTGTGATACTTGACCAGAAGAACCCTATTCTGAACATAGCAGGCAGTGTTAACTGCTTCTGCCCAGAAGAAGATAGGTAGGTTGGAGTCAGCCAACATGCTTCTAGCTGCTTCAATCAATGTTCTATTTCTTCGTTCAGCAACTCCATTTTGTTGAGGAGTCCTAGCAGCACTGAATTGTCTCTCTATTCCTTTCTTGTCACCGAAGTCATTCATCACTTGGTTCTTGAATTCCGTGCCATTTTCACATCGAATCTTCTTGACTTTGAGATTAATTTGATGTTCAATCTTGGTGATGAAGGTGATGAGTAATTGACTTGTTTCATCCTTGGTACCAAGAAAGTACACCCATGTGTATCTTGAAAAGTCATTAGTGATGACAAGGCAATAAGACTTCTTTGCAATACTCTTTACATTGGTAGGACCAAAGAGATCCATGTGGAGTAAATGTAAAGGTGTGTTGTTGGTGTTGATCTCCTTTGTCTTGTGAGAAGACTTGTGTTGCTTGCCCTTCAAGCATGCTAAGCAGTTATCTTCAAGGTTGAACTGCTTGTTTGGGAGACCTCTAACCAAACTAGATTTAACTAGTTTATTGATGTTCTTTAGGTTCATGTGGTACATCCTCCTATGCCATAAAGTGGATTCATCTAAGGTAGCTTTTGAGAGAAAGAAAGCCTCAGATGAGTTTAGTTGAACCTTGGACATGTCAAGACAATAGACATTGTCTCTCCTTGGTGTTCTGAGTAAGATCATACTATCATCTATGATGTACCCAGGCTTCATGATGATGCATTCGGATGCAGTGAAAATCGTTGTGTGTTTCTCATCACACACTTGAGAGACACTCAACAGATTGTATTGAAGCTGTTGCACATAGTACACATCTTTGAAGTGTAGTGTACCATTGCTTATTGTTCCTTTCCCAGAAATTCTTCCTCCCTTTGGATTTCCTCCAAACGCAACATATCCTCCATTGACCTTTTCAAAGTCCTGAAGACATGACATGTTTCCCGTCATGTGCCTGGAACAACCACTATCTACATGCCAACTGCTCTCACTTTCTTTGGTTGGCTGAACCTGCACATAAACGATAGAGATTGGTTTCTGGTGGGAACCCAAGCCAAAGTTGACTTGGGTTTTCCCATTTCATCAAAGTAACTCACCTTCCTTTGAACTAGTTTTGAAAAATCAATGGGGATAGGTGGTTGAGTTACTTGGATCTTTGGTTGCCACACAGGTTTGAAAGTTTTAGCTTTTGCAACAATTTTAGTGTTAACAGTTTTGGATTTAACAATAGGAACAGATACTGGTTTGACGTGCTTTTGTTTCTTAGTGTTAATGAGATCCGTAGTAACAAAGTTAGCTTTAGCAGCATTAACTCTAGCAGTATTAAAACGGTTATTTTTCACAGTATTGATACGGGCAGTATTAACACTATTATGTTTAGACGTATTAAGTTTGGCCGTAGAAACAAAAGGCTGTCTGGCAGTAGGAACTCTATTCTTATTGTTAGAAAATGTGTTACGTTTGTTTACACTAGTTTTTCCTGAATTCATAGTAACAAATTTATGATTTGCTTGATTTGATTTGTTCCTATTATTCATGGATTTGTTTTTATGTGCAACCCTACCTGTATATCCCAATCCATGATCTGGTTTTTGAATCACTTGCAATTGATTTTTGAGGATTGTGATAGCAGATTTTTACATAATGATTTGATTTACCACATATAAAACATCCTTTCCCTGAACTTTTGACAATCTGACCCTTTTGAGTTTTTACTTGGTTCATATTTCGTTGGTTTCCTCTTTTACCTATATGTTTCCAAGTCTTTTCGTGTTCCTTAGGGACTGTTTTGGTTGGGCTTTCAGTGGGATTTTGTAATTTCTTGATGGGGTCAGTGGATGGCATAGACACTAGACTTTGTGAAGAGTGTTGAGTAATGCCTTCTATTGTTAGTAAGTGATTTTCCAAAGGAATATCCTTGTTTTTCACAATATTGAGCTTACTTTCTTCAACTAAGTCCTCAATTAGAACTTCATCATAGTTGATTGGATCAACATTGAATTATTCCTTTGGTGGTGTCTGAGAGATAGGAATTCTAGGTTCATCTAAGGATGGAGGGATGTAGTTTTGGTTAAATGGAGGGGCAACTTTTTTGTAACCTAAACCTGCTTTTACCTTTCCATGTATTTGTTGTTGGCATAGGTCATTTACTGATTTTGAAGCAAATTCTAATTTCCCTACATCTAACTCAACTTTATCATGTTCTTGTTCTAATCTTTTGATTTCTTCCCTAGCCATCTTAAGCTTAAGTAGTAAGTCCTCTCGTTGCCATTCAACTAGACTAAGTTTCTCTTGATAACTTTGTTCATTTATTTTGTGTGACTTGATCTGATTTTCTAAGTTATCAATTACCCTAGCTGCTGATCGTCTTTGTTCTTCTAAGATTTTAATTGAATCACTCATTAATTGATTATGATTTTTATATTTAACAATTATAGCTTTACACTCAGAAGTACATAATTTAGAATTTACCTCGGTCATAAGAGATGGAGTTTCTGGAGTTGGTGAGTCAATAGCCATTAGAGCATCATCTTGTGTTGCTCCTTGATCATCATCATTCCAGTCATATCCAAGAACGTTGTTGCCAATTTCGGTAATTCCTAGATCAGTATAAACTAGCTCCGCAGTAACTGTATCCTCCGTAGGAACAATGTCCGCATCATCCATTACTACTGCTATGCATGCATGGTGAACAGTAGTAATATCTTCTACGTAAACAGGATTTTGTTCTTCAGAAATTAGTGCCCTGTTTTGACTTGTTTCTTCAGCTAAGTCACTCCAATCGTATCCAAATATGTCTTGCGACATGAGTGCACTCGGATTGGTGTCTTGAGTGGATCGAGGATTGTTGGTTTTTGACTTGTTTGGACATTCCCTAGCAAAGTGACCTAATTCGTTACATTCGTAGCACTTCACCTTGCTTTTGTCGAAAGTGATTCGTTCATTGTTTCTGGGATTGAATCTTCTTCCTGTTCTGTTTACAAATCTTCGTGCTCGTAACGCCAGGATAGCAGATTGCCACTTTAGGTCAATTTCATCACAGTCATCCTGATGCATCTGTTTTACGTCTTCACCTGTGAGACTTGAGCATTTAGATATAAAGGCTTCAAATGAAATCTCTTCACTGATTTCAGGTTTTGTTCCTCCATAAGTTGTAACAAGTGCAGTATTAGCATTGTTAATACTGTGGCTGCTAATGCTAGACTTTTCTGCTTCCACTTCTGCCTCAAAGACTCTTAAGTCGTTGTAAAGATCATCCAATTCCAGTTCTTCTAATGTGTCTCCTTGTCTGTAGGAAACTGTGTATATTATCCATTCCTTGCCTAAATCTCTTATGAACTTTCTATTGAGATCATCTTTATCATACTTAATGCCTGCGCTGATCATCTCTCCGGTAAGCTTTTTGTATCGATCAAACGTCTGAGTCATTCGTTCGCCATTCAGGGAATTGAAGTATTCATATTCCTGTTTGAGGAGAGCTTTCTTGTTCTTCTTAGTATTCTTTGTTCCGTTGAATCTTTTCTCCAAAGCTTCCCATAGCGATTTTGCATCTTCATATTCTTCAAATTGCGATTGATATTCGTTGGGGATTGCAATTAGAAGAATGCTAAGTGCCTTGATTTCGGTTTGTTTTTCTCTTCGTTCAAGGTCAGACAATGTTTGTCGAGCGAGAACTCCAGGTTCTCCATCGGCTCCATGAGGGGTAGGACGTTTGTTACCATTGATGATCATGTCCCAAACTGTATAGTCAGATAGTAGAATGTGTTGCTTGATTCGTAGTTTCCATAAGTCGAATTCGTTGCTGTTTAGAATAGGAACTTTGTCGATTGCAATTTTAGTCATGATGATTATATTGATTCTTGTTTATGAGGATTATAAACTCGTTGATCAATGGATCTAAAGCACCTCCTGTGCTCTGATACCACTTATCAGGATCGGATTAGCTAATATAAACTAACCAGTTCACCTTCGTTAAGATCGTGATCTATTGAAGAAGTTCAGCAGCGGATAACACTTCAATATTAACGAGTTATCGAACAATATAATGTTATATGAATAACAATAATAACAAACAGAATATAGTCGAATTATAAGCCTCAATTGTATTAATGAATTATATCAATACAACGTGTTTTTATCAATACAAGGATCTATCTATTTATAGACATTGAGGCCAACCTAGATAAACTAGGAAACATCTTCTATCCTTATCTAAAACGATCATTATCTAGAATAAGGTAACTATATCTAATTACAAAAGGAAACATAAACATAATCTAATTATAACTCTAATTAGATTATTCTTGCACGGCAAGTTGGTCTTCCGTATTAACTTGTTATGACCGCATCAACTTGTTATCTTCCGTAGCAACTCTATCAGCAGTAGTAACTTGATTGGACAGCCGCACTAACTTGTTCTTCCGTAGTAACTCTTAATGTCTTCCGCATTAATCGTTTAAGTTACTATTCTTGTTGTTAAGCGTATTTTTTATAGGTTAAACTGTTTTGTCTAAGTTATAACCCAACACTCTGAAAAATGGATTAAGGCAGCGAATGTGGAGATCCAGTCCATGAAAGACAACGACGTTTAGGATTTGGTTGATCGTCCCCCAAATACCAAGACGGTGGATTGTAAATGGCTCTTTAAAATAAAGACCGACATGGACGAAAATTGATGTGAAAAATCTAGTCTTCCGAAAATAAACCTTTACTAGATTACTACACGGGCAGTGTACCCTTGTCAATTGTAAAATAGTATTGGCAAATATCGGGTTCGAACACAGGGACTATTTATAGTTGATAGTATTAGTTTTATAAAAACACGTAACAAGTAACAAGTTGGTTTTGGTCTTAAGAAGACTTGCTTATAATAACGGTAAAAATACTTTAGAATTTAAATATGGATAAAAAGATGCTTGCTTGGACCGTTTACGAATATGTGTTATTTCTTAGGTGTGAAAATGTCGATAAACTTCTAATGTAAAATCCTAAGTTCCTTTCGAATACCGGATTTCTCCAATTACCTAACCATGCAACGATTCCTTTCGAATACCGCTAACACCTCAAGTAATTGTGCATAAAGTTTCAAGCCGATATGTGAGAATTAATCTATAAGCTTCCTTTCGAATAGCTTACTAACTCCTAAACCGATTTCTCTTAATTTAGTAGCTAGCGTTCGTGTTAATACCTACTTGTTTAAATTGTTGTTAATGATTCCTTTCGAATATCACACACTTATAATCAACTAAAGACCGGCCGATTAATTCGTTCCTATTTTAATAAAAATTACGGATTCCTTTCGAATACCCGTTTTTAGATTACCAAATAAGAGTATAAACAATTTTAACAAGATAATTAAGATATTAACCCAAACGGATCCCCAATTAACCTCTACATATCATTCTAATTTCACACCCAAAACCTAACACATAAACGATCACATAATCCAAGCAAACGTTTAAAGATATTAGCTACTCATAATTGTAACAAACACAATCAAATATGTAAAAGACATGATTCAAATTGCAATAAAAATGATAAAAGATCAATACCAAGAGTAAGTAACTAGTTCCCAAATAGTCTCCAAGTGCTAAACGAAATCGAAATTAACAATTCTTGATGAAATACGAAAATTAGAGATTGTTTTGATGCTTCAAATGATATCAAAATGCTCAAACTATGATGAAAATGAGAATAGAATACTGCTCCAACGTCTGGTATTTGTTGAGTGATAAGTGACTCTTCATGTGCCATGATTAATAATTAATAACTGCCAAGTAACTGTCGAGCCAGGGAATGCGCCGCCAGTGGTGTGAATGCGGCGCATTCCCACCTCCGAGCTGAATGCTTTGGACAGCTTCCTGGAATGCGTCGCCTATCCCTGGCTGCTTTCTCTATTTTCAAGTTAAAGTCCAAAAACTCGATCTTTTTGCTCCAAAAGTACCTAACTCAACCTAAAACATAACTTTACAAAACATAAGCATAAAAGGGCATTTCCATTACGATTGGGACACAAAACACAATGAATATCGCGATAAAATAGTCATATAAATGAGCGATATCAAACCCCCCATACTTAAGCATTTGCTTGTCCCTAAGCAAATCCGACTCAAAACTACTAACAAGTTTACAAAACATACAACTTAAGAAAAGAAAGGGAATCACGGGCTCAAACATTTAACTAAATTCCGGTGTTAGAAATAAAGATATGCGTGAAATTGCTAGATCGTAAAACCGACTACAAACATCTAAAGCTACTAAATTACTTAAATAAACAAAAACCGCAATTTACTAATTTTAACTCCTAATTCTTCCCCTAGTTTAGATATGTCAAGATAATCACCCCTTTTCCCTCACTCTCTAACCGAAGTTAGAGCGATCAGCCATTACAGCCGACCCCTTACGCCTTACTTTCGGGGGAACCCTTAAAATATTACTAAGCGTTTTTCGATTAAGTACTTCTTTCTTGAGAATTTATTGGTTAGTCTTCATCTTTTTCTTTTCCTCTCACTTTTGTTCACTTCAAATATTATAGATTTGTGTTTATATATTTTCTTTGAAGTGAACGGGTATAACGGGATTTGAGTCTTCGTTATAGTGAGGATCAATTTCTATTTTGTCGACGGGAAAGACCTATGGCCTTTTTCTTCGCCTCTAATTCTCCAAGGCTTAAGTAATACTAGGATTCCCCAACTACCCCCGAAAGGGTGCAAGGACTAAAAGGGCTCGGTACTAAGGATATCTAGTGATTATCTATCTTTTTGATTTTTCAGGGAAACTTAAGGAGCTAAGACTAGAAAACCTAAATTCTAGTTTACAAGTATTTTATTAACTAAAGATGTTCCTAAACAATTTCACGTTAAAGTACCGGAATAAAGCTAAATATACAAGCCCCTATCATTTTCCCTAACTACATTTAAGCGTTTTTTTTTTTTTTTTTTTTTTTTTTTTTTTTATGACTCAAAATGACTCAAATGGGACTAAAATAAACGTAATGGATATAGGGGACAAAACTAACTAATTTCCCGACTAACCCCCCATACCTGAACAACACATTGTCCCTAATGTGTTCTATCAAAAGAAAAACTACTAACTAAAGGGAAATTAAACTAAAACGAAAAATACAAAAGAAAAAGAAAGAAAAACAAAACCGTGCGAGTTCCGTTGGATGTGGCATGATTTCCGAATCTACTCCGCACGTGCTGAACTTAATGCCAGTCTTGGTAAGGTACAAAACACATACACAAACAAGTTAATTAGCATAATCATAAAACATCCTAAGCAACGACAAATAAAAGAAAAATAGTTCCAAACATGACCAAACACAAACGAAAGATAAATAGTTCAACAAACAAACACATCACAACAAACAAGCAAGCCCCACAAGCGGCTTCTTCACTTCATTCATTCTTCATCATTAGGAGGCAACGGGTTGAACAATGGAGGTGGGTTGTACTCGGTCCACCCGCTGGCTGCTCCAGGGTTATGCTCATGATATTGGGACGTAGTCAGGTATTCCCACATAGGCTGGTAGCGCTCCATGTGGTAGTGAGCGTATTCCCCGACCCGGTTCACCTCCCTGCGGGTCCTATCAACCTCCGTCCTAATATGAGACACGTAAACATGTGTTGCGTCCACCTGGCGCCCAATGCGATACATCTCGTGCATCATCGGGTTAAAGTCAAATGGGCCAAGTGGTGGTGGCGGTGCCTGTGATGAAGTACCCTCAGTAAATCCCCCCTGAGTATATCCACCCGGTACAAATACCCCCTGTGCATGTGGCTCCGTAGCCTCCTCCTCATCCGTCTCATCCTCTTCATCACTACCTTGATCCTCGTCGCTACCCCAGTCCCCCGATTTTGCAAATGCCCCCGCTTTATTAATGGCATGTCCTAACTTCAAATCCCCCTTACTTATCCATTTCCAATCCACTTCTTTTGACAACCCCCTCTTGTTTGCATTAGTATAAAATCCCAAATTCTTTACAATCCGTGTAATGAAGTGTCCACATAACATTCCGCTACTATTCTTCCGACCCTTTCCTTGCTCGCTCATATATTTAACCAACGCCCACGGTAAATAAACAAACTTCGTGGGGGTCCTCCTGTCAAAGTAATGTAGCATCCACAAATCTTCCTTATACACCTTGTCATGATGGGTGGCGCGGTGGTTAACAGAGTGACTCAGTGCTTTTTGTAGTAAACGGAGCATTGGATCGTTCAACTCAATGGCTTTACTGGTGGTCTTGTAATGGGATCGCCCCGACAATCCCATCCATATGTTATCCCTGTCTATGTAAACATTCTCATACGTCCAGCTTCCCCTACTGGCATAATGAGACATTCCCGGCTGCTCCAACTCCTCCTCACTGTATAATCCGGCCAACTGTCCAAATTTTGGCACCGAAACCCGGTGCTCTTGACCCCCAAGTCTGAACTTAACAACCTCAACAGTAAAAATTTCACTCTGGTCTGCCGGAAAATCATCAATCTCGATGCTAGCATAAAACTCCAAGCACCATTCTCTGTAAACTGGTTCCCGAACTTCGAATGCATTCTTCCAAATTGGTATTTCAAAGGTATGCCCATTATATTGAACTCTCGTGATGAAATAAGATTCCAACTCGTCCGCAATCTCCAAAGTATTCATAAGATCCCAATCCAAAAACCGGGGCGGTATCACTTTTTTATTCTGGAGGACTGCCAACTGATTGTTCAATTGAATCTTTCTATTCTGATCGGCCCCGGACCATTTCAACCAATTGTATGTTTCATTCCTCATCATCCGAGTTGCGGTACTGATTTTGTAAACCCGCCGTGTTTCATACACGACCTCCTCTTCAGTGGCTTCAACTGCTCTACGTTTACCCTATACAAACAAAACATTAAGAAAAACAAGAAGCAAAACATGTTAGTAACAAACGAAACGAAAAACAAAATATATTTTTTTTTTAAGAACTGAAGCTGGAATGTGCCGCCTGTAGGGTGACAGGCGACGCATTCAGACTGGCGACAGCAACAATTTTGAACATCTAGCTAACAGCCCCAAATCTCAAAATCAAACTAACAAAATACATGTAATCGACCTAAAGTAACCTTAATAACCAACTAATTAACAAATAAGAACCTAATTTAACCTAATCTAAAGTTTTCCCCAAATTACTTAAACCTAAGAACCCTAATTGAAATTGAAATCAAAGGAAAGATTAAAAGATGTTAGAGATGTTTACCGATTTCCCCATTAGCTGATTTGAGTGATTTTTGTGAAGATTAGTGGAAAAATCGAAGATTTCGGTGTGGTGTGTGTTTTTTCTTTGTATCGCCGGTTGAGAAAAAATAGATTGGAATGCGTTTGTGTGTTTTAGATAGGCGTTACATAAGGCCTGTCAAACAGTCGAATGCGCCGCATTCCCATGACAGGCGGCGCATTCCGACTTCAGAACTTGGTTCCTAACTTTTTTTTTTTTTTTTTTTTTTTTTTTTCTTTTTACGTTAAGTTAAGTTATACTAAACTACACTAAAACGAAAACTACTAAAATAAAACCGACACAAATTGCAAATAACGGAAAGAGAAATGAAAATGAAAATGAAAGATACAACAAACCGGGGTTTCTCCCGCAAATGCTCGTTTTTTGCTCGAGTCACTAGCTTGACTCCTCGGTATTCTTTTCCACTTAGAATGGGTGAAACCCATCCTCCATCGTCATTCCATTTTCCTCGTCCTCCTCACGATAGATTTTCACTCGTTGACCATTAACAATAAATGACCCGCCATCATCCGTTTCCAATTCCACATAGCCACCCGAGAAGACCCGTCTCACCAAATAAGGACCCGTCCATTTTGATTTCAACTTAGGTGCTTTGAACTTGTATTTAGATTGGAATAACAGCACCTTGTCCCCTTCCTTAAACTCTTTCCGCCGGATTTTCAAGTCATGAAGCATCTTCGTTCTCGCCTTATAAAGAGCGGAATTCTCATAAGCGTTCCATCTCAGTTCATCTAACTCGTGGAGTTGCAAAAATCGGGTTTCACCACTTGCTATCAACTCCATGCTACATTCCTTAAGTGCCCAATACGCCTTGTGTTCTATCTCCATGGGCAAGTGACATGTTTTCCCATATAGCATTTTGAACGGAGTGGTGCCAATCGGTGTTTTGTAAGCGGTCCTAAATGCCCACAACGCTTCGTCTAACTTCTTTGACCACAATGACGGGTTATTGTGAACCGTCTTCTCCAAAATGCGCTTAATCGCCCGATTAGTGTTTTCGACTTGCCCACTTGTTTGGGGGTGGTAGGAAGTCGAAAACCTATGTTGAACCCCATATCTCTTCAACACTTTCTCCATTTGGGCATTTGCAAAATGGGTTCCCCGATCACTAATCAAAGCCTTTGGCATGCCAAACCTACAAAACAAACTTCGTAAAAAGTCAATAACCACGTTAGCATTATTAGTAGGTAGAGCCTTTGCCTCGACCCATTTAGACACGTAATCCACCGCCACCAATATGTAAACATTCCTATTCGATGGTTTAAACGGCCCCATGAAATCTATGCCCCAAATGTCGAAAACCTCGCACACTTGGATGCCTTGCTGTGGCATCTCGTCTCGTCTTGTAATCGTACCTTGCCTTTGACACGAGTCACATGTCCTCACCAAGGTGTGTGCTTCCTTGAAAATAGTAGGCCAATAGAAGCCCGCATCAAACACCTTCTTCCCCGTTACCGATGGACCATAATGCCCCCCCGTTGGGCCATGGTGACATTCATCAAGTATTCTCCTAGTGTCGGCTCCATAAACACATCTCCTCACCATGCCATCGGCACACATTCTAAACAAAAACGGCTCATCCCAAAAATAATACTTTGCATCCGAAAATAGCTTCTTCCGTTGTTGATAAGTGAGCTCTCTACTAACAACTCCACCCGCTAAGTAGTTAGCTATGTCGGCATACCAAGGACTCCGTTCACCAAATACCTTTCCAACGAATGCCAATCTTTCATCCGGAAAGGTGTCTCGAATATCCTCTTCATTTAAAGCCCCAAGACTAGGATTCTCCAAACGGCTCAAATGATCCGCCGCCACATTCTCTCTACCCCTCTTATCTTGGATCTCCACATCAAATTCTTGCAAGAGTAATATCCACGTAATCAATCTCGGTTTCGCATCTAGCTTGGAAAACAAAAATTTCAGTGCCGAATGATCCGTGAACACCACTGTTTTACTAAGTACCAAATACGACCGAAACTTATCGAAGGCAAATACTACCGCTAATAACTCCTTCTCGGTAGTAGTGTAGTTTTGCTGAGCTTCATTGAGAGTCTTGCTAGCAAAATAAATGGGCCGAAAATGTTTGTCAATTCTTTGTCCCAAAACCGCCCCTACCGCAAAGTTACTCGCGTCACACATAAGTTCAAACGGCAAATCCCAATTCGGTGACACTAAGATTGGTGTGTTTGTCAACCGTTCCTTCAACAACTCAAATGCCTTCATGCAATCCTCCGAAAATTCAAACTTTGTATCCTTCTCTAACAAGCGAGTAATCGGCCTAGTTATCTTTGAAAAATCCTTAATAAATCGCCTATAAAACCCCGCGTGTCCTAGAAGCTTCTAACTGATTTCTCATTCGTTGGACGTGGTAACTTTGCTATCACTTCAATCTTCGCTCTATCCACCTCAATTCCCGCTTTAGAGATCTTGTGCCCCAACACGATTCCTTCCTTTACCATAAAATGGCATTTCTCCCAATTTAGCACCAAATTAGTTTCTTCACAACGTGCCAACATCTTATCCAAACTCTCTAAACAACCATCAAATGAACTCCCATAGACCGAGAAATCGTCCATAAAAACCTCCATGGAATTCTCGACCATATTCTGAAAAATCGCCATCATGCACCTTTGAAACGTTCCCGGTGCATTACACAACCCAAACGGCATTCTCCTATACGCAAAAGTACCGAAAGGACAAGTAAAAGTTGTTTTCTCTTGGTCTTCGGGATCAATTGGAATTTGAAAATACCCCGAAAAACCATCGAGAAAACAATAGAACTCGTTCTCGGCTAACCTCTCAATCATTTGATCCATGAATGGCAATGGAAAATGGTCCTTTCGTGTCGCCTCATTCAACCTCCTATAATCAATACACACTCTCCATCCCGTCACCGTTCTCGTAGGCACCAACTCATTCTTCTCATTAAGCACAACGGTCATCCCCCCTTTCTTGGGCACACAATGGACCGGACTAACCCAAGGGCTATCCGCTATCGGGTAAATAATACCTGCATCCAAGAGCTTAACAATTTCCTTCTTGACCACATCTTGCATATTCGGGTTAAGTCTCCGTTGTCGTTGGACAACGGGTTTTACATCATCCAAAAAGTTGATTTTATGTTTACAAAAATCTGAACTTATACCCGGAATATCCGAAATGCGCCAAGCGAAAGCCTTTTTATGGCTTTTAAGGACTGTTAGTAATTTAACCTTCTCGTCTTCCAAAAGTGAAGACGAGATAATAATTGGGAGACTAGAATTACCATCTAAAAATGCATACTCTAGATGTTCCGGTAATTGTTTAAGCTCCAAGTCCTTTGGGGGATCTTCAATGGAAGTTTTGATCCTCGCCCCTTCGTTAATTACTAGCTCCTTCACTTCCTTTGAACTTTCCTCTTCTTCCGCCTCTTCTTTGCCAATAACATTCAACATCTCCATCTCCGCTTCTTCTTCCAAAATGCCTTCCCAATCGAGATCATAATCTGCTTCATCTATAACATCAATTCTAAAACAAGATTCATCAGTAGAATAAGAATGTTTCATAGCTTGATTTAGAGAAAATGTTGCCCTTTCGTCACCCAAACCCAAAGAGATTTCAGTATCCCTAACCCGGATGATAGCATCCGCGGTATTTAGAAATGGTCTACCCAAGATGAGAGGAACTTTTTCATCCTCCTCCATCTCGAGAATAACAAAGTCTACGGGGTATAAAAATTCTCCAACCCGTATGAGCATATTTTCGGCAATACCCAAGGGATATTGATAAGATCGATCGGCCAATCTTATGCTCATACGTGTTGGTGTTAAAGAACTCGAGGACAATTTAGTATAAATCGAGTTGGGCATTAAATTAATGCTTGCCCCTAAATCTGCTAATGCACTAAAAGTAAAAGTATCATTAAACGTGCAAGTTAACAGAAAACTTCCTGGGTCTTCAAGCTTTGGTGGAATAGACCTCTTCACAATCGCCGAGCATTCGGCATTTAGAAACGCGGTGATTTTCTCCATGTAATCACCTTTTCCCGCTCACTAGCTCCTTCATGAATTTTGCATAATTAGGCATACCTGCAATAAGATCAACTAAAGGAACATTAATCTTAACCGTTTTCATTAACTCAATGAACTTCCCGTATTGCTCCTTTTTCTTTTCCTTTCGAAGCCTATGCGGATATGGGATATGTGGCTTATATGCTCCTTTTGCTTCTATTTCCAGCTCCTTTTCTTTGCTAGGAACCATTGGTTCCTTCCCGGGCCTTGACTCCATCTCAATCTCTTCTTCGTCTTCCGAATCGCTGTCAACAGGCTCATTGCGACGCATTCCCATCATAGGCGACGCATTCGAGGCATTCTGGGCAACAGGCGACGCATTCGGTGGAGTATGAGGCAACGCATTCGCCTCGGGAGTGGGAATGCGCCGCATTCCCATGACTGGCGGCGCATTCTCACTTGTTCCAGCACCGTTTTGATTTTTCTTGTTATTCAGCCCATTTTCTCCAACTCCCCCATACTTAGGTCCTGATCGAGTCTCAACCACATTACATGCTCATCACGATTGTTTGGGTGTACATATTTCGACCCTTGGTTCGACGATCCTCCGTTATTGTTTTGGTTTTGCCTCGGGTTTGGTTGGGTTGAACTAGGCATTTGACCCGTTGGTCGATTTGAGAACTTCTCACTTAGCCTTTCAAATTTCCGTTCCAAGTCTTGCATATTGGCTTGAGTATTCCTTTGGTTTTTCTCCCATTTCGCGGTAAATCCCTTCATTGAATTTGCTATCATATCGTTTGTTGCCTTTTGGGAGAAAACGAACTCTTTCATCATTTCCTCAAAGTTCGGTTCATCATTCTCCTCCTTTGGTTTAGATTGGTTGGATTGAAATCGTGCCTCATTTCTATTGCCCCGATTTTGATTTCCATACCCACTATTTCCCCGGTTTTGATACCCGTAGTTGGCATAGTTTGCTTCCTCGGTTTTCGGCTCACAATCATCCGTGTAGTGAGGTCCTCCACATTTCCCGCAACCATTTTTCACCAAGTGGACATCCTTCTCCAAACGACCCATTCGATTTTTCATTTCTTCACCCAAGGACTTAATTTCGTTCACCACTTCCTTGTTGCTGCTACTACTGCCTCCTTCTTCGACTTGGTTTACCGTTCCCCTTACTCTTCTATTCCTAGTCACTCGGTCCCTAGCAATTCGAGCTTGGACTTGATCTTCCATCATCCGGTGAGCCTCATTTGGTGACTTATATAAGAAACTACCACCACCCGCTAGATCCAAATCGTGTTGGGACCGACTATCCAAACTATAGTAAAATATATCAATAACTTCATCCCGATCCAAATCGTGTCCATGGCAATTCCTCAATAATTCCTTAAGTCTAATCCACGCATCCGTTATTGTCTCGTTGTCCCATTGTTGAAAAGAACGGATTTGGTTCAAAAGTTTCCTACGTAAAATAGGTGGGAAAAATCTCGTCACAAAGAGCTCTCTCATTGCTTCCCAACTTTCAATTGTCCCCGGTTCTAACTCATTAAACCATGTTTTCGCCTCTCCCGTGAGAGACGATGGAAACAAACTCAACATAACGCTTTCCTCTTGACCCGCTCCATATCGGAACATTCTACATGTCTCTATGAAAGTCGCCACATGCTTGTGCGGGTCGGACTTGAAATGTCCGTCAAATGTGCTATCTTGAATCATTTTTAGGTGGTGCTCTTTAACGGAAAAATCAGCCCCCAAGTCCGGTGCTACAATGGCCGACCCATTCGTTTGTGGTACTATTTGGTTCCTATTGATCATCGGTATGTCAAAAGGATTGGGTGGGTTGTTGTTTATTATAGGTCCTCCTTCTCCGTCCTCCATTTTTTCTTCAAAAACAACTTCTACTTCTTCCTCGGAAGAATCACTTTCACTATAAACTACCGATGCAGCTGCGGCTAAACCTCGTTTCCTCAAAAGTTTATCCGGATCAGAAAGAGGGCTATTCACTTGCTTCCCTTGGGACCTCGTGAACATCCACAACCAATAATCCTGAAAATCACAACACAACAAAACAAATACCCGTGAAAAATATTCAAACAAGTAATCAAACAAGAAACTAAAAACTTCAACTAAATCAAGTCCCCGGCAGCGGCGCCAAAAACTTGATGTGAAAAATCTAGTTTTCCGAAAATAAACCTTTACTAGATTACTACACGGGCAGTGTACCCTTGTCAATTGTAAAATAGTATTGGCAAATATCGGGTTCGAACACGGCGACTATTTATAGTTGATAGTATTAGTTTTATAAAAACACGTAACAAGTAACAAGTTGGTTTTGGTCTTAAGAAGACTTGCTTATAATAACGGTAAAAATACTTTAGAATTTAAATATGGATAAAAAGATGCTTGCTTGGACCATTTACGAATATGTGTTATTTCTTAGGTGTGAAAATGTCGATAAACTTCTAATGTAAAATCCTAAGTTCCTTTCGATACCGGATTTCTCCAATTACCTAACCATGCAACGATTCCTTTCGAATACCGCTAACACCTCAAGTAATTGTGCATAAAGTTTCAAGCCGATATGTGAGAATTAATCTATAAGCTTCCTTTCGAATAGCTTACTAACTCCTAAACTGATTTCTCTTAATTTAGTAGCTAGCGTTCGTGTTAATACCTACTTGTTTAAATTGTTGTTAATGATTCCTTTCGAATATCACACACTTATAATCAACTAAAGACCGGCCGATTAATTCGTTCCTATTTTAGTAAAAATTACGGATTCCTTTCGAATACCCGTTTTTAGATTACCAAATAAGAGTATAAACAATTTTAACAAGATAATTAAGATATTAACCCAAATGGATCCCCAATTAACCTCTACATATCATTCTAATTTCACACCCAAAACCTAACACATAAACGATCACATAATCCAAGCAAACGTTTAAAGAAATTAGCTACTCATAATTGTAACAAACACAATCAAATATGTAAAAGACATGATTCAAATTGCAATAAAAATGATAAAAGATCAATACCAAGAGTAAGTAACTAGTTCCCAAATAGTCTCCAAGTGCTAAACGAAATCGAAATTAACAATTCTTGATGAAATACGAAAATTAGAGATTGTTTTGATGCTTCAAATGATATCAAAATGCTCAAACTATGATGAAAATGATAATAGAATACTGCTCCAACGTCTGGTATTTGTTGAGTGATAAGCGACTCTTCATGTGCCATGATTAATAATTAATAACTGCCAAGTAACTGTCGAGCCAGGGAATGTGCCGCCAGTGGTGTGAATGCGGCGCATTCCCACCTCCGAGCTGAATGCTTTGGACAGCTTCCTGGAATGCGTCGCCTATCCCTGGCTGCTTTCTCTATTTTCAAGTTAAAGTCCAAAAACTCGATCTTTTTGCTCCAAAAGTACCTAACTCAACCTAAAACATAACTTTACAAAACATAAGCATAAAAGGGCCTTTCCATTACGATTGGGACACAAAACACAATGAATATCGAGATAAAATAGTCATATAAATGAGCGATATCAAACCCCCCATACTTAAGCATTTGCTTGTCCCTAAGCAAATCCGACTCAAAACTACTAACAAGTTTACAAAACATACAACTTAAGAAAAGAAAGGGAATCACGGGCTCAAACATTTAACTAAATTCCGGTGTTAGAAATAAAGATATGCGTGAAATTGCTAGATCGTAAAACCGACTACAAACATCTAAAGCTACTAAATTACTTAAATAAACAAAAACCGCAATTTACTAATTTTAACTCCTAATTCTTCCCCTAGTTTAGATATGTCAAGATAATCACCCCTTTTCCCTCACTCTCTAACCGAAGTTAGAGCGATCAGCCATTACAGCCGACCCCTTACGCCTTACTTTCGGGGGAACCCTTAAAATATTACTAAGCGTTTTTCGATTAAGTACTTCTTTCTTGAGAATTTATTGGTTAGTCTTCATCTTTTTCTTTTCCTCTCACTTTTGTTCACTTCAAATATTATAGATTTGTGTTTATATATTTTCTTTGAAGTGAACGGGTATAACGGGATTTGAGTCTTCGTTATAGTGAGGATCAATTTCTATTTTGTCGACGGGAAAGACCTATGGCCTTTTCTAATATGAGGAGGACTGTAAATAAATTTTCTGGGAAGGTGACACCTCTCTTCTCAACAATGGTGCGTGTCCCTGCTTCAACTTGTGAAGGATCAAGTAACCCACTTGATTCCCAACCCACACCACCTATTTTTACAAATGATCTTGTCACTGAACAACAAGAAAAGAGTGCCTCTGA
Source organism: Senecio squalidus (assembly GCA_910822075.1). Classification (NCBI taxonomy): domain Eukaryota; kingdom Viridiplantae; phylum Streptophyta; class Magnoliopsida; order Asterales; family Asteraceae; genus Senecio; species Senecio squalidus. The sequence goes on along the minus strand of CAJVGC010000060.1, from coordinate 47,745,788 downwards.
TGCACCATCTCACTCAACACAGAGTACACCTCAGAAGGATTACGCAACCAAGGCCAAAATAAAAACATCTACACCTGTTAAGGAAGGGGCAGACCACGTTGAAAGGGCTCATACTACTGCTGCACCACCTCGTGGTGCACATGACAGTAAGAAAGGCATTAAGATCCAAGCAACGGAAAATCGTAATGATGATGATTCCTTGGAATCATTATCACGAGGACCCAGGTGCCAAGAGACCGGGGGGGGGGGGGGGGTGATGCTTCTGCCAGGTAGGAGACACCCTCTAAATCATCAAAGGATCTTCCTCATGCTAGTACCCAAGAGAAGGGTGGGAAGGATAGTTATCACTACACAAACTTGGAATTGATGGAAATGTGCCAAATATTCATTATGAAGGTGGATGGACAGGAGGATGAAATTAAAAGAATCAAGAAATTGGTGTCTAGGTTGGTGCAGGAGATAAAGCTGTACAAAATATCATTAAAGAAGCCTGTCAAATTTGCACATAAAGGAAGAAAGAAGGTTGGCAAGAAAGGTAAGAAGGGTAGTGCAAAGTCCAAATTTCCCACTCCTTCTAGTTCAAGCTCCAGCTCCTCAGGCAAGCATTATGAGAATGCTACCATTAAGGGGGAGAAAGTTGAGAAGACAGCAGAAAAGGAGGAACAAAAACAAGGATAACAGGAGGTAGAGAAAGAGATCCCTGTTTTCAATGAGTCGGGGAATGTTGATAGGGAAGTAGAAGTGGAGAAGGAAATGGGTGATAGAGAGGCTGAGAAAACAGAAAAAGTGGTGACTGATGCTGACTTTGAATGGTCAGACGATGAAGATAGTGAAATCAAAGAAGTCACCATTGACAACGATGAGGGTGAAGGAGATAAACAGACTAAAACATATCAACAAGCTCATGCTGACACTCCTTATGTCTCATAGGCTTCATTTCGCATATCTTCAGAATGGACCACTGAAGATCAAGAATTACATGATGTTATTATGAATATGGGAGAAACTGAAGAAGAGGTTAAAAAAGAAAGGGATAGAGTGGTGAAATTTTAAATAAACCTGTTCAGTCTGAGAAGGAAGATGACAAGGAGAAGGAAGAAGAGAAGAAACTAAGAAGGAAATTGTTATTGAACCAACAGTTACTACTGGTGAGGATCCACTAGTTACTATTGGTGATAAATAAGATGTTACTACTGGTGAGGATCCACCAGTTACTACTAGTGACAAAGAAGAGGAAGTTGAAACTGGTGATGCAGAAGCTGATTTTCCTACTGGTGATCCACCAGTAGTTCTATTAATTGAAGATGATGCAACTCTAGCTTCTAAGCTGGAAAGGATGAAGGAGGAGAAAGCAAAGCAAGAAAGATTGAAAGCTGAGGCACTAAGAAAGGAACAAATAGCTGCAGTTGTGGCTAGACAAAGAAAGGTAGTTGAAGGAAAACCCAAAGAGAAACTAGTCGCTTTTACTACTGGTGAACCTGAGGGTCCTGCTGGTGAAACAAATGATCCTATTATTCATCCACCAATCCAGCAGAGGCCAATTGGATTTATTACTTCAAAGAAGGGAATACAAAAGGTATTTCTCGATGATGATCCAGAATACAGAAGTAAGGGTAAGGCCAGCTGAAAATAAAAACCAAGGAAGAGCTAGAGGAGGAAGAACTTGAAAAGAAAAGGAAGATTGCAGAGGACAGGGATGAACGAATTAGGCTGATGGAGCTTGAAAAAGAAGAACAAGAGAAACAACAAACAGAGAAGGAGCGTTTAAAGAAAATAGAGCAAGAAGATGCCATTGCAGCTCAAAGAATGGCAGATGAGCAAATTCAAGATGAGATGAAAAGAAAAGCTCAAGAGAAGGCAGATGCAGAACTTTCTCAACGAATGCTTGAAAAGGATGAAATTTTGTTGCAGAAGAAACAGAAGGAGGAGGCTAGAAACAAGAACACTGTAAAGAGGAATGCTAGGAGAGCAGACGACAAAAAGAAATACACAGATTTCCTCAAGTCAACTGGAAAATACAGTGGGAAGCAACTTGGGCCTATGAAGCTGGTTAAGGTCTTGTAAAAGAGAATTCTGAAAGCAGCTCAAGAACAGGCAAAGTTGGAGAGAGAAAAAGAAGAGTTGGGAAAAGAAAGAGCTGTGAAGGCTGCACATGACAGAGGGTACAAAGTTGTCCATTTTGGAAAGAAAAAAGAAGGTGAAAAGAAGGAGATAAAGAAAAAGACTGTTCATGAAAGGTCTGTCCCAGAAAAGAAACGAAAAGCAGATCCAGGCAACAGTGTTTCTACTGCTAAAAGGTCTAAACCATCAGTAGAAAAAATTATTACTGGTGAAAAGAGGAAGGAAAGCACTAGTTCAAATTTAAAAACTGATGTGAAGAAGACTAAAAGTGAACAGAAGAAATCTACAGAAGGTGAATCTTAGGGTAAGGAGAAGGAGAAAGATGCTGAGAAAGAAGAGGAAAAAACAAAGATTGTCCAGGTCATTTAGAAGATATTTCTGGAAACTTCGAGTTTGGATGTATGCCTGAGATCACAGATGATCAGGTGAATGAAGCTGCAGATAGAGTCTCTAATGACATGAGGACTCTAATCATACATACTGAATATATTAATTGTGCTACCACATTCACAGAGATGACCATAATTGATTGGTTTGCTGTGGTGATTGATGGGAGGAATGGGTACAAGATTGTTCGAGCTGATAAGAGCTTCAGTGTGTACTACATTCTTCTAGAGATCTTCAGGAATATCAGTAGAAGGGAATTGGTTGATTTATTCCTCATTGGCAGCAAGAAGTATTCTAATGGCCAAGGTACAGTTCTAGATTTTTATGAACTATTTATGGAAGTACTAGAACTTATGTTTGAGCCTGAGTATGTCCCTGAGAAGCTATCAAGATTTACTCCAATACTTGAATGGTACATTACGAAAGCTGTGGAGTTTATTCTTTGAGCAGAAGTGATGGCACAACAGAGTATTTCTTGGTAGAAAAGAAGTACAAGCACGGCATCAACATTATGATCAATATGCTTAACGTGAAGTTGAAGGCAAATCAAGAGTCAAATGAAGCAATTCAACTCCTTTGGAAGATCAGGTGCCAACTTACAGATCATAGAAACTCAATGTAGAAGGTTAAAGGTTTAGGCAACATTCTTAACTTTTGATGTGAAGAAACTTATGCTTATAAGGGAAAGCAGAAGTTTAGGGGGAGATTGTTGGGTTATAATGATTAATACTGGCGCAGTTTGTTAGGACTGGTCGTCAAGATTATTAGTACTGGTGAGTAATAATACTGGTGACTATGGTTTCTACTGGTCATCAAGTATTGAAGATTACTTCTGGTCATACTATTACTACTGCTGATTACTACTGGTTACATTGTTACTACTGCTGCTGCATGGAATGCATGGAGTTTCTACTGGCGCGCATTACTACTTTTTACTAGATATATTTTGTAGCGCACTGTAAGGAGATAATTATGGAACAAATATAGATAATTATCTTTGTAGATTTCGTTAGAGTTTTAACCCGATTATGTTTAGGGTTTTATCCTCAAGGTCTATAAATATAGATTCATGTGTCGTTGTAAAAACACGTCTATTACGATACATTATTCATAATAGATTGAGGCTGTTGGTGGAATTCTTGTGTTCTTAATTGTTAACGTTTATTTATTCTTATTCATATAAACTGTTAATCAATCGATGCCTGTTAATATCAAAGTGTTGATCCTCTACAACTTATTTGAGAGATCTAGATATGCACGTTTGTTTATTTAAACCTAGTTCGACTGATCCTAACACATATTTTATATGCAACTCGGTTTTGCAGCCATAATTGAACAAATATGAGCCAAGTTAAATTTTGTTAATAAGATTGTTAGAGTAATATAAAAGTAGATTGTAATTGTAGTTGTATTGGTTAGTAAAGTAGAAATCCTTTTATAAATCATGTTTTTTTTTTGTTTCGATCATGTTTATATTCCTTTTATGTTGTAATATTTATGTTTTTCTCAAACAATGAGTGTTTACTTCAACTTGTAATCGACTGATGACATGTTTTTTTATTTTCGAAGAAAAAAGATAACGAAAAATATTGTGATTCAAAAGATAATAAACTAGAAAGTGTTATACTTAACATATGGATCACTAGAAGGATTAGAAACTACTGAAAACTGTAGCCGCAAAACCATTTTACGAAATTAACTTTATCGCCGCCGCCGCATAGCGCGGCTCTCTACTAGCAAGATACAACTAATGCATACATTAATTGTTACTAACCTATTCCTATAAACCAATTTAAATTATATCATTTATTAATTTTTGTAATTAAAAGATAAAACACAAATAATTTTATTGAAAAAAAAATAAAAATATAATATATATAAACTGAGTGAACATTGTGCATCATTAACAATATATGACAATATATGTTGTGTCATCATATATTTCTTGTTTTGTTTGGTTTATATGTATGTGTTTCAGTTTCATTTTTAAATTTGTATACGTAAAGAACTCTATCGAAAATAATACAATTATAACCCATTAAATAATTGTGGTATGTTGTTTATAAATTCAATAAGAGAGTTGATTTTTGCTAAGTTTTATATGTGAGTCATTTGTGTGTTTTAGATTATTATAGTCTATCAAAATTTAAAGTTTAAGCTATATATAGGGTTATGTCATGTTGGTAGAAGTAGGTATTCAATATTTTTATATTCAATTTTCCTTTATTTAAGGACAAAGTATTAAAGGTCAAATTAAATAGTTTTACAATATGATTTTTTAGTCTTTTGTTACTCTATTATGGTTGTATGTATCAATACACAAAATGGGTCATTTTGTATGTCAACATTCATTTTTATTATTTTTATAGTTCTTTAATACTCGTACAATATATAGAATCTTATAGGTCAAATTAAAGTCTTTTGTTAGTCTAGTATTCGTTTATTGTTAAAGATAAACGAAAATATAGCAAATGTCTATTTTTGTATGTCAACACTATTTTTTTTTTTCTAACAGTTATATTTTTTTATTTTCTTTTAAAGAAAAAACCAAAAAAAAAAAAAAAAAAAAACAAATTGAAAAAAAGAAATCGTTGTCTTTTTATAAAAAAGTTTAATAGATAAACATATTTAACATTAAAAGTAATAGTCTATGTTTTATCTTAAATATATAGTAAAGTTGAAGGTTTAAAATTATATTTAAAATAAAAATGTTAAAACAGAAATAGTTTAATGGTCCGTATTTTACCATGTAACTTTTAATACATATCATGTAGTATATATATATATTATAGATTACTAGTATGATACCCGCGCGATGCAGAGACGATAATAAATATATAAATCGATGGTACATATTTTGTTACAAATAATTTTACGAACGATGAAGATTTTCGGTTTATTAACATTTAATTAGTTGGAAATTCTAAAGATTAACAACTCTATTTATTTGAAATTTGACACACTAAAAATTGATTGTTTTAAGTTTATAGAAAAAGAAATTTAATTATTTTAAAATTTTAAGTATATATGGTATGTGTGTTATGGAGTTATATTTGTAATTATTTAATAAATGTTTAGTAAAAAAGGTAATTTAGTAATTCTATCATGATTAAATTTGAACACTTTATACCAAAACGTTTTATAATGTACATAGATATAGATAGATACCAGCAAGACATAAATGTCGAAATTTAAAGTAAAGTAAGTGGTGTAGTTATTGCATGAAAGATGAAGCCAATGTTTCTATAAATAAGAAGTCTCAAAAAGACTAAGAGAAGCATTTCTATAAATAAGAATTCTGTCATTAAGAATTCATCAATGGCTTCCACTCCTGGGTTTCTAACTGACTGGCCATGGAAAGCACTCGGAAGTTTCAAGGTACAAACCTACGATCCATCGCACACCTTCTTCTGTTTCTTTAAATCTTGTCATTTTATCCATATTTTTATTTTTTTGAACACGGGAAATTGAATTTCATTCACCAATTTAACTATAGATTCTTTAAATAATCCAATTCCTTTAATGGAGTAGGATATGGTAATAATATTATGTATTTGTCTTAATGCACTCACATAAGAATATAATAACAATCCAAATTTTTAAACCTTTTTCTCTTGAACAACAAAAGAAAATTAAGATTAGCATCCTAGCCGGTAGTTAGGAACAAAGGGAAACAACTTACAAGGAGATGGATAGAGAGTTACATGGATTGCTAAACCACTCTATCCGTTTTTAAAAAAAATTATATATTTACTAGAGATCCAAGTATAAGAGGAAAGTTTAACATCATTATATAAGATAGTGTAAGAGGAAAGTTTAACATCATTATATAAGATAGAGCTCTAAACTTTTAAACGTATTAATGTTTAATAACACTTTACCGCTAAATGATCGCATCGTGTTTTAAGCATACCAAGATTCATACTACGTTACTATTACTATACTATTTGGGACAATGGTTATGTACAAAATTTGCATAAACGTTTTATATATTGCCATTAAATATATATAAAAGATACTAGTATGAAAAAGAAATATTTACCAAATTAAACAATATTGTTGAGTGTTAAAACTTACATTTATGACATAGAAATGGAATGTTTACCAAAAGTATCATGCAACTAATGATACTTTTTTTTATATATAAAAGAAATGTTTCCTATGAAAACAACATGATTGATGGAATTGAATTATAGATCGGGCTAAAGATAGTTTTAAAAATTTAATTTAAACCAATAACAAAATAATCTACTATAAAAGAGGAGAAATGATTATGAGACCTAACTAATGTGAATAATAATCAACATAATGTATTAATGTTTGTACATTATGTATAGAATGTATAATATTTTTTCTTTCCTCAAATACAATGCATAATAAACAACTTTTTAAAACATCATGTTGATTTTTAGGCCAATGAGTTAGGTTTTTCTATTATCTCTCATAAAAGAGAGAAAGAAAATATCACTACAAGAAAAATAGGCTTTAGTGACAAAAACTTTTAGTGACAACAATTTGTAATGATGAATATTTTTGGTCACTACAACTTTATTTAGTCAACATTTAAAAAACTTGTCACGAAATATATTCACTACACAAAATTGGTTACCAAAAAATAACCTAATTTGGTCTCTAATAAAATTAATGACGAACCTATAGTGACGAAAAGTTACCCATTAAAAATTGGTCACTAACATCATTAGTGACGAAATATTTGGTCACGAATAATATTAGTAACAAAATGTGAGTCATCAATAAAGTTAATGTACTGTGTACTCTATGCACTATTAAAATGTCGATCATTATGTGGATCAACTCTTTTTTACGTTGATTATTGTTAGCAGGATACCCGGACATTGCAGCGATGTCAAAATATTTACATCTAATAAAAGTATAATACAAATATTTAGTTTAAGTTGGGTATACATGATATTATTAACTTTAGTTCAATTAATATGTTATTTTGAAGGTTTAAAATAAGTATATATATAAAATTAATTAGAACATTTAGATATTAAATGTAAATGATAGATGAGTTGTCAAACTATTAACTGTTAATGAAAATCATTAAGGGTAATTTAGACATTTTGCTACTTAATTTTCAACTTTTTAACTCAAATGCTTTATAATGTACAAGTAAAAAATACATGCGCGATGTGGCGGCGATTATAAATTGTTTTAATTTTTTGGTAAAATAACTTTATTTGGTGATACATATTTTGTTACAAATAAATTTACAAATGACCAATATTTTTGGTTTATAAACATTCAATTAGTTAGAAATTTTAAAGAATAACGCTACTTATTTAAAATTTTACACACTAAAATTGATTGTTTTAAATTTATAAAAAAGTTAAAATGCAATTATTTCAAATTTTTAAATATATATGGTAATTGTGTTATACACTTATATTTGTAATTACTCAATAATTAATTTGTTAAAAGAGTACGTAGTTTAAAATTCTACAATGCTTAAATTTTAACTTTTGTCCAAATACCTCATAATGTATAGATATAAATATAAATATAGATATAGATTAGATCTATCAAAAAACATAATAACATTATTTTGGTATATCTTTCTACTATTGCTCTTTTCAAAAACTTAACATAAATCGCATTAGTATGGTATGAATGGTCATTATCAACACTTGGTAGTTACTGATCATAAATGTAATGTTACTAATCATAAATGACATGCTCGTCGTTTTCCTATGATATACTTAATCTGAAATTTTAATTAAATCAGCTAAGTGAAAAACATTAATTATTAAACAACAATAAACATGAGCAAGATATTTATGTTTTGAAAATATTTCATATAAAAAAAAATTCTTATAGATAATGATATATTTTAATGAGTTTCGTAATATAGATCGGGTCCTAGGAAAATGATTGTTTGAAGTATCTAAAAGTAACGTGTTCGCATTCACATCGTGGGTGTACAAAGTAGTCCGGAATTATGAATTTTCTTCAAGTAATCATTTTTGAACGATATCGTAGTAACTATGATTCTGATGTTTATTGTTTGCACATGGATGAGTACGTTACCTATGGCCCTCTGTATCTATTTAAAACTTTTCGCTAGGATGAGAAAATTACATATATCATTTACGTAGTGAAATTTGAACACCCAACCACAGGTTAAAACACCATATTAATAAAATTATTAGCGGGTATAGGTTTGAGAATTAGCATATACTGGAAGAAGCTTCGATAACTGAACAAATCAACAACCCGATATTACAATACCAAAACACCAAGAACAGACTTGAACTATTTCACTAAATGAATCAACACAAACTCTTAATTGATATAGAACAGTGATGAATACAACAGACTTTTAGAATGAATTAGGGTTTCAATTGGAAACCCTAAAAATACACTTTGGGAAGACAGTAAATTGAGAGAGAGATAGCGGCATATCATTATGACCTAACTTGCTGATCCTTAGGCTTATATACTGCCTTAATACATAAGTAACCCTACACTTTACTTGAAAATACAAATCAGTCCTTTAACTTTTATAACTCCATAACAACCATATAAACTGCACCATACTTCCAGAATATAACATAATACGTCCCTCAACATAAAACCTGCACAAACCGACTTAAGTTAGAACCGATTTATATAAAGTTAGGACTGGATCCGTTAATGTAATTTTAACATCCTCCCTCAGTCCTAACTCTAAAATGATTATGTAGTCCCAACTTTTTACATAAATAGTTATGTGGAGAAGGAGAAAGTCCCTTTGTAAATATGTCGGCTAGTTGCTCATTTGACTCGATTTTAATTAGCTTCAGTACTCCAGAACACACCTTTTCCCGTACAATATGCAAGTCTATCTCAAAATGCTTAGTCCGCTAATGCAAAACTGGATTGTTTGCAATCATCATTGCGGCTTTGTTATCACAGTAGAAATCAACAGGGGTTAAATCATTTATTTTCATATCATGTAATAAATTTATTAACCACAAAGTTTCACAAGTAGCTGCAGCCATGGCTCGGTACTCTGCTTCAGCAGAAGACCTGGAGACCGTAGGCTGCTTCTTACTTTTCCATGACACAAGAGAATTCCCAACATATACACAAAAACCAGTAACAGAACGTCTAGATATTTGACATCGACCCCAATCAGAATCAACATAAACAGATAACTGGACACTACTAGATTTGCACAATTGAATACCTTGTCCAGGAGCAGCTTTAAGGTATCTAAGTACCCTCAAAGCAAGACTAAAATGCAGTTCTGTGGGGGCATGCATAAATTGTGAAAGATTTTGAACTGCAAAGCTAATATCTGGTCTTGTAAGGGTCAAATATATCAACTTTCCAACCAGTTTTTGATACACAGAAATATTACTTAATGGTTTACTAGTCTTTTGATCATCTTTATCAGATATAACAGACATATTTGCATCAATGGGTGTGGTTGCAGGTTTGCAGCCTAACAACCCAAATTCATCAATTAATTCCAAACAATATTTACGCTGAGAAAGACAAACCCCCAACTTAGTTTCAAACAATTCTATGCCCAGAAAATATTTCAAGTTTCCCAAATCTTTAATCATAAACATGGAATTAAGAAATTCCTTTACAGCCACAATTTCACTATCAGAGTTACCAGTTATAATAATATCATCCACATAAACCAAAAGCATAATATGTACACTATGTTTGGTCAAAACATACAGAGAATAATCAGCTTTACTTTGGACAAAACCATATTCACATAAACTGGAAGTTAACTTCTCATTCCATTTTCTGGGGGCCTGTTTCAGTCCATAAAGAGACTTTTTCAATTTACAAACACGATCATCAGACTTGTCAAAATACCCTTCGGGTAATGACATATAAACATCCTCATCCAAGTCACCATATAAAAAGGCATTATTAACATCTAGTTGAAAAAGAGGCCAATTATTACAAACAGCTAATGTAATCATGCACCTAACTGTGACCATTTTTACAACAGGCGAGAATGTTTCCTCGTAATCAATGCCATATTTTTGGCTGTACCCTTTTGCAACTAACCTAGCCTTATATCTTTCAATTTCACCAGAGGCCTTATACTTGATTTTAAACAACCACTTACAATCAACAATGTTTTTATTCTCAGGTTTTTTTGTCACATCCCAAGTATGGTGTCTAAGTAAGGCCTCCATTTCAATATTCATGGCATTTACCCAATTTGGGTCAAGACAGGCTTCCTTAAAGGACTTAGGTTCAGTACTTTTATTTAGAGTAGCAACAAAGCAAGCAATATCATTTTTAAGCCAAGTATAACTAACAACTTTATCAACACAATATCTGTGTTTCCCCCCTAAAACATAGTCATCCCACTTTCTAGGGACATTTGTTTTTCTGGATGATTTTCGAGAATTAGCAGGTTCATTAATAACAGATTCATCCAGATTTTGAAAAACATTGCCCTCAGGGATTACTGTGTTTTCATCAATCGATGTTGCAGTGTTGTTCTCCTCCACAACAGTTTCATTCACAGGAGATGACTCCTGAAAACTGTCATGTGAGGGAGAATCTGACCCACTACCTTCACCATCAGTATCCATCCCTTCATCATCGGGACTTTTTGGGAGTTGGTTATACATGCTATCAAAAAAATTTAAGGTGTTTGTAGTGGTCTCAGTGTGCAAGTTTAGATGATCATCATTAGTGGATTTGAAAGGGAAGACATTTTCATAGAATTTAACATCTCTAGAAAATATTACACACTTCTGATCAAAACTATACAATTTGTAGCCTTTCTTAGAGTTAGAATAGCCAATAAATGCACATTTAAGAGACCTACTACTAAATTTATCATGATTATTAAGCACAGTAGCATAAGCAAGACAGCCAAAACTCCTAAGGTGGGACAGATTTGGTTTATGGTCATACACATATTCATAGGGGGATTTACCACTTAACACAGATGATGGAGTCCTGTTAATAAGATAGGTAGCAGTTAGAACACACTCAGGCCACATAGAGAGGGGAATGCCCCCTTGAAACAAAAGAGATCTAGAAACGTTTAACAAATGTCTATGTTTTCTCTCAGCTATACCATTTTGTTGTGGTGTATAAGCACAACTGGTTTGGTGAACAATTCCATTTTGATTAAAAAAATTAGACAGTTTATTATTGACAAATTCAGTACCGTTATCACTTCTAAAAACTTTAATAGAACTTGAAAATTGATTTTTAATCAAATTATAAAAATCAAGTAAATTGTCAAATACCTCATCTTTGGTTTTAAGCATATACACCCATACAACCCTAGAGTAATCATCGACAATTGTTAAAAAATATCTGAATCCTTCCTTGCTAGTTACTTTATACGGGCCCCACAAATCTAGATGAACTAAGTCTCCCAAGTGACTGGATTTATGGTCACTTAGAGGAAAAGGTTCTCGGGTTTGTTTGGCCTTATGACACACATCACAAGGAACGATTTCAGAACTTCCTTCTACATTTAAGGAAGATTTGAGGACATTTAGGACTTGATCAGAAGGGTGACCAAGTCGATTGTGCCAAAAATCAAAAGACAAACAATTACGCACATTATTAACAAAGGCACAATTATTATTACTAACCATGTCAAAATAATATAAACCATCAGAAACACTACCAGTCCCCAGGGTATTCTTTAGAGTTGAGTCCTGAATTAAGCAAAGGTGTTTATTAAAAGGAGAAGAAAGGTCATTATCTTCAGCCAATTTGAACACAGATAGTAAGTTTACATTATATTCAGGCACGACTAAGACATCATAAAGAACAATGTTATCATTTAATTTTAAATTTCCAATTTTAACTATCTTTGCATCAGTTCCATTTGGATGTCCTACTTTCAGATTCAAACCAGCAATATCTATAACACTATCTAGATGTTCATCTGATAGCGTCATATGCTGGTTTGCTCCTGAATCTAGGATCCACCCATTATGGAACTTAGCAGATTTTAGGTGTGAGTTAGAACAAAAGAATTTTTGTATATTGGAATTAAAGAACACATTGTTATTTTGAAAACAAATACCTGCCATATTGGCATGAACACCCCCCAGGACTGACTTGTCTCCAATAAGTTTCAATATTCTATCCATTTGGTCACTAGTAAAAGACATAGAACCACTAGAAGCCACATTGTCAACAAGGGCATTATTATTGTTAAACTTACTCTTAAAGCCTTTTTTCCAGCCTGGAGGATAACCAACTATCTCATAACAACGCTCAATAGTGTGCCCAATCATTCCACATTTTGTACAAGTTAAGTTTGGGTTGGGACCTCTTTTTTCAAACTTTTTATTAGAGTTGTTATTATTGTTAAAACTTTTATTATTTTCAAAAGTTTTTGCAAAAAAGACATTATTTTGACCTTTGTTTGAAGAAGAGGGTTGAGAAGAACCTCTATGAGATTCTTCTCGTGACACAATTGCAAAGGCAGTTTTAACAGATGGAAGGGGTTCGGTTGTTAAAATATTGCTACGTATGAGAGAGTAGTTGTCATCCAGGCCCATCAAAAATTGCATCAGTTTTATCAGATTATTATGGTCACAAAACATTTTAGCACCATCACATGAACATACAGGAAGTTTAACTAAAGCATCAAATTGTTTCCACATGGAATTAAGCTTATGATAATAATCAGAAACAGAACTACCACTTTGAGTTAAACTATTTATCTTATGATGCAGATTAAATGTAATAGACCCATCTACCTTATCATATGTTTCTTTTAATTCATTCCAAACAACATAGGCAGAAGTAGAGAAAACTTGACCCAAATACAGTTCATCAGAAATAGAGCTAAGTATCCAAGAAAGTACCACAGAATTACATCTATCATATTGTCTAATTAATACAGCATCAGATTCATCCTTTTTTAAGCTACCATCAATAAATCCAGTTTTATTTTTGGTTTGTAGAGCAAGTAACATAGCACAACTCCACACATTATAGTTTTCAGTTCCTTTAAGTTTAAATGTGATTAAGGACGTAGTGTTAGTGTCACTAGCATGCAGAAATAAAGGATCACTAAAGTCAAGATTATTAACTTGGGTCATTTTACTAGCACCAGATTTTTCAGCACTCATAATAGCAGGCAAAGGCACAAAACAGACAAGCAAACAGAATAACAAACACAAGAATAAAAAAAAAACAGCAACCAACACAAGAATAAGGAAAAACTGAAAAAAAATCCTAAAAACAAAACTGTGTGTTGCTCCCTATATTGTTCGATTCAGAGGTCTGCTAAGCAGGGGCTCAACAGTATGCTTCTCTTCTACCAAGAAAACGTTAGTACAGTGATAAAGTAATCAACAAACACCAGGCTAAAAAACCTCTGGCACCACAAGCAACCACAATCAACCAACCAAAAACAGTAAAGTAAAGGAGAAAGGGAGAGAAGACTTACAGTGGGAGCAAGAAGCACCAGCAGCAATTATTACAGACAATAAGCAAAAGGAAATAAAAGAATAATACAGACCAATGAATGAATGAATAAAACAAATAAAAAAAAACAGAAAAATAAAATGACAGCGGAAGAGTAGAGATAACCAACAGCAGCAGCTAGCAAAGCTCCTGGAACAGCCAAGAAGCACGGGAACCAGCTACACCCCAGATCTAGCCTGAACAGACTCGATCAAAAATCACGAACAGGAACCGAAACCCTAGATCCACCAGATCTTACCGGAACAGTCACAAAAAACACTAGATCTACCCAGATCTAACCGGAACCAGTCACGAAAATCACTAGATCTAACCAACCGATCCAACCAGATTCAGATCTAAACAGATCCAAACACCAAACAGATTCAGATCTGAACAGATCCAAACACCAACAACCAACCAGATCTAAACGCAACCGTCGAGCAGATTCAGATCTAAACAGATCTAAACACCAGTCAACAACCAGATCTAAATGGCTCAAGAAACCAACAATCCGTCACCAGAGGAACAACCAACAATACCGATCTAAGCCAAAAGTAAACCAGACTAACCGATGAACAAAACTAACCGGTGAATAGATTCAGAAATTTACCTCGCCACCTTAATATCGACGAACAACCAACAATACCGATGAACACCTCCAGAAGGAACCAGTCTCGTCACCGTGAATTTTGATCGGACGATTCAGAGCACCACGGTGCTCTGATACCATGAACAAATCGACAACCCGATATTACAATACCAAAACACCAAGAACAGACTTGAACTATTTCACTAAATGAATCAACACAAACTCTTAATTGATATAGAACAGTGATGAATACAACAGACTTTTAGAATGAATTAGGGTTTCAATTGGAAACCCTAAAAATACACTTTGGGAAGACAGTAAATTGAGAGAGAGATAGCGGCATATCATTATGACCTAACTTGCTGATCCTTAGGCTTATATACTGCCTTAATACATAAGTAACCCTACACTTTACTTGAAAATACAAATCAGTCCTTTAACTTTTATAACTCCATAACAACCATATAAACTGCACCATACTTCCAGAATATAACATAATACGTCCCTCAACATAAAACCTGCACAAACCGACTTAAGTTAGAACCGATTTATATAAAGTTAGGACTGGATCCGTTAATGTAATTTTAACAATAACGATGTTCTTTTTTGTGTTTGCTAAATCGATTATCATGTTTACACTCTAAAAGTATCCATAGAACACATATGCTTCTAATACATATTCGTTTGTAGATCTAGCATGACTTACATGTTTATTAATTGGGACTAATTAAAGTTTCATATTTGTATGTTTGATGATGAAGTATGTGGTATTGGCTCCATTTGCTGTGAGGAGTACGTATGACTTCATAACTTCAGATGAAAATGAGCGAGATTATGGTCTCATGTTAGTTTTCCCCTTTCTTTTGTTTCGGATGCTCAACAATCAGTTTTGGATTTCACTTAATCGCTACAAAACGGCCAAAGGGAAAAACAAGATCGTCGACAAAAACATTGAGTTTGAACAAGTTGATCGTGAAAGAGACTGGTATTCTCTCTATCTCTCGCTCACATATACAAATTCGATGATCATTTGTACCCCACATTAATTACTTCGCACAACTACTTACATATTTTTGCCGATTTTACGTATCCCTAGGAGGTGGCTAGAAAAATATAAATAAGTAACATAGATTGTGGATGAAATCGTCAAGAAAAAAAGAATTTGTCATGTTCAAAGTAATTAAACGTGACATACAAAACACTTGGCATATAAAAAAAATTACTATTTGGAACTTAGGGTAACATAATTTTGATAAAAAAAAAGATCGAATTTTGCAGGGATGATCAAATAATATTCAATGGGTTATTGTACTATGTGGGAATTTATTCATTAGCCGGAGCCAAACAGTTGCCGTTATGGAGGTTAGATGGAGTTATCATTGTGATCGTGCTACACACTACTGTCGTGGAATTTTTGTATTATTGGCTTCATCGAGCTCTCCACCACCATTTCCTCTACAACCGCTACCATTCTCATCATCACTCTTCGATAGTCAGTGAACCCATCACATGTAAATCTCTACTTATCATATCTCTATGCATCAAAGTGCTTTTTCCTAATTTTAGTTTGCTCTCAACATTTCAAAAATTACAAATATCTCGACAAGGAAACAATCTCGGTGATGGTTAAAAGCACACATCATCCTTAATTCACACGCTTTAGCTTTCTTATGAGTTGTAAAAAAAAAATTATAAGAAAAAAAGGTAGAGTAGAAGTATTAATGATGATAGAGTACAACCGGTAATTCAAATTGAGTTGATTTGTGCAGCTGTGATTCATCCATTTGGTGAGCATATAGCCTACTTCGTACTGTTCGCAATCCCATTATTGACGATAATTCTAACCAAAACCGGGTCCATTGTTGCATTTCCGGGCTACGTGACCTATATTGATTTGATGAACAACATGGGTCACTGCAATTTTGAGTTTATCCCGAAAATAATCTTCTCAATCTTCCCTCCCCTCAAGTACCTCATGTACACTCCCTCGTAAGTGTTCTATTTGAGTTACTTTATTTGTTATATTTGAAATCATTTAATTTCTTTGATTTTATTATTATTTGGTTGAGGTTGTTTGGTGTTAGAGACTTAGAGTAATGTCAGTGGGCCATATTTGGTGGGTTTTGTTCAAATAGACAGAACACAATATGTACCAAATCTACATATGCCTTTGATTTTTTCCATTTCCATTCATAGAACTATGATTTTTTTTTAAGGCTCACACACTTATTTTTATGTTGTCTTTAACTATACCTGAACTTTTAGTGACATATATTTCAAAAACATGCCACTAAATGAGTCAGTGTTATTGGTGTTAGGGTTTAGTGACACTTATTTTATCAAAACATAAACAAATAGTCATTAAATGAGTCGGTGTTATTGGTGTTAGGGTAACGTTAGTGATGCAATTATTAAATCTTTTGCGCTTTGATAATACATGAAACGAAATATATTAAATATTCATGAAACAAATATATTAAATGATTATACTAATTTCTCCTCCACAATTTTTTAAGTACAGTAAGATAAAACATATAGATTTACGTTTTAGTGATACTGTTTAATAAATGTCACACAATCTTATTTAAATTCCATTTGGTCTTCATAGGTATCATTCTTTGCACCATACTCAATTCAGAACCAATTATTCTTTGTTCATGCCGTTTTACGACTATGTTTATAGCACCCTCGACAAATCTACAGATACCCTGTACGATAAGTCACTCGAGCGAAAAGACGAATCACCAAACGTGGTACACATAACACATCTAATAACACCAGAATCCATTTATCACTTAAGGCTTGGGTTTGCGTCTTTGGCTTCAAAACCATACACCTCTCCTAAATGGTATGTGTGGATGCTATGGCCCGTTACAATATCATCCATGATAATTACTTGGATTTATGGAAAAACATTTGTGGTCGAAAGAAACATTTTCAAAAATCTGAAAATACAAACGTGGGCTATACCAAAATACAAGATACAAGTACGTAGACGTATTTTCGTGACTAATATATTTACTTTCACTATTGTTTATTTATTTTACGAGTTAAATGTATATTTTCTTGTTTTTTTTTTTTTTTTTTTTTTTTTTTTTGTAGTATATCATGGAATGGCAAAGAGAAGCCATCAATGGCTTGATTGAGGAAGCAATACTTGAAGCAGAAGGAAAGGGGGCCAAGGTTTTGACTCTAGGTTTACTTAATCAGGTTCGGTTTAATATTTTCAGACATTGAACTTTCTAGATCAGTTAAAACTTATCACATATCTTCTTAGGTTTATATCTCTCAATCTTAGTTTCATGAATTGAAATGTATATATGAATGTTATCACAGATTTAGCATCAATGTTTTTGTTGCATAAATGTATGTTTTTAAAAATATTTGATAGCTAACTTTATTTTGTAAAATGATTGTTTATAGTTCCTACTTTCCTATCAATTATCTTCATTCAATAAAAAAAAACACATCACAATGTCCTAGTGTATGATCAAATGTTGTGATACCCGAGTTTCTCTGTAGTTTGTAGACCTACAATGGCATACACGCTTCTAGTAATCTTAATCACTTTTATAACATGTATCAGATCGGCGTAAAAGTTGTTAATTACTTGCCATAAACATCCAAAAGATGGCTTAGTTATAATACTTAATTATTGGATTAATACATTGTTAATGAAAAATTAAGACGAAATCGTGGATGTTGTATGTAGGGCGAGGAGCTAAATAGAAGTGGGGAACTATTTATAAGAAGAAATCCAAAATTAAAAGTGAAACTGGTGGATGGGAGTAGCTTAGCAGTTGCTGTGGTTCTTAACAGCATTCCTAAAGACACAACTCAGGTTGTTTTTAGGGGCAACTTCAGCAAGGTTGCCAACTCCCTTGCTCTAGCTCTATGCCACAAGGGAATTCAGGTAATTAATTCTCATTAATATTAAAAAAGAGAACGGCATTCCTGTTTTTAGTTTATTTCTATATTCATTACTTCTATTTACAATAAATATCTAATTTGCTTGTAGTAAAAAGCTGAATTTGTATGTATAAGTTTGTCCCCACGATGGTTGGTTATTGGTTAGTGGTTAGGAACATAAAAGCGAAAACATAAGTAAATTGTTTAAACTCTATCACATGTCCTTTGATTGTTATGTTACCTAATTTACCTCGTGCATGTTCGTCATAAGACCGGTTTAAGGCTGGCAGCATGGGCCATGGGATACCGTTTCAACCCATTTTTATTGCTTGGGTTTTCTGCATTGATAGTTTCTTTTTTAGATATGAACTGTATTTAGAGCTAGTTATAAATCAAGTTTTCTAAAGATCGTCTCAACCTTGATGGATATAGGTAGCAGTATCTCGACAAGGTGATTATCAAAAGCTTAAGTCAGTGTTGGAATCAACTGAAGATCAAGACAAGTTGATTATTTCAAAAACATACTCACAGAAGGTAAATAGTTATTTACTATTATAATCTGTTTATTTATTCTTATTAAACAGATGATATATAATCAGGGACGGAGCCAGGAATTAATATTAAGGGGGCTCAATTTTTTTCCAAACATTAATATACCAACATAACAAGGTTTTTACTGGAAAAAAATATTAAAACCGTATATGGGCCTCTAAAATGATTTTCAAACATTTACAGCTAGTTGGGCTTTTTTTAATGGAACTATAAGAAACCCTTTGACTAGTCAATTATTTCTTCTCCATCTACATCTTTTCCATCTACATCTGCCGTGCAACTCTGAAAGTCTGCAAAAACTTTGATTTTCCGATGACAAATTGGCAACAAATTGCTCTTCAACAACATCTTTGTTAACATATCTGGGCCATTAGCAGGAGCCAACACAAAAACTTAACGAAACATGAACTGAAATTTAAACTACAAGTTAGACATGATGGCCGGTTAGGGGGGGCCGAGCACCCGCCAGCCCCCCTACTGGCTCCGTCGGTGAATATAATCATATATTGATTTTGTAAAGGTGTGGTTGGTTGGAGATGGATTAAGCAAAGAAGAAGAGTTGAAGGCATCAAAGGGAACACTAATCATTCCTTACTCTCATTTCCCTCCAAACAAAGTGCGCAAAGATTGCTTCTACTATTCTACCCCTGCTATGTTGACTCCCAAACATCTTAAGAATGTCGACTCTTGTGAGGTTAGCAGCTAAGTTAATAGAGTGTTTATTAACATTACCATCGACACTTATTGAAAAAGATATATCGTAAACTGGCCATAAGTAAAGATAAAACAACTAAAACTAGTTATTAGAATGTTTATTTGTCATTTGATTTTTGGATGTTTTATGGTATAGAATTGGTTGCCAAGAAGGGTGATGAGTGCATGGAGAATAGCTGGGATATTGCATGGCTTAGAAGGGTGGAATGTGAATGAATGTGGAAATGATATGTTCAACATTGATAAAATTTGGCAAGCAAGCCTTCAACATGGTTTTACTCCTCTCACCAAATCATTTAATTAAAACTCATATACTTTTAATTAAGAGTATTTTGGTTTGGATTTGGAGTTAACTGTATCTTGGTTGAACATATATTATTATTGTCAATAATATGCGATCGAGAAATCTTTTGCCTTTTATGAATTCATATATGTGTTACACACAATTCTTATATTTCCCGTATTTGGAGATCGAGACGGGTAAATGCTTTATGTTTGTAATTGTGGTTGTGTAAAACATTCAATGTTGACATTGTTGTAAAGTTTACATTGTATGTGTTATGCACTTTGTGTTTTGATGATATAAATCAATAATAAATCTACGAAATATTATTTAAAGTCTCGTTTAATGTAGATTTCGCAATATGTAGATATTTATCAAAAACATCAAAAGTAATTTCGTATGCCAAAAATAAACACGGGGAATGAACATTTTTGTAAAGCAAATACGGTCTTAAAATAGATATATGCTCATGATTTGGCTCTTGGAAATAGTTGGAAATACCGTCTACAACCGAGAGAAATAGTGATTTTCTTATCCGGTATCTTCGTCTTAATTACTCTCACGGGTAAACATATTCACCGCAAAAGTAGTGGCCCATGAAAGTTCGAGCTCTTGAACTTTCAGCTTGTGTTTCGTCTTTCAAAATGTCATAATAAGCTTCGTCGACTAACATCACCATTTCAAGCATTGTTGCATCCCGGGATGATTTGGAGGAACCATATAAATTTATTTCGAATGACATTTTGGACCAAGGTCTATGTGAAAAGATTTGAACAAGGTGCATGATTTTAGTTTTTGAGTTTGGTATTTATATATCTAATGTATAGGTTTTCTTTTTCCTTTTTAAATACAAAAATTGGCTACAAATTTATAATATAAAGAAAAAATGGTTTATTAGGTTCAAAGAAAGAGGGGGGAGTCAAAACCTTGTTATACCCATAACCGACAACCATGGCGTGACTGGCTTAGCCCATGGAGACCATGGGGGATAACTTCGGTGCGATGGCTTTGGGATGAGAATGCTCTAATCCATGATCCTTGTGATGAACATTCAAGGCAATTTATTAAAATATAAAATGGGACATATATTTTCTAATATTGTTAGAACTATTTAGATGTTCAACCAAACGGATGAGTTCGTGATAAGAAATATTGTTTTAATATTCTACTAACATATTTTCAAGCTCGCAGCATGCATGATCCTTGTGATGAACATTCAAGGCAATTTATTAAATTATAAAATGGGACATATATTTTCTAATATTGTTAGAACTATCTAGATGTTCAACCAAACTGATGAGTTCTTGATAAAAACGATTTTTTTAATATTCTACTAACATATTTTCAAGCTCGCAGCATGCATGTTTACCAACATACAAGAACGCAAACCATACATATTAAGCAAGAAGTGAAACTTAGATCAACCCCGAACATCGAACATTGCGGAACTTTTCTTCGGTCGAAGTTGAATCTGGGATGCTTCAAGTGTGTACAATTTTTTTTTCACGTGTAGGCAATTTTATATTTCCACTCAATTAAAAAACGATCTTTTGCTCGTATATTAAAACTCAGATTTTGAATTATTGATAACTTGGTGTTTCCTAATGTAGAAAACTATAATCACAATCGTAAAACACCATAGAACCACCAAACTTTCAATCTAATAGCAGAACTTACACAACTTCAATACAGACCATTGATCTATCAGAAATTTAACGATTACAGAGCTAAATCACCTGACTAAGACTAAGACTGCTTAGGAGACTAAGATAAGAAACCCTAATTATACAATATTGTGTTGATAGAATTTAGAGAGAGAAACACACACTCAATAATGAATGATAACGGCGAGTTAAGGAGTATATATACTCCTTAATTACAAACACAACCTCCAACTTTGGAGATCTTACAATCTGCCCCCTCAAGTCTTTTTCCTTTCTTTCCAACTTTAAACTTGACACCAAGGTTCTAGCTTTCTACACTAATAGTCCCTCAACTATAAAACGCTCAAGTCTGCACAAACACTACTAGTTAGAAACGTTTTAAACCAAGTTAAGACTGATTTGAACATATTTCAACATTCCCCCTCAGTCTTAACTTGGAATGCATTGTAAAGACCAAGGTTTTTACACAAAAAATGATGTTGTTTTGAAAGACTTTTTGTAAAAATGTCAGCAAGTTGCTCTGCAGATTCAACCTTAATAAGATTTAAAACTCCAGAACGAACTCTTTCTCTAACAACATGTAGATCAATGTCAAAATGTTTAGTTTTTTCATGGAAAACTGGATTATTTGCAATAAGCATTGCTGTTTTATTATCACAATGGAAATCTATAGGAGTAAGATTAGAAATGCTTATATCCTGCAACAGATTAATCAACCATAGAATTTCACAAGTAGCAGATGCCATAGCCCTATACTCAGCTTCTGCAGACGATCTTGAAACAGTAGGTTGTTTCTTACTTTTCCAAGATACAAGAGATTCACCAAGGTAAACACAAAAACCGATAACATACCTTCTAGACACTTGACATTTTCCCCAATCAGAGTCAACATATACAAATAACTTCATATTATCAGTTTTACAAATTTGAATTCCTTGACCTGGAGCAGACTTAAGATATCTTAAAACTTTAAGTGCAAGGTTAAAATGTAACTCAGTTGGTGCATGCATAAATTGTGATAAACTTTGAACAGTAAAATTGATGTCGGGTCGAGTAAGAGTGAGATAGATCAGTTTGCTAATAAGTTTTTGATAAACAAATATATATTGTCTAAAGGTTCACTAACTTTGTGTTCAACTTTATCAAACAGCACAAAAATATTAGCATCAAGAGGTGTGTTGACAGGTGTACTACCCAACAATCCAAATTCATCAAGTAATTCAAGACAATATTTTCTTTAAGACAAGCAAACACCTTTATCAGTTTCAAATAACTCAATTCTAAGAAAGTACTTCAGTTTACCTAAATCCTTAATGATGAATTTAGAATTAGGAAATTATTTAACTACCGTAATCTCATTATTAGAATTACCAGTAATAATGATATCATCAACATAAACCAAAATCATAATATGCACTTTATCTTTAGTCAACACATATAAAGAATAATCAGAATCGCTTTGATAGAAACCATACTCAAGTAAGCTAGCAGTCAGTTTTTCATTCCATTTTCTAGGTGCTTGCTTTAAGCCATATAAAGATTTTTTAAGTTTACAGACTCTATCATCATTTTTCTATCAAAAAAAAAAACCTTCAGGGAAAGTCATATAAACATCCTCATCAAGTTCACCATACAAAAAAGCATTATTAACATCTAACTGAAACAAAGAACAGTCATTACATACAACTATAGTTATCATACACCTAAGAGTAACCATCTTAACAACAGGACAGAAAGTCTTCTCATAATCTATACCATATTTCTGACTGTATCCTTTGGCAACTAATCTGACCTTATATCTCTCAATCTCACCAGAAGACTTATACTTGATTTTAAACAGCCACTTACAATCTAATATATTCTTATTAACAGGTTTTTCAGTTACATCCCAAGAACCGTTTCTAAGAAGAGCTTCCATTTCAATATTCATAGCGGTAACCCAATTGGGATCAATACAAGCTTCTTTAAAAGACTTATGTTCAACACTTTTACTCAGATTAGACATAAAGCACGCAACATCTTTTTTAAGCAAAAAATAATTAACCACTTTATCTAATCTATACTTGTGTTTTCCCCCTAAGACATAGTCATCCCATTTCCTAGGCATATTAGTTTTCCTAGAGGACTTTCTAACATTAATATTTTCATTTATCACAGAACCATTAATGTCTAGGAAAAGACTGCCCTCAAGGATAACTGTTGTATCAGCAGACTGTGTTGCAGTGGTATTCTCTTCTATGGTAGTTCATATATAGGACTTCCAACAGGAGTTGTAACTTTGAAACTGCCCTAAAGAACAGAATCAGTTCCACTACCATCAGTCTCAGTATCCATCCCTTCATCATTGGGACTTTTAGGAGTTTGGTTATACATGCTATCTAAAAAAAGTTTAAATTGTTTGTAGTAGTCTCATTTTGAAAAACAAGGTGATCATCATTAGTGGTTTTAAATGGAAAAACATCCTCATAGAATTTGACATCCCTAGAAAATATAGTACACTTCTGATCAAGATTAAACAATTTATAGCCTTTCTTAACATTAGAATGGCCAATGAAAACACATTTAGGAGACCTACTACTAAACTTATCATAATTGTTCAGAACGGTAGCATAAGTAAGACAACCAAAACTCCTAAGGTGTGATAGACTAGGTTTAGACCATACACACACTCATAGGGAGACTTACCATTTAGCACAAAAGTGGGAGTCCTGTTAATAAGATAGGTAGCAGTTAGCACACACTCAGGCCACAGATTAAGAGGAATCCCCCTGAAACATAAGGGATCTAGAAACATTTAACAAATGTCTATTTTTCCTCTCAGCTATGCCATTTTGTTGTGGAGTATATGCACAACTTGTTTGATGAATAATACCATTTTGTTTTTTGAAATCATCCAATCTATTGTTAGCAAATTCAGTTCCATTGTCACTCCTAAAGACTTTAACAATTTTAGAGAATTGATTTTTAATCAGATCATAAAAGTCAATAATATAGTGAAACACTTCATCTTTTGTTTTAAACATATACACCCACACACCTGACTTGTGATCACTTAGTGGAAATACTTCTCTAGTTTGTTTGGCCTTATGGCAAATGTCACAAGGAATAGATTCAGTACTTCCAACAACATTTAAAGACTCTTTTAAACCTAACTTTAGGCCAAAACTATCAACGTAGGCGTTGGCAGTACAAAGATTAAAGCATGATATGGGTCATTTACATTCGCAGTTGTGGAGGTATTAATTAGGATAGTTAGTTTATTTGATTTATGGAGCTAGAAGATGGAAGCTCAATGGTTTGATTCTACTTAACAGAGAGACTTTGCTTGAAACTAGATTTGCCTGCGATAAGAAATTATACGGAGGATCATCCAGATGAAAGCTCAGTGTGTTCTATAAGCATTGGATTACTGAAACTTATTTTTATATAATGTAACCAAAAAGCAGTTAATTAAGAACCGAAAAAATCAACAAAAAATGAACTACAATAGATGTCTAATTTCTTTGACTTTTTAACAAATGAATCAATTGACGTTTCAACGCTAAAAAAGTCTCAAGATTCATTCGCTACATACAAAAGTAAAAGAAAATCATATAAGAATGAAAAGGATACAGGTAAAACCGCCTACTTAATCAGGACTCACTAGAAATTTGCTGGTGTTTTTCATTTGTGTTCACGTAAAATTGAGCTAGACGTGCTGAAGCCTTCTTAACCTGCAGTAGGCAGAATAAAATTCCGTTATAACGAAATATTTAAAAGAATATTTGTTTTTAATGTAACATGGAATTTACCTGATCGTCCCAGTCTGTTCTCCAAGTCATATATACAAGTGCAATTGTTTGTGTTAGAACACCACAAATCATTCCAATCCATATACCCTGTTAAGTAATACAAATTTATCATTGAAAAAAGCGAACTTAGAAGAGTTTTGATTTGTAAACATAATTATTACATACCTTGATTTCAAGACTTGTTAAATATCCAAGTAAAGCTCCCAATGGAACACCAATCACGTAAAAGCAAACGAGGTTAACGACTGCTACAGCTGCCTGCATACCAGCTCCAACCGCTACCCCTGATGACAACAAATTTTTCCTAATTATGAACAATAACACCCAAGCTTTCTTAAAAGAGAAAGCGAAAGATCTTCCATGCTATATTCTTGATTTTATAGCATAAGAAAACATTTGTGAATGTGTTCACGATAATTTATTAGCAGGAAAATTTTAAGTCATCACTCATCAGAATTTCTCTCTTATAAAAGAATGTTGACACTTTTAAAAGAGTGTAAAGACATTAAAACTTTAAAAGTGCGGAGATTTAATAATGACATTCGATTCAATCAAGAATTTATGTCTTATACTTAAAGAAAATAATGTAAATTGAAATAGTTACCTGATAGTACCGGATAAATGCTGTTCAACAAAACCGAAAAAGAGAGAAGCAAAGAAAGATCTGATACTTTATTTGCGACTCTATCATCATTCGTAAACAGGTATGCAAGTTTTTTCCCGAACACCAAACAAAGAACAAAGAAGAACACGCCTATTGCTATTGACGTCCCCACCAATACTTTTATCGAAAACTTTACTGCTTTTGCGTTTCCTCTCCCCAATTCATTGGCCACCCGAACACTTAATACATATTATAATTACAATACAAGGTGTATCAGTCACTTATATGGAACAAATCAGAGGACAAAAACAAACAGTTTAATCAACTACCTATCTCTACGTATACAACGGCAAAATGCCAGGTTCCAAAATTAATTGGTCGAAAAAAGTTTGGTAGAAAGGTTAAACTTTTAGTACGAAATAAAAATGTTTGGGTAGGTTACGGACTTGTATAGTCTTTATTGAACTTTATAAACAATTAATGTGTTCAATATGACAATAGCGACAAAAACAATATTATTACAAAATATAATCCATTTTATGAATACACTTTAGCATCAATTTGTGTTTCTTTAAACTAAATCTTTTAAGCTAACCCATATTTCACTTCTCCCCCTACGCAGATGCCACATAACCTTATTAGTAGCACAAATGTAGGTATAGGCCTTTCGATATTTGGAACTAACATCATTCTGAAAAGACGAAGAGTACTTACCATGCGGCACCTAAGAAACCAAGGCTTATCATAAACTCCCATGAGTTGATGTTCAGGCTGCACAAATTAATGTCACAAAATAAGAATTTTAGTTTCTTTCAAAGAGAATCGAAAAGGGGAATAATAGGAACACGATATGATACCAAATGGAGAAGGCGGATATTGAAACTTCTGCATTTGCCATGTATCCCACAAGTAGGACTAGAAGAGAATAGTACCATAACTCCAAGCTACATAAATAACAGCAATAGTTAGACCACAGTCAAAGATTCGTGTATTTCTCATTGATGAGCTCTGAAATATGTTTGTTTACTGGTTATTCAAATATTAAGTCGGTATATAAACTTAGTAGTCTTGAAAACAAAAGAATGTTATTTATCGTTATTCTACTCAGCAACGCATTTTATCAATTCGCATCTGATTTAACTGACACAAAACGAAATTAAATACTTACCAGACCATTACTCCGGATGATAATGAAAGCTTCACAACTGGAACAAGATCCTTAAAAGCAGCAACTGAGAATCCTTTCCATGAATTCGGACACCATCCTCCAAAAATGTATATAAATTCGCCTATCACAAGAAACCATGATGACATAGAGAGTGCAATCATCGCACCGGATATCCCCATCTTCAGTTTATATACGAAAAGCAGTGATAATGGGATATGGATTGCAAATTGAAACGCGGACAGCCATGCAATGATTATGTTCTTTAACTGTGCTTGCAGGAACATTTGTATAGTCAAGCTAAAAACAAAGTTGTAGATGAAAGGGATAAACCATAGTGAAATGTATCCACCGCTTTTAGCTATCGATTCCTCCTCACCAATAAGTTTATAGATTTGGGAACCAAATATGAAAACCGGGAGCAAAATGGTCAAAGTAATCAAGTCAACGATCCATGATCGTTGCAAGTAAATGCCCATCATATGATGTTGACCGGCTCCAAATGCTTGTCCGCAAAGGGTGTCTGTTGCACTCGACATTCCTATCTTATGATATATTCAAGTTATAAAAAGAAAAACGGTCAGTTCTTGTGGATAAAGTCGTTACTGATGCTTGAAGTAATATAAGTCGACTTACAAGTATTCCATTGACAAATCGGACACTAAGTGTTTGCACAAGTGCGTAGCCAGCAAGATCTATGTCACTAATATGTCCAACAAATGATTGTGTGACAACCAGAGTTCCAAATGCGCAAATCCTTGATATGACACTGGGCAATGCAACCCTCCATATCTTTTTCGATTCGTCCCATATCCTTTGTTTTAGGTTACCTTCCTCGTCATCTTCACGTCGAAGAATCTTTGTCTCGATTCCACTATCCATTCTGAGATTACGAAATTCTAAACTTATTAAAGACGTGTTAATGAAGTGTTAAACCATAATTGCCAGAAACGAGTATGCAAGACTGATCATTATAGTTCATGTAAAGTTTTCTGGATTTAAGTTTTGAAACTGTTTGTGTATTTGAAAAACTAATAGGTGTGCTAGAATCACCTATATAATACATGCTGCAAGCCTACAAGATACAAATTTTTAAAAAATAATTAAATTTTACTCCCTATTTTTTAAATTATACATAAATTATTTCATCTATTTTAATATTTGTTTTTCACATCACCAAAGCTCATGCTAAAATATTTCATTAGGTGATGTTTGATTTGAACTTAATTGACTTAATATGAATATGACGTAATACGGTAAGTCATAAGAAGTCTGTTTATTTATGACTTAATCTAAAAGGCAAGACTTAACTAACAAAGTCATGGGATGGGCGCTTTCTGCATTAGGTCATGATTTATGATATACTTTCTAAAAATTTTATTTATTTATTATTATTTATTATTTATTCAGTATACAAAAAGGTTACAGATAACGTAAGGCGTGGCGTGGCGGCATTGGTAAGCCTCAAGCTTTACAAGAAAAGGCGAGACATAGCGTTTTTCAAAGCGTAACAAGACGGCAAAAAAATTTAATATACTTTATAATTTTATATATACTTATATATATTTTTACTATTATTAAGTAATATAAATATCAATAAATTAGCAAAAAGTCTGTTTTAACATTTAAGTATATATATATTCTAAGACATAGTCACAATTTAACAATCAAATGATTTTTATAGCCATTTTTTTTTAACTACTTTTAAACTTTTTTTTTTTTTTAAATTTTCATAACGCGTTACGAAAAACTCGCGTTAAGGCGCGCCATAGGACGCCATGACCACGTTTTTTTGCCGCTACGCCTAACAAAGATGCCTTGCATGTTTTCGTAATTTCCCGCCGCGCCTTGGCGCCGCCATGGCGCGTTATTTAGAACCTTGAGTATACATAACAAATATAATTACTGCTTACTTCACTCAGATACCATTTATCAAAACATACTCTATTTTAAACCTGACTTAATAAATAAAAAAGGCCTTAGACAATTTATTTAGACTATATTTAGACCATTGTCAAATTCACTTAAATATGGTCAAATTCTTTTCGGTTGAAATTAATTACCAAAAACTACAGTTTGTTTAAAGTTTGATTTCGCTTAATCAAAATGAGGCAAATTAGATGGCAAAATAAGAAAGAAAAACACAAACATAATTCTCTATATTCATTTATAATGATTATCCACCATTAATAATACCAAAGTTACCAAAAACACGTTCGAATTTAATTTTCGATTAGGAAATAAAAAAGTTGTCATATAACCAGATTGGAGAAAAGAATAAAAAAAGACCGCTAATTTTATTAAAGACCAACATACTCAATATTCACCATCTATTTATTTTTAATTCAATAGCTAAGATTAAATGAAAATCTACTTTTAATTTATTTTTTTAAAATTCATTTATCTCGCAAGCCGTTAATCGTTAGACAAAATAAATTATACCGTTGTGTTTTCCTCTTTAATTAGAGCAGTGGTCATATATACTTTCGACGACTTTTTTTTTCGATTTTCGGATAGATATTGAAATTGTAATGTTAATATCATATGTGATTTTTAACATAAATGAGTAAAGTTCAAAAACAAAAAATATTATATAAAGTATGATTTATCTAAACCCAGAGAAAAAAAATCAAATTTCGACAAATTTTATTTTTTTGTTTTTGGACAAATGTTTAAACTCATAAGATTATATCACTTGTGATATTAACATAAAATGTAGATTTTAAAAATCTAAAAACGTTATATGATATATAATTAAATTAAACCTATAACAATTCAACGAAATCACATGTGATAGTATAAAATCACATGTGATATTAACGTAAATCATATGTGATATTATGATATACGTAGAACTTTAGAACAAATAAGTCAATAACACACGATTTTAACTTTAAATGTGAAATTTTAAACACAAAAATATTATATGAGGTATAATCAATATAGACCCGAAAAAAAAATGAATTTTTGACGACTTTTTTTTTTCTTCGTTTTTGGTCAAATGTTGATATTCGTAAGATAAAAATCACATGTGATATGAACACTAAATTTGAATTTCAAAACCTAAATATATTATATGATGTATATTTAACTAAAATAGAAAAAAACGCAAAAATGATAAGTCAAACTACTAATATCACATATGATAAAATTGTGATTTTTTTAATTTAAATTTTTCAAAACTCGTCAAAAACCCGGAAATTGTTTTCGTGAAAAGTATATCAAGTGGGCGCTCTATAGAAAGAGGAAATAATGCTCGGTTTAATGGTGTAATTTAGTCGTGGTTTAATGGTGTAATTTAGTCGTTTAATACATTTACGGTTTTTAAGATAATTAATTTTTAAACAAAAATAAATTAAAGTGGGTTTTTAAAATAAAAGATTGTGATAGGTTCATTTGGTCTAAGTTTTATAATGGTTTTAATTGAACTCAATCCTACCAAATTGTACCATTTTAATAAAGCACTTTAACGGAATCCAAAAGATTAAAAAAATTATTGGTGTTCAAGAATTAATGTTTACATGTCATGCCTTATGGTATATTTGACGTAAATGAGTTTAGAAGTTGTAGCTTCATGTTTTAGTTGCATACTAAAAGCTAGAGTTTTTAATTCGGGGCTTTTATATTATAAAAGCCTCTTTAACAAAGATTTTGATTTGACACTTTTATTTTGAATTAAAAGTTTCAAACCCTCCACAACCAAACAAGTTTATAATTCTTTATGGCTTTATATATTTAAACATAAAAGCTTGAAACTCTTATAAGCTCCTTAAAAACTATATCAATTGTCTAAACCAAATGTAAATTAACTTCACATTATTAAAAGTATGAATAAAAATATAAAAATATGACACTCTTGTCATAGAAATTTAAAAAAATTTCAGTATAATTTTCTAGACCAAATGTAAATTAACTTTACACTATTAAAAGTACGAAAAAAATATAAAGTATAAATAAAAATATAAAAATATGACACTATTGTCATAATGTTAATAATATTTAAAAATTAAGATATGTGGGCCTATATCGAAGGGTGTCTATAGTTCAACCTTTGAGCAAGTCAAAATACATAGGGTGTTAATACAAGCACCCCCAACCCCATCAAACATCACGTTATTTTTTTTTATATTTTTTTTCATTATTATTATTATTATTATTATTATTAATATTTAAGTAATCTAAAATTTAAATATATCGGAGTATTTAGTTTTGAGATTTAAGGTTTTTATTATTGTGTTATTTTTTGTCAATAATAACGTTATGTGTGAAAGAATTATTTTGATTTTATTTATATGACGAAAGCAAAAACTAAAATTTTTTGACGCGACTAAAGCAAAAGCTGAAATTATTTGAAATGGCTAAAGCAAAAGCTGAAATTACTTGACGCGACTAAAGCAAAAAAATGAAATTATTTGACGTGACTAAAACAAAAGCTGAAATTTGACTTGACTAAAGCAAAAGCTGAAATTATTTGAAATGATTAAAGGAAAAACTGTAATTACTTGACGCGACTAAACAAAAAATGAAATTATTTGATGTAACTAAAGCAAAAGCTGAAATTTGACTTGACTAAAGCAAAAGCTTAAATTATTTGACGCGACTAGACAAAATGAGAAATTCTTTGACACGACTAAAGAGAAAAAAAATTTCCTATATAAACGAACCTGTATCGAATCATTTTTTCATAACATTCAAAACTTATATATCGATTCATAACCTTATCAGATTCTAACTAAATATCTTCTTACAAGAAGATATGTCAAGTGTGTCTGATTTTTCCACCGATAAGGTAAATATTTCATATAATAGTACTCTCAATCATATTCTGTTATCATATTCTAACTAAATATCTTCTCGCTATTTATGGCTTCCACTAAATCCAACTCTTTAGATGAAAGAACTTCGGTTTAAGATTCAAAACCTCCATACTGAACTTCTTCTAAGTATTTCTATACTATCTGGAGGAACACCACTGCGACTACTCTTGAATGGTTGAAAAAGGAAGCACGTTCTCATAGTCAAGTTATTATCATCAAAATATCAAAAACAAAAAATGGTTACCTGGCCAAAATTATATTTATGTGTGAGCGTGGCGGGGTATCCAGAAGTAAATCAACGCCTGAAAAAAGTAAACTATGCAAAAAAATTGAATGTAAATTTGAAATGGTAGCAAAATTTTCAAAGACAAATGGTGTTTGGTCGATAATGATGATAAATTCAGTTCATAATCATGAACGTATAATGTATATAGAAGGTCATGCATATCCAATGCGATTGACTGATGATGAATTTCGTTTAGTTGCAGATTTGTCAAGTAATAATGTAAAGCCTAGTGAAACTCTTGCGACGTTGAAGGAGCGGAATCCAGAAAATGTTTCTTCAAACATAACGGTGTATAATGCAAAAGCAAAACTTCGCACAATCAAGCAAGCAAATCTGACTCCAATACAGGTTGTAATGTCATTTTTGAAGGTAAAAGGATATGACTTTCAGTATCGTACAAATGATTCTACTAATCAGTTAGAAGAATTATTTTGGATCCATCCAGTTTCATATGAAATATTGCGTGCATTTCCGCATATTTTGTTGATGGATGCTACGTATAATACGAATATTTATAATTTGCCTTTTTTGAAATTGTTGGTGTTACTTCTACCGGTAAAACATTTTCAATAGCATTCGTCTTGATAGATAAAGAAAAAACTAACAACTTTATCTTGGCACTAAATTGTTTAAATTCTGCCATTGGCGAAACGTATGAACCTCGGGTTATCGTCAAAGATAGAGATTTGGCTATAATGAGTACATGTGAAAAAGTATTTCCAAAAGCTAATAAATTACTTTGTAGATGGCATATTTTGCACAATATTTATAAGATCTCCAAAAAAGATTTTGACTCACAAAAAGAATGGAATTCTTTTCTTTATACGTGGAAAGAGTTAGTTAAATCCCTACAATGACATCATATACGCATTTCTATAACCGGCTTCAAGTCAAGTTGATCCATCATCTAGGTATTATTTTCTATAAGTTTTATAATTAACAATCATTTTAACATATCACCGACCTTTGAAACAAATACATTTTTAAATTTTCAGATGTTTTGACATACCTCCATGAGGTATGGTTAAACAAATACGCCCACATGTTCGTATCGGTGGCGACTGATAAATCACTTAACTTTGGAAATCCAACTACTAATAGGGTTGAGAGTCAGCATGCTAAGGTAAAATCAAGTTTGGGTTCCTCACAATCAAGATTAGACACATTTGTGCCTATTATAGATAAAGTTGTGGAGTCACAAGTTAATATAATCAAAGAAAGCTTAGAGCGAAGCAGAATTTTCAGATGGCCAAAATATGACCATCCAAGTTTCCAATTATTGTGGGGATGGGTTTCCCATAGTGCCATAAAAAACATTTACGCTGAACTTGGTCGCGTCAACGATCCTGAATTAACAAATGAGAATTGTGGTTGTCATCTAAGGTCGTGTTTTGGGTTACCATGTGCGCACGAACTTGCAAGTTATTTAAATGCAGGTCTGTTTATTCCACTAGAGTCTATTGATGTTTTCTGGAAGATACTTCATTTTTCATCATGTATACCGACACAAGATGGAAATTATGATTGTGACCGTGAGTTGGACATGATATCTCAGATTCAAGAACCCGTTGTTCACAATAATACTCGTGGACGTCCAAGTGTGAAGGTACAAAAACAAAAGGCGAAACAGTTTCACACGCCGCCTCAAGATCCTCCCAGGCATAGTTATTCTAACATATCAAGTCAAGATGGTTTCGATAAACCGGACTTGAACCAAGAACTTGCCAGACATAGTTCTTATGTACACCGAACATTTTTCTCAGATCCATTATTGGATCAAATTCCAGTTTGGGTTCGACCGTACGTAACGAACATACATAATGTACTCGCTGATGGGAATTGCGGATTTAGATCAGTAGCTTTATGTCTCGGTCTTAATGAAAAATGTTGGCCGCAAATTAGAAGGGAGTTGCTAGAAGATATAAGAATGCACCAAGCAACATACGCTAAAATGTTTGGAGAAGTTGAATTGCTACAAATTTATCAAGCAATAGATATTCCACTAGATACTACTGCAATTCAAAAGTATAAGATGTTTTTGTCGATAATGGGTTTGCTAATTGCTTCAAGATACAATGTGGTTTTGCTGTTTTTGAGCAATATGGGAGATACGACGTGTTTAGTGCCCTGGTCCAGTCCACCCGAGTCACAACAGCATTATATATCTGTAATTGCTCGAGTAAATGGAAATCACTTTATAAAGTGGATTTGCAAGGATATTATCCGGTACCTCCGACGCATCCGCAATGGAATACATATAAATATGATGCCGAATGGGAACGACCATATAAGAATCAACAAGATTTGTACCTTCACTTTAGGCGTCCCAATTATAAATCTTCGTTTGCTAATGTTTTTATCAGAGATAATATAAAATTAATTGTTATTGTTAATTATTTGTCTTGTATTATTTAGTTGATGAAGTTATTAATAAATAGAAAAGATAGTTTATTTAAAAGTTTTGTTTAATTGAAAAGAAAAAGTCAAAATCTGTATGTTTGGGAAAAAACAAAAATAAACTTAAAAATCTAAAAGAAAAAAAAATTATATAAGAAAAAATAAAAAAGTGAGTCACGGGGTGGTGTGGGCCAAGGGGGGTTCACTAATATTAGGCCAATACAAACCTCTAAATTGAAAATAAAAACTAATGATAGAGACAATTCAATTATTATGTTTCTGTGTTTTGTTTATTAACTTTACATATTTAATAAAGGTTTTTTGTAGGTCACATAAATATATTTTGTGTTATCCATACAAATTTGACAAAAGGAAAAAACTTATTAAATGAAAGAAAATAATTTTGAAATTTTGAAAATATAAAAAGAATTTACGATTAATTATATAAAATAACAATTATTTTCTAAATTGTCTATATTTGGATGTTTGTATATTCTTGGCTAATGAGGAATAAAAGGTGGTTCTGGAAGTTTGTTGGTCAGTTTTTTAAAATCGTTTATGAAATTCAAAGTCTGCTGATTTCAACATATTTTGTTGTCTTGAAAGATAATGTTGGCATAAAAAATTAAAATATGCTAAATAATTAAATCCCTTATAACATGTTAACGATCTTCGTCATCTAAAACGTATTCTAAAAATGATTAAATGGCATGTATAAAATTTTAATAAAATAATGGTATTTTAATAAACAAAATCAAATAGTTAAATTGTCTATGGGCTATGCATTGTTATCCCAAAAATCTTTTACAACAAACCATTCAAATTCATGAAAATAAAATACCAAACACTTCAATGATACACAACAAGAATTGAGAAGTCTTAATAACGAAAAAAAAACGTCCCTAAAACCGCATTTATCGCCCCTAAAAACTTTTAGGAAGAATATTTGTTCCTAAAAGGGCTTATGTAAAAGTTAATATGTAAAACCTTACAGGGACGCCTTTCTTTTTTTGTTACCGACAACATGTAAGACCAACCGTTTGACTTTGTCATGTTCTTATGTTAATTAAAAATAAATAAAAGTGAAAATATCTAGGGACGACATCATCTCATCCATAAAACATTATATTCAAATTATTAAAAAATTATAGTAATTAATTAAATTTATAAATATTAGAGTTAATTACACGGATGGTCCTTTTCCTTTTAACCAAGTGGCAATTTTCGTCCTATTTTCTGAAAAATTACATGGATAGTCCTTTATTTTGAATTTCTGCACATGGATAGTCCTTTAATCCGTTAGGGTTAACTCAAATCTGTTAGTTATATCATAATGACCAATTTACCCTTTTTGTCTTATTCGCGAAGGACCGTTTTTGTAATTTTTATTATTATTTTTTTTTCTTCTTTTTATCGATATCTAAAACTACGCATTATTTATTATTTATTTTTATATTATATTTAAATAAAACAAATATTCCTCAAAAACACTTTTCCATCTTCACTTTTTTCATAAAACCTGCAAGCCAAAATCCCGATCACCGTTTCCAGCCTCCCATTTCTCTAAGCCTTCTCCGCCACCCAACACCCCCACCACCACTCCGTCGCCGATAAACTCTCCCTTTCCGTCCGTACCCACTTTCTCTCCGCCCATCTCTCAAAATTTCCTACAATACCCCACCAACGCCACCGTCGTCGCTGCCACAACCAACACCACAACACCGTTAAATTTGAACATATTCCGGTTGAGACATGCTAGATCTATCTAGATCAGGTGACTCCCGTTTTGATATGTTTTTGATTATTAGGATGTTGTTCTTCTGTTGATAAATTGTCGATTGTTGATTCATGTCGGACTTCCATAATCACCGATTTGATTTGATTTCGATTATTTGATGAATTAATCCATTGTGAAAAGATGGACCCACTGCATACTCATCATCGAGTAAATCATTGATGATATCCAAGTGGGGGAATTCGTCGACTAACATTCCTTGAGGCTGGGATCTACTGCTACCGTTATCTCTGTGTAAAGATTCCATCAACTGGGTCCTGTTTTGTAGAACATCGTGTCTCATCATCCCCCAAATGAAAAACTTGGTCTAATGGAATTGTTGGAATCCATTCTTTCGTGTAGAAACATGGGCTGTGAAAACGAATGAGAATGGGTTTGAGTAAAAGAAGCTGAATTTGCGGAAACAGGACTTCCCATCATAGCGTTATTATAAACGACGGTCCCGGAAGAAGAAGACGGCCGCTGAATTTAGGAATTGTTTGATTGTAAGTAAATTTAGGTTTAAGTCAAAATATAGACACCAAAAGAAAGGGATGGATATACTTTGAACTATTGAAGATTTATAAAAGATTTGCGTTTATAAAACAAATAAAAAGAAAAATATAATAATAAAAATTACAAAAACGTTGCGAATAAGACAAAAAGGGTAAATTAGTCATTATGATATAATTAACAGAATTGAGTTAACCCTAACGGACTAAAGGACTGTCCATGTGCAGAAATTCAAAATAAAGGACTATCTATATAATTTTTCAGAAAATAGAATGAAAAGTGTCACTTGTATAAGAGAAAAAGGACCATCCGTGTAATTAACTCTAAATATTAAATACCTTATTAGGGATGACATTAGGGACAATATATCATTTCTAAAGGGCTGTACTTGTTTATATATGGCTGTCATTTAAAGACAGACCTGTCCTGGGGTACCTCAGCTCGTTCTTATATGTTTCTCAAAAGGAGCTTAATATAATCAGATAATGCAATAAGCTCCTTGATCAATAACCTAGCTTAAATTGCAACTCAATGGGGGGTGTGTGTGTGTGTGTGTGTGTGTGTGTGTGTGTGTGTGTGTGAGAGAGAGAGAGAGAGAGAGAGAGAGAGAGAGAGAGAGAGAGAGAGAGAGAGAGAGAGAGAGAGAGAGAGACTTACTATAGGTAAAAAATTCTTGGAAAACAGCCACAGAATGAGGAAAGGAATTCGGATAAAGAAAAAAGAGGTGGTGTGCATCAAGTTTGCAAACTCAAAAGAGCCATATATTTGGTATTTATAGTGACATGATTATAACTGTCTTCTTCTCTCATCACCTTGGAGGGGTAATTTCGGTATATTTTATAACTTTCGTATTGTTTTTTTTCTCTCTTTTTAAATGTTAATCACTCCCACTTATAGCAAAAAGTTTACATATGGACATCACATGATTATATATGGTCAATTATTAAGTTGTTTACTAAAAATAAATTATCATAAGAAAAGTGCTTATATCCTGATTGAAATATATATACTCCGTATATTTGACTATATCATATCATACGAATCTTAACCACTTTGAACTGAATTGAAATAACGTACACAAGATTTTAGTTTAAACCCATCTAGAAAAAAAAACATCATTGATAATATTAATTGCTCTCCTTTCTTCTTGGCATGTCAGATGACAAAAACTGGTGTTCTAAAATAATATAAACTCTATTTTTAGACCAATAGTTTTAGCTTCAAATCTCACGTGTAGTCTTCTACTTCAAAAACATATTAACTTTCGCAAATACTCAGTTACATTATCTGTGAATAAGGACTTTGATTGAAAATGGACGTGAGTTCGAATTTGGGTTTACTTTTAATCCGTGATGTTGAGACATGAGATTTATGAGAACATTGTAAGAAGGCTAGTTTTTGGTAAAAAGTTATCTTAGGTTCAAAGAATCATGGAGTCTGGATTACTCCGTCAAAATTAACCTTTGATTGATAATATTAATTGTTATATTGATCATTTAAGACATGGAGTAAATAGCAAAATCAAATATTTATGAAAAGTTAGGTTTTTTATATTCTATTTTTATAACTACTAATGTTAACAAATTCAGTTTCATTGTCACTCCTAAAGACTTGAACAATTTTAGAGAATTGATTTTTAATAAGATTATAAAAGTCAATAATATAGTGAAACACTTCATATTTAATTTTAAGCATATACACCCACACAGCTCTAAAGAAATCATCAATAACTGTTAAGAAATACACGAATCCTTCCTTACTATTTCCTTTATAAGGACCCCACAAGTCTAGATGAACTAATTTAACTAAGTGACCTGACTTGTGATCAGTTAGTGGAAGACTTCTCTAGTTTGTTTGGCCTTATGGGAAATGTCACAAGGAATAGATTCAGTACTTCCAACAACATTTAAAGACTCTTTTAAACCTATTTTTAGGCCAAAACTATCAACGTAGGCGTTGGCAGTACAAAGATTAAAGCATGATATGGGTCATTTACATTCGTAGTTGTGGAGGTATTAATTAGGATAGTTAGTTTATTTGATTTATGGAGCTAGAAGATGAAGATGGAAGTTCAATGGTTTGATTCTACTTAACAGAGAGACTTTGCTTGAAACTAGATTTGCCTGCGATAAGAAATTATCGCAGGATCATCTAGATGAAAGCTCAGTGTGTTCTATAAGCATTGGATTACTGAAACTTATTTTTATTCAATGTAACCGAAAAGCATTTAATTAAGAACCGAAAAAATCAACAAAAAATGAACTACAATAGATGTCTAATTTCTTTGACTTTTTAACAAATGAATCAATTGACGTTTCAACGCTAAAAAAGTCCCAAGATTCATTCGCTACATACAAATAAAACCGCTTACTTAATCAGGACTCACTAGAAATTTGCTGGTGTTTTTCATTTGTGTTCACGTAAAATTGAGCTAGACGTGCTGAAGCCTTCTTAACCTGCAGTAGGCAGAGTAAAATTCCGTTATAACGAAATATTTAAAAGAATATTTGTTTTAAATGTAACATGGAATTTACCTGATCGTCCCAGTCTGTTCTCCAAGTCATATATACAATTGCAATTGTTTGTGTTAGAACACCACAAATCATTCCAATCCATATACCCAGTTAAGTAATACAAATTTATCATTGAAAAAAGCGAACTTAGAAGAGTTTTGATTTGTAAACATAATTATTACATACCTTGATTTCAAGACTTGTTAAATATCCAAGTAAAGCTCCCAATGGAACACCAATCACGTAAAAGCAAACGAGGTTAACGACTGCTACAGCTGCCTGCATACCAGCTCCAACCGCTACCCCTGATGACAACAGATTTTTCCTAATTATGAACAGTAACACCCAAGCTTTCTTAAAAGAGAAAGCGAATGTGTTCACGATAATTTATTAGCAGGAAAATTTTAAGTCATCAGAATTTCTCTCTTCTAAAAGAATGTTGACACTTTTAAAAGAGTGTAAAGACATTAAAACTTTGAAAGTGCGGAGATTTAATAATGACATTCGATTCAATCAAGAATTTATGTCTTATACTTAAAGAAAAGAATGTGAATTGAAATAGTTACCTGATAGTACCGGATAAATGCTGTTCAACAAAACCGAAAAAGAGAGAAGCAAAGAAAGATCTGATACTTTATCTGCGACTCTATCATCATCCGTAAACAGGTATGCAAGTTTTTTCCCGAACACCAAACAAAGAACAAAGAAAAACACGCCTATTGCTATTGACGTCCCCACCAATACTTTTATCGAAAACTTTACTGCTTTTGCGTTTCCTCTCCCCAATTCATTGGCCACCCGAACACTTAATACATATTATAATTACAATAAAAGGTGTATCAGTCACTTATATGGAACAAATCAGAGGACAAAAACAAACAGTTTAATCAACTACCTATCTCTACGCATTCAATGGCAAAATGCCAGGTTTCAAAATTAATTGGTCGAAAAAAGTTTGGTAGAAAGGTTAAACTTTTAGTACGAGATAAAAATGTTTGGGTAGGTTACGGACTTTTATAGTCTTTATTGAACTTTATAAACAATTAATGTGTTCAATATGACAATATCGCGACAAAAACAATATTATTACAAAATATAATCCATTTTATGAATACACTTTAGCATCAATTTGGGTTTTTTACAAAATATAATCCACATAACCTTATTAGTAGCACAAATGTAGGTATAG
The DNA here is from genome assembly GCA_910822075.1 of Senecio squalidus. Taxonomy (NCBI): domain Eukaryota; kingdom Viridiplantae; phylum Streptophyta; class Magnoliopsida; order Asterales; family Asteraceae; genus Senecio; species Senecio squalidus. Next base: position 47,705,090 of record CAJVGC010000060.1, on the reverse strand, counting down.
GCCTTTTGATGTTCGGAACTAACATAATTTTGAAAAGACGAGGAATACTTACCATGCGGCACCTAAGAAACCAAGGCTTATCATAAGCTCCCATGAGTTGATGTTCAGGCTGCACAAATGTCACAAAATAAGAATTTTAGTTTCTTTCAAAAAGAATCGAAAAGGGGAATAATAGGAACACGATATGATACCAAATGGAGAAGGCGGATATTGAAACTTCTGCATCTGCCGTGTATCCCGCAAGTAGGACTAGAAGAGCATAGTACCATAACTCCAAGCTACATAAATAACAGCAACAGTTAGACCACAGTCTGACTTTTGAAGTCAAAGATTCATGTATTTCTCATTGATGAGGTCTGAAATATGTTTGTTTACTGTTTATTCAAATATTAAGTCGGTATATAAACCTAGTAGTCTTGAAAACAAAAGAATGTTATTTATCGTTATTCTACTCAGCAACGCATTTTATCAATTCGCATCCGATTTAACTGACACAAAACGAAATTAAATACTTACCAGACCATTACTCCAGATGATAATGAAAGCTTCACAACTGGAACAAGATCCTTAAAAGCAGCAACTGAGAATCCTTTCCATGAATTCGGACACCATCCTCCAAAAATGTATATAAATTCGCCTATCACAAGAAACCATGATGACATGGAGAGTGCAATCATCGCACCGGAGATCCCCATCTTCAGTTTATATACGAAAAGCAGTGATAATGGGATATGGATTGCAAATTGAAACGCGGACAGCCATGCAATAATTATGTTCTTTAACTGTGCTTGCAGGAACATTTGTATAGTCAAGCTAAAAATAAAGTTGTAGATGAAAGGGATAAACCATAGTGAAATGTATCCACCGCTGTTAGCTATCGATTCCTCCTCACCAATAAGTTTAAAGATTTGGGAACCAAATATGAAAACCGGGAGCAAAATGGTCAAAGTAATCAAGTCAACGATCCATGATCGTTGCAAGTAAATGCCCATCATATGATGTTGACCGGCTCCAAATGCTTGTCCGCATAGGGTTTCTGTTGCACTCGACATTCCTATCTTATGATATATTCAAGTTATAAAAAGGAAAAAGGTCAGTTCTTGTGGATAAAGTCGTTACTGATGCTCGAAGTAATATAAGTCGACTTACAAGTATTCCGTTGACAAATCGGACACTAAGTGTTTGCACAAGTGCGTAGCCAGCAAGATCTATGTCACTAATATGTCCAACAAATGATTGTGTGACAACCAGAGTTCCAAATGCGCAAATCCTTGATATGACACTGGGCAATGCAACCCTCCATATCTTTTTCGATTCGTCCCATATCCTTTGTTTTAGGTTGCCTTCCTCGTCATTTTCACGTCGAAGAAGCTTTGTCTCGATTCCACTATCCATTCTGAGATTACGAAATTATAAACTTATTAAAGACGTGTTAATGAAGTGTTAAACCATAATTGCCAGAAACGAGTATGCAAGACTGATCACTATAGTTCATATGTAAAGTTTTCTTTATTTTATGAGATTTGCCGGGTTTTCTGGACTTAAGTTTTGAAACTGTTTGTGTATTTGAAAAACTAATAGGTGCTGCTAGAATCACGTATATGATACATGCTGCAAGCCTACAAGAGTACAAGATACAAATTTTTAAAAAATAATTAAATTTTACTCCCTGCATTTTTTAAATTATACATAAATTATTTCATCTATATTAATATTTGTTTTTCACATCACCTAAGATATATGCTGCTTTTATTTCTCAAATTTGAGGGTTCTTTTATCAAAAAACCTAATTCAAAGCTCATGCTAAAATATTTCATTAGGTGGTGTTTGATTTGAACTTAATTGACTTAATATGAATATGACCTAATACGGTAAGTCATAAGGAGTCTGTTTATTATCACCTAATCTGGAAGTCACGACTTAACTAACAAAGTCATAGGATGGCGCTTTCTTCATTAGGTCATGATTTATCATATACTTTCTATAAATTTTATTTATTTATTATTATTTAATATTTATTCAGTATACAAAACAAATATAATTACTGCTTACTTCACTCAGACACTATTTATCAAAACAGACTTTATATCTAAACATAACTTAATAAATAAAAAAGCCCTTAGACAATTTATTTAGACCATATTTAGACCATTGTCAAATTCACCTAAATATGGTCAAATTTTTTCGGTTGAAATTAATTACCAAAATCTACAGTTTGTTTAAAGTTTGATTTCGCTTAAATGAAATGAGACAAATTAGATGACAAAATAAGAAAGAAAAACGGAAACATAATTCTTTATATTCATTTATAGTGATTATCCAACATTAATAATACTAAAGTTACCAAATATACGTTCGAATTAAATTTTCAGATTAGGAAATAAAAAAGTTGTCATATTACCAAATTGGGGAAAATAATCAAAAAAGACCACTAATTTTTTAAACACCAAAATACTCAATCTTCACCATCAATTTATTTTCAATTCAATGGCTAAAATTAAATCAAAACTTACTTTTAAATTATTTTTTTAAATTAATTTATCTCGCAAACCGTTAATCGTTAGACAAAATAAATTACACCATTGTGACCGTCGTGTTCATCTCTTTAATTAGAGCAGTGATCATATATATACTTTCGACGACTTTTACTTTTTCGATTTTCGGATGGATATTTAAATTGTAACGTTAATATCATATATGATTTTAACATAAATGAGTAAATTTTAAAAACAAAAAATGTTATATAAAGTATGATTTATCTAAACCTAGAAAAAAAAAAATCCAATTTCAACTTTTTTTTTTTTTTAGACAAATGTTTAAACTCATAAGATTATATCACTTGTGATATTAACATAAAATGTGGATTTAAAAATCTAAAAACGGTGATATATAATTAAATTAAACCTATAAAAAAATTCAACGAAATCACATGTGATAGTATTAAAATCACATGTGATATTAACGTAAATCATATGTGATATTATGATATACGTAGAACTAGAAAACAAATAAGTCAATAACACACACGATTTTAACTTTAAATGTTAAATTTTAAACACAAAAATATTATATGAGGTATAAACAATATAGACCCTGGAAAAAAAAAATCGAATTTTGACGACTTTTTTTTTCTTCGTTTTTGGTAAAATGTTGATATTCGTAAGGTGAAAATTTTGTGTGATTTGAACACTAAATGTGAATTTCAAAACCTAAATATATTATATGATGTATATTTAACTAAAATAAAAAAATAAAAATAAAAAAACAAAAATGATAAGTCAAACTACTAATATCACATGTGATAAAACTGTGATTTTACAATTTAAATTTTTCAAAACTCGTCAAAAATTTGGAAAAAAATTTCGTGGAAAATATATCAAGTGGGTGCTCTATAGAAAGAGGAAATAATGCTCGTTTTAATGGTGTAATTTATTCGTTTAATACATTTACGGTTTTTAAGATAATTATATTTTAAACAAAAATAAATTAAAGTAGATTTTTAAAATGGATGATTATGATTGGTTCATTTGGTCTAAGTTTTATAATGGTTTTAAATGAACCTAATCCTACCAAATTGTATCATTTTAATAAAGCAGTTTAACGTAATCGAAAAGATTAAAAAATTATTGGTGTTCAAGAATTAATGTTTACATGTCATACCTTTATGATATATTTGGCGTAAATGAGATTAGAAGTTGTAGCTACATGCTGCAATTACACACTAAAAGCTAGAGTATTTAATTCGGGGCTTTTAGTTTATAAAAGCCTCAAACTCTTTAACGAAGATTTTGATTTGGCACTTTCATTTTGAATTAAAAGTAAACAAGTTTATAATTCTTTAGGGCTTTATATATTTAAATATAAAAGCTTGAACACTTATAAGCTCCTTAAAAACTCATATCAAATACACCCTAATTGTCTAAACCAAATGTAAATTACCTTCACATTATTAAAAGTATGAATAAAAATATAAAAATATGACACTCTTGTCATAAAAATTTAAGAAATTCCAGTTTAATTTTCTAAACCAAATGTAAATTAACTTCACATTATTAGAAGTACGAAAAAAATATAAAAGTATAAATAAAAATATAAAAATATGACACTCTTTAGTTCAGCCTTTGAGCAAGTCACTAGCCTAGTAATACTGTATAAGACGATGGCATGAATTGTCAAAATGGGTTGATAATCACTTAATCTGCATGTGGTGTGTGAAGACTACACCTGTCAGTTAATCAAACTCATATTTTCTTGTTTTTATCCCTAGTTATATATTAGTGACTTGATTTAGACCAAGCAAAATACAAACCTTTAAATTGAAAATAAAAACTAATGATAGAGACAATTCAATTATTATGTTTCAGTGTTTTGTTTATTAACTTTACATTTTTGATAAAGGTTTTTTGTAGGTCACATAAATATATTTAATTTGTGTCATCCATACAAATTTGACAAAAGGAAAAAACTTATTAATGATAGAAAATAATTTTGAAATTCTGAAAATATAAAAGAAAAATTAGGATTAATTATATAAAATGACAATTATTTTCTAAATTGTCTATATTTGGATGTTTATATATTCTTGGCTAATGAGGAATAAAAGGTGGTTCTGGAAGTTTGTTGGCCGGTTTTTCAAAATCGTTTATGAAATTCAAATTTTTATGTTAGTTGTGGGTTGATTTCGATATATTTTGTTGTCTCGGAAAATAATATTGACAAAAAAAATTAAAATATACTTAATAATTAATCCTTTATAACATGTTAACATTTTTCGTCATCTAAAACGTATTCAAAAAACAATTAAATGGCGTATATAAAACTTTTAATGAAATAATGGTATTTTAATAAACAAAACCAAATGGTTGTATTGTCTATCGGCTATGCATATGTTATCCCAAAAATCTTTTACAACAAACCATTCAAATTCATGAAAATAATATACCAAACACTTCAACGATACACAACAAGAGTTGAAAAGTCTTAATAACGACAAAAAAAACCGTCCCTAAAACCGCATTTATCGCCCCTAAAAACTTTTAGGAAGGATATTTGTCCCTAAAAGGGCGTATGTAAAGTTAATATGTAAAACCATACAGGGAGGACTTTCTTTTTTGTTACCGACGACATGTAAGACCAACCGTTTGACTTTGTCATGTACCTACAACAAAAGTGGTCTTTTAGGACGCTTGTTACCGTCCTAAAATGTTACTTTATGAGACCTTTAATCTAATAGGACCGGTGCCAAAAGTGTCTCATATAAAGGCGTTGTATAAAGTTGTAGGACGCTTTTAGGCATCCTAATAAACACCAATACTATGAAACAAAATTTAAGGTCCCATCAGATACTTTATAAAACATAAAATGTGTCCTAACACATTGCTAAATAGGATGCCTTTTGATGTTGTAATATACTATTATGTTTTGAGACACATATTAACGTCCTATGAAATATATTTATAGGATGAATCATATGTTACATTAATAGGTCGTTCCGTTTGTGATGATATGTATCTCATCCTTGATACGATAACCTGGTAAATAGTTCGAGAAAGAGTAAAGAATAAATTCCAGAATAACATATTTTCGTGCTATCGCGGGTATTAAGGGGGTGTATGTTTCGGCTTATATAACCGGCTTATGAGCTTATGTAATTTTTCATAAGCTCATAAGCCCATTTTTTTCGGCTTATGAGCTTATCAAGTTGATCTTATGACTTTAAATAAGACATAAGCTCAACTTTATAAGCTCATAAGCCGGAAAAAATGAGCTTATGAGCTTATGAAAAATTACATAAGCTCGTAAGCCCGTTTAAAAAGCCGAAACAAACACCCCCTAAGCTAGTTTCATAATAAAACCCTTGTGAATAAGCGTTTTATAAAACATAATATAATATGACATATTTGTCAAGTGTCCTATATATCATTTCATAATAAAACCCTTGTGGATAAGCGTTTTATAAAACATAATATAATATGACTTATTTGTCAAGTGTCCTATATATCAATTCATAATAAAACCCTTGTGGATAAGCGTTTTATAAAACATAATATAATATGACTTATTTGTCAAGTGTCCTATATATTATTTCATAATAAAACCCCAGTGGATAAGCGTTTTATAAAACATAATATAATATGACTTATTTGTCAAGTGTCCTATTATGTTTGATTATGATAAGACCATAACTAATAAACATCCTATAAAACCTAATATAATAGGACGTGTGTCTAATGTGTCATTTTAGGTTACACCATAATAAGACTCTAAAAAAATAAGTGTCATATAAACTTGATTTTAGGACCTACATTTTAATTGTTCTATTATGTTCAGTCATAAAAGGACATAAAAACTAACCCGTCCTATTAGATATTTTATCGGGACATTATCTTTAAAGCGTCCCAAAGAAAGGGTCCCAAAAACCCATTTTTCTTGTAGTGTGTTCTTATGTTAATTAAAAATAAATAAAAGTGAAAACATCTAGGCACGACACATATCATCCCTAAAACATTATATTAAAATTATTGAAAAATTAGAGTAATTAATTAAATTTATAAGAGCAAATTACCAAATAATCACCTATCACTTACACTTTATAAAAACAATCACCTGATTCGCGACAAATTTTTTGCGACATTTTTTTCGTCGCGAAAGTACATATATTTAATCAGACCAATAAAAATTCGACACGTTATAGCGACACTATTCATTTCCCGCGTCAATATTCATTTTCGCGACGGCGTGTCTGATTTTTATTAGTCTGATTTTGTTTTATGTACTTCTCACGACGATAAAGTGTCGCGAGAAATTCGTCGCGAATCAGATAATTATTTTTGTAAAGTGTTAGTGATAGATGATTATTCTGGTGATTAATTAAATTTATAAATATTAAATACCTTATTAGGGATGACATTAGGGACAATATATCATTTCTAAAAGGGCTGTACTTGTTTTTATATGGATGTCATTTAAGGACAGACATGTCCTGGGGTACCTCACCTCGTTCTTATATGCTTCTCAAAAGGAGCTTAATTAGCCCAAATAACTTATTAAGCTAAAAGAAGGTGCGGATGACTAAAGAAGCTTAATATAATCAGATAATGCAATAAGCTCCTTGATCAATAACCTAGCTTAAATTGCAACTCAATTGTGTGTGTGTGTGTGTGTGTGTGTGTGTGTGTGTGTGTGTGAGAGAGAGAGAGAGAGAGAGAGAGAGAGAGAGAGAGAGAGAGAGAGAGAGAGAGAGAGAGAGAGAGAGAGAGAGAGAGAGAGAGAGAGAGAGAGAGAGAGAGAGAGAGAGAGAGAGAGACTTACTATAGGTAAAAAATTCTTGGAAAACAGCCACAGAATGAGGAAAGGAATTCAGATAAAGAAAAAAGAGGTGGTGTGCATCAAGTTTGCAAACTCAAAAGAGCCATATATTTGGTATTTATAGTGACATGATTACAATTGTCTTCTTCTCTCATCACCTTGGAGGGGTAATTTCGGTATATTTTATAACTTTTGTATTGTTTCTTTTCTCTCTTTTTAAATGTTAATTACTCCACTTATAGCAAAAAGTTTACATATGGACATCACATGATTATATATGGTCAATTATTAAGTTGTTTACTAAAAAAGTTTATCATAAGAAAAGTACTTATATCATGATTGAAATATATATACTCCGTATATTTGACTATATCATATCATACGAATCTTAACCACTTTGAACTGAATTGAAATAACGTACACAAGATTTTAGTTTAAACCCATCTAGAAAAAAAAAACATCATTGATAATATTAATTGGTCTCCTTTCTCCTTGGCATGTGTGTTCTAAAATAATATAGACTCTATTATTTATAGATTACTTGTTTTAGGTTCAAAATCTCAGGTGTAGTCTTCTATTTCAAGGAACTATATATTAACTTTTGCAAATACTCACTTGCATGTCCTGTTGAATATGGACTTTGATTGAAAATAGTGGGTTTCAATCTTGGTTTACTTTTATCCCTGATGTTGAGACATGAGATTTATGAGAACATTGTAAGAAGGCTAGTTTTTGATAAAACGTTATCTTAGGTTCAAAGAATCAGAAGTCCGGATTACTTCGCCAAACTTAACCTTTGATTGATTATATTGATCATTTAAGATATGGAGTAAATAACAAAATCAAATATTTATGAAAAGTTAGGTTTTTTATATTCTATTTTTACAACTACTAATGTTGAAAAAGATAATATAGAAGTTTCGAAAGGAAAATATATAAGAAAAGATAAATTAATAGTATTAATATTAAAATAAGGTGTTATTGAAATAAAATTTGATAGAATATAAAGAAATAAAAATTAAATTGTAAATTTTATGTTTATGTAGATTTTAAGCTATTATGAGAAAATAATGTTATACTGATGTTTATAGTTATAATAGCATATACACTTCATGTTTTGATGTTTTGTAATAGGAGATTTTATAATAATAATAACGTAAATCACAGTCCAAATTGAACAATTTTATAAGCATATTAGAATTATGTTTTTCATTTTATTGGAGATGGAATGAAAAGATATAATCTAATTATGTATTGTAAGAGGGTATAAAATGAAAATAATATTTGATGAAATCATCAATCTGATCTAACGGCTGATATCAAAGAAGTGAACTTATCCAATAGACCTTACTTCACCATGTGGCATTTAAGACCCTTTTTTATTATATATTAAAGATTAAAGATTATATATAAAAATAGTTTATAAAAATTTTCGGGTTGTCAGGTTGACCCATTTAACTAAATGACCAGCTCAAACCTAACCCGAAAATAATTTGGGTTAGCCTGTTGTCGGGTCATTGGGTTGGCGAGTCAAGATTATACAAGCTAACCCGTTAATTTTCGTGTCGATTTCAAGTCGACTTTATTGTCATATCGAGTAATCTATGTTTTAATTTTGGTTTGATTTTGGGATTTTTGGTTTTTATTTAGTTTAGGATTGAATCAGTATTCCGGTGATTTTGATTTTGATTTTGATGGAGGATTGAATCTGATTTTGATATTGATTTTCATGGAGGATGAATCTGGTTATGGAAGGAAAGGGAAGGAGGGTGAAAGATTGGAAATGACTAAAATACCCTCACGTGTTTTACACGTGAGGGAAGGGTAACGGTAGAAATTAACGGACATCCAAAATAGGGACGAAATCCGTAATTACTCTAAACTTTGGGACCATCCATGCAACTTTTCAAACTTAGGGACGATAACCGTAATTCCATATAAACCTTAGGGACGATCTATGTAATTTACTCTTTAGAATATTAATAGTTAAAATGTAATAATTTTTTATTTTTTTGTTAGAAATTTTTAACTCTTTTAACTTCCGATGTCTTTAACGCAGGGACATAATGCGTAATATAATGAAAAAATAGTTAATTAATTATATTTATTTTATTACGGCCGTTCTTATTTCCGAACACTTTTTTGGAATGCATGGAGACATCGAGTAAAAATAATAGTGCATATGATTTAAATGTCTTGTGTTTCATTCAATTTAGATCTTAATTAATGTTCTAAAATGGTTCAGTTAATCAATTTTGGTGTGATATTACTCTAACGAAAAAAGAAAGAAAATTACTAAGGGGAGTAATACTCATTCAATCCTAAACTAAATAAAAACCATTAAAACCCAAATGAAAACCCAGATTCATCTCGGAAGCATGAAAACTCGCTGAAAACTCGCTGAAAACATAGATTCAATCCTTGCCACCGACACCTACACCATCTTAATCCTCGCTGAAAACTCGGAAGCATGAAAACTCGGAAGCATGAAAACTCGGATTTCTTCAATCATCAGGAACAGCGACCATTTCTTCAAAAGAATCTGACGCCGCCACCACCAAATCCGGCGCCGCCACCACCGGATTACAGAACCAAATCCGGCGCTACATCACTCGCCGCCACCACTCGCCGCCACCACCGTCGTTTCATCCTCCGTCGCCACACACCGTCGTTTGATTTGATTTTATTTTGAAGAATCTGTAAATTCCTTGGGAGGGAATTAAGGGGTTTATAGGTGGATTGAAAAGTGGATTGAAAACTGTTGTTAGTGTGTGTGTGTGTGTGAAGGGGTGTTTGTGTAAGCTTATTTTTTAGGGTTTATTTGATTTTGGGGGAGAAGAGTGTAAAATGACTAAAATACCCTCACGTGTTTTACACGTGAGGGAAGGCTAACGGTGGAATTAGACGGACATCCAAAATAGGGACGATCCGTAATTACTCTAAACTTTGGGACCATCCATGCAACTTTTCAAACTTAGGGACGATAACCGTAATTCCATATAAACCTTAGGGACGATCTATGTAATTTACTCTATTCTAAAACAAACAATAATATCAACACAAACATAAACAAAATAAAAAGATAATGTTTTAAGACATAAAAGTATGTAACATCACAAACATATATTTTTGTCTATAGTAAGCCCTCATAAAACTTTTACAACCACTTACTTGGTTGAGATGAAAAAAGACCACTAAAAAGTTTAAGACCAAATAGACCAATTATAATTCTTTATATCAAAAATCTATAATAATTTATTTTTGTTAAAAAATTAATTCTCTCATAAACGATAAATGTATTAAACGAATAAATTATACCATTAAAACGAACATTTTCTCCTCATTCTATAGAGCACCCACTCGATATACTTTTGACGAAATTTATTTCCGGGTTACTGGTTTTGAAATTTAATATTATAAATCAGTGTTTTATCACATGTGATTTCAGTAGTTTGACATATTATTTTTTTTTCTTTTTCTTTTTTATTCTACTTGAATATACGTAATATAACAAATCTAGTTTTGAAATTCATATTTAGTGTTCAAATCACATGTGATATTGCCTTACTAATTTCAACATTTGGCCATAAATGAAAAATTAAAAAGTCGTCAAATTTCGAACTTTTTTTCGGGTCCATATAGGTTATACATTGAATAACATTGTTGTGTATTAGAATTCATATTTAGAGTTAAAATCATGTGTGTTATTGTCTTTCGAGTTTTTAAAATTTTAGATACATAATATCATATATGATTTACAGTAATATCATATATGATTTACAGTAATATCATATATGATTTACACGAATATCACATATGATTTAGTATTATCACATGTGATTTTACTATATCATATTTTATGTCAAAAAACGAGAAAAAATAAAACTCGTCAAAATTCAATTTTTTTTTCTTCTAAATTTAGGTAGTTTATACATTTTATAGTAATTCTCTTTTATAAAAAATTTCGTATTGATGTAAATATCACATGTGATTTTAACGTTACACTTTCAATACCCATAAGAAAAAAAATAAAAAATATAAAAAATAAAAAAATAAAAAAAAAGTTCCTCGAAAGCATATGATACCACTGCTCCAATTAAAGATAAAAACGAGACGATCACAACGATATATTTTGTTTCGTCTAAAGATTAACGGTTTATGAAATAATTTAATTTTAAAAAATTAAATAAAATGAATTTTTGTTTGGATCTTAACCATTAGACTAAAATACAATAGACGACCAAAATGATATTTTTTTATCTTTAAAAAAAATATAATTCTTGATTGATCATTTCCTTACACTTACTACTTTCTATGAAAATCTTTTCCCCTTTTTTCTTGCAAGGTACATATATGTCACATGACTCCATAATCCCCTTTTTCGATACTCTGTTTCAATACATGTAGCGTGTTCATCATTGACATACAATTACATGTAAAATGCAACAATAGAATCGTGTTTCCTTATTTTTCCTATTTTTCCAAATCCAATAAAGCACATGAAAAAAACACCAAAGTTTAAGTTCTTTAAAAAGTGTAAAATAAGTAGTTTTTTCTGCAAGATTTCAATTCATGAGTTAAAGTGTTAGATGTTAAAGTATATGAAATTAAAGTGTATAACTGTGTTCTTAAATATTTATTGTATTAGCAGTGGCCGATCCAGAATTAAAGATGACCGGTATAATAAAAAAAGAAGATGATAGTTGCATGGACTCGAATCTGAACACCTAATATTTATTATATTAAAAATATGGTAAATAGCGGGTGATATGACAGAAAATGTGATTAGTCTTTCTGGTTAAGGCTTGGTATGTGATACCCTAAGGCTCCAAGTTGAAACCTTGGGGTTGTTTTTTTTTTAGTATTTAGAGACCCGTTTTTATCTTTCTCACGACACACATAATTCTCGAGACGAACCATGTCTATGAACATCGCAAACTTCGAAGGTCACAAAATGAAGGGAAGAATCGTACAAAAAGACAACTGAAGTTTGTCTTCAAGATCCATATGAAGACATTCTCATTAGCGCATACATATATGTATTGGTATCCTCTAATTGGCCAAAAACATAGCGCATGGAGCGACTCGTGAAAGTGTGGTGACACTCTATGAGAAGGGGCAAGGATCACGTTCGGGATGTATGAACTACTCGAGCCTAAGATAACGACCTTAAACATGGTTTTGTGTCATTACATAAAAGAATATTGGGTTACCTAAAACTAGTTCATCATAGTATAGTACGCCAATACGAAGCTAAATCAATACTTAGCGTTTGTTGAGGACGCTCATTATAAATTGAATATGATAAACCACACCCGAGGTACACGCTTCTAACCCTAAAACTTTGCACTTCATCTTCTTCGTTTTCCTATCGGAGTTTCGATTTTCACACAGGAGGTGAATCACACGGCCAATCACATATCGCCTTACTAGTAGTCTTAATCTCTTTCTTAGCATGTTAAACCATCACCGTCTCCAAAACAATTACCACCGAAGCAGATCAGTGATATCAAGCAAAGGGTACCTATTTGAGGCTATATGATGACATATGCATGTGACAAACATAATCACGATGTTGTTTAACCATAGAGGCTTATATAAGTAAATCGTGTCATGTAAATAACCATACTATAAAGCATCCAAATGGTGTATCTGATAAGACCGGAAATTGGAGTTGTGCTTATTGTAACCTGTTTTACAAATGGACTAAAAGTCTCCTCACTGTCAATGTTGTCCCGTTTTTAACATTTTCCATTAGCTACCAACCGTGTGTTCTATAACGACCAAGAGCTCTATAGATCGGACCACGTTAACTCCATGTGGCTGAGGAGGAAGTACCTAAGTTTCAATTTTAGTAAAAGCACTATATTGAGTATGCATAGTACATGCCAATGTGGATCATGTAGCGGCCTTCTCAGACGATTAGCACATGTATATGCCTTCTCACTTCTAAAGTAAGATCCCGAGTTTTTTTTGAACATGAGGTTTGCTCCTATATTGTTTTTCAACCCTAACGACATCCATGGACCGACAATTTGTGTATCTATATTGTCTGTTGTAGTGGAATTTTCCCGTGATTCATCTAAAGATCCACATTGATGGAATCTTCCTTGTAACTTTGTGTGCTATACATGAAATAAAGAAAGTGAAAAAATAATGCACGAACGAAAGTTCTACAAGGAATATTTGAAGAAAGACTCATTGGCACGAATTTAGGTCACTAGCGCATACCTTAGTCTAGGACGTTCCCCCTAATTTTCTATGAATCATAAAATATAGAAAATGAAAACGAAGGTTTATATACCAGTTTGGGTATTGTTATCATACCTTTATATGTATTAGAATGTTAAAACCCTTTGATTATTATTATTATTGATAAACCTATATATAGGAATACATAAATCCTAACAAAACCCTAATGGACCCAAACCCACATATCGGGTTTGGGCTTATTATCTAATACTCCCCGGCAGTTCGAGCGGCGAAATCGCGAAAGCTCGAACTGGACAAAAAACTATTATTACGAAATAAAACATAGATAATTGCTAATAAGACTCATTGCTTGCGGTGACGCATGGCGACGGGTCGAAGTTATGTTCGTTGCTTTTTCCGGTTTGCTTTTCTTCGGAATTTAATTACGAATTCACAGCCGCTAACGGCGTCAGCTAACTCCAATCGGTTTGAAAATTATAAGCAAAACAATTTTTTTTTTCCAGATCTAAACCCGACACCTTGTATCGGAGCGTGACGGTGCGTCCGGTGGTCTTCTGCTGCAATTCCGGTATGCTTTTCTTCGGAATTTAATTACGAAGCCAACGGCGCCGACCTCGTCAGTTAACTCCAAACGGCTTGGGAGTTATGGCCAAAACAGTGATCGACTGAACTTCAAATCCGAATTTTTTTTTTTTTTTTTTTTTTTTTTTTTGGGGTTGGATCAGACCCGCTTTGATACCATATTAGAATGTTAAAACACTTTGATTATTATTATTATTGATAAACCTATATATAGGAATACATGAACCCTAACAAAATCCTAATGGACCCAAACCCACATATCGGGTTTGGGCTTATTATCTATCGGGTTTGGGCTTATTATCTAATAATATGTTCATAAGCCGACACCTGATTTTTTCTCTTTCGACCAGTATCCGTGCATATGAGCAATGATAGTTGATAGGCAGGTGGTAATGTTTGTTTTTGATATGTTGGTATTTTCCTTTCTTTCACTTTCTCCATTGGTATTTTTGGCTTGAGCTCCTTTACCAACACAACAATCTCTCTAACTTCCAGCTTATAACACTTCCGAATGTCAATTTTAGCTTCTTATTAATTAGAACCAGAACTGAAATCCTTTTGTTCTTGTTGTTTCTATTTCAATCTTCTTACAGCATGTTCACCGATGAAGAGCCAAAATATTTTGTGCTCTTGGATTTTTCGTGATTTTGCGCTGAAAGGACTTCCTCAATGCCCGAATGACTTTCCAATTGTGCCAAACTTTGCTCTCCCTTCTTATGTTTGAGTGTGTGCGCTAGAAATCTTTCAAATAATCTGGCAGTTTATCACACTCGAACACAAAGATAGATTCACCGATCATTAACTTGTGATGCATGAATCACGTCCCTATTATATAAATAAGTTCAATTTTTCATAATGGGGATGGAATTGACCGAAGTTATTAAAATTACCATCCTATCACCCCTATAGGGGTGACTCCCTTTATACTCTTCATTTGGGGGCTGTCATATCATTATCCGAAACTGATGTGCACTCCGCTTCTAGTTACCCCTTTTAGAATCACCATGCCTTAAGTACACTAAAATGTATAACACCAAAAGGTAAAATGATACAAAGATTTTAGAAAAAGTGATTGAGAAACGGGTATGAAAGCCTGATGTAGATAATAAGGTGAATGGAAATTTTGGCCACCCTCTGGCTCCAAGGTTCAGTTAGGCGTTGATAATTATTTGTCAATATATTACCTACTAGAGTCATGCTTATGTGAAGAGGGATAATCCAGGAAGAAGAGGCAATATTTCGTATTTGTGATCGATTGAGTTTTTTTTCTACGGTATTGGTGATAATATAAACTCCGTATTGACTTAGATAAAAGTAGTCTTGTTGGAAAAACTTTTTAAACGTACTATTTCGACCCAACGGTTACCTAGGGCTTATAGTAAATCTGCAATGGATTCTTTTCTAAAATAAATCTGCAATATGCCGGGTAATTCATTAAACACTCAAATTTCATGCATAAAACAAGAGCAAAAGCATAGAGGATTGTTTCATTGATATATTTTTATACAGGATCAAAAACTACAATTTATATATTTTAAATCAAAAAACTGGTTAATGCGGTTGGGGAAAATGGTTGTGGGTTTGATTGACTTCTGGCAAGTGACATGTTATTGTATGTGTTTGATTCTTCATGATAGTAAAATACTATTGTTAAAACAAAAAATCCTACTTAAACTCAGGAGTCGATTAGTTTGTAATAGTCTGTAGTACGTGGAGTATTACAAAAACTTTAATCTAATGACTTTTTGTTGGTAATTTTAGTGTAATTGGGGATTTATCGACACAAAAAGGATTTTAAATTAAGCTTTATTACGGGTTAGACGGTGCGGAATGCACACTCGTATAAGTTAATTTGATTCCAAATATATTGAATGGTTAAATGTGTAATGATTAATCAAATAGTGTGATCATTAATAAAACCTTATAATTATTTATTAAATGATGTTAATATTTATTAAATGGTGTAACCATTCATCAAGGGTTGTGACTTTTCATCAAAAGTCACACATTTTCATTTATTTAATATAAATAGATGTAGTTTGGTCTTTTTAGAAAAATAAGATAAACAAATTCAACAAATTGCTCTTTGTTTTGATTAGTGATTCTATTGCCTTGAACACTAATTGTCATTTCTTGAATTATCCCGTTTAAAGATTTCGTGGTAACCCAAAGGCAAGGTAAATGGGACGAAATATTTTATTGAGAAAGTGAATTACATACATGATTCAAGGAATTGTCCAACAAACCATAATCCAATTTTCCAACACTATTTAACAAATGAATCAATGGACTCTTTTAATAATAAAATATAAAAAGAAGTCTTAAAGACTCATTCGCCATAAACATAAGAAAGAATGTTTAGGTGAAAAATGAAAATGATTGAATAAAACCGCATACTCAATCACTGCTAGTTAGAAAGTTGCCATGGGTTTCTATTTGACTTCAATTACAATCTAGCCAACCGTTCTGATGCCTTCTTAACCTGCGGTAGGCAGAGTAAAATTCCGTTTACACGAAATATTAAAAAAAGCATACTTGTTTTGAAAACTAACATGTGAAATCCAATTCATTTCTTGCGAATTCACCTGATCGTCCCAGTCTGTTCTCAAACTCATATATATATAACTGTAATTGGTTGTGTTAGAACACCACCAAGCATTCGAATCCATATACCCTGTTTAGTAATACAAATTTATCATATGGATCTCGAACTTAAAAACAGCTTTTGATTGCTAAACGTAGATTTATGTACCTTAATGATACGAATTCGCAGCGGAACAATAGTAAAAGATAGTATGTTGATTGATTTATACCTATAAATCAACCAATGGTGACAATCAAGTTAGACCTATTACTTGATTAGTCAATTCAATCATAGATAACGCGATCTAAAACTGAATTATGATAACACAATCAAGACCTATTGATTTGTTATCGAATCAAAACTAGATAACTCGATCTAATAATGAACAAATTGATAATTGAAGCATCAATATCAAAGAAAAGGTTAAAACCTTAACAATATAATTAAAAATTGAGTTCTTACAATAATAAAACGTTTCGTATATATAGGAAAAATAAAATCAACCTAAAAACGAAAAAGGAAATAATAAAATTCAGTTTTTGGCCGACATCAGGTACTGCCTCGGAGTGACAAGCCACTGCGTCGTAGCGGGACAAATTCTTGATGCTACGTTGCTGAAAAACAAGTCTTTGCGTCGCAACTAGGGAACATTGCGTCGCAGTGCGTGGTTGGTTCCTTCTACTGCGTCCCAGTCGTGAAAGACTGCGGCGCACTCATGCTCCAGTAGTGTTTATTCGTCGTTTATTGTTCTCTCGAAAGCGTAGTAGTGACCAAGCAAACTCTCCACACTATGGTTCTTTCAAAAACCTCATTCCTTAAGTCTTGATGATCAATCGTAACCGAATCACTTAACTTCAAGACTTGTTAAATATCCGAGCAAAGCTCCCAATGGAACACCAATTATCAAAAAATTGGTAGTTTTATTGTTATGTATCAAATTCAAATATTTAATGCCCAAAAACTATAAATTTGATTTACAACCCTAAACGACATATATTTTGGTGTATATCAAAACTTGTTTTTTTTTTAAAATTTGTTATAATTGAATAAATAAATATAATACAAAATTACACATATCATAAATTATTTATTTATTTTATTTATTTATTTTTACTTTAAATATTGTTTTATAAGACCCTCTTCACACACACACACACACACACACACACACACACACACACACACACACACACACACACACACACACACACACACACACACACACACACACACACACACACATATATATATATATATATATATATATATATATATATATTGACGAAACAACAAATATTTTCATCACAATTTATATTGTTCTACATTTTTTAATAATACACAATGTTCTCTTAGTTGGATAATCTTTTCGCACTATTGCGAATATGAAAATAATGGGAAAAATTAGATTGAGTTGTCAAATATCTCTATCGAAAATAAGATTGACTACAGATTTGGCCCATTGCACACGGTTTCATTATTCTACAACGATTTTCCCGGTCTAAATCAAAAGCCGCATGTGAAAATATAAACAATTATATATCGGTTTCTATAATACATACTTGTAATATTCTCGATACATTTCTCTATGTATACGCAGAAAATAAACTAGTACTTTAAACAAAAATAATAAAAATATTTTTGAATAACAATAATAATAATAATAATACCTATTTTTACGAATTTTGAATTTTTTTTCGTTTCTAAAATCATCTAAAATCACGTGTTTTTCTAGTATTAGATGTGATTTTTTCTCGCTTCAATTAAATTATACGTCACCTAATGCATTTATTTTTTGAAATATGTTAATTTAATTATAAATTTACATGTGATAATGTTTATTGTAACACCCCGCTAAAAGCGGAACGCAGAGTGTTCCAGTTAAAGATATCAAGAGTCAAGGATTACAACATTTACAACCAATAAACAAAACATCGGAATATATTAATCATGCCAAAGGTTTATCAAATACAATACAAAGTCAAAAGTGACCAACGTCAAATACAAATACAGATCAATGTCATAAGGTGGATCATAAATGAATTACATCAACATGATGAATTCCAAATACAATAAATAGATGATCCCAAAATAAGCAAGGCATGATCAAAATAAATCCTCAAACTCCTGAAAAAGCGTTAAAAACGACATCAACACAATGTTGGTGAATTATTCGCAATATGTAAATAAAAGTTGACCCAATAAAAGATTTGATTAATATAGTAAGTTTCAAATAGTATATCTTGAAATCATAACCTAAGTGTGAGTATAGATACCTAGATTAAGCATACACTGAACCTGACCACATTGTATCCCCTGTCCTAAGGTGATGGTAAACCAAAGGTAATAATCATACGGTCATAACATCCACTCATAGGGATATGCTATTGAGCAATGAGGGTAGGCCGATCCCATATAGATCTATATATATGTACCGTGGGCAATAAGCTAACAAGTGCATAAGGGGGGCTTAACCAAGCCTATGAACCATCTAATCTGAGGTGATACTGATACACTAGGCAAACAAGATATATATTCATTTAAACAGTTCAAAATACGCTTTCCAGCCCAAAAATAGTAAGAGAAAAGGGGCTACGAATAACTCACAAAATAAGCTCGGCAAGAGATCGGGTAATAATCAATATGAAGCTAATAATCCGCCGCCTAAGTGCCCTAAATCAATATAACAAAGTCTAAGTATCTCAATAACATAGTTCGGTTTAGCCTTGTCGGTTAAGTTTAGAGTTTAAGATTTATTAAAGTATTCCAACGATTTCCAAGTCGAGTCGTGATGACGGTTCAAGGTGACGATGTTCCGCGCCGATAGAGACGATGGGAAACTATCGATAAGTTTCACGTCATAATGACTTTTAGAAAGGAATAACATTCCGAGCCGAACTTGACTAACAGGAACGTCGATTGAAAGGAATACCGTTACCAAGGTTTATTGAAGTCAACCCAAGTCAACGTCGAAGATGTTGACTTGGTCAAAGTGAAAGATGTTGACTTGGTTAAAGTCAAAGTCAACAATTGGAAGTAAAGTCAAAATTAAAGATATTGATTTAGATTAGTCAAAAGTCAACGATTTTGAATAAAAGTCAAAGTCAACGATTTATAGAATGGAAGTTAACTTGACACTTTAAGAGTAAAAATACTTTTATTTTCAGAATAATGAAGTAAAAATGATTTATGACGGTTTTAATGGTTTTCCGGAAAAGTAAATAAACGTTTGTTTAAATATCCTCAATAAAGTTTAAGATTGCGATATGTCTTTGAGTCCAAAGACTTTAGTTTGACTTATATGATACTTTTATACATAAAGAGTTACTGATATAAGTTTGAGGTCAAAACACGTTAAGAGTCTAAGTCGAAAACGAACAAAAACGACAATTTTTGAAGGACAGACCCCCGGTGCTGCGCACCAGGGTGTAGGTGCTGCGCACCGGGGTGTTTCCCGAAAACCAAATTTTACGTTTTTGTTGCTAACTGTTTCGTTTGACGTTTTTAGGCGAAAGTGTAAACTGATAAATTGTTAGTTTAGGTTCATTTAACATTTACCAAGTGTCATATATGTCTAAATGTGTGGTTTTACATATATTTATCATAAGATATGTTAATTTCGGTAAACATCTTATCTTTATACATTTTATTCGTTTTAAGTCCAAAGTTTCTGAGATCGATTGGTGTTGGTCTAATATGTTAACCTAACCATTTTCAAGGCTTAAAACCGAATTTATAAGTGATGAAATGAAGGATAAGAGATTAAGAATATTTTACAGATTTCACCCGCAAGACGTGTCGATTATTGATACTTGCAAGGATTTCGGAAAGAGAGACTTGTTGATGGTGGTGGTGAGGAGGTCAAGAGCTCCAAAATACAAAATTTCCATCGTTAGTAAAAGTCTCAAAATGAAAGGAAGGAAGTAAGGACTTTTCGGAGGAAACTTTCTTACCAAAACAAAATATGGAGTTCTCTCCGCAAGGTAGTAACTCCGAAGGTATTTATAGAGAGTATCAAAACTTCCTTTTCACACATGAATAGGAGAATGTTAGAGATGCTCAAGTGAAGAAAGAAATATAGAAAATTCGGAGAGTTTACATACCCAAAACCGAATTAATGTTTTCTTCAAAGAAAGTCACCGAAACCCTTCATCTTCATGGAAAATCACCGGAAACAAACTTGGTAGAGGCAAAAGAAATAAGACTTGTGTTAGAAACCTTGAGTTTAATGGAAGAAAAGAGAAGAAAAGACAAAGGAAATAGCATGGAATCTTACCGAAAATTATGTAGATTCGATGTGTGCTTGAAAGAGATGATTTTTTCTCCAACTCTTTCTCTTGGATTCTCACTTCAACTTGGATGTATTCTATCCTTACTTCTCTGGAAATTTAGAGAGAAAGTAAGGGTTGAAGGAAGTGAGAATGAGAGAGAAGGATGGTAAAGGTGTTTGATGTAAAAATGAAAGTTTGGAAAGAGGAATGGTCTCAACACACATTGAGATCCACATTTAGATCAAATACACCCCAAAGGAGCAATTTGCAGCAGAAAACACGAGGAAAGTGGTTTGGAATCTCAAGGAATTGACCAAAACTCGAAGAAATGGATTTTAGCCGAAATTGGTCATGGTGCTGCGCACCCCTGCCCTTGGTGCTGCGCACCGGGCCTTTTCCTGGTCAGTTTCGTTAACTTTTCGTTAAAGGACCAGATTTGTAACAGATTCCGTTAGTTCTCCGTTAAAGGACTAACTTTGTAACAGATTTAGTTAGAGGACTAACTTTGTAATGAGATTTTGAAATAATGATTTTCTTAACCGACGATTATGGCGTAAACGCAATACTTTAATAACGTGAGAATACTAAATATTAGGCACTTAGGTGATTCTAAAGCTTCCGTCTCGAGAGACAAAGTAATAAAACACATAAACCCGACTCAAATGAAATAAACGTGAGTAAAATAAAGCGAAATACGAGGGTCCAAATCATTGCGAATAAAAAGAGTAATAATCGGTAAATAAAATATACCTCGAAAAGACGGATTGTCACATTTATTGAGTTTGAACATGTATCTGGAAACGTACAAAGTAAAAAGTCGTCAAAATCTCAATTTTTCCCGAGGGTATATGAATTATACGTTATAAAACATTTTTGGATTTTAGATTTTAGATTTTACATTTATTAAAACGAAAAGTGAAATTACCTTACGACTTTTGAATCATACCCACCAAATTGAGAGTAAATTAACTGAGACTCTAATAATATCACATTTGATTTTAGGGCTTTTTACATGTCTGATTTGATTTAATTATATATAACTAAGTTTTAAAATTTATATTGGATGCTAAATTGAATGTAAAACCTTATGTCGATCAATAACTAAAAGTAATTTTTTTTGTCAAATATCAAAATCTTTTCTAGTCTTAACATTTTTTTTTTTTTTTTTTTTTTTTTTTTTTTTTTTTTTTTTTTTTGGAACGGCAATTCTCCTACGGGCCAGTAATGGAGTATCATCGTGCCACAATTACCGGCCACCCCCATGCTCGCCTAAGAGGAAACCCTCTGTAGAGGCTCGAACTCGAGACCTCTTCTTCACCGGGAAAACCCCTTACCAACCAGGCAGAACCTGATTGGCATGTGACATCAAAGAAGATATAAATCTTAAATTTTATCCCGTCGCAATTCACGAAAAAAAATGTATTTCTCCGCATGTGACATCAAAGAAAACCTTCCAAAGATTAAATAAACTTTTTGCTTTTTAATTTATATTCATCATTACTAACATAAATATATTTTGATAAGGAAAATTAATGATAAATTAAACATTAATTCATCATTACTAACATAGGTAAATATATTTTGATAAGAAAAATTGATAGACAAATTAAACATAAATTATTTGGGCTAGATCTTGGATATACAAAATTCAAAAAACATGATACTCGAACTTTCTAATATATATAAAAACTATGTATACGTATTTTTAGAAGCTTGTAGTAGTGTTTATTATCACATATTTGTTGTAGTGATATTTTTATACCAGTTTTTATATTTTTTATTTCTTTTTAAAAATAATAAAAGTATAAAATAACAAGACTACAAAAAGGAAAATATGAAAAACATTAAAGAAAGAGAAATAGAAAAAGCAAATATAACAAAAACTAAATATAAAAGTTAGAGGGTTAATTGTTTTTAAATCCGTAAGATAAAGGGTGACATAAACCAATGTCAAAAGAAATATGCCAATTAATAAATATGTTAGAGGTAAAAGATTTAGCTTTTTGTGAAACACATGTCTTCAATTTCTTGTGGTAGGAAGTTTGGAATCATACTCCTCACAATTTCAGTTTCGTTTTTTGATAACTAACGTACTAAAGTTATCAATTAAATAAGAGTGTGTGAGAAGGGTTGAAAGCTTTTTGCTTTAGTATATTAAGCATTTTGTGAATCACATGCTAAGGTTTACTATAACAAAGAACACATCAAACAGGAATAATTCAGATATAATTTGAAAATGTTTAGAAGACATGTAGATTCTATCCTATGTTTCAAGTCAAGAATCATTTAAGTTCCTTGTAATAACTATAACTACTCTATATATATATATATAGATGTACTAGAAATTACACGACCAACACTAGCACACGCTCTCTTTCATTCTTTCCCTTCTTACCCCGGAAACAAGTCTCATGGATTCTCAAGAATTGCAGATAAATTCAAACCTGTATGAAGCTCTGATGAAGAACGATGACAAAAAAGTGCTAGACATATGTGCAGGCCTTCCCAAGGGTCCATTGCATACAATTACCATACATGAAGACACGGTTATCCACATTGCTGTTTACCACAAGAAAATCGACTTGGCATTATCCCTCCTTAATATGGTTCCTTTGTCCGATTCTCATAAACTCACTTGGCAAAATGGCGGTGGAAATACCATTCTCCATGAGACCGGCACTAACAGTAGGACTGTTGGTGCTGCAAGGGAAATGCTGCGCAGGGCTCCTATGTTGCTTAGTATGATCAACAAGCAAGGAGAAACTGCATTATTCTATGCAGCTCGCCATGGGAAGACTAAAATCTTTAAGTACCTTCATGATGAAGTCACTAGAACAAATCAAGGACATGATTTAAAAACCTTTCTTCTAAGAGATGATAAATCTACCATACTCCACCTCGCAATTCTTAGCAGAAACTACTGTAAGTTTATGCATATGTGTATGTTTTTCATTGTGATCATTACATAAATTTAATTTTTGCGTATTGTATATTGGTCACGCAGGGATGGCTCATGAGATAGCAATTAAGCATAAACGTTTGATTCATGAAAAGGATGAAGACGAGATGACACCTCTGCAACTTCTCTCGTGCCAAAAACTCGAACTTTGTCCTACAAATTTCTTCAAACGCATGATCTACAATTGTATGAATATACTAACCATACTATACACTTCTAGTGGTACATGAAACTTAAGTAAAATATTATTGTCCTATATTTAGATATTAACTGTTATTATTAGTATTTAATGCTACATGTTATTATATATTGAACCACAAAAACAGGCACCAACTTAACACATACCTCACATTATCCTTTACCCCTAAATTTTAAATTTTTTTCCAAAAGATACATCACACATGAATATATAGAGAAGGTTGTAAACAATGATAAAAGAGCAACAATCAATACCTTTCTTCGCTATTTTAGGAGACACAAATAGTTTTTATGTTTTTAATTATGTTTAAATTTTTTCTTTTCTTTAAACTTATTTGTTATCAAAATCTTTTTTTATAGTTTAATTGATTTTACAAGTTATGCATGTTTGCATGAACGGTGAGGTAAAAATGGGTAAAAATCTTTATATATGATTAGTATGAAACGCGCGCGATGTAGCGGTAAAAAAAAGAATATTATATTTGACAAAATTATGGTAACGATTTATGGTAGTTTCTCATTCTTATATGGTAAGAGTTTCTTATTCGGTCTTTCGAACCAGGAAATGAATTATGTAGTAACCTTTTACGGTGGTACGCCCCTTCAGGTCATTGTTTTATTTTATTTATATGCGGTAACGATTTTTGTTAGAGCCTCACTTCACGATTAATATTTTGAGTGAGATAGTTTATGATTTGCTCCATCGAGCATCAACATTCTCTCCATATATTTTCACATACATGTGGCAATGTATTAAGCTCATTTGATTGTTTTAGAAAATTATTCTTGTTCGATCGTTCGAACTATAAAATTGTATTTATATGTAGTGTCTAATAGTTTTTGTTTGAAAAGTGTTCTATTAAAGAAAACATTTATCCGATCCAAACTGAGCCGAATGACAATACTCATATTATATTTAATAGTTTCTGATTCCAGTGTTGCAACTATAATTTAAGTGTAATAGTTTTACCGGCCTTTAGACTAATATATATATTTTTGCAGTAAAAGCTTTAGGTCATCCATCCCCTTTGAGCTATAAACACAATTACCTAGTAACGGTTTCAAATCCAGATCTTTGGACATAACAATTTATTATATGCGATGCTTAATAAAAAAAACTTAATTCACATTTTACATATTATAATTAGATGTAAGAAATTATTTGTATAGAAATTTATGAAAAAAGATATTATTCAAATTTATTGTAATTTAATTTAGTTGATGGTAAAGAATAAAAAGTAATTTAGTTGTAATTTAATTTAGTTGATGGTGAAGAATAAAAAGTAGGGAAAGTGAGTTGAAAAAAATAAAATAAGTTGACAAATTAAATTTTATTTAGATGGAAAAAGAGGGACATTATAATATTTTCTTTCTTAAATTTCAACTTTAAGATACTAAAGCCAAATGCTTTATAAATAACTAGATTATTGCCCCGCGATAGCACGAATAAAGATAAAAGTTGAATCGTAAACTTTATGTTTATGTAGTTTTTAAGTTATATAATAACATGTATACGTTTACGTTTATACGCATGTTGTTTATAGTTATAATAACATATACACATTTATGTTTATACATATGTTTTTCGATTTCGTATTAGGAGATTTTAAAATAACAATAAGGTAAATCATAGTCCAAATTGAACGATTTTATACGTTAATTAAAATTATATTTTTTATTTAAGTTGAGGTGGAATGAAAGAGAGAATGTTATTATGTATTGTAAGAGGATGTAAAATGAAATTAGTTTTTGATTACATCATCATTCTGATCGAACGACTGAAATCAAAGAAGTAAATACATCCAATGGACCTTACTTCGCAATGTGGCATTTAAGGCCCTTCTTTATTATATATTGAAGATTAGAAAAGTAGGTAAAGTGAGTTGAAAAGAAAGTAAGTTTGACAAATTAAATTTTATTTAGATAGTAAATGAGAGACATTATAATATTTTTCTTCTTAAATTTCAAATTTAAGATATTAAATCCAAATGATTTATAGATAGTTATATCAGATGTACTACGATTTCCTCTTACAATTATTACTTTCATGAACATGCTTATTCATTTGTAACTTTTTTATGTTAGTAATTGACCCAAATATTGAAGAGACTAGCTGGATGTTGTACCCATTGAAAAAGATGCGAAAACAAAAGTTTAGATGCGAATGGGCAGTGGAACTTGTTAAGCTGTTGGTAAAAGAAGACACTTCATGGGAAAATACTGAATCAAGATTAGGAAAGAATAGAGCGAAGTTTCATCAATATGGAAAGAGTTCATCCACATCTCCAAACCTAGAAATCACATCTTATGAATCTCCTATCCGTTTACCCGATACTCCATTGTTATTAGCAACAAAACACGGGTGTTCACGGATCGTTCAGGAAATACTAGATATGTACCCTCAAGCAATTGAGCATATCGATCAAGATGGGCGCAATATTCTCCATGTAGCAATTATGAATCGTAACCATGAAGTTTTTGACTTTGTGGTTAATGAAAAGAATGCAAAGGAGAGATTAAGAGGAAAGATTGATAAAAATGCAAACACGTTGCTGCATATGGTTGCCGAAGAAGTAGAAGATGTTGATGCTGATTTAAAAGGTCCTGCATATGTTCTTCAAGATAATATTAAAATGTTTGAGGTGAGTTCTTCTTTGTATTACCGATGCATTCTTTTTTAATTTGTAACATGTAAAAATAATAACTGAATGTCACATTTCTGAACACGTAAAAACCGTTCAACCTTATAAGTTTGTAAAACTTATAAACATTGCACTCATAATGTAAATAAACTAAGACAAAAAGGTTCACTTCTTAATAAATTATAGAGATAATAAACAGATTGAAAATTAGAATCCCACGAATTTCTAATTTAACATTTGAAAGAGAAAAAGTTTATGTAGTTTCATATTTTGACAAGTCTTATTGTTTATATTTCTACACAATTTCTTGCTCTTTCCCGGCTTAGATGAAAAAGCTCACTTATATGTTCTGACTTTTAAATTAATGTAGAATATATAGGAAAGGTATTTAAATTTAGTAAGTTTTTAATGTGATGTTTTGGTAGTTTATTGACATTTGGGTTTTGCAGAAAGTGAAAGGGATATGTACAACCTTAGATCAAATGAAGTTAAATTCCAACTCAAAGACTGCTGAACGATTGTTTTATGAGAAAAACGATAAACGTCGCTCAGAGGCTAAGCAATGGATGATTGAGAATGCGAAAAACTACACTGTTGTTGCAGTTCTGATTGCTACTGTTGCATTTGCTGCAGCGTATACTGTACCAGGAGGATCAAATCCCCAGACGGGTCAGCCAAATCTCAAGCAGAAACCATTGTTCTTCTTTTTTACAGTGGCGGATGCAATGTCGCTCTCTGCAGCTTTGACATCAGTCATCATGTTTCTCAACATTATCACATCATCATATCGTTTTAAGGATTTTGAGAAATCTCTTTCTCGTAAGATGAGTTCAGGACTGGCGATGTTGATGGTCTCAGTGGCAATGTTGATGGTGGCCTTTGCAGTTACGCTTGTTTTAACCATTAGTAGTGGGAGGAAGTGGACAGATATCACCTTGTACGTGGTCTCATTCTTCCCAGTGATCGTTTTTGTATTCACCTATCTGGAATTTAACAAGATGCAGATTTCGTCTAAATACCAAAGTTTTCTAAATATGATGAAAAACATACGCTCCTCGTATGCAAATCCAAAACCCGCAGTTTGGTATTCTGGGCAAGATAGAACTACTGCTCCTCCTCCATCGATCATTTAACCTTGTAATCAATTTGATTTTCTTTCGTATCCTTGTTTTAATAATTTGCCACTGATTTGAAGGCATAACATGTATGTGTGCTATAGATACTGCAATCTACAAACCAAAATTTGATTCTTATATGATTTACTTGCCTTAACCATCACGCATAGCCTGGTGGCCACCAGCATCCGTAAAAACCTTGGGCCCACCCTTGTGCTGAAATATGCAGGTCTCGTGTTCGAGTCCAAGCAAGGTGATGGGTACCATTGTTAGGATATTTACCGGGGAATGCTTCCTTTGCTGGGTAGGGGGTCCTGTCACAAAGTGGCCCGTGTCAATGGTATACGCCTTTACCATTTTTTTTTTTACTTGCCTTTTCCTTGTTTTTTATAAAGTGAGATTATTAAATAAAATTAAGAAAAATGTCATGCATAAATCAATACCTAACTGCCTAAGATAACCTCAATAGGTCGTAGAAGAAGCCAACACACCATGGTGCGTCGCGGAGCTGAGGATGACATCATGGGGTCACGATGTGGTGTGCGGAATTTGTATTTGTTTTAATTATAATAACGGTCTCAAGGGTTTAAAATATTTGAATTCTATAGCCGTTAATTAGTTATTAGAATTTATATTGTAATTGTTTATGAAGACTTCTTCTAAACAGTGTGCTAATACTCAACTCAATTTCTCAAATCATCATACCATTCTTCTTGTTTCTATCTCTAAAGAACAATTCATAGTCTCAAATTACATTTCCCAAATCATCAAAATGAGTACGTCCATGTCCATCTACATCGATGTCATCTTCCTCCCAGAATGCTGAAATCTTTGAAATCACATTGAAAGTCGGCCAAGCTTATTTTGGCATGTTGAAGGCGAAACAAAATGAAGCTTAAGTTCACGCCGACAGGGAAACTAACCCAATGAGTTTTATAGCAAGAGATTGTGTTAGTGAAAATGAACGTCTCATGAACGAGTATTTTAACCGGGGAGCAAATCATTTGTAGTTTGGCGGTATGCGAGTAATCCATTAATCTCGTGCGTTCAAGTCTTAGAAGAAATAAAAAAATGTGAATAAAAATATGGTGTGACGTAATATTTATCTTTTCTCAGAATTCCTATTTGTATGACGTTTTAGTGTGGATATGTTTCTTAGGTGATGCATATTTAATGGCGCGTTGGTCTTAATAGTCGGCGTATATCATTTACCAGCCATTCTAAGTGTTTCTAGACTTTTTGATCAAAGATGAGCATCGATTAATCCCATTGTATCCTACTCATACAAACAAAATTGTTGCTCATCAATTGGTTTGTTCGTCTATGCCTTCTTCTCCAGTATCTCTTCCTCTCGGTGGCGGTGTTGGAGCATAACCTTTGTTGATCATAACTTGTACTTCAAGTAGGACATGTCGTGTAGTTAGAAATGTATTCAGATCGAGTTGTAAAGCTTTGCTGCGTTTATGAAACAGTTACATTGCATACAGTTACGTCAGCGTAACTCTTGAGTTACGCAGTGTAAAACGTAACTAATTAGGTATTTGTGGACACCTATAAATACCTCACTTTGGAATCATAAATCTAGCCGTCACGAATCCCAAAGGGCAAGAGTTACGTTGATATAGCCAAAACCAATTGTATTGGTATTACTAGTAGTTGTAAAACATTACTTAAGGTTTATAATATTCGTGTTCTTCACCATTACACATTCACTTATTAGTTATTCCGCACCTCCTAGGTGTTTGGGTCCAAATGGGGGTCTTAGGTAGGTGACCAACAAGTGGTATCAGAGCCTCTATACATCTTATAAAGGTTTATGGATCCATTTGGTGAAGATCTTGGGTATTTTAGTGTAGATCTAGGATTTGGTATTATGGGGACTTGATACGTATTTCTTGATCTAGTTAGTTTACGTGGTATGTTTGGCTCAATATTCAAGGAACAAGTTATTATTGATAGTTAGAAGATATGTGGAGAATATGGTGTCTTAATTATGTTGTTTTCTTCGTTTTCGACGTAAGTTAGAAAAATCAGCAAGTAGTGTAACTGTTTGATCAGTTTCGTAGCGTAACTCATCAGTTACACTAGCGTAACTGTTTGGTGAAAGTGTTACGTTGTTTAGAATAGTTATGTTGAGGTGTTACATTGCCAAAATAGTTGCATTAGGTTGTTACCCTGCTGAAATTGTTACGTTAGTTAGTTACGATGGTATTTAGTTACGTTGAAGATTAGTTCCGTTGCAGTGAGTTACGTTGGTATTCTTTTACGTTGTTTAGAATAGTTATGCTGATTTGAAGATAGTTACGCTGGTTTTCTTCAGTTACGTGAAAGTATTACGCTGGTTGAAAGTGTTACGTTACACAGTTATGTTAAGGATTTACGCTAACGTAACTGTTGTTCAGTGTGGTATTTCTGCTCGGTTTCTACATTATTTTGTGTTGTGTATTCGGGTTTTTCTAGTTTTTCAGGTTTTCTGATTTCCATGTGAAAATGGCTCTAGTTCCGACTAACGCGGTGTATGACATCGATACAAGGAATCCTCTAACCCCTCCTAAGTTTGAATGGAACATCATACTTGAAGAATGGGTTTCTCGTTTCACAACGTTTGTCTTACTTAGATTCTTCAATGTGGGTACCGATTCTAACGAAGTATGAGCCGCCACTTCAAGTTGGTGCAGTCAACTGAGTACATTTGCCCAAACCTCCAAGTGACTTAACTGAAGTTGAAAAGGCAACATTTTCTAAAGATAAAAAGGCTCATGCATCAATCAAGTTATGTCTTTCTGATAAGGGTTAATGCACCCGATGGTCACTGTACTCTTTCAAAAAATCCGATTGAATCACTCGACTAAGAAAATATATATAACCTTCCTTCTACTTTTTAAAACCGTTTATTTGTATCATTTGGACCCACAATAACCTATTGTTCCATGTTATCAGTATATCTATTTCTCTTTCAATTCACATTCACATATACACAATATCATATATCTATATATCTATCTATCTCTATAATTCTTCAAAATCTTATCAATTCATCTTCATCATCATCATCAAAATTTCAATCCTTGATCCTAAGGTGATATTTGTTACTCTTATTTTCCGTTTAATCGATTTTGTAATCCGGGTTGATTTACAATTTGATTTCGTTTACTGGGTCTTGATCAAAATTCGATCTTGTTTATTATAATTATTGGCATTCAAATGGTGTATTTTCATAGCTCACAATCAAAGAAAACAAATAATATCTACTTACCGACATTATAAAGAATCAGATTGGAAATGATGATGGGGAGTAACGCCGTTAAATATAATCGTCGGAAATTAACAAAGTGTGTTGAATTGAATTGACGGAGTTGTGGTTGGATTTTGATGAAATGGTGGGTATTTATATAAAAGGAAGGTACAATTTTAATCATTAATCGTAGTTATCGGTGCCTGTGGATTCTTGATATACCCATATATAATGTTCTTATTAACCGAAAAAATCGAAATCGTTGAAGATTTAAGTGCTACAATAATTTATGGTTTTTTGAATTCAACTTGTTTATTCTGCAGCCCACAACAACCCGACTGCCCACATTTAGAACTTTTCCATAATCTAATGGCTAAAAATCGAAGAAAATTTGACGGCGACGTTGTTGTTGTTGTTGATGTTAATGTTGTTGATGTTCTTGGTGCTGCTGATATTGTTATGGTTATTAGTTAAAAAAAATTCAAATAGTTTAATAGATAGTCAAACAAGTGAATATGACCTGTTACTAGCCGGTTACAGGTTGTCCGGGTGACCCATTTAAATTTTTTTTTGAATCATGAGTGATCATTTTAAACTTTATTTGAAGGTTGAGTGATAACAACATATATTTTTTTGTTCAATGATTCAATCGGATTTTTTGAAACAGTACAGTGACCCTCGAGTGCATTAACCCTTCTGATAATAGGGCTTAAGTATTCAGACATTGTGAAACTGCTTTCGATCTTTGGCATGCTATCTTAAAGCGTCAAGGTGGTAATGATGCTATGAAAAAAGATAAGAAGGGATCTTTTAAGACGACAATTTGAATATTTCTCTTGTTTTCCTCATGAAAATTTGGAAATGATGATTTCTCGGTTTTGTCGTCTAACTAATTATTTATATGATCTTGATGTGAAATATGACAAGTTGGATATAAGCATTCATTTCATAGACGGTTTGCCAATTCATTGGGAACTTCGAGTCATGTTATTGAAAGATAAAACTGAGTTGAAGGATTAGGATTTCGACGAGTTAATTGATAAGTTAAAGATTTATGAACTCGAGATGTATAAGAAGGCTTTTGGTGAAACTGGACAAGTCAAAAATTTAGCTCAAAAGGAAAGTCAAGGTGTTGAATTCTTCTCAGATTGTCTGTTTCCGCAAGCTCCTCAATTGTCAGCCATCACTATGCCAAGTACTTTAATGCCAAAGATTTCCTTGCCAATCACTCCTATGACTACAAACGCAGCGATTTCCAACGCTTCAAGCTCATTATGTGGAAATTGTCATGCTAAAGTAAGTGAAACTTACGGATCTTCATCTCACACTGTCACACCCAGCTATAGCGGAAACACGGAATGTGAGAGCTGGAATATCATTACACGGTTATAAGCAAATTAAACGATTCAAGTCATTTCATTTTATAAAGTAAAAACAGTTCATAGTTCGAAAACAACCAAGCAGTTCAATAGTTCATAAAGTACAGAATACAAGTTTCAAAATAAATTCCCAAAATAACAAGGTCTTTCCCAAGGTTCGCTTCACGTGACCATATCGACCCTTCCTTGCCATGCATCTCGACACTTACACTAATTTCCTGAAACATAAGATAAAGTGTCAACTACATTGAGTAGTGAGTGAGTTACAGTTTTGAGTTTTTCGATAAAAGTTTCCAAAAATAGAAATATATGTAATTACGTCATAAGTAAAAGGAACGGAGCGACGCTAGAACATATATATAAATAGTAAGAAGTTTCGTACATGTCACACCCCGCTAAAGCGGAAACACGGAATGTGAAGAGCTGGAAGATCATTACACGGGTCATAAGAAAACATAACGACATTCAAGTCATTTAAAATGTTAAAAGAGTTTACAAGTTCAAGAAAACAACCAAGTCATAAAATTTAGTACACAAATACATAAGTTTAAAGTTCCAAAATAAAATTCCCAAAAGTAGTGAACAAGTCTTTTCCCGAAAAGGTTCTCACACGACCGCCTCGACCCGTCCATGCCATGCACTTCATACTTACACTAAATTTCCTGAAACATAAGATAAAGTGTCAACTACGAAAGTAGTGAGTGAGTTACAGTTTAAGTAGTTCGGCAAAGATATAAGTAAAGTATATAAAAGTAAAAGTTTACAAAAGGAGGTTAGCGGAGAAAAGTCGCTTAAAATTTATATACTTTTAAAGTTCAAGTAACGGGCGAATCGGTGCCCTAAGTTCGTAAAGACTAAGTAGAGTCAAATTTAGTCAAAACATAGTTGCGGAAACAATCGCTAAAAGTTCGTAAATTTATGCGTATGAGTAACTAATTAGATTTCTTGTATCAACCTCTTGGCATCTATAACTTAAGTGTTCTCACTAATCCGATTGTTCAACCGTGAGGCCCCTCTTCCCGCCTATCCTACGGGAAGTTGTTCAAGTTCTTAGTAATATGTACTTAGACTGCCATCTAAGCAAGGAACGGTTCTTTCCTAAGTATCGATACCCATAATTACTAAACGGCTCTGTAGTTAATAGTGTGTAAGTTCTAGAAAAAGTAGCTGGGCACTAAGTAGTTTTGTTTTAAAAAGAGATAGTCGTTCCGTCACTTAAGATCATGTTATAGTTCCATCAAGGGTCGGTCCGTATACAAGCATCAATAATTAGTTTAGCCGAAAAAGGGGGCAAGCCGGTAAGTTCAAGTAGAGCAAAAGAGTTTTACGCATAAGAGTTCAAAGAGTTTGTCCAAAATAGTTCAATAAGTTCCAAAGTCAAAATAGTTCAATAAGTTCCAAAGTCAAAATAGTTCAATAAGTTCCAAAGTCCAAATAGTTCAATAAGTTCCAAAGTCAAAACAGTTCAATAATTTGTAATAAGTCAAAGTTCATAAAGTTGCAATTTGTTCATAAAAGTTTTCAACTACAAATATTCTTATGTTTCCCCCAAAAATTCATGCAAAATACATATAAAAATAAGGGGTTGTAACTCACTGTTTGCGAAGAGTAAGACACGGAAAATTCGGTCGGAAATGGAAGCCGGGAATCACGAATTGCCTAATAATACCAAGATAGTTTAATTATTCATTATATTATTATGTTCTTTATATATCAATATAGATAAAATGTTATTAAACTTTAAGTGTCAAGGTTAAGTATTGTTAAAATAGTCCAAAAGGTAATTGTCACGTTTTTGTCCAAAAGTCCGATTTAACGTTTTTGATTATTATGTCTCGACTGCTTTTGCTCGCTGAAGTGGTTTACATTTTTCTAAGGAAATTTGGGCAGCGCTTCCGCGCCCAAATTTCATATCCAAAAATGTACCTACCAATTCCACTCACAAATCACCCTAAACACGATAATATACATATTATAGTTCAATTTAGGTCCAAATAGTCCATACATGTCCAAAATGTTATTACTTTTACATAATCAGTCCCAAAGTGTCATAAGTCAAAAAGTCAGCGGTCACAAATGGTCCAAACGTGCTAAAAACGACAAAAACGACGAGTTTTGAAAATTCAGCAGCTCTGTGCGCCGCTGTGAGCACCTCAACGGCGCACAGAAGCTAAAAATGTCACCCGCTGCGTCGTTGTGTGCCTCAGGACGGCGCACACGACGCGGATTTTCGAGTTTTCGTTGCAAAACGCATTTTAAGCCTTAGATTTCGACATGCAATAGGTTTAAACTTATTAAAACATCATTTTAACAGTTTATAAAGCATTTTTAGTTACAAAACCGTGGATCTAAAGGTTATTTCGGTTAAAAAACGTTTTTGACCATAAAAAGTCATAGATTCGTATAAAAACTTATTTTTAACCGTTAGATCTTACATGCAAGTGTTTATTTGTATAAAAATAATAAAAATAGAAAGCTCGGATGATGAGTTTTGGTCGGATTTACGCTTCAAAAATCTTTACAAGATTAGTCCTTTTTCGAAATAAATGACACCCCTTGCTTCTCTTGATGTTTGGAACGATTTGTATGGATTAAAATGGTGTTTATGTTGCTGGAAATCACTGGAACTAGTGGGTTTTTGAGAGCAAACTTGAGAGAAAAGTGTATGTGTGTGTTTTTGGTTTGTAAAAATGATTTTGTAAAATGAAAATGAAGATAATAATGAAAGAGTGTGTTGGGGACTTGATATCGCTCGATTCTACGCGTATTCTTTCGCGATATTTGTTATGTTTTTGTGTCAAAACGTAATGGATAGCCTCGTATTACTTATTTTTGTGTAAAGTTTATGTTTTAGGTGTTTTAATATGTTTGGAGTCACAAAGGATGAATTCGGGACCAAAATGCAGCTAATAGTAAAACGGATGTATCGGGAGCATACGGACTCGAAAAGACCTCCGGTCAACGCCAAAACGACCGCAACGAAAAAATCTACAAACTGGAGCTACTGATCACGAGTTGCGGCGCAAGAGGATCCACTTGCGGCTCAACTAAGGCAGGAATTTCAGCTCGAGCTTACTGATGACTAGTTGCGGAGCAACTACATTTAGTTGCGGCGCAACTCAACCTCCAGCAGTTACAAACTCGTTTTTAATGGCTAATCAACAGGGGAAGTGAGGGGACTTTTGGCTGCTTTCTTAAGGACGATTTGGGACATATCTTACAGCATCTTGGGCATGATCCCATCACCATATTCCATCCCTAATCACCATATTATCATCACACAATCATTGGAAACGACAATCATAGTAATTTTTAGTTTATTTTGGAAGAATCTTTGATCGTATTTTCATTTATCTTTGGATATTTTATCGAGACATTTCATCGAATACCTGGTATGAATATCATTTTCTTTTATAATTTGTCTTTAATTTCTATTATGAGTGAGTAGTTAAATAATACTTGTTTGGATTGGAAACTAGATTAGATGATTGGAGTTTTTGGGATATTTGTTTGAGGTTGAATGTTTATGTTTGCTTAATCGAAGAACCATTCGGGTTTAAATTCTTAATAGTGTTAGATAACTTATATTCATGATTTGTTTTTTAGGATATTCGAAAGGAATCTTAACGAGTAATCAAACATTTAGATTAAAACTTGAATGTTAGTTGTAATTAGGTTCATATCATTATCAAAATCATGTTATATAAAACGTAAGTAAGGTGTTAGTGACAAACACATGTTGTAGGTATTCGAAAGGAACTTATAATAACTTATTACACGTTTTACGAAAAGGTTAATCGGTCTATAATTAATCTAAAATTATTAGTATTCGAAAGGAACTGGTAATATAATGATTTGATAAAATGAATTTGATTTTAGCTAAGAAACTATTCGAAAGGAAGTTTTATAAGATTAAGTCGAGTATATAAACTTGTTGCTTAATGACTTAGATGTTTAAGGTTTCTACCGTATTCGAAAGGAACGGTGTTTCGTTTTAGATGTCTAAAGTTAGCTCGGTATTCGAAAGGAATCGTGTTATAACATTAGAAGTTAATTCAACCAAACAACCCAAAATGACAATCGGATAACTAGAAACCAATCCAAACGAGTGTTTTTCCCATATCTTGATTTATCACAAAACGATACTTGTCACTTTTAGTTAATTTAGAAAACCCAATTTGTTACGTGTTTCTTGTTACTTATAGCTATTATCTCAATTATAAATAGTCCCCGTGTTCGAACCCGGAATTTGCCCATACTTTACTACGATCGACAAGGGTACACTGCCCGGTGTTGTAGTCTAGTTAAAGCTAATTTTCGGAAAACTAGATTTCGCACATCAGGACTATCAAAAGACAGTAATGAGAGCCTGGAATCGAGAGTGATTGGTGGAAAAAGTGGTGGAATCGAGACATGCAAGAATTTCAAAATTCTTACAATTTTCGTCCTACAGGACGGCGCACAAGGCATGTGTGCGCCGTCCAGGACCATTTTTGTAACAAAATTTGTATTTTGGCTGTTTTTGTATAAGTGTTTCGTTGGACCTTTTCGTTAACTAAAGTTTTAAAGCATGTTACATTATGAACTTAGGAAAGTTCATTAGGGGTTTTCTTGGTATTAGGACTTATATATTTTGATTCCGGTTGTGATTCCGACACTGTCGCAGTTCCGATTAATGAAAAGTTAAAGACTAGATAGACCGAAAGAGACATAGAGTATAAAATGCACCTGGAAATTAGTAGGTTGTCACAGTACACACGTAAGTAAAAATAAAACTCGTATAATAAAAGTTGAAGCGGAATCCATCGCTAAAATAAAGTATATGCGTAGGTAATATGTGCTTAACTAAATTAGTAACTCGTATCAATCACTTGGCATAATATAAATAGTAAGTTTACACCAAACCGATTGTCTGGTCAGGATCTAGCCCCAAAATGTTTCATTGAGTTTCCACCTGAATCTAGTACTATGTACTTGGGTCGCTAACCCTGAGCAAGGAGTGACATCTCCTAAGTATCGATACTCATAATACTAACGGCTATTGCTAATAGTGTATAAAGTTTCGAACCAAAAACGGGGCAATTGAACTCAGTTTCTAGAAATAGCAGTAAGCACTTACGGGTTTATATTTTCATCAAGGATTGGTTTCTCTAACAAGTATCCTAAATTTAGTTAACCAATTAAGGAGCATCAACACATATACGCATAATAGTTTCACAAGTTTCCAAGTTTCCAAGAGTTTCCAAAGTTTCCAAGTTTCCAAGAGTTTCCAAGTTTCATAAGTTTCAAAAATGTTTCAAAGTTTCATACGAGTTCCCAAAGTTTCAATAAGTTTCAAGTTTCACACAAGTTTCCAAAGTTTCAATAAAGTTTCAACGAATAGCAACTAGTTTCGAAAGTTACATAGCATACAATCTTATGTTTCCCCCAAATAAATGTTTAAAAGCATAATAGTAAGACAAAGTGGGGTTGTAACTCACGGTTTGTGAAGAAAAGATACGAACAAGCACGAACGAAGCGGAACGCGTCGGGAATCAAAAGTGACCTAAAACACCGGAATAACGTATAATTATTAATAGCATGATTTAGGTTATGTTAAAGTTCCATTTTAACATTTTAAACCTTAAACTTTAATATTTTAGATTCTGTCCCAAAAGATTATTACGGAAAAGTTTATATGATTCAACGTGTTCGTGTACGATTTAGGGTACGATAAGTCCAATTAAGTCCAAAAAGTGTCAATGTCCAAGGTCAAAGTGTATAAATCCCGAAAATATTAAGTTACTGAATTTGGAATATATTTTATGGTGAAATTTGGGCAGCGCTTCCGCGCCATAAAAATTAAGTCCATTTTCACAACACTTTCCCGCTTTAAGCACACAATTTATACCAATATGAACGATAATAGAAATGTTTCACATTCTCAATCTTTCCCAAACAGTTTTATTTATAAAAACAGTAAGCTTTTTAAACGTACAATCTGTGGTAACTTATTTGGACTCATTTTCACGTTTAAAGCTCTTAAAACGACACTTTTTACGAACAGCAGGATCCAGACAGTGGCTGGAGACACTCAGCCGCCGGCTGGACCTTAGCCGCCGGCCAGAGGCCTTCGGCCAGTTTCTAGATTTCGTTATTTTTCGATTTTTAGCCCGTTTTAGTGTTGGATCTGAACATGCAAACTGTTATTCATCAAATATAGGTATTTTTAAGCAAAAGTTACAGTTTCTTTTAGATTTATATCATCAAAATGTAGATCTATTAGAAAAACTAGTTTTTAAGCAAGAAACCGTTTTAGACTTTTGTAAAAAACCACTTTTTAGACTTTAGATCGTCCATGCAAGTAAATATTTAGATAATAACAGTAAAATAAAAGGGTTTTACCGGAGGAAAAAGCAAGGTGACGGTTTGGATGAGATTTGGCTTCAAAATAGATGAAAAACTTCTTCAAAACCCGATTTTTATGCCTTCCTTTTGATACCCTTTTGCCTTAGGACGATTTGTGTATGTTTGATGGGCGATTTTGGTGTTTTGTTTGTTGTTTTGATGGAGGAATTTCACTGGATTTTTGGTTGGTGTTCTTGGGAACTTAGAGAGAGATTTGAGAGAGTAAGATTGGTGTGTGTGTGTTTTAGATTTTCAAAATATGAAAATGGAGTGATAGAGTGGTTGAAGGGACTGGCATTGGGACTCAAAATCGTCATAAAGGGGGTCCAATCCCGTTTAATTATGTTGGTCCAATCAAAATGCATGCAAAAGTGAGTCACCATCCACTGGACAGCGGCTTTCAGCCTCCGGCTGGCCATATCCAGCCGCCGGTGGCTGACAGCCTTCAGCCGTCGGCTGGAAGGCTTTTCCAGCTCGGTGACGTTTTAAGTTTTTCGTTATAGTTAGTTAAGGACCAGAATCTTTTATTAGTTTCCGTTATGAACTTAGTCAAGTTCTTGTATAGTTTATATGGTGTTAGGATTTATAAGTTGATTCCGACTTTGGTTCCGGCAAATAATGACATAACAATTATGAACTCAAACAATATGAACACGATAAAAGAGTAACTAGAGATTCGAACCGATAAAGTAACTGAGAATCACCTGAATTTTCGACGGTTGTCACACACACTCCTAACTCCAGTCAAGCAATACATGAAGGATTACAATCATGTTTCCTCACATCTTTTGATGACTTAATTTTGAGTCGAATCTCCAATGTTGAGCTTATTGAGGAGAATTACAACAAAATTCATGATGATGATCTAGAGGAAATGGATCGTTAGTGGAGTATGGCTATGCTCACAAGCCGTGTGAAGAATTTCCTACAAAGGAGTGGTCGAGATCATATTGGAGGAAACAGCGTTCAGGAATTGGTTTTGATAAATCCAAAGTGAAGTGTTTCAAGTGCAACAATTACGGTCATTTTGCTAGGGAATGCGGTCAGTCTTCTCAAGAAAATAGAAGACCATATCAAGGGAAAAGGAATTCAAATCAAGGCCAAAGGTATCTAGGACAACCTCAAGGACGAAATTATCATCAGGGATCCAGCTGCCAAAGACCGACTACAAGTAACCTTTAGATTCAAGACGTAGAGGAGGACAACAATAATGCATCTACTGCTCTTATGGTTAGAGATAGCAAGGTCAACTGAAATTTGCATGAAGATACTATGTCAAAAGCTGATTTTCACGCTCCTATGGTTCTCAAATCTGAAGACTCATTTCAAAGGCCTAAGGTAGGCACTGATGCTTTTAAGCGTAACTACTGTTGTGAACTTGAGAAAAAGATCGAATTGTGAAAAAAACACAATGCGAACTTAATAACAGATTTAGATAAGTTGACATAACTAAATAATTGTTTAAAACAAACTGAAATGAATTTTGAAGCCCATCGGAAAGAAAATATGATTGAAATTTCTGATTTAAAAGTAACTGTCAAAAATCATATCTTTAATATAAACAGTTATACTGAAGCTCCCGAGTCAGAAAAGAAAAAGGGTTTTGAAAAAGAAAGTGAAATTACAATGTTAAGAACTAACTTGTTAAACTTTGCAAATTCCTTAATTATGTTAGATCAGTTTATTAGTTCTTAAAGAACTGATACCAAATCAAAGTCTGGACTGGGATATGACACTACTCCTCCACCTAAACATTATGTCACGGTTCCCGAAGTTGATTTGGAATCAAAGTATGAACCAACTTCCTCTATGACTGTTAGACCAAAAGTTCGTGAAATGAAAGTAGACAAGTTTTGGATACAAAAGACTTGGAAATGACTGAAACACAAAAGTCACTTGTTGATAACATCTTAAACAGACTTTCCAAACAAATTTCTCACACAATTGATAAGAAACTTGGAAAAATGCAGTTAAGTGAAAAGAAAAAACTTTTGAATGAAAACAAGTAAGACTCAAAGGGTAAGAAAAGTTTATGATAAAACCAAACCATTGTTTACGAGTCAAACACCAATGAACAAAATCTTTACTCGAGGTCAAAACTCAACTGCAAAACAAAAAGTTATAGCTCCCAAAATCTTGCAAGGAGAATTATCAAGAAATACCTCTCATCACAATGGTAGTCATGTGAAGTCTCAATCTTCACAATTTCCAAATGATCCAAGAACATGTTACTATTGTAGATGTGAAGTACAAAATGCCAAATTTTGTCCTCGTTTACGTGAAGTGATTTTGAAACGAAAAGAGAAAACAATTTCAAAACACTAAAAGAGTTTCACAAAGGCCGAATCAATAAAACAAATCGCCAGTTTCTCAGCGTCAAAGTAAAAATTCAACAAAACACATCAACCGAGACTGTTAAAATTGTAAACGAAAGTCCATCCCAACATCAAAATGACACATCGATCTCAGATGACTTCAAAAAGGACTCCGAATTGGTTGATGTGATCATTACTCGTGAAAATATGTATTTTGGACAGATTTTGTAACCTGTCTTGTAACGATCTTAACTTGGTGATAAATCACTCAAACTGATCGAGTCCTATGTCCATGTTATACCCGTCGGAGTCTAGTTTTCAAAAATGTAAGGCCGGTATCCTAGTTCATTGTCAAACTCCCTAAAACTGACTTTTAGTGAGCATGGGTCTGATCTGTATTTTCGTATTGTCTTCTATATCCGAATTTGTGTGACAACCGTGATTTTCGTTATTATTCTGATTTGTCATTAGCCGTATTATTGATATATTGTTTTGACCCATTGTGATCTCCTTGTGTGTTATCACACTTTATTTTGTTGTTGTCGGGATATTTAATTATTTGTTTATTTTAACTCTGTTCATTGGAACGGGAGTATGTTAAAAACCTAGTGCCTTTTAGGTAGTACTTTCTTAAGATAAGTTAGTATGTTTAGCCTTTGAAAATTTATTCGAAAAATTGAACACTTGAACATTTCCTAATTTAAATGCATCGGATAAGTATTATATTTATTGATATTATTAAGAAAAATAGTTAATGAAAACTTAACTTAAAAAGTTACAAAGTTAGTCATTTTAACCAAGACTTAACGAAAATGGTATTATATAATTGGTCCTTGGCCAAGTTAAAGTAAAATGCCATTTTAATACTTAATAATTTTAACAAGAAATAACCAAGTTAAGAAATACTATAAAAAGTTAAATACTTAACGAAATTTGTTACATTTTGGTCCTTTTAACCGAAAAACTTAATGAACTTAACTTTTCCTACTAGTATCTTTTTCCTTGTTTGACCTTCTTACATTTTAGATATCGATGGAGACAATTCTTGCAGCCTTACTTATGTTCCCCATGCTATTTTCACTTTTGCTTCCTTTAGCATCTCATAAACACACACACACACACAAAACAAAACCCACAACAAACTCATATCTCTCCATCTATCTCTATTTCGTTTCTCTCTCTCTCTCCCATTCACTTTAGACAGCTACTAGAAGTGTTTTAATTCAGAAAAAACCAAGCCCTGTCGAGCTTTCAAGCCAAAATCCAAGCTTTTCGGTTTGGAGTCAAATCACGAGCAAGAAGTTTTCTGGTCATTTCACGTGTGTTAATCCACCCTAATACCTTGTATGTCACACCCCGCATAGAAATGGCGGAACCGAGGTGTACAGTGTATATGGTATCAGAGATTCAAGGTTACATCAAACATAAACAACCAAA
This sequence comes from Senecio squalidus, assembly GCA_910822075.1. Taxonomy (NCBI): domain Eukaryota; kingdom Viridiplantae; phylum Streptophyta; class Magnoliopsida; order Asterales; family Asteraceae; genus Senecio; species Senecio squalidus. Next base: position 47,662,468 of record CAJVGC010000060.1, on the reverse strand, counting down.
CATAATCAACATAGAATGAAGAGTTTAAGAGTATAAAGCTTATTACAGTAGTCCAGAATATCAAAATACGACTACAGAGTTTGGGAAACTAAGGAATTACAATACAAAATAAATTTCAGCAAAAGTCCCACGTAGCCAGATAAAGCATAGCATCAAATAACGTAACCTCAAATCCCTGAAATAGCGTTAAAAATACGACGTCAACATAAAGTTGGTGAATTAATCGCATTTATAAATAAAAACATAATAAGATAAGAGTTTCAATACGTTTTGACCCAAAAATGTTTTGATTTGAAGATAAGTTCTTTTGAAAAGATATTTCAAAAATATACTTGAGGTTTACAAAACCTTTTTGATAAAATACCCATATTTGTACCATACGGTATCAAAAACATTTCATAAAATACCCGACTCATTTCATAAAGATCATAATCATTTCGTAAAATATCATAATCATATCATAGCATAAATATCAGTTTGGATAGAGTACAGCTTTAGGAATATGTAATACACCCGAACCTCAACAATAAAGGCAACCACCCCACCTAGTGTCTCAAGCTAGGTTGTTCTCGGATAAATATAATCGATCATAAGACTCTAATACGGACAGGGCTCCTCCCTTATCTTAATAACGTATTAGAGTGAGGGTTTGTCAGACCCAAATAGCGCTATATATATGTCGACGGCTAATAGTTAACAGGTGTGTATATGGGGCCTTGTACTACCACAAAGGCGGTACAAGTATAGGGAGAGATCATCTAAAGCATCATATCCATAATATGTAAACATTGTACATACGTACCAATGCATACTATAATATCCGACTATAATACATACATAACATAAAAATACTTTTGTTAACGCTAATCATGCCCAAAAATATAAAAGCGGTAAAAAGGGCAGCGAATAACTCACAGATAGCAAAGCAATCCAAATCCTTAAATGTCGGAAATAATGCAACACCGTCAAGCCTCAAAGTCTAAGTGCCCTATACATCACGTAAATAAATATGTCTAAGTATCTCTAAGTCTAGTAGGGTTATGCCTTAATGATTAACGTTTTATACGGTTTTAAAATAGCCAAAGGAATAACGATATAACGGAATAACAAAGGTTTCGGAAAGTCAACAGACTAGATACGTGATCCTTATACTTACGTGCACTACAAGTCACGTAAGTATCAAGTTACGTGTCATATGAGAGTTTCGGGACAAAGTTACTTGACAATAAGCTATTTCATGAAGAAGAAACAAGATTACGCGACTTAAAAGCATACTTACGTGTCAAGCAAGGACTTACGTGAAGGGTAACATGGGAACCATAACTTACGTGACATGAACTCAAAACTTACGTGCATGAAGCATGTAACTTACGTGATCATAAGGACGAGTTACGTGTATAGAATGAATTACGTGCGAAACTTCAAGACTTACGTGCATGGGCGAATTACGTGCAATGCAAACATCAGCTCAAGAATTTCGTGACCTGGGTATGACTTACGTGAGCGTAAGTCTCATTACGGGGCCAAAGTGAAGTTTCGTGAGCGTAATAAACAAGTTACGTGACTCAGAATAGGTATTACGTGAACGTAAATGGAGTATTACGTGAGCGTAATTAGGTGTTTCGTGAACGATATTAAGGAATTACGTGTAGCATTTACAAGTTACGTGCATGACGGAGCTTTTACGAGAAAGATGACCGGAAATCGTGTTTTTGAGTGTTTTGAATGTCCATTTGATCTCTAATCATAACCATATGTCCAGAATACATAAAGGAACAATAATCTACCATAAAATCTCAATTTGGACGGTCAAAAGTGATAGTTTCGTGATTGACTCAAAAATGGGATAAAGTTTAAAATCAAAACGGTGAAATACTTACCTGATCGGAATGAAATTCGGAGGATAGATAGAGGTGATGATAAGGATCAAGAATCCGGTCTCGGATCTAAGTTTTGACGGTCGGATTTGCCGGAAAACTAGAGAGAAGTTTGGGGTTTAATGGAGTTTTAGAGAGAGAGAGAGTGTATCAATTACTTGGAGAGGAAGAATGGCAAGGATAAAGACAAAGTCACATTTTCTAATAAGACAAAATCAGATTGGGGACTATTTTTGTAATAGACTTTGACATAGGACTAAAAATGTAATAGATTTCTCGCGTAGGACTAATTTCGTAATAAAATTTCCGAAAAGACCAAAAATGAAATATTTTTAAACGTTAATTTTAATCATTTAATTAAGGCATAATTCCCCTAAACTTATCATAAGAGCATACTAGACTTATACTAAAGGCACTTTAGACTATACGTTCCCGACATAAAGATTCGAATTACATACTATAAACCCGATAACTATAAATACGCATAAAATACAAATACGATCCTCATAAAATACGAGAAATACGAATACGATAACCATAAAATACGAATACGAGACTCATAAAATAATACAATAAGGTCAAAACACGAATATAAATAAATAAAACGAATACGGAGCGAATAGAAATATACCGAGAAATTAGCGGATGTCACATTGTAAGTAAGCCTAAACAAACACTCTTAAAGTCCCTTGAAGCCATGTCAAACGAATCTAACAAAGAAAAAAATCTTTTTTTTTTTTTTTTTTTTCAGACCAGGTCGCGACCGGGGCTGTTTTACCCGGAGGCGGGGCGTTCCGGGGTGGTTTTACCCGCTCACGGGGTGTTTTTCTTGGTTTGGTCCGGAGCCGGAGCACTTTACTCGGACACCGTCACCGAGCCGGGGCAGGTTTACCCGATGACGGGGTTGTTTGTCCGGTCACTGTCCAGGTCAGTCACCTAGACGACTCATTCTTCTACCGTTTTTATTTTCGTTTTCACTTTTCTTTCACTCCATCGACCCGTTGACCTTCAATATTGTTTCGTTATCTATGTTTTCAGGAGTATTAGCTTCTCGGAAACTTTCGGATTTTTCGGAGATCGTGTCGATTGTACGGAGGACGTCGGTAGTACTCGTTTTTCCTTAAATTCTTATTATCTCGTTTTCTAGTCATAAACTTTATATTTTTGGACTCACTGTATTAAAATATATTAAAAAGCAAAATTATTGGGCGTTGTTAATAGCGATCATATTTGGACTTTTACGTAAAAATCGGTTAATTATAACGTAAAATTAAACGGAAAAATGTTTAAATGGCTAAGATATATGAAGTAAAATTTTATAAAAAGTTCCAGAATATAATATACTGTTATAAAAGTATAAAAAATATGAAAAATGAACTTGTAACAATTATTTGACATTTTTAGCTATCTATTTAAATTTATAACGTAATTAGAATGTTAAAACGTTAAAATCAATTAAAAATGCGAAATAAATATATAATCTTGGTATCTTAGAATTTGGGACATAAAAATGTATATATTTGACTAAAATAATTTTATAAAAATTATCGAAACGTTCTCGTGACTTTTACGTACGTTTTGACTAAAAGAATATGTTATATATAAACGTTAAAACACGTAAAATAATACTTGGACTTAAAATTATCATTTTTAATGGCATTGTATAATATAAAATGAAATTATTTAATAAAATATGATTTTTAGATAAACTTATATAATTTCGACTAAAATCATTATTTTTCCTGAAAAACCAGTATTATTACCGTAACATCAGTATTTTTCATAAATTCACATTTTGGACTAAATAAACTTATTATACATTCTAAAGTATATAAAACTAATTATTTTGAATCTCGTTGACTAAATTTTGACTTTTGTCTCGACATCCGTTTTTCGTTCGATGTCGATCCTACTCTCGCGTTTTAGATATATATTTGGAGTAATTGTAAATACTAATGTAAGAGTTGAATTTTTGGGTTGACTTTGACTAATGTTGACCCCTATCAAATAATCGACGTTATGACATTCCTTCGAAATCCTTATCAAAATATTATTCGTCGTCAATTGTTTTCCTAAAATGACTCCTCGGAATATATTAAATTAAACATTTATAAAATTAATTGAAGGGCTAAATCGTGCTAGACTTAGTCTTAGAAAGATACTTATTTTTCATCGTTCATCTAGGGCACTTAGGCGGGAGTCGTGACTGTGACTCAGAGTTGGATTGTTTGACTTGTCACCCGACATCGATATTATTGTGAGTTATTCGTAGCCCTATACCTTTACTATTTTTGGGCTGGAAAGCGTATTTTAAATGGTTTGCACGATTGCTAAACGTTACTGTATATCTTGTGTACCTAGTGGATCATGATTGCCTTAGATTAGATGTATCATTAGGCCTGGGTAGGCCCCCCTTATACACTTGTTAAGCTTTGATGCCCACGGTTTTCATATATATAGATCTATATGGGTTGGACCAAACCCTTATTGCTCGATAGGATGTCCCTATGAGTGGATATTATGGCCGATTTGATTATTTGTTGCCTTTGGTTGATACGCCTTAGGATTGAGGTATTGTTGTGTGGTCAGGTTCAGTGTATGACTAGTCTAGGCAATGTACGTCGCACTTAGGTTGTAAAGCAAGATTTATCATTTGAAACTTATTATGTTTATAACACTTTTTATGGGTCAACTTTTAATAAAATTGCGAATAATTCACCAACATGTGTTGATGTCGTTTTTAACGCTTTTCAGGAGTTTGAGGATTTTACTTGATTCATGTCATTGCTTTTATGTGCGGATCGTTCATTTCTTTATGTTTTGGAACTTGTATTGTAATATGTAGTTCCTAGATGATCCGTATTTGTATTGATGTATTTGAGAGGATATTATGTACTATTTGTATTGTAACTCTTGGCATGATTCATTTATATTACATTTCGATGTATTTTGTTATGGTTGTATGTTATATCCTTGACTCTTGATATCATTAACTGGAACACCTCGTGTTTCCGCTTTGAGCGGGGTGTGACAACTTGTGGTATGACTTATAGGTGTTAAACGAAGATTTTACATAATGAAGTTCTTACTTATAGATTAAAGTTATGATCTGGAGTTGTTGAGGATTTTACGCGATCGTTTGGTATTTAAAAACCTTCATTCTAGTCATGTTGTAAAAGCTATTGTTTGTATTCAGATTCATAGTTCCGTGTTCATGCGATCATAAGTTGGTTTCTCATCTGTTTTGTTACGAGACATGTGAATCAAAGTTGTATTTCTCTGAGTCTAATTTCCGAGCATATAAGATTCATCGTTTAACTTTTTTTCAAACTTTAGTTTTGCCTTTTTTAGTAGTTGGGGCTACTTGCTGAGTTTTCAATATCCATACCTAAATCTATAGTTTTGTCTAATGCTAACGAGTAATATGTAACGGTAATTTGACACATCTAAACAAACATTAAACGGGATTGAATCTTTAATGAGGAAACGTACTCACAAGTATTTACTTTCTATTTAGGGAAGCTCATCGTATAGTCGGGACTAGCTTGTGACCTACCTCTTTAGACACATATCTACACTACTTAACTAGTGTCATCTTTTGCTATACTAGAAGTGAGTTCATTGCCCCACTTTATACTGTTTTACTTGCTTTAAACAAATTGGGGGAAAGTAAAGCTCAACCAAAAACCTATTTGAGAAACGGATTTTTCTTTACATGTTTACTATAAATGGAAACTTACTAAATTCAGAAACTTACCATAAATAGATATATCTATTTATGGAAACTTACTACATTCGGAAATCATAAAATGTGTAACATAAAACTAATGCCTACTTTTCAAAACTTATATGAGATGTTGGTTGTGATGATTACTTACCAGTATACCTTTCCTACTGGTAAACCCTAGTCAATATACCTTTCCTACTGACGTATCAGTATACCTTTCCTACTGATACTACTTACTCATTAGTATACCTTTCCTACTAATGATGTGTGCTCACAGTAGCGTGGCTACTACGGATGTTACTAGTCAGTATACCTTTCCTACTAACATTACTTGATTACTAGTATACCTTTCTTACTAGTGTTACATACTTACGGTGGATAGTTGTGGATGATTGTCTCTTACTACTTTCATGCATTAGTTACACATTCTTTTACTATAGTTGTGTTGAAGTGTTTTCTTATTATTACATTTGTTTTTCTTACTCAATGAAAACGCTCAACATTATGTTAACTTTTAAGCTCTACTTTCAAGTAATGAGCAGGTATAGAACTTAGCTTGGGACTGGACTCTAGAAGACTTGGACTTGCATTGCATTGCGGCTTTTTATTTAGACATTGTTATCTTGGATCTATTTCGGGCTTGCATGCCTACGTACTTTTGATTCTTTGTTTGATTGGTTGGATATTTTTCTTGTAGTGATTGATGTATTCGGTGTACCAAGGGTTTTTACCTTGGACATGGCGACATCATGACATACTATTTTTTAATTATCATAGAGACTATCTTTATGTACCTATTGTGTTATGATGATCGCCAATCGGCAACACCCTGCGTTTCCGCCACTGGCGGGGTGTGACACAAAGACTTCGAGAAACTGATGAAGTCTAGATTTGAAATGAGTGCGATGGAAGAATGACTTCTTTTTGGGACTACAAGTTCAGCAGTTGAAAAATGGAATCTATATCCATCAGTCCAAATATGTTCAAGACATCCTGAGCCGGTTCAAGATGCTTGACTGCAAAGTCTTTAGTACTTCTATCGAAGTGAATCACAAGATTGGTCCATCTCTCAATGAAGAAGCGATAGATGAAAGACTTTATCGCTCGATGAATGGATCCCTGATGTATCTCACAACTTCACGCCCAGACATTACTTTTGCAGTCGCTATGTGTTCTCAATATCAATGTGCGCCAACGACATGTCATCTGAAAGTTGTAAAGAGAATCTTTTGCTATCTCAATGGAAAACCCAACCTTGGTTTGTGGTATCCTAATGATAATGACTTCAACTTGACGGCGTACTCAGATTCAGATTACGGAGGATGCAATTCTGGAAAAAAAATCCACAACCGGTGAATGTCAGTTCCTGGATTCGAGATTAGTAACGTGGTAGTGTAAGAAGCGGACATCAGTTTCGATCTCATCTATAGAAGCAGAGTATATTTTCGCTGCTAGTTCCTGCTCGCAAGTGTTGTGGATTCAACATCAGCTAAGGGACTACGGTTTGATTATTACCAATACTCCGATTCATATTGATAATCCAGCCGCAGTATGCATCATACGCAATCCCGTACACCACACGAAAATGAAGAATATTGATATTCACTTCCATTTCATACGGGATTGTTATGATAAGCATTTGATTAACTTGTTTCATGTCAACACTACAAATCAAAACGCATATATTTTGACTAAAGCTTTTCACAAAAGTCGATTTGAAGAGTTAATCAAAATGAACAAACTGCTAATTTTGTAATCCACGGGAAGCAGGGAATCTTAATGTAAATAATTGAGTCTTTTTAAAAAAAATCAAACACAAAAAATAAAAAATTTGTCAAGAAAAAAACGTTTTTGTAAATGTTATAAAAATCAAAAAGTGTCTAGAAAACTCAAAAAAGTTTTGGTTTTAAGTTGTAGTTTACATCTTTCATTTAAAAACAAAATACAAAAAGATTTTCGGTTAAAGTTTTAGGTTTTATTTACAATTTTATGTTTCCTTGATTGAGATACTTGCAGTTTAAAGTGAAAAGAATGAGAAGAATGACTAATGGAAGGATCTCTTGCGCTTACATACGATCTATCGATCATATGCTTCATCTTCATAACGAGAAACAGTTTTTATCTCAAAATTTGAGTGTAAAGGTTTGACAACGCATGTTTTTGATAAGCTGTTGATAGTGTAAAGAAATGTGTCACTCAATTAAATTTAAAGACTAAAATGAACGAAAAACATTTAAGTAAGAATAGAGTTTCGACACTGGCAAGATTAGTTATGCTAACGTAACGCCCACTAAAGTGTTATGCTGCGTAACAAAGTGTTACGTAGCGTAAGTCGTTACGCAACGTAAGTCTATGTCGGTTTAACAGTTTCACGAGCGTAACTATAAGTGTTACGTAGCGTAACTGAGGAGAGAGAAAGACTATAAAAGGGTAAAAGATTTTCATTTCACTCTTACATTAAAACTTTCAAAAAACCCTTACACCCTTTCTTCTCTCCGACGAAACTCATCACGGTGCTTAATTTTAAACTAATTTTTCTTGCTTTAGCTCGGAATCATCATATTGATAGGTTTAAATCCATTGTCTCAATTTTTAGTTTAAAGAGGTGTTTGTAACTGTTTTGGTCTCAGATGGGTCACGGTTTGGGTCGACAACACCATAACTCAGTTGTACCCAACCAAACTTGAAATTAATCATCTATAATCATCATAACATTTATTTCGAGTGTTTAGACACCATTTGATTGAAGTTTAAAGGACTGAATCGTTTTGGATCAAAATTTTCAATTTTAAGATCTAAAGGTTACCTTTTCCGATCTAGGGTGATTCATATGTTTAAATGCCTCACTGTAAAGTTTATTGTTGCTCATAATGATGAAAATGTAGTGATTTTTGAACATAAACATAAGCGTATTATGAGTGTCGTTGAAATTTTGAAAATGTGTCTATTTGTCAAGGAGTTACGTGCGTAACTGAGAGTTACGCGAGCGTAACTATTCTGTCAAGCATTACCAATCATGCAACGTAACTAATAGTTATGTTAACGAAACAAATCAGTTGACTAAGACTTATGCTAAGTAAACTACTTAACATAGTTACACTGCAACCTTGTTTGATAAGAGTTACGTCACGAAATTAGAGCAGTTACGCTAGCGAAACTATTTGAAATTTTTTATTTTTTATTTTAAAGATTAGATTATATACAGAACATGGTTCGAGTCAAGTGATTTCTAACGTGACCAGACGGTTTAATTTGATCAACTATTCGAATCGACTTTTGGTAAATGCTTTTGTAAAAATATATGCTTTTTGAATTTGAGTGTCGATTCGAATCAGAGTGATCAAGTTTTTATCATAGCAATCCCGTATAAAGTGAAAACGAACATCAATGAGTTTCGTTTTTGTGTGATGAACAGGATTGCGTATGACACACACCGTTGCGGTTTAATCTATGTGTATAGAGGTGTGACTAACAATCAAACCGTAATCGCGGAGTTGATGCTGAATCCACAAGACTTGCGAACAATAACTTGCAGCAGCAATGTATTCAGCTTCGGCAGACGACATAGAAACTTCTTTCTGCTTCTTGCACTGCCACGTAACTAACCGCGATCCGAAAAACTGACAACCACCAGTTGTGGACTTCATGTCAAAGTTTCAACCCCCATAATCAGAATCTGAGAAAGCCGTCAATTTGAAATCATTGTCGTCATAAGGATACCATAAACCAAGATTCGGCTTTCCTTTGAGATAGCATAAAATCCGTTTCACAGCTTTCAAATGGCACGTCTTCGGATCAGCTTGATAGCGCGAACATAAAGACACAGCAAAGGTGATATCCGGACGAGAAGCCGTCAAGTACATCAGCGAACCAATCATTGAGCGAAATAGCTTCATGTCAACGGCCTCTTCATTAAGTGCGGGACCAAGTTTGTGATTGATTTCGATCGGAGTGCTAACCGGTCTGCAATCAAGCATTTTAAATCGAGTCAAGATGTCTTGCACATACTTAGTCTGATGAATGTAGATTCCCTTCTTTGATTGTTGAACTTGTAAACCGCAGAAGAATGACATCTCACCCATCGCACTCATTTCAAATTTTGATTTCATTAGCTTCTCGAATTCCTTACACATCTAGTCATCCGTCGATCCAAAAATAATGTCATCAACGTAGATTTGGACGAGCAGCAAGTGTTGATTTCTTTTCTTCGTAAACAAGGTTTGGTCGACGGATCCTCTAGAAAACCCGTTGGTCAAAAAGCATTCGGAAAGCGTTTCATACCAAGCTCTCGGGGCTTGGTGGAGACCATATAGAGCCTTGTTGAGTTTGAAGACATGATCCGGTTGTTCATGATCCTCAAAACCCGACGGCTGGCTGACATATATGTTTTGGTGTAAGTGTCCGTATAAGAAAGCGCTTTTTCACGTCGAGCTGATAGACCTTGAATCGTTTGTGAGGCAAATGCGAGAAATAGCCGGATTGATTCTAAACGAGCTACCGGAGCAAAAACTTCATCATAATCGAGACCTTCAACTTGATAGAATTCTTGTACAATGAGTCTCGCCTTGTTTCTCACAATAACCCCTTTGTCGTCCCTTTTTATCTTAAATACCCATTTGGTGTTCAAGACTTTTTCATTTCTCGGGAGTACGACTCTTTCCCAAACATTTAGCTTTAGGAACTATTGAAGTTCTTCTTGCATCACTTCTACCCAGAACGGATCCAGTAAATCCAACTTTATGTTCTTCGGATCCATTTGAGATAGAAAGCACGACGTAAACATATACATTTTTTGCTTCGAAGTCTTCCAGATATTTGGGACGTTGTGTAGTCCTTCCCGATTTCCTTGGACTCAAGATACTACCTTCAGCTTGTTCTTCATCCCGAGGTTCTTGTTCCTCATTTTCAGCAGTTTCATCAACCAGAGGTGGAACTTGTCTACTCGTTAGAATACCCTCGTTAACATTACCAATGATATTCTCTACAGGATGAGTGGTATGAATTCTCGTCCGAGGAACCATGTCTGGATCGATTAACGAATACAGATTTGTCATATCAATATTCGCTTGACTATTTTCACTTTCAAAAATGACTTCCTCTGATTCACTTTCTGACGAGATATCTTCCCCTAACTGAACGGTAGCATCAACCAATTCGTCCTCAGATTCATCACACCCCGTGTCATAGACTGCTGGTGCCTGTCTAATCGGTTCTGGTTGAATTTGTACCAATTCTAGTTTTACAACAAGATCCTGAATCGGGATCGGTGTTGGAGGAGTGGCTGCAAATGCAGGTACGCTTTGAGAGTGAAATTGTTGAAGATGATGAATATCCTACGCTTTGAGAGTGAAATTGTTGAAGATGATGAATATCAGAAAAAGTGAAAATCTTGGTCATCGGGGTTTTAGCAGTGAAAACAGGTTTGTTTTCAACAATTAATTTCGCTTTCCCCTTTGACTTTGACTGGTTAGCTTTAGACTCATTTGACTAAGTATATTTCAAAAGTTTTTTACTTTCACAATCTTGGAGTTTTTCAAATTTCTTGTCCATAGTCTTGACAAGAAGATTCTCAAGTCGTTGGAAAACTTTTTCTAAAAGATCTTGCGGAGTCTTAGAAAGATTCATGTCATTTGAAACAACACACTTTTGGTCTGGACGATTTGCGTCGTCTTTTGACTCTGTGGAGATTTTAGAAGAGCTTCCTTCGGGACTGCTTACTTCCGTTTTACCTCTTCCGGCTTCAGCAGTCACCGAGGAAGTGGGAATGAGCTCCTCAAGAAAATCAACAGTTGGGATCGGGGTAAAATGCTTTGGAGGTGGCATATTATCGTACCCTAAACCCGACTTGTCGTTAGCATTTGTCCTTTGAGTTTCTATAAAGTGACTCAAAATCTTTTTTAAATTTGCAAACGTGGCTAACTTGCCATTTAAAAGTTCAATTTCTTTTTGCTTTTCAGCAATTGTTAGCCTTTCTTGGGCAAGAGCGTCAGAATATTGTTTGATTGTGGTGATATGACGTTTGACCATGATTTCTAAATCAGATACTTCAATCATTTTATCGTTTTTAAATTTTTGAAAAGATTGAATTTCTTTAGTTAGACGATCGTTTGCAAATCTTAGTTTATCGATATCATTGGCCATCTCCACATTATTCTTTTTCCACACATCAAGCCTGATCTCTAGCTCAGTGCAGTTTACACATGCTACTTCAAAGGCATCGATATCTACCTCAGATTTTGGAGGCAAGCTGTCAGAGTTAGAAGTCATGAGTGCAAAATGATCATTTCTCGAAGAATTGTCTTCATATGAGCTCCAATCTACTCTGCTTTCTTGAACCATAAGGGCTGTAGAGGCATTGTCGTTGTCCCTCTCTACGTCCTGAATTCTAAGGTTCTGATTGGCTGGTCGTTGGTAGTTACATCCTTGTTGATACTTTCGATCTTGAGGAGAAGCTCGATAACCTTGGCCTTGCTGATCGTTCCTTTGACCTTGGGAAACTACGATCTTCACGTGAATGTTGACCACATTCTCGTGCAAAATTTCCATAGTTATGACATTTGTGGCATTTCACTTTCGATTTGTCGAATCCCATTCCAGTTCGACTATCTCCACTGATACGCTTTTTCCCGGTGCGATTGCGAAAATTCTTGATTCTTCGAGTCAGCATGGCCATATTCCATCGAATATCCATTTCCTCCATATCGTTTTGATCAATTTGGTCATAATCTTCTTCAACAAAATCGAAATATGAGATTCGACCTCCGACCAGATTGTCACATGCTGTAAGGAAGCACGATTTTAGTCTCTCATGTTCGCCTTGTAGTGAATCGGAAGCAAGAAAGGAAGATGCTTGAGATTTCAATAGAGAATGTGAGGCTTGAGTTTCTTTGCCATTAGACTGACAATATTCACATGTGGGACAGCCGTTTGAGATGGAACTTGGAGAATTCTGGTTTACTTGTAAGCTAGGCGAGGAAACATGTTGACTTGTGGAAGTGGACATTGACATTCCTGCTAGTGATGGTGGTTGCATTTTCTGAAACACGACATCCGAGAGGAAAGAAACTCCCGAATTGTCAGTCATGTCTCGAGTTTGATAACCACAGCCGAAAACCTTTTGTTGCATCTCGATATTTGCTATTTTTTGTTTCTCGATGAACTCCTCGAAATCCCAATCTCTGAGTTCAGCTTTAACCTTCAGATGGAAAACACGCATCTCCCAGTGTGCAAGCAAACTATTCAGAAAACGAGTGTTTATTTCAATTTTTTCTTAATTAACTTTAAGATCATACAAGTCGTTCTTTAATCTACAGAATCTAGAAATCAGCATATCAAGACTCTTATTCGCCCCAAGTAAAATTGTCGAATTTTTTCTTTAATAGATCTGCTCTGAATATCTTCATAGCTTCGGTGTCTCCGTATCTCTTCATGATAGCGTTCCAAAGATCATCGGCTGTTTCGTGCTGTCTGAAAACCGATTTCATCCCATTCGTCAGACAAAGTTGAATCGATCCCAGTGCCTTATGATCTTTTAGATAGGCGGCTCTCTCAGTCTCAATATAGGCTTCCATTGCCCTTGGTGTTTGCACTCCCGTTTGTGCATGTCTATCGAAAGGAGCAACGTGAGAATGGGTATCCACATTCCCGAATCTGAATATGCTACATAAGTTTTGAAACTTAATTCCCACTCCTCAAGAGTACGATTCAGATCGTACTTTGGCGGAAGTAGAGGGTTCCGGTTAATCTCCATATCGTACGAAGCTATGTTCGTAACAAGAACCATCTCAATCACTGAACTAACTTTAAACTGCTTGAAAAACTGAATACCCGAATAATCAAACAAACTCTATCACTAAACCCTCGAATCTTCAACACTAACCCGAATACCCAAATCTTCAATCACAAACCCGAATACCCGAACCTTCAATCACAAACCCGAATACTCGAAAGAGGAAGATACCAAGTAAAAGACCATAAATTCTAAACCTAATAACTGCCTAACAATTCGATCAGAACGATTGTTGCGCAGGTGTTGCGCAACTCAGAAGAAGTGGTGCGTGACAAGTGTTGCGTGAAAATAGTTGTGTGACAATGCTTGTTGCGCAGGTCTTGTTACATGACACGTTGTTACGTTGCGTGGCAATGGTATTGCGTTGCGTGACAATGGTGTTGCGCAGCGTAACACGAAGAGAGTGGCGTGACAGATACTATGTAGCGTGACAATCCTTGTTGCGCAGCGTAACAACCACTGTTGCGTTGAAAATGGCGTGACAGTTGTTGCACAAGTCGTCGAGAAAGCCAAAAATCGGATTTAGGTCACCAAAACCTATAGATATGATGTATATGGCAAAACTAACCTAAGTCTTCAATTTCAGCCCCAAACACCCTCGAAAACTTCCTAGATCTACAAAGTAAGTCGTGTAAGTAACAAACTTTAAAACCTAGATCTAGACCGAAACAAGCTGTGAAATCACCGTAAGTGTCCAAAAACCTCCATAACAAGTAAAAAGGCTCTGATACCACTTGTTGCTCGCCTTTCCCGAACCTCGATTTGGACCCAAACTCCTATTTGTTGCGGAATAACAAAAACGGAGAATATATATATAGGTGAAACTCACTATATAACCAAAAGATTGATATTATTAAACCTACGTAATGATAAACAATTCGAATAATATCAATTACAATTGATTAAAAAGAATTTGAACCGTTTACGACGTTGTTACGCAAGACTTTCTCTCTCTAGCGCACAAGACTTTCTCTCTCTAGAAACGGATGCATTTATGACGGCTTGGTGAGGTATTTATAGGCCTCACCTAACCGTACGACTATTACGCAACCGCAACACCCGAAACGGGTGTTACGGTAGCGCAACAGTGGTGTAGCGCCACTATTGTAACGCAACAGTGGTGTTGCGCCACTGTTGTTGCGCCACTGTTGCGTTACCTGCGTAACACCAGCTTAACAGCTCCAAAACGCGTTAAAAATACTTTACAACTCGATCTATATACATGTGATACTTCACGACACATTCCTAGACTAAATACAAACTACAAATTATGACGGTATGCTCCAATTATATCCTCATTCAATTATGAATATCATTATCGAATTGAAAAAGGGTATTTGAGATTTCAGCTTTTTCCAAAGAGGTAGGAGAACACGGTGTGGGCTTGATTCTCGCTCGTTGTGGCCTCGAGAACGAGGTTCCCTGCTCGTTATTACTCCGCCCCCACTCGTTGTGAGGGGCTCGTTGTGGAGGTCGTTGTTGTTAAAACGGGTCGTTTTGGAAATTTTTTTATTTTTTTATTTTTTTCATATTTCCTCTATAAATATAACATAAACTCTTAAACTAAAACCCACAATATTTCTCAATCTATCTCAATCTTTTTCTAAAAAATATATACAACAAAAAATGAGTTCACATTCTTCAACCGATCCCGATGTTACGGATTCGTCATCGTCCGACTCCGAATTGATCGAAATACTAGTTAAGGTGGTAGAACCTATTGAATAAATGGAGAAGGAAGAAAATGAGGCGGAAAGTTCACGTCGGACTAAGAAAAGGAAAAGGCGTTATATCAACCGCGATCGAACTGCAGCAAACGAAAACGTGTTACGACATTACTTCTTCGTCGAAAGCACATACCCGGATGAATATTTTTTCGTAGACGATTTCATATGAGAAGACCTCTTTTCCTCAGAATAGTCGAAGGTATATCTAATTACCTCGTAGAACCTTTGCCCGACTATTTTAAATATTTCAAACAACGACCCGATTGTACGGGTAAGATGTGTTTTAGTTGTTTACATAAATGCACGTCCGCTATGCGTATGATGGCGTATGAGATTACTCTGTACGCTTTTGACGAATATATACAAATGTCAGAAAGAACATCAACTGAATCCCTAGATAATCTTTTAAAATGTGCAATCAATCTTTGTACAAACGTTTATCTAAGAACCCCAACACAAGATGATGCTAATCGTTTATATGAAAAACACGAAGAGGTTCACGGGTTTAAGGGTATGCTTGGTAGCATCGATTGTATGAATTCGAAATGGGATCAATGTCCAAATGCATACAAAGTGCAATACACACGAGGTGACCATGGTTATCCAACGGTTATGCTGGAAGCTGTTGCGTCGTACGATCTTTGGATATGGCATGCTTACTTCGGTGTCTCGGGGTCGAACAACGACATCAACGTGCTTAAACAATCGCCGTTGTTTCATGATATGCTCAACGACTCATCCCCGGATTACAGATTCACCGTCAACGGCCACGAGTTCAATAAAGGATATTACCTTGCAGACGATATATATCCGGAGTGGTCTACATTTGTTAAAGCTTTTTCGTACCCATTTGACGAACCGCGTCAAAAATTTAAACTTCCTCAAGAGAGTGCGAGAAAGGATATCGAACGGGCATTCGGTGTTCTTCAAGGTCATTGGGGGATTATAAAACATGCAGCGAGATTTTACAAGATGAACAAGTTAAGAAGAGTTATGCATGGGGGTATCATATTGCACAACATGATTGTTGAAGACAACGGGCGGTCGATTTGTGATGCCCAAGAATGGTATGCTCCTCCGGTTACAGGTGTTTCCAGAACTTATAACGAGAGAGTGAATGAACGTATCCGGATAAATAGAGAGATTAGAGACAAGAGCACACACAGCACACTCCACGAGGATCTCGTGGCCTACATTTCGACACTTTCGGATGACTATCGACAACGTTAGCTATTTTTATTTTATGTATTTGTATTTTTTTAATTATTGTATTGTAATTTTATTTTTATTGTATGTTTTTGTATTTTATTTTAATTATTGTATTGTAGTTTTATTTTTTATTTTAATAAAATCTTATATTCATTTTATTTAAATGATTAAAAATAATAAAGAAAATAAACCGGAGGTTTGTCAAGTCATCAAAAAGTTCCCACAATCAACCAATTATCGGTGCGTGTGCTATTACACAACATACATTTAGTCCCTTTTCTATGATTTAGAAATAAATAAGCTTAAAACCATACTAACTCCAAGAATTACAATCTTCAAGCAATCAAACTGAGTATTGGGAAACTTGGATAAGTCGTAGACCACACAAGATACATTTCTAATTGCTGGTATATAGAATTAACTATATATATGTTTATTACATATCTTTGACCTTTCTGTGTAAGAACATAAACTTCAATGATGTTTAGCCTCCACTCATTTAATCAGTGGCAAATTATTCACGACTCAAAGTCTCAAAGACACGAACACACAACAACAACAACACAAGTCGAAAACATTACAAAGGAGTACTCAAGGTTAAATCAAATACCCTATGAACTTACACAGGGGAATTCATGGTCAAACGAGCGAAACCATTAACAGGATGTAGAGATCGAGGTTTGTAGTCCCAAATCTTATGATAAGTTGCAACTATATTCTCGATCATTTTTGTAAGTGCCCAGTGGAGAGACTTGATTATTTTCGAAAATTCTACGTACTCGTAAAGAAAAACAAATACAGGGAAGAATGAAACGCCATACAAGGTAATGTCACGGATGTTCGCTGCCGACTTCTCTTCCGTACTCACAGTTAAAATAAGTGTGGCTGCAAATGATACCATCATCATTGCCACAGAGATGACCAACAGGATAAGTGCTGTAAGTTGCTTCTCGAAAAGAGATGATGCAAAATCTTTAAATTGAAATGGAGATGTAACAATATTAAGAAACATGATAACCGATGTCAGTGCTGATGAGAGAGAAATAGCATCAGCTAAGGCAAAGAGAAGAAACATAGGTTTGTTCTTGAGAACTGGATAACCTTTGTCATTTGGACCTCCCGGTATCGTGTATGCAGAAGTAAAGGCAACTGTCGCAATCAATACTGCAACAATGGAACAGTTTTTTGCATTCTCACACATCCACTCCTTTGCTTCCGAGCGAAGTTGCTCATTGGTTTCAGAAAACACCTCATAAGGGGTCTTTAGGTCAATGTTACGGGTCATTGTGTCTAAGGTTGTAGATAACTTCTCCACCCTCTACAAAATCGATAAGTTATGAACCAAATGAAAACAATAACATATTTGATTCAATTTACACAGGCAGTAGAGGTAAATCTAACTAAATAACCAATAAAATTTAAAACTAAGAATAACCTTATATAGAAGTTGATCATCTTTTAGTTCTTGTGCGGGATGTTTTATATCATCCTTTAACTCATCAACTTTTTGACCAACCTTATGCAACAAAGTGTTAAATTTCTTGTCAAGCCTTCCTCTAAGTCTCGCCAATGGATACTCCATATCTTCAATCACATCTATGATTTTAAGTCGTCGATGCAATATAGCCAAATGTAGAATGTTGTGTCCATCTTTATCGACATGTTCTACGGCCTGAGGATATATTTTCAGTATTTCTCTAACAATTTCGGTAGAATCATGTACGGTTGCTAATAACAGTGGTGTATCGGCCTTATATAAGCTGGCTTCATGAGGTATTGCACTATTTTGCTCTGGTTTAACTATGGATGTACTCCGTCCGTACTCATGAATCTTGGAACCGTGCTTATTAGTCCATGATTCGGTTTTTTCCCATGAGTTGTCTTCCTTTATCAACAACTTCGCAATTTTAAGTGCCCATTCACATGCATGTTTTTCTTTTCGCAGTTTTTTTAAGTAGAAGACCACCCTTTCTTTATCTTCGATATTTGTATCAATCACTAATAAAAAAAATTCATAAAACTGTTGGGTGATTTTTTGGAAAAATAAAATATATAGATATGGGATGAAAGATCCAATTGAGATTAAACATGAAAAAACCGATACCTACACCAACATCGAGTAATATATACGACCCTAAATTTTGTTGACAACCCAATTAATAAAACGGAAATAAACTAACATAATTGATAATACTTGTGACAAAAAGATCTTTGCTACGAAAAATCTAACTCATGTGCTTTCTAAGGTTGTGACTGGAAATTTTGAATGCATTGCTTCATCTGGCATTCTTGGAAACTAACGAAGAAGGTGATAGACTAGAGAGTGGATATAAAGTGAAAACACGTACCTTTCATTTTCAAGAGAATGAAAACATTTAGTTGAATGAAAATGTTTAGTTGCATGATTATTTTTTTTCATCTATTTTTCAATCTCAAATTTTCTTGAAGGTGTTGCATTCTCTAAAACTCAAAAGGAAATTGTGAAAACAATGGGTTATTGCTACATAATCAGCCACACGTTAATTTTGGTGTCGGTTTCGGGTCTGGTTTTGGGTCGTGTCGAGTGACAACAATGGGTTATTGCTACATAATCAGCCACTGTTGAGGCAGGAATAATGCCCGATGTGATATTGACAATGTAACAACGGTTGTATTTAACAAAGGATGTTAGCAGAAGACCTTCGGTGGTAGCACACGACAATTTCCTAAACAAGAAAGTAACTAAGGATTCAGTGAACGAGATCGATATCTTGGCTCTTACTTGTGGTCCTATCAACCACTCTCCTGATATTATTTCTTTTGAACTCATAAACAAATATTATGTATCCGAACACCATTCCTAACCACAATAGTCACGTAAATGGTTTTAATAAAGCAAATCCTAACACCCCTAATAATACACAAATTTTAGTAGGACATAAGTGAATGTTAGCTATAAGTATTGTATTTGGGTCATCTTACATTTGAATATCATGCGCTTGACGAAACTTTGAGGACTAAATTCTGGTTTGATGGTTGAAAGAAGCTGAAGAGCGGTCATGTCGTCTGCGTCTTTTTCTGAAATTAACTCTCTATAAGTGGTTGCTATCTCGTGTGCAATCCCTGCAAAGGGAAATAATCAATAAAATATTGAAATTGTCACAAGTTATATCACACACAAGGAAGGACATACTTACAGTAGTTTCTACTTAGAATTGCTATGTGAAGTATCGTAAATTTGTCATCTCTTTGAAGAAAGGTCCTTATTTCCGGTCCTTCAATTGTTTTACAGACTTCATCATGAAGAAACTTAAAGATTTTGGACTTGCCGTGTCGAGCAGCATAGAATAGAGCAGTCTCGCCCTCTTTATTGGTCATGTTCAGCAACATAGGAGCCCTGCGTAGCATCTCTGCTGCAACTTTGACTGTCCAGTTGTTTGTGCCAGTCTCATGGAGGATGGTATTTCCACCATGGTTTTGACATGTGAGTTTGTGTTGATCGCACGGAGACACCGTATCTAGGAGCTTGAGTACTAGGTCGGTTTTCTTATGGTATGTAGCCATATGGAGAACGGTGTCCCCGTGTATTGTGAGTGTGTGCAAAGGACCTTTAGGAATTCTACCACATATATCTATCACTCTGGCATTCTCTTTACTCATTAGAGCTTGATACAGATCAGAATTGATCTTCAATTCTTGAGCCTTTGAGAGAGCCATTTGGTGGGCGAGGAGCGAGAGGAGAGTGAAGATCTTGCCATTTGTAGAGATATTTATAGGCTATAAACAAAAGGATTTTCCATGGAATCTAAATGCCTTGAGAGGTTTTTCAAAGTATTTATATTCATAAATTACCCCAACACTTCTTTTTCTTTTATCTTAGCAGACTAATGTTAAATATAGTGAACCTGGTAAAAAAATCAATGACCGGATATCACTTTAAAGGGTTAATCAAAAACACTTTTAAAGAAAAGTAATTCGAGCTTATACTGACTGGCTAATAGGTAGCCTGATTAAACTTTGAGATAACAAAGAAAGCAATGTGATACATTTATGTCCTTCTTTGGATTGACGGATACAATGTCGGTGAGCTGCCAGACTCGGAAACTATTTGATTAATTCAATCATCCAGACTGCGTTATGGGTCCTTTGGAGACATCCCAATGGAGTTGTCTTTAGAATGATGAAACCGAATGCTTACCTGATCTATGGTGAAACAATTCTACCTTCTTTGGTCTAGAAAAAAAAAAAGTAAATTGGATGATGCGGGTTTTTGATATTAAACACTTGCTAGGTGGCCTTAATTATCAATTATGATGTCCGGGAAAAGTTATTTGTAAAAGAAATTAAGAACTAGTAAACTTTGTAACTTATAATATATTTGTGTTTCTTGTGTGTTTACTATATAGAACAGATAAAGTGTGGAAATTAATAGTTATTACAAATGTCAAAAAACGGTTATCAGAAGTTGAAAATTGTTATTGGTTGGCTTGTGTGGGTAAGTGTTCATGTCACGACACAAGTAATCACCCGTTCACGACCGACCAAAGTGAAACCCGGCCTGACCCAAGTAAAGTCACAATGCGACCAAAGTAACCAAAGTCAGCTTGTGCACAAAGATATCATTCAGCTTGTACACTTGCTAATCATAAAGAAGCTAACCATTTACGCTTCTCGACATTGCCTCAAGAGGATCTACCTGGAACCCCGTCAAGGGGATCGGCACCCCTTTGACCCTCTCAAATTTGGGCATATCAGTCTGCCACACAAGTTCTAACTCGTTTTGGAACTAAAAACCTTAATTACAATAAAATATCTAACAGTTTAAAGTCTTAAAATAATTATAGCAATAACATCAACTTCTTAATACCAAGGATCAACTAACTAATCGTAACTCAGAAGTTGCAAATTTTGATATTAAACACTTAATTCTATAGAAGCTCTTTATCAAAATTATATAAACACTGGTGTCTAATTTGATCTGCATTTAATTTTTGGCATATTTTAAGGATTCATTCTAAAGGAATTTAAGAAAAAAAAGTGACATGTGATTCACAAAAAGCAAAAAGTAAATTAGTAAACATGACAAAATTGAATACAAAAATTATCAAAGCAGTAAGCTTTTTTTCTGAATTGATTCTTGACGTATTTTAACAATATACAGCTTTATCATTTATTAAAGTATGAGTATGACATTTTTTATGCTTTGATCTATTTTTACTGCAAACATTATAATGGGCTAATGGCCATTGTTGAATTTAGATAAAAGGTAGAAGAAAAAAAATACTTTTATTGAAATAGAAAAAGATTGCAAATTTGAATCAATACTTAGAAATAAAATCAGTCATTTTGAAAATTGGAAGAAATTATTGAAAAAGATATATACACTAAGCTACACTAAGATTGGCCTAAACTAATTAATAAAGAGCTTCTATTACGTCAAGACTTCATTTTCGGAAAATGATTCAAGAAATGGGAGAAAAGATGAAAACTTTCTTTGATGCTAAGGGAAAATGGGAGAGAAGACGAAAACTTTCTTGACACTAATGGAAAATGGGCAAAAACAAGCTCAACGTCACGGGGTCCGGATTACTCTGACCGAAATTAATCTTTTTGTTGATAAATATTGTTGGACTTGGGCCATTCTAAACAACTTGTTCTGAACCACAAAAATCCCTACTATATCCAACATAGCATAGAATTATGATGTCGATCATAAATCAACCCAGATCTTAAGTATGTCATTTCATATAATAGAAAAGAAAGAACTGATTTTATGTCATAATCAATATTTGGAAAATAGATATCCCGGAATACCAACATAGATCTTTCTGTCACACCCGAACAAAATGCAATCGCAACTCAAGCTTCTGTAGATGAAATCGGGTCAAGAAAAAAACATTCCAGATAGTATATACCTAAACTAAAAGAAATGACTCATTTTAGAGCAACAATAGGTTTCAATAACCAATAGTTCCTTGATGAGTTCGTTTTTATCCACGGTCAAACTAGAATACATAATCTTGAATATCCAAATTTTTACGCCTTTTTCAGGCTAAGTGCATATTTCAGGATAACTGCATATATATTGATAAAACTGAAACACCCATAGTTTAATAAAAAAGATCAGGACAATACCATCTCATAACAACAGATGTAGCAATTTTAAACAGAACAATATATGTAGCTCAAAACAGAAACGATAAGTTTAACAGGAAAATCTGAAATTCATAAGGGAAATAGAAACAAGTTGAGACTGAAGTTTCATATCAAGGATTGAATTACTTGTATTGACGGCACCTGAAAAATAAAATTAATCTCTGTAAGAAGGGGTAAAATAGATAGAATCATATGAAACGCTTTTCTATTAGACAGGTGACTGCAGACATTTTTAAAGAACGAAGAATATATGCATATGAACAATAAGCAGAGAGATAAAACAGATATAGCTAAGTTAACCATCAAAGGGCCAGATATCAAATTATAAAACTACGCATTGCATAACGAGTTGTTATCTTAGTCAAAATCATTAGCATGTATGCCATAAATTTATGATGTGATGCTATTTGGCAAAGCTAGTTATAGACAGACAAAATACCTTATACAAGTGTAAAATTTTGAAGCAACCAAAATATAAGATCCCAACATTGGAGTTGTCGTGAGACAATTTGAAATTGGATAAAACTCTTACCAAATGTGAGAGGTACCAAGTTCGATTCCAGTTGGGGACATTTTACCGGCTCAAAGAGTCGTTCAAAAAAAACAAGTTGTGCTTTGTCCTCTAATTCCAATAGTTGAGGTAATTCAGATATATGTTCCTAATGTGCAAATCAACTACATATGTAAGTCAAAAATGTAATGTTATCTCCCTTATAATTAAATATCATCTTTTTCAAAAATTGATATTAATTGCCTTTTACAAATTCATCTTATTATTACACTATCAACCATTTCACAAAAGAATGAAACATATTGAGATCGATAGTTTTCTTATAATAGGAATTTAAAGGACTGCAAGGCCTCAAGTCCGATTAATAAACTTTAAGTCCTTGAATGACCTTGTTTTTCCAAAAGAAATAAAAATGATATCACTTTAGAATACCGTCATTTTTGTAGTCGTTTCATATCTATATGGAACATCATTAAGCTCGTACCCTTAGAAAACCGAGACGAAAAATTTCAAGTGAACATATTCGTAATGAGTTGGACATGACCAAAATTTATGACCAACTCGACTAGTGTTATGTTAGGCACCATTGGGGTTACCTGATACATATATTGTACAGATTTTAATTCAAGGTTGGGTTTTATTATTCACCTCATAGAAGTTTTGCAATAGCAGTAGATCAGAACGAAATTTAACATAAGAACTAAGTAAAAATTTATAGACTGACCTTACATGACAAGATTTCTCCATGATGCACACAAACGATCATATCACTAATCGTAGTATATGTAGTATAGGCTCGGAGTTCCTGGACCAAGTTCAATACTAACTGAAAGCACTGGACTGCTACTACGGAAATAATTGATAGCATTAGCAAACACAACCGATAAGGAAGGTAGACGTTGTTCTACAAATTTTAAACTCTCCAATCTCTTGAAAGGGGAAGGTTGTTTTTCAAGTAATTCTGGGCACTTCGAAAGAAGCCACAAGGCATCTGAGTTCAATGAAAGGAACTTTGCCCTAGAGACTTGATTGAAAGTATTGAGCAACAATTTTACAACTTCTGATTGATTTTCTGGAGATCTATGGTAGATTGTGTAAATGTTTACATTCTCTATTGAATGAAGATCCTTGGCTAATAATGAAAACCAAGAAGTACCAAAATAGGTGAAAGATGAGAGTCTGGGTGCCGAGATCACAAACTCACAACTTTGTTCAAGATCAATCATAGTAAGATTCTCTAATCCGCTAGACACAATAAGGAAAGTATCGATATTCAACAACCGACACTCAACCAAGTCAATAGTTTTTAGATTTGTAAGCTGTGAAAACAATTCGAAGGACTTACTTTCACCATTCTTAGAAGGATTTAATGAGAATGTAACATGGTGAAGATTCAAAGTAGTCAGAGCAGGCAAATCCCACGACAGAGTTGGATTTTTATTAATCCGAAGAGCAATGCTCAAAGAGAGGTTTTGAAGCCATTTAGATTTGAATAGAGATGAATCAAATCCACCTCCTCTTGTTTGTCTATCACCAACAAATTGAACATTTAGATTCCGGGTCCTATGAGACATTGCATAGATTATGATCTCTTTCAGAAGGGGAAACTTAATGGAATTTAAGCGTAAGTCGATGCTGGAAACTTCGGCACTGCTATCACGATCACTTAGATAGCGGTGGACAAAATCGGGATATGTTACGCCACTTTTATTAGTGGGGGATTGATAGCTCTCAAAGTCCAATTGGGGATGTGATTTCCATGTATTTATCCACCTTCTTGACAAAACACTACTTTGAACAACAGATCTGGTATCTAAGAATGAAAAGATATGATGAATAACTCCTTCCGGCAAGCGACTGATTCTGTCATAATCTTTCTTCGCTTTAGCCCTTTTTGCTTTCTTCTGCACCATTTTCGTGTATGCGTCTGGGTGGATCTCGTTGAGCTGGACAAAAATTGTGATTGATCTAAACGATTCAGGAAACAAACAAGCCGATCCCCATAGGAATTCGTTTGTTTGGAAACGGGGTTCAAGGGTTGGAGTGTGTATGCCTTTGAGCTGTGATAGATAAAGTAATATGGAGCCCTAATCCTATCAGCATTCAAAAAATAGTCGGTGCTGCGTGTTCAGAATTAGCTTGTCTTACATACACTTGGAGAAATATGGGTACGATCGTAAATGTACAGACTGACACATGTCAGTGAATTTGCTATAAGCTTATTACTCACAATAAGCATTTAATTAATCAACAATAACAAAGCATTCCCTTTTGTCAAGATTATCTGCAAGTTATACGGCTCGACCCATTTTCAGTTACATGTAAGCTCACAATAAATTGCAAAACAGATTGAGCTACTACATATGACCACTATAGTTACAAATTATAGTACTTTTGAAACAAAGGAAACAAACTAGCCTTCATGAATACTGCCATTAAGAAAACCTACCTTAAAATAAAATAACCATACATGACTAATTCAATTAATCAAAACACTAATTATGTAAACTGTGACTTGGAAGAAAATATTTTCTAGGCATAGAATTACACATAAATAAAGATCACATTTTCCATACAATATACTTAACTTACTTTCAAATGCAAATCCTTGACATTCCAATCTATAGAATGCAACACATAACTTAGAATGACAGAAATGAATATGTATTGTTTGAAGCTAACAATGTTTACATGTTCAATTAAATGCTCGTCAAATAAATTGTATTACGTAGCTTATTACATAAGTTTTAGTAACATAAAAGTAATTTAGGAAGAAGGTATGACAGCTTGGAAAACATACCTTTAAATTCTTAGAGTAGCATCACCAGTATGGACATTTATAACAAGCCTACAAATTAGAAGAATCCTAAAACTAATGATAGCAAGGGAAATACAGAAAAGAAACGAGACTTACAGCAAAAACAGATACAGGGATCAGAAGAAATGAGACGATGGAAGCATAAAACGTCAAATCCTAATATTTTATAAAAGTCGACATGAACTGTCTTTTTATCTAAGCACACACACACACACGTGTATTAATAATTTGTAGACATGACTGATAGTTTTTTTTTTAAGTTAAAATCGAACCTTAGACCCCTCACCTTCTTGGATGAGAGTTTAATTGGGGCAAGGAAACATGTATTTTATAATCACTTGATGCTTTCAGTTTTCATCTGCGAAGTGAAGACAAAGCGCATCCACAACAAAGAGGACTTTAGCCAGGAGAAGTGGAGAACTTCGTGGAATTTTTTTATAAAATGTTGTTTAAGGATTGAATTACTTCTGACATCAAGAAACAAGTTTAACCTTGCTATTTACTTATAAATGAGACAGTAGGAGTTGTGATTTTTATGTCTAACAGGATAAACAAATAAAACAGCAAAAATGGCAACGGATTTTGGTAAACTTGCGTCAAGTCACCCAAACTTTAGTTTTTTTATGCATAAAAGCACATTAATCTTTTCCAAAATAAAGTTATATAAGTGGTCTAAATTTCATATCAGATCAAGATATAATTTAAAAACTATAGAGCAAGTTGCTGACTTTTCTTGTCCAACTCAAAATGGGTGCTCAAAGCCTGCCAATGTAATGCATATGTGAATTCAAACTAATCTTTATGTTCTTTATATCTAAACCTCATATGCAAAAACTAAACCGTTATCTGACCAATGGTTTAACACTTTTGTTAGATATGTTAGTGATGTAGCACGAAGCCACATATTAGACAATTTAGAAACATATTGTCAAACGTATGCAAATTTGGGGTAATAGTGTTTACCGGACAGGAGGATTGAGAAAACAATTCTCGACTCTTTTTTATATATTGAATTCAGAAAATAACATAACGAAAAAGTTGTACGAATAAGCCTATATATAGGAGACTTATCCCAATCCTAATCTAATTACGAAACTAATAAAATATTTAATAATAAAAGATACTAATCCTAATCTAATTAATAATAAGACTCCCTAAATAATTAAAAGACTCCTAAACTTTTAATCATAATCCTAATCTAATTTCGATTTCTTTTCTAGCCTATCACGTCCTTCTTCATTCTCCTCTTCTTGAACAAAAACTCGCCCTCGAGTTCCTTTCATGATATGAAACATGTGATAAGCTCTTTTTCTTTACTTCTGCTTGAACACCTTTCCTCCCCCTTGAGTTTCATCATCTAACGTGTAGATAGGAACTAGAGAAATTTCATCTTGGATGTTAGGTCGAAGCCCATTGATATACCGAGTCACTTGCTAGGATTGGGTTTCAGACAAATCATTCCGAGAAGACAATCGATGGAACTCTGTGGTGTAAACTTCTACGGTTCTGTCTCCTTGCACACATTTTTGTAAAAGATTAAACAAAATCTAGTCATGATTAGGCGAAAGGAATCGTCAGCGCAACTCTCGTTTCATTCTTTCCCAACTCGTAATAGGAAACTTCCCTTGTCGTTCTCGCGTTATTTGTAAGTTTTTCCACCATGCTTGCGCTCCCCCTTTGAGCTTATATGCTACTAGAGTTACCCGTTTTCCCATGGGTATCTCGTAAAAGTTGAAGAAGTTGTCGAGTTCGCTCATCCAGTCTGGAAAATCTCTGATATTCATAAAGCCATGGAAAGAAGGAACATCTTTTGCTCTCTGACGGTAATCAAACTCAACTGCGTTTCTATAGCGTCCAAATCGCCTTCTTTCCTCAAAGTCCTCGCCAGACTCGTCTTAAACATCAGAATTTTCTCCGTGATTGGGAGGTTGTCGGATAAGATGTCTTTGAGGTCGATCATTACCACGACCCATGTTAGGTGGTTGTTCCCTACGAACCATCAGTTCCTCGTTTATGTTGGGTGATGGTCCCCTACGATTCAACGATTCATCATTCATACGAGTCGTAAGAGTTCCTAGACTTGTAGTAATTTTCTGCAAAGTTTGTTGAACACTTTCTTGAAATTGCTTTACAGATTTCTAGAGTTCACCGATTCTATGATTATTAGCTTCGTTGCCAGACGTGATAAGTATCGATTTGGTGATGTAGTTTGAACAAAAATCGAATTTGATGGGAAAAAAAATCGGTATTAACAGTAATTTCGGAATTGTTTTTTTCTTTTTCAAGATAGAATCAAACGTGAGAAGGAGAATTGATATCAATCAGAATGGATCGATTTCTCTAATACCATCTGATGTGGCACGAATCTACAGATTAGACAATTTAGAAACTAATTATCAAACTTATGCAAATAAAGGGGTAAATTTGTGTACCGGACAAGAGGATTGAGAAAACAATTCTCGACTTTTCTTTGTATATTGAATTCAAAAAAACATAATGAAAAAGTTGTAGGAATAAGGCAATATACACCAGACTAATCCCAATCCTAATCTAATTATGAACTTAATAAAAAATTTAATAATAAAAGATACTAATACTAATCTAATTAATAATAACTCCCTAAATAATTAAAAGACTCCTAAACTTTTAATCATAATCCTAATCTAATTTGGATTTCTTTTCTAGCCTATCATGTCTTTCTTCATTCTCCTCTTCTTGAAAAAAACTCGCCCTCGATCTCGTTCTGCACGGTCATGACATGCTATGAAAGACCGCAAAGTTACGCTCATAACCCTCCATTTCCCCGTTAGTTGGTTTTTTGTGAACGGTTCGGCCAAACCTTCGTTTAAATGACCAAGTACACGATACCAAAAAGTTGGTCCGCTTTGTGAGTTTCCTTTTCTTCTACACTCCGATACGTGAAACCAATTCTCCGACAAACGTCGTTCTTGGGATTGTGACCACTGAATCTTTGATGGTAGGGCTTCAACTTCCACTACCCGAGCTTTTTTCTTACCTTTACCTTTTCTCTTACGAGAGCTACTAGGTTCTACTTGTTGTGGTCGGAACGATTGAGACATTTGGAATGTTTATGTTTGGGGTTATTGGAATGATTGTGTTTGTGGTTGTTCGAATGATTGTGTTTGTGATGATTGTTGTTGTTGCCATTGCCAAAACTGAAATTGTTGCCATTCGTTTACGGCTTGTTGATCGGGTGGAGGTTGCATGTTGGTGTTTCCACCGAGTAGTGAAGTGAAGCCACCGGATTGTGTTTGGAAATTTGCGAAGCCCGGGGAGGAAGGTGAGTTGGAATCGGATGGCAAATAATCGTTGCGTTGCGACATTTTTGTGGTGTTTATTTGAATTCTAGAGAGAAAGAAGATGATTTGGTGTATGTTTTTGTTGTTAAGGTTGGGTATTTATAGAATTGGTTGAATATTTTGAAAAAAAAAAAAAAAACCAACCGCCTACTAACGGCTATACTTTAAAAAATCAATTTTTTTTTTCTTTAATTAAGTTAACGTTACAAAAAAAAAAAAAAAAAAAATTAATTCGTAACGCTCGTTACGTGTGTAACGCGGTCAGCCAGCCATAGCGGCGTTATGGAGCAGTTTAACGCGGTGGATAACACCACCGCGCTCTTATGCATATGTTGTATGGACTTTTCTTAGTATGAATGCTTACTGCAACTGTCCAACGTTGCCAGCTACTTTAACCACCATTTCTCCTTTGTTCTATTCTGCCCTTTTGCTCTGTTTATTCCAAAAGGAAGAAATATCAATATTTTGAAGTCAATGTCTAATCCAAGGAAGAGAAATAATTCTGTTTGTGGTACGTGGTTGAGGGAGTAGAAGAGGAAGAGGCAATAACAACATCAAATAATCACCATCCAATTTCGACATCGTAAGAAAATTGAGCACCACAAATCCAATCATTCGACCAAGCTAAAAGATGAGAAAGGGCTCAATCGGCAAATTGTGCTCAGGAAACGATAAAGAGTGAAAATCGAATCATCTGTATTCTTAACCTCCTAATTCATTACATTTTACATTCATAGATACTAGATTTTTTGTTTAAAGCAGTCTTCCGTCATGGTTCAGAAACAACTGAAATCCCATTGCTTATGAACATTAAGTTGGATCATTCTGCCAAACAGACCATTGGCTTTCGAGTTCCTATTTTGCGTCTATCTGATCGTGAGAACAGTGCTAAAAATTGACCATCCATTTCAGATAAAATTCTATTCGGCTTCAGCTTATGCAAATAAAGGGGTAAATTTGTGAATGGGAGTGGTCTTATAGATTTGTACAGAATTCACCATACCTTATTGATTTGATGATAAACAGTTTATATCATCTGTCTAGAGTAAAGTTTATATCTTTGAACTCGTATGCCTTGAGGATTCTTTCAGGTGCCAGAATAACTTGCAAACTTTAACATTAGTTGAACACGAATTACCTCCAGGCTCGATGGGTTAGTGAACTTCATCGCCACCTAGAATTCATTGCACGCGTCGCTGCAACAAGAAGCAATCATTGTCAACAAAGGTTAGTTAAAATTATTTCTTATTATTAAGAAAAAGATTGAGCTATTGTTAACTTTACAAATATTGTTGTAATTTACCACTGTTGTTATTTACTAACAGTGGAGCATGTTTTATTATATTAGCATTGTTACTTAACGGGGTGGTGCTAATTGAAAACAACAGACGGTTGGGCTTTTACTTTAAACGAAAAGAGGGAATTCAAAGTTAAGGATGTGCGACACCTAATCGATCAGTCTAACCTAATATATAATGCTATCAGAGTGAGATGGAATTCTTGGATCCCCATAAAAATCAACATATCGCAACTGGAGAATAATCAACGAGCGTCTTCCAACCCGAGTTAATCTTGTTAGAAGAGGCATTGATGTCCCGTCAACAAGATGCCCTGTTTGTGACGGAGATCAAGAAACAGAAACCCAATTATTTATCAAATGTGACGTGGCTAAGAAGTAATGGAAATCCATCTTTGATTGGTGGGGGATCAAACCGATCTCTCCTAGCAACTTGATGGATATTCACATGAATGTACTCAAATATAAAAGCAAAAGCTTTAAAAGCCATTGATGCAGACATACATATTGGCCATTGGGCTTTATGGAGATTCAGAAATGCTAACGTCTTTGACAGTAAGAAACCAAGGAAAGATGATAAAAGACCGATTCGAGATAGTCAATCTAATCTCACAAAAACTAGACAAAAATGACTAAAATAATGAACTTAAAAATTTTCTTCTTCATGTCACTCAACCATGAGTTCCTTATCAATCTTCTGGTAGACTAATAGCTATGAAAAACAGCTCAGTTTTATCACATCGATGGCAGTGGTAAAAGAGCAATTCGATATCTTAATTATATTAACGAAATTAAAATCGACTATACCTTTAGTAGCATCAAATTCTTCAATCCTTCAACATTTTTACTAGCTTCTGAAGACATAAAAATTCCAATTGAAAATTTAGGGTTTGATTACGATCATTGTATAAGGCTAGTTGCATGAGCGTCGTATCAGAGCCGCGCCTAAAATTACCAAAAGGCTTGTCATAAAATAAAATAAAATAAAAATATATTAGGCAATGAATTTTATAATTACACTTTATAGTGGGAAAATATAACGGTAAGTCAAGACATATTTGAAGTAGACATAACACGATATGACAACTACTCTCAACAGGAGTTATCTTAATTGACTATGTGAAGTCAAAGGACAACATAGCGGATCCTCTTACCAAGGGCTTAAGCAGAGATTTAGTTAGTAAGTCATCCAAATGAATGAGACTAAAGCCCTTGAATGAATAAGTTTATGCAAATGAAACATAACCCAGTTGACTGGAGATCCCAAGATCTGGGTTCAATAGTTCAACCTAGTTGTATGAAATTAGTGAGGTCAATGTGGGGGTAGTGTATCTACCTACCAAACCATCTAAAGGAGTTCACAAATTCTCAAACTTCCTAGTCCATTAATTCCTAAGATCAATGACAAGGTGAAGGATAAGCATACATATTTTAATGATTCTAAGATATAATCATATGTGGTATAATGATATCTAACGAATCACTTATGTTAGAGAGAAGTGGGGTCGCTTCGAAGGGAATTATAAGGGTGTAGTTCCTAAAAGCTCTCGCAGAACCAGGATAGTGTTCATGACCATAACGAACACGACTATGAGGAGTTGACATTGTCAGGAAGAGTCCTTTGTGAAATGTATTGTCGCCTACGCGAATAACATCTCAGTTCAAAGACATCAAGATCTATTGACAGTTAGGAGACTAAGTGTATTTCATAAGGGAAGGTTCAAAGGGTAACACCCACCTACCCTATGCAGCATTCAACCGCTGAAGTTTCATCGGAAATAAGTGTTGTTAAGATCGATCTCCATTCATGTGGGGATTGTTGGAAAATGTTGATGAAAATATGATATTTTCATCAACTTTGGACCTCTATAAAATGATGCATATTTAATATTTAAGAAGAATATTTTATATGTATGTATATCCCTTAGAAAGGGCTTCACAACGATATATTATACATCCAAAAAGGAGTTAAGGTGAATTAGATATCGACGCCTAAAGATTGGTGTTTGGTGCAAACTGATTTGGTTTGGAATTTGTCCCACATCGATTGTGGAGACAAACTTTGGAAAGTGTTTCTTTGTAAGTCAAGATTATAGAGTGTAAAGATTGAATCTTGAAGATTTAAAGCTAATTGTTGGAAGTTAAAGACTCGAAGTTGTTCTTCATGAAGTCGTGGGGCTCGAAGATTAAGACTAGGTGATCAAGAGATTCAATTCAAGTTTATTACAACTTTGAAGACCATTGGAGATACTTCGTCTGAAGAAACGGAGTAATCCAAGTTCAAGACTTCTCGAAGAATGAAGTTAAAGAAACCACTCTCGATCTCACAACATCATATATTCAACAAAATTCGTCAAAAGTATAAGCTACATCAAATGAGGAGTTTGTTGGAGCATAAACCTTTATTGATTGTAACTTGTACTTCAAGTGGGACGTGTCGTGTAGTTTGCAATATATTTAGATCGAGTTGTAAAGCATTTCGTTGCATTTATGAAAGAGTTTCATTGTTCGTTAGCGAAACTCTTAAGTCGGTTAAAGAATTCCGCAACGAAACTCTTTAGGTATTTATGGTCACCTACAATTACCTCACATTGAAATCATAAATGCAACCGTCACGAACCCCCATACAAGTGTTTCTTTGTCCAAACTCTCTCTTTAACGAAACAGTTATTGTGAACGGTCTAAAGCTTAGTAATCAATTGTATCGTTGTTATTTCATATTGTAAACATTACATAAGGTTTTATAAAATCAATTTGTTGGTTAATCTAGTGTTTCTTCATCTTGACATACATCTATTAGCGATTCCGCAACTTTTAGGTGTTTTGGTCCAAATCAAGGTCCTAGTAAGACGACCAACATTAAGTTTTAATGTTGAAATTTAAGTAGTAATTTTACTAAATTTGCCCCAATTTATATAACTGCAATATTTTAATTAAAAAGCCATAATACTACAAAATTAAATGATTTTTGGAATATTATTTCCTTTCTTAACCCAAATATATTTATAAATTAAAGAGTAAATTACATAAATCGTCCCTATGGTTTATCCAAAATTATGGATTTTGTCCCTAAGTTTAAAAAGTTGCATAAATCATCCAAGTTTAGAAATTAATTACGCTTTTCGTCCCTAATTTCTAATTTGCACCCGTAATTGGGGCAAACCTTAGGGACCAAATCCGTAATTGAGGGCAAACCTTAGTGACGAAATACGTAACTGGGCAAATCTTAGGGACGAAAAAGGTAATTAGTTTCTAAAAGTGGCTGATTTATGCAACTTTTTAAACTTAAGGACAAAATCTGTAATTTGAGATAAACCTTAGGGACGATTTATATAATTAACTCTAAATTAAATAATACAAATTGTTATCGGAAAAATACAAAAAATAAACAAGTTACCTTTATATACAAATTTCTTGAGCACCAACATATTGATGTTCCTCAATTTGTCATCAATATGACATCTCTAAGGCCATCTCCAATCTTTGCATCAAAACCCACAACTGATGTAAAATTTGGTGTAATCTATTTCAAACTAAGAAACCAAAATAGTGTAATTTTTTGGTGTAACCCTATTCAAATACCATTTTACACCAAATTTAGTGTAATGCTATTCATCACATAAAATTTCTTTAAGCATTTATTTATCAAATATATAACTTAAACAATTATAATCAATTAATGAAAAATATAGTTTTAAAACAATCTAATTAAGAGTTTCAAAATGAATATAATCTTAAATATATATGATAAAAAGAAAATATTATTATATACTAATAAATAACTTTATTAATTACTCAAGAAAATGTAAACTTATTATTTGTATATAAAATTATAAAGAATACAAGTTAAATTACATTGTTTTAGTGTATAAATTTGAATTATTTAGTAAGAAAAAGATGATAATATGAAATTTGGTATAGATATTTGGTGTATACATTGGAGAAGAACTTATATTTGGTAAAAAAAAGATTTCTCATTTACATCAAAATGGGGTATATGTTTGGTGCATACATTAACCATTGGTGCATGCTCAAAGTTAACGGAGAAAGTTTAACCCATTCTTTTAGGAACGGGTTAAAGCAGGGGCGGAGCTAGAGTGAGGGTAGAGTAGTCACTTGTCTTTACTCAACATTTTTTTCAATGTAGAAAATAGTTATATTTATGTTAGTTTTGAAGTTTTGCCCCCATAAAATCCTTTACTTTGTCCCACCTAAATAGTGAAAATTTATAAATTTTACAAATAATCTTTACTTTAACCCATGAATAGTTGGGTGTATAACTTTAGATGTTGTCATCTAAAGTTAGGTTGGCATTATTCTTGTTTGACATATAATTTGATCTTTTATGATGGTGTGATTGGTGTCATCTTATATATACAAGGAATCCTAACTTATGCTCTTAACTTTTTATTATTGAAATTCTATTTTTCGTTAGCGAAAATGACATGAAATAGTAAAGATATATAATTTGATAGTGTATTAAGTGACTATATATAAAAAAACAAGCTAGTGATCCCAAAATATAACAGATATTTTATGGGTTTAATGATTGATGATGTATACAATGAATTATATAAAATGCATGGTATATAATTACTTATCATGTTCTTTTGTTTTTGTATAATAAAACAAAAACAACCAATGATAATACAAATGAAAATATGTGGTCACCCTAAATGACCCTAAATGAAAGAGGAAAAAAATTCTATCACAAAAATGGAGAGGAGGAGTAAGTCTTGGTTTAGGTAGACTAACTTATTATCGAAAGTCAATTGGTTGGGGAAAAAAAGTGTTGTGTAGGACAAGAGTGTTTGTTACTCATTTGTAATACTCTTTAAGATAAGATAACGAGTTTACAAAAATCTCTGTTTCTGAAGGTGAAGCAAGTAATGGGTTGTTTGGTTTTCTTGGGAATTTGTTGTTTCCTTTGTTGGCTTTTGGTTGTTTGATTTAAATCTTATTTTTTTCATTCTGTTTTTAAGTTTTAAAGATTTTTGGGGTTAATTACTTATTGTTTTATTTGATTGTGATTTTTGTTTTATTTTTTTCTTTGTTTTTAAGTTTTAATTTTTTTCATTAATACTTTTAATAAATTTTAGAGTTAATTACACAGATTCTTTTGCGAATAAGACAAAAAGGGTAAATTGGTCATTATGATATAACTAACAGAATTGAGTTAATCCTAACGGACTAAAGGACTGTCCATGTACAGAAATTCAAAACAAAGGACTATCCATGTACTTACTCAGAAAATAGGACGAAAAGTGCCATTTGGGTAAGAGGAAAACGACCATCCGTATAATTAACTCATTAAATAAAGAGTTAATTACATAAATCGTCCTTATGGTTTTCCTAAAATTACGGATTTCGTCCCTAATTTTAAAACGTTGCATAAATCGTCCACTTTTGAAAACTAATTACGGATTTCGTCCCTAAAATAGATCTCCGTTAAAATCATCGCTAACTATTTACACATTCCGTCCCTAAAATGGATGTCCGTTAGAAATTAGGGACGAAAAGCGTAATCAGTTTCCAAAGCCGGACGATTTATGCAACGTTTTAAACTTAAGGGTGAAATCCGTAATTTTAGATAAACCATATGGACGGTTTATGTAATTAACTCTTAAATAAAACTTAAATGACACATTTATATTAATTTTTTCATACGATATGATTTGTACACCACGTAAGTTATGCGTACACCAAATAAAAGATATTGTTATAATTTTCGGTGTTAAGCTTAGGGTTGATTTAAAACTGATATCTTTTTGTGAAACACATTTACGGTACCGAAAATTCATCCGAAAAACCATTATACCCAAATAATGTAACCCGGCCCGGGGAAAATGTTACCTTATCCTCAATATTAAACATCTTCCTATATACATTAACTAGATTATTGTCCCGCGATTTCGCGAAAAAAAATAAAAATTGAGTCGTAAATTTTATGTTATGTAGATTTTAAACTAGAGTAAATTACATAGATCGTCCCTAAGGTTTATATGAAATTATGGTTATCGTCCCTAAGTTTGAAAAGTTGCATGGATGGTCCCAAAGTTTAGAGTAATTACGGATTTCGTCCCTAATTTGGACGTCCGTTAATTACTGCCGTTAGACTTCCCTCACGTGTAAAACACGTGAGGGTATTTTAGTCATTTTACAGCCTTCACCTACCTTCCCTTTCCCTTCCATAACCAGATTCAACCTCCATCAAATCAAAAACAAAATCAACCAGATTCAACCTCCATCAAATCAAAAACAAAATCAAAATCAGATTCATCCTCCATCAAAATCAAAATCAAAATCAAAATCAGATTATATGCTAAAACAAACACCCGCCACCACTCGCCGCCGTAATCAGATTATAATCAAAATCAAAATCCGGCGCCGCCACCACAGATCCCAATCCGGCGCCGCCACCACTCGCCGCCGTAATCAGATTCATTTAGGGAAACATCGTCATCACCTAATCAGATTCATTTAGGCCGTAATCAGATTATAATCAAAAACGAAGAAGAAGAAGAAGAGATGGTACAACATAAGGCTCAGATGAAGAAGCAATCCAAACGTGGCGGCGGCGGTGTAGATTTTAAAGTAATCATCTCTCTTTTAGTGATTGATTGATTGATTTGAACTGCTTAAATTGAATGTATTTGCTTTGCAGAAAATTAAACGAAAAATTGGAAGATTCAGAGAAAAAGACTTCAAACATGTAAACTTGTTCAATGATTTTGATTATGAATCTGGTTTTGATTTTGGGGAGAAGAGTAATTAGGGTTTATTTGAATCTGATATTGATTATGAATCTGGTTTTGCTTATGAATCTGATTTGAATCTGATTAGGGTTTATTTGATTTTGGGGGAGAAGAGTGCGAAATGACCAAAATACCCCTCACGTGTTTAACACGTGAGGGAACCCTAACGGTGAAATTAGACGGACGTCTAAATTAGGGACGAAATCCGTAATTACTCTAAACTTTGGGACCATCCATGCAACTTTTCAAACTTAGGGACGATAACCGTAATTCCATATAAACCTTAGGGACGATCTATGTAATTTACTCTTTAAACTATTATGAGAAAATAATGTTATACTGATGTTTATAGTTATAATAACATATACATTTCATGTTTTGATGTTTTGTAGGAGAATTTAGAATAATAATAACGTAAATCACAGTCCTAATTGAACGATTCTATAAGTATATTAGAATTATGTTTTTTTATTTTAGTGGAGATGAAATGAAAAGAGATAATGTAATTATGTATTGTAAGAGGGTGTAAAATAAAAATAATATATGATAACATAATCAATCTGATCCAACGGCTAACATCAAAGAAGTGAACCTATCCAATGGACCTTATTTCGGCATGTGGCATTTAAGGCCCCTCTTTTATTATATATTAAAGATATGATTACAAAAGCAAAATAAGATGAAATACGTAAAATAAAATTTAAAAATAATTTATAATGTTAAAAAATTTATATTAAATTCATTTCTACTACATAACTGATTTTAAAAAGAAAATATTTGATGTATTATTTGACTAGAAAAAAGAAATATACTATATACAACAATGTATTGGTCCCGAATACGCAAGACCCTTAGGAATTCTCCAAACTTTAGCATATGGTACCACATAACTAATCAAACATAATCTTCTTTCATCTAGAGGAGATACTTGTTTATTATCAATATTAAAAAAATTTATAATTTTATTATTGTGCAATCAAATTTATATATTAAGTGCATAAAAGCAAATAGTTCGATACATAACATGTAAAACAACATATTTCTGTTAGATATTAAAAGTTTTTTCTAAAGTTTGAAAATATTAAATAAATAAGTATAACATAAAATGGGTTAAGATCATTGAATACCAGTAAAAACAATTTTATCAAAACCAATCACATTTCTTCATTTCAAAAACTCATTTTAATTTATTTTTGTTTAAAACTTAATTATTTCAAAAACCGTAAATGTATTAAACGAATAAATTACACCAGCAAAACAAGCATTATTTCTTCTTTCTATAGAGCACCCACTCGATATATTTTTGACGAAAAAATTTTCCGGATATTAGAAAATTTATATTATAAAATCACTGTTTTTCTCATTTGATTTTTGTAGTTTGAGTTATGAATTTTGTGATTTTCCTTTCGATTCTAGTTTAGTATACATCATATAACATATTTAGTGTTCATATCACATGTGATTTGACCTTACGAATATTGACATTTGACAAAAAAAAAAAAATTCGTCAAAATTCGATTTTTTTTTTTCCGGGTCTATATAGATTATACCTCATATAATATTGTTGTGTTTTAAAATTCACATTTTAAGTAAAAATCATGTGTGTTATTGGTTTATTTGTTTTAAAATTCTACGTATATTATAATATCACATAAGATTTACATTATTATCACATGTGATTTAATACTATCACATGTGATTTCGTTGAAACTTTTATGGGTTTAATCAAGTTATCCATATATCATATAACGATTTTAGTTATTTATATTTTCATTTTATGTTAATATCAATGTGATAAAAGAGTCCAATTCAGTTTACAAAAATATACCAAAAGATTATATAACAAAGCATGACACAAAGTATCGAAGGTAGAGTTTTATACCACGAATAGTAACGGTTTGATTTCCAAACGTTGATGAAAATTGTTACAAGCAAACCAACCAAACGATGACACGAGGGGTTGTCCAAGATCAGTCATGATCACTAAGACAAACAACACAAATCACTTTTTAAATATATTAAGTTTACTAAATCGTTACACAAATTCCAATTTCCAAAACCTAACAATGTCGTTTAAAATCTCAGGTTTGACCAACGTTCACTAAACTACAGTTTCTGAAAGTTCTATAAAGAATTAGAGGACGAAGTTTATAATCAACAAGTATATTCCGAGAGCTACAACAAGGTATCAAGATTCATCTAAAAAGCATATTTTATTACCAAGATATGATCAGAACAAGTTAGACAAAATCTTGCTGACCCGTTCAATACTTAGTGTACCCGAGTTTGTAAAAATGTTTTTAAATATCAAACGACCATGTAAAATTACTAACACCTCCAGATCATGAATTTGACATATAAACAAGGACTTCATGTTTTAAAATCTCCATTTATACGCTTTTAAGACATACAACAAAGTAAACACAAATTCGGATATAAAACCAACACCAAAACACTGTTTAGACCCCCGTTCATAAAAGTCAGTTTTAGAGATTTTGACGATGAACTAGACCACGAGCCTTACATTTTTGAAAACTAGATTCCAAGGGCCACAACATTCGTTTAGGTCACAGTTTTAAATTCTATATCATCTCAGAGTTATTGTTCAAATAAGACAGGTCAAAAAAACACTCAACAAGTTTTACGAATAAACATATATATGTATGTAATCAGCTGAAAAAACAGAAAGGAACAAACGATTAACGAAACTAACGACTAAACTTATAGAGAATGATTATAATCAGAGTATAACAAGGTGAAACACCACTCCAACAAGGTGTGATCCTGGCTACAACATAGGATGAAAACATTCAAAATGAAAACAAGTAGATTAGGGTTTCGGTTAAGCAATTACACAAGAAAGAACCCATGATACCTTGAACGATTTAGAGGCTGCTGATGACGAATCCAATGAAGAAGAAGAAGAGGGGCTCGATGATGGTGAAGATCTGCTAGCAATCGGCTGGATGATTGTTAACAAAGACAGATTATAGAAAACTCCATCTAGGGTTTCGGATTTAAAGAAAATTCACAAGAGATACAACCACATTACCTAGATTCAGTTGATGATTACGAATAGGAGATAAAGGGTGGACTGGAGAACTCGAATTGTGGTGTGATGATGGCTGAAATCGCTGCAAGAGAGGTGTGGGGTGGCGGTTAGAGAAAATAAGATTTTAGGGTTTTGTGTGTGAAATGTTTAGAAATGAAAATGGTTTAGGTTTTGGCTAGGATAGATAACCACATTACACACTAGTGTGCACGGTTAGGGTCATGGCTCGGATCACTGAACTTAGGGTTAACCAAAGTGGCTAGAGCAACGGCACCCGGTTAACAAGAAATTGCAACATAGCAGACTGTAGCCTCGCTGCGTCGCAACTACCACCTAGTGTGGCGTAGTGGGTTATTAAGTTTCACATTTTTCGTTTACTTTGCGTACGAACAACGGACGACACCCAAAAGAGCTATACACGGAATAAACAATACTCGGGACAAATGCATAAGTACCTAACGTACAAGCATCGAACACGGATCCTTAAATAGTTTTAACATCGTTTACGTAACAAAGTGAGACGGTAATATAAAACACGGAATTAAACGATAAGTCATCTAGGAGCTCGTCTAGTGAAAAACTATCTATTGTGCACCTAAAGTAATACGGTAACCACATATATAGGATATACACACATCAAGGTAGTAATCACACATCAGTGAAGTATAAAGAACTTTTAAATTCTACAACAACAGTAATAAGTAAGTTTTAAATTTTTCAGAAAATTACGGTATTGATCTACAGACATAATAGACTAACTAAGGACGAAAAGAGTGACGGTTGTCATATTATTAGTTTATACAATTAACAATTATATAAAATGGATGGTATATAATACTTATCATGTTCTTCTGTTTTTGTATAAGAAAACAAATATTAGAGTACTATAATATCTTCGGGATGAAAACAACCAATGATAATAACAAATGAAAATATGTGGTCACCCTAACACAAAAATAGACTAGAGGAGTAAGTCTCGGTTTGGTCGACTAACTTTCTATCAAAAGTTAATATCTAGTGAGTAAGTTAGGGGTTAGAAAAGAAAAAACAAAAAAGGCAATTTGGAAGTGTGTTGTGTAGGTCTACCCCAAAAGTCTATGAAATACAAGAATGTTTGTTTCTCTAAGTCGTGCATGATTACTTTTCTTTTGATATAGGATAATTAAGGGTTTACAAAATTGAAAAATGTTTCAAATTCTTTGAATAAAAATGTCTAAATTAATGAAATATAAATTAGAGATGAAAAAAATGGATTTAAATATATGATTTTATAGCATCTACGTTGAAACGAAACAAATGATTGATTTAAAAAGATACCTAATATTTCCTCTGGATTGGCTTTGATAGACAATGATATGAATATGGGTGACAAAAGTTGCTTTCTTTACATTTATACAAATTGAATGTAGAGCCCGTAGAGGTGATATATTTATTTATTTTTTCACCACAGTAATGATCAGGTCCGATTTCGACTCTGACATTTCGGATGTCTGGTGTAAAAAAATAAAAGTGACCCTATAAAATTTATAATAAATACTTTTCATTATAATAAACACGAGTGGTGTAAAAAAATAAAAGTGACCCTATAAAATTTATAATAAATACTTTTCATTATAATAAACACGAGTTATATTATTATTTTCTAAACATCGATCTTGTAGCATTTTTTGAAGCAAATTCATCTATTATACGTACCTGAAATTGAAAGTAGAGTTAATTACATAATTGGTCCCTGTGTTTGTTCCAAAACAACGGGTCCAGTCCCTGGGTCGCAATTCCTTCGGACCCAGTCCCTGGACCCTATCTTTGTTGCACGTTTGGTCCCTTTGTCACTTAAAATGACGAAA
Organism: Senecio squalidus; assembly: GCA_910822075.1. NCBI lineage: Eukaryota > Viridiplantae > Streptophyta > Magnoliopsida > Asterales > Asteraceae > Senecio > Senecio squalidus. Next base: position 47,620,404 of record CAJVGC010000060.1, on the reverse strand, counting down.
ATACCCTTAATAAATGATATTTTGATTTATCTTTCAATTTAAAAAACAAATAAAGAATAAAAACTAATTGTCAAAATCTCATATCAACAACAACAAAAAAACTGGAAATTAACTAATTGTTTCTCTAGAACATCGCAGATCCGGCACGACCTCTAACTACCTAACGACCTACATTCACGAGCATCGCCAGATCCGGTCACAACCGCCATCAGATCTGGTCACACGTTCCTTGAATTTATTTTTCCACATATACGGCGACCACCACCACCTCCTTGGTCCGACCACCAACTCAATCATTCACCATTACACATCATTGTTATAAATTAAGCCTAAATCGAAACAAGATTATACCCAAATAAAACCCACTTCGAGATCCGAAAAACAAATCAAGATCAAAATCGATTTGAGATCAGAAAAACCCACTTCATAGCCGGATGATGCATCGCTGCCGTCGTCCCCGCTGCCGCCGTCGCTGCCATTGTCGCCGCTGCTGCCGCTGCTTCTACCGCTGCTGCCGCTGCCGGATATCGCTGCCAGATATCGCCCATTGTTGGCCACTGTTGTTGCTGTTGTTGATTTGAGGTTAATATTTTATTTATTGTGTTTTTCCAAGTGTGGGAATTCAGTCAAATTCTTTTAAAAATGTAGTTAACTAGAGGTTAATATTTTATTTAGAGTACTCTTTTATTTATTATATACATTTTTGTTTTGATAAAAATCAAAATATCATTTATTAAGGGTATTTTCGTCATTTTAAGTGACAAAGGGACCAAACGTGCAACCAAAGATAGGGTCCAGGGACTGGGTCTGAAGGAATTGCGACCCAGGGACTGGACCCGTTGTTTTGGAACAAACACAGGGACCCGTTGTTGTGGTGTGATTTTTTCAAAAACATAGGTAGGTTAATTTATAGCTATCTAATCAATTAAGCATGTTCTTCTTCCACCGATGTGAGACAAAAGTAAAAACTAAACTCTTTTCTCTTGTAACACAAACGTGGGACAAAGATAAGTAAGTTGTACCAAAAATAAAAACACAATTTTTTTTAAATCGGAGGCCCCTAAAAATCGGAGCCTCTAATAATAATCAAATACGTACCTAAAACTGAAAGTATGTGGTGTGATTTTTTCAAATGTATAGGTAAGTTAATTTATAGCTATCTAATCAATTAATCATTTTCTTCTTCCACCGATGTGGGACAAAAGTAAAAACTAAACTCTTCTTTTTCTTGATTCAAATGTGTGACAAAGATAATTTGTAAGCTCTAAAAAAAAAGCAATTTTTAATTTAAATCGGAGGCCCCGTGTGACCGCACGACCAGCACACCCCAGAACCGCCACTATAATTATCATATCATATCACATATGCAAAATAGTATTTTCAGCAATTTTTTTATATTTACTTTTTACGTAACTCGAATCCATAATTTTTTGGTTAAAAGACCACTCACATAACTAGCTAATTATGGTCTGTTTATTTGTAATATATTTTTGATCTCACGTGGAATAGATATAAAGGAAATGAGTGAAATTATTTGCATGCGAGGGACAAAGTGACAAACTAAAATGAGTAAAGTAAATTATATCCTCAAAGAAAAGAAGATCAATTTGGACTTTGATACAAGGCGGACCTAAGAAACTTTTCGAGTGGGTTCAGGATTAGAATTTAATTATGTTTGTATGTAAAATAAACAGATTCATATGTCAAATAAGGCTGAAGTTATACTAAAAATACATTAAAATTATAAAACATTTTTAATTAAACGGGTTCGGTTAAACCCGCTCGGTTCAATGTAGCTCCACCCCTGCTTTGATATGATATAGTTTGGTGATAGTGGTTGTGATGCTGTTAATAATTGGTAGTGCTCCACTAATAAATAATTAAATAACGTACAAGCATCATATATGCATTAAAACTTAATAGTAACTTTTACGTTGCCACTTTTTTCAATTAATTATTTTAGTAGAAAGATAAATAAGTTCAGACTTAATCGACACATCAATCTAGTTATAATTCTCATGCTAGGTAATTTGTATAACATAAGGTATATACATACATAAAACATGTTATAGCTAGATGCATTGAGCGACAGGTTGGTATGTAGTGGTGATAACGATATATTTTTCGTGGAGAAGTGATACACAAGCCTAAATTACATAAGCCTAAATATGTCTAATCCATTCAAAACATGACACATGTATTTCCACTAATTATCTCTCATCATACCAACCAATCATTTATTTAATCACCCAATCACAATTTTAGGCTTGTTTGTAGTCTTATATAATTAGGCATATGAATCATTTTCCTTTTTCGTGGGACACATTTTAAGGTATAGTACCGAAAGTTCATCAAATAATTGTTAAGATACGTATCATTAATGTAACTCTCAGAAGAAGAAAAAGAAATATTACATTATCCTCACTAACATCTTCCCTACATACATAAATATGATTACAAAAGTTAATTAATCTAGCAAGTAACCAAATAAGATAAACCTATTGTTATAATCCAACTCCTTCGAATAACTTTATGTTATTAAAATTGGATTCAATTTTGTTTCGAATCGCTTTCATTGAAAAATAAACAAACAAATAGAAAAAACAAGGCTCCTTCTGTTCCTTCCGTGGAAGAAGATGAAAAGGGATCTCATTTCGACATAAGGGACATGTTGATCGCGATTGAAGCCATGTATCGATGCAGTTAACATGAAAGCAGTGACGACATTGTGGCAGCCTGCGGTAGCGTTGGCCTGTGTCTACGTCATGTAGACACACCGCACAATATATGTGTTTGGTTTTGTTGTTTGTGTTTGGCTTATATTTCGCGGTTAATATGGGGAATTGGCGTCGATGGTGTAAGGTTTTAAGAATGCGACTGAGGATGAAAACCGCGAAGATGGCAAAGATAATATTGGATTTGTTGGCGAGGATTATGACGATAGTGGTTGATAATTTGGAAAAGATGAGCTCCATTTGCTCGGGCTCCATGGCGATATGACGGACAAAAATAGAAAGGCTTATTTGGCTTGACAATGGAATTGGTATCATCATTTCTTTGTATATATATAATGCACGAAATTCTATTGTACGTATGCTTTAAATTTTTTAATATTATATTAAATGTTTTCTTTATTGTAAAGTGGTTAAATGCTTAATATAAAGGTGAGGCAATGATACTTTATTGAAGAAATATTCTAAAGTATTCAAAATAAGTCCAAGAGTCTTGAATATAACAATTTGGTTTTGTAGTTTAGAAGAATTTAATTGTAAATTTTTTAACATCATAAGAACCGTATTTATATAAACAAAAGAATATTATGACTAATATTTTTATTATTATATTAAGATAAATGTCAAAATGTTTAATAATAACTTATTTGTTAAGGTAAATGATCAATTATTACACATAATTTTCGAAGTATCAAAAGACACAATTTTGACATTTATCTCATTTTAATCTAATAGTTAAGATTAAAACCAAAACCCACTTTTCTTTTATTATTTTAAATTAATTTATCTCACAAAGAATTAATCGTTAGACGAAACAAATTACACCGTTGCGATAGTCTCGTTTTTATCTTTAATTAGAGTAGTAGTGTTATATACTTTCGACGATTTTTTTTTTGTGGGGATTGAAATTGTAACGATAATATCACATTTGATATTAGCTCCAATTCGTAAAACTTTATAAAAGAGAATTACTATAAAACGTATAAATTACCTAAATTTAGAAAAAATATCAAATTTTGAAGATTTTATTTCCTTCATTTTTTGACATAAATGTGATAGTACGCATATCAAATGTGATAGTATTGTATATAATATGTGACGATTTTTGTTTTTCTTCATTTTATTTAACATAAATGTGATAGTATGTATATCACATGTGATAGTATGTATATCACATGTGATAGTACGCATATCACATGTGATAGTACGCATATCAGATGTGATTATATTGTATATAATATGTGATATTATTAAGTATGTAAAATTTTAAAAACTTATAGGGTAATAAAGCTCACGATTTCAACTTTAATTGTTAATTTTAAAAAACAAAAATATTATATGAGGTATAATTTATATAGACCCGAAAAAAAATCAAAAATTGATGATTTTTTATTTTTCCGTTTTCGGACAAATGTTGATTCCGTAAGGTACAATCACATATGATTTGAATACTAAATATGAATTTCAAAACATATATTTTATATATTATAATTATTTAACTAGAATCAAAAAGAAAAAAATGTCAAACTACTAAAATCACATGTGATAAAATCGTGATTTTATAATATAAAATTTTAAAACCATTAAAAAAAACCCGGAAATTTTTTTGTAAAAAGTATATCAGTTAGTCATGGAATACTACAAGATAATCGTAAAAATCAGTTTAGTCATGGAATATGATATGAAATATAATAAACTTCTTAGACTAAAGAATTTTGTTTATTAAAAATATAATAGTAGGACATTTCTCATGATTAAAAGAAAAAATATTTATACATAAATAATGTAAAGAGGAAAAATATTCAATTTAGGGGAATAATGAATTTTATTACACACATTCAATTACAAGTGAAAAAAAGGTTTAAAATTATAAATTGATTTTTTTTTCTTTCAATGTTAAAATTGTTTGTTTGAAAGTATTAAATACAAGTAATGAAGATCGTATATAATCATCATCGTTATTACGATTTTTTTTTTTAATTCCTATTTTATTCAACTGTTAAGGTCATTTATTACCAACGAACTTTTTATAGTGTATCATGATAATCCTTGATCTTATTTTAATACCGTTATAATCCAATAACTTTTAAATTACTTTTCAGTTGTACGAAATTATCATCTTATTACCTACAAACGAACCAGGTGACGTGCCACGTCAATTTGTTTACACGGTGGATTGCCTAATCATTTTGTTTACATGGTGGGTTGAGGTTAATTATTACCAACAAATTTTTTAGGATGTATCATTATAATCCTTAATTTTGTTTTTATACCGTTATTATCCAATAAAAAAATCACCTTTAACCGGTTGTATCAGTAACAAGAAAAATTTTCTGACAAAATAGGTTATCATGGGATGTAATTTGAAAGTTATTGAATTATAATGTTATTAAAAAAAATCAAATATTATAATAATACACTCTAAAATGTTTTTTGACAATAAATAACTTTATCCCAACAATCAATAATTTTAATTTCACTAACTCTAGAAAAGTAAAGGATATGGACATAGAAGAAAAGGAGATAAAAAATAATTTAATTAAAAATTTTAATTAAAATTAAACGTGAATAAGTAAATTTAGAACAAAAAAAATTTACAAAAATACCTCTTATCAAATAAAGAGCCAAGCCAGATGGCAAGCAACCAATAAAGATTTGACTCCTTTATTAGTTTAAAGAAATTTTAAGTAGAAATATTGAGGATTAAGTTTGGGTTACCTAGACTAGACCTTTCATTATAAATAATTTAAGTCAATAGTGAGTAAGTTATGGGTAAGACTTACGTAACACAGAAGAGTGTGGGTCTTCGCCAAGTCATGAAGGCAACAAATGTTCACTATTCTAGAAGCTTACACCACACTGCTTTTCTTTAATTAAGATAAGAATAAATATTATTATAAATGTTCATTATTCTAGAAGCTTACACTCACTGCTTTTCTTTAAAATAAGAATATATATAATTATTATTAAGTATATCACAATTCTTAAAATAAACCATGTTGGAAGTTGGGACAAACATGCATTAAAGAAACATAACAAATACATAAATATATTTATAGAAAAAAGTTGTTTGGCGTTGCGAAAATAAAACAAAAATTATTGCTTTAGCATAGATAAGCATTAATCGTTTTGTCTCTTTTTCTTAACGATAAATTTAAAGGATGCTTTTACATAATGTATGACATCCGTTTTAGAAAATGGTCTTTAATTCTGTTTTAAAAGTATTTTTTTCGTTTTAAAAAAAAAATTGTTCTATCTTTCTGTTTATATTTGTTTGAATGTTATTGTTATTTTTCTAATATAAAAAACTAAAATAAGTAACTTTCAATTTTATCCTTAAAAGGTTGTAAATTTTTAAACTTAAAAAGTAACCAATTTCTTTAATTCATAGTTATTATTGTAGAACTCGCGCGATATAGTGGCGGCAAAAAATTCATCAAATATAAATTAGTTTGAAAAGTTTTTTGGGTCATTTTGGTTTATTAAACTCATTCGGCCATAAAGTTCAATTATTATGGTGCTGTATTAAGATACTAGCTTATTGACCCGACCAATACGCGGGGAACTATATCTATTAATAAAAAACTATTAATCATTTAGACAAAATGATTATGTTAGCAAATGTGAAGTTAAATAAAACATTTACTATGTAATTCGAGAAAAACCTTATTAAAAATAAAATAATTATAATATATAAAAAAACAAAAATATTACGTTAATAGGACGGAAAAAAACAGAAGATTTTCTTATATGATATGTTTTCCGTTTATATGCAAAACACTCGTAAAACAATAAAATAATTTTAGTTTCTTTTTATACTAAAAATGTGTATGTGTTTAGAGAAAAAATATTTTTGTATTCTTTTAGAATTTTTTTTAATATACAAGTGTTAGATTATTTAAAGTAGAAAGGTTAATTAGTTTTATTTAATTATTACAAATTAAAATAAGGATTAAATTATTTAAAGTAAGGGGGTTAAAATGAAATTATTAGTGATACATCATCAAAATAATTTAATGGTTAAAATTAAATTTGCATTTTTATCTAATGGTTATTATTTTGCCAAATGACATTTTAGGTCTTTCTTTTATTATATATTAAGATAAGATAAGATTAGTTAAGTAATGTTTAAGAAAACATATGTGGTCTCATTTGGTAATCATATTCTACTAATTTCGTATGTGTCATTTAACCAACTAAGCTCAATTAAGTCATGAAATATACATACTTTCGCTTTCAAATTCTCATGGTTTCTCATTATATTACATCAGATATTGATAAATACAACAACTATTACCACACACTATAAATATTTATATATATTATTATTTATGGGACTTGAATCCATAATATATAAAATGATGGATCAACACATAAACTAGCTAGATACTTTTCATAATCAAATTATCATGAACGCTTATAAATCTATTTGTTTCCGCTCGTCCACCTAGTTAAATTTGTTACCTCTCTGTTGTACATTTCTTATGATAGATGAGGGATAAAAATATAAAAAATATATAGTATTAAACCTTACCTGAAAAGACATATAAGCCACGCCAACCAAATATAATTATATAGGCTGTGTTTGGCGGGGTTAAATAATCCTTGTTTTTGGTTTGAATTTCTTTTTAAATAAGTGTCGTTTGCTAGGAGTTTATTAGAAGAGTTTATTTAAAAATTAAGGTTCTAAAATTTAAACTGTTTCAAATCGTTTAAAAAAGTAGCTTGGATTTATATTATGTTAATTACATAAATAACCCTCATAAAATTTTTCTTATTATATGGTTATATACTTTTTAGTCATTTTATATTTTTTATATCTAATTTTAACTACTTTTCAAATACGTCAACGAAAAACAAAAGTCCAAGCTTTTAACTCGGAATATAAGCCCCACTTTTCAGTTATACCTATAAGCTACTAACTAAAAGTACAAATTAATTTTACCAAACATACCCTAATTAAGGTGCTGTTCTTTTGAACCAAATGTTTTTCCTCTGAATCTGAATACCAGCTCTGCATAATCAGAGGTGGTCCAAAACTCTGAATCTGAATCAATATACTATGTTCTTTTTTTCTTCGTAACATCTGTTTTACTATATTAGTACTAAACTGTTGATTTTATAAACCGTCTTAAATAAAAACATTCATAAAAATGTTCAAACATAATGGTCAACATTTTTCAAATAAAGATAATATTCAAACAACATTTTCAACATTTTGCATTAATTGTGCCGCAAGTTGATCTCGACAATTGATCATATATTGTTGATTTATTGTATTTTTCATGTGGTTGAACCTCGTCCTCATCGTACTCGTCCCCATCTTGTACATTCTCGTTAGCATGTACTTCACCTCGATCATATTTGGAGAAAAAATCATCACTTAATCCTTCTTTTCGTATAAAATTATGAATAACAAAGCATGCAATAGTAATATCTCTTTGTTTCACCAAAGAATACGGAGCCATTCTCTTCAAGATGGGAAAACGTGCTTTCAAAACATCAAAACCACGCTCAATCTATACATATTCATATTACTTATTTGAACAAATTAATAAACTAATTGTCTAACATCAATTTCAAGATATAAAAATAATTAACAAAAGAAAAGTTCACATAAAAGTCAATGTAACAGTAGGAGTTTATATGCAATCGAAAACAAATACATATTAAAAAATAATTATATCACCTAAATCTAACAAACAATCATCAATATCAATTTATATAACGAAATCAAGTGACATACTATTGAAAAAAATTCAAAAAGTACTCGAATTTAAGGATGAAAAACGTATTGGGTGAAGAGAAAGAGGTAATCAGATGTAAAAAAGGTTTTTATGTAGGGTTGAATCAGAGGTAAAAAGAGGTTTTTTGTGTCTCGTTGAAAAAAAAAGAACAACAAAATTTTTAAAATCTCTGACCAGGTCAGAGTTCAGAGAGACTATTCAGAACTTTTTTTTTTTAAAAAGAACAACAACTAAGGTGTTGTTCTTTTTTGAAAAATAAGTCTTAATAGGCTCTGATCTCTGACACGGTCAGAGGTTTTAAAAATTTTGTTGTTCTTTTTTTTTTTTCAACCAGAGACAAAAAACCTCTTTTTACCTCTGATACAACCCTACATAAAAAACCTCTTTTTACCTCTGATTACCTCTTTCTCTTCACCAGTAAGTTTTCCATCCTTAAATTCAAGTAATTCTTTATTTTTTTCAATGGTTTGTCACTTGATTTCGTTATATAAATTGATATTGATGATTGTTTGTTAGATTTAGGTGATATAATTTTTTTTTAATATGTATTTGTTTTCGATTGCATATAAACTCCTACTATTACATTGACTTTTATGTGAACTTTTCTTTTGTTAATTATTTTTATATCTTGAAATTGATGTTAGACAATTAGTTTATTAATTTGTTCAAATAAGTAATATGAATATGTATGGATTGAGCGTGCTTTTGGTGTTTTGAAAGCACGTTTTCCCATCTTGAAAAGAATGGCTCCGTATTCTTTGGTGAAACAACTAGATATTACTATTGCATGCTTTGCTATTCATAATTTTATACGAAAAGAAGGAATAAGTGATGATTTTTTCTCCGAATATGATCGAGGTGAAGTACATGCTAACGAGAATGTACAAGATGGGGACGAGTACGATGAGGACGAGGTTCAACCACATGGAAATACAACAGATCAACAATATATGATCAATTGTTGAGATCAACTTGCGGCACAATTAATGCAAAATGTTGAAAATGTTGTTTGAATATTATCTTTATTTGAAAAATGTTGCCACTATGTTTGAACATTTTTATGAATGTTTTTATTTAAGACGGTTCATAAATGCAACAGTTTAGTACTAATATAGTAAAACAGATGTTACGAATGAAAAAAGAACATAGTATATTGATTCAGATTCAGAGTTTTGGACCACCTCTGATTATTCAGAGCTAATCAGAGCTGGTATTCAGATTTAGAGGAAAAACCTTTGGTTCAAAAGAACAGCACCTAAGTTACTTTTCTTAGAGATTCTCAAAATGCTTAATAATTCAATTTCCTATAATTGTGCCTAGATGTCCTTATCGATGCATCTAGTCACTATATAAATTACGATAAAACCAAAATTAGGCAAAGTGGGTCGTTTCAATTGTTTAGATTTTAGGAGTACTACAAAGACAGGTGGTTCCAACTTTTTTCAAACACTATTCCCGATCCACCGTGATCGAGACAAATGTAGTTTTAATGTTCTTTTTTATAATAATTATATTGAAACAGGGGTACAAACTTTTTCAATTTGTTATATAAAATCTTGTAAAGATGATAAAAAGATACCATTTATAATTTGAAACATAGGAAGGAAAAGCTTTAAATTAGAAGAGGGATTCGGTTGTTTCTAGAAAGAACATAAAAAAAAGGATACTAAAAAAAATATATCATTTGTACAAATTTGTATAATCACATCATGCAAAGGACATGTGTCTGTAAATTAGCCACCAAAGATCTTACACAGATGGGCTGTATGGTATAACCATTTAAACAAGCTCTAGTGGTTTAATGTTAGTTTATATATATATATATATATATATATATATATATATATATATATATATATATATATATAGAATTAGGATATAATAAAAAGAGATTTAAAATAAAAGGGATAGGGAGTAATGAGGTGGTGACACGTGGCAGACAAAAAAAAAACCCATTATTTATATCAATAAGGGTATAATGGTCTTTTTACACATAAATTTCAGATCTGCTTTTAAATCCCAAATTCATCCTAAATCAACTAAAGAAAAATCTCTCTCTCTCTCTTAAAAGGAGATCTGATTGCTCCGGCGAGCTCTGCTCCGGCGGCGGTGATATAACAGCTGGCGGAGAACCACAACCACCACCACCTGCGCGACAGCGAACCACAACCACCACCACCTGCTGTTGCGGCTGCTTCTTCGGCGAACCACAACCACCACCACCTGCTGCTGCGACGGCGAGTGGTTGCTGACGGTGGCGCTGCTAGTGGTTGCTGACGGTGGCGCTGCTTCTGCTGGCGGTGGTTTCGGCGGCGGAGATGGTGGTGGTTTCCGGCGACTGTGGATTGTGTAAAAGTGTTGTCTAAATTTACGTCATCTGCTGATGATGATGACATGGCAACAAGGTACAGTATTCAAATTTACGTTTTGGTTTGAAGATTGTCTAAAAGTGTAATAACTAATATTGTATGCACATGTGTTTGTTTTTTTTTTTACAGATGGTAGTGATTAACCTACAAGATGGGAAGATTTGTTATTTTTGTCTTTTAGTGTAATGCTAAATGTTTGTGTATATTTACAGTGCATTCAAGTTTCTGTATTTCCGAATCTGAGTTTCTGTAGTTAGTGGATGTGAGTTTCTGTATTTCCGGCGACGGTGTTTGATGGTGCTTGCCGGAGTGGCGATGGGTGGCTAAGAACCAGGAAGGAGGTTGTTTGTTTTTTTTTATGCACAATGGTTTGTAAAGTTATGCACAATGATTTTGTAAACTTATGCACAATCTTTTTGTAATTATGTACATATATATTTAATATTTTTTTTTTTGAACAGCAAAAACGACCTAGGGGAAAGGAGCTACGGCATAGCCATCACCCCAACCCTAAAGGCCCGAAAATATATTTAATATTTAATGCACAATGTTTTGTAATTTTTTGTATAAAACTTACATAAAATTAATGCACAAGTTATTTTATAAAAACCGATACACAATGTTCGTATTTTTATATAGAAATTTTTGATGCACATAAAACCGATGCACACATTATCGATAAAAGGCATGCACAGAGATTCAAAAAATTAGTAATCTGGGAAAATGAAAAAAAAAAAAAAAAAAAAAACAGATTTTCGCAAATTACCAAAAGGGCATGAAAGTTCGAAATAATTACCAAAATGCCACCGCGTTGACTTTTTCAAATCCCTTTTTTGTTGACTAAATGAGTGGTCCACAATCCTCCTTATCCTTTTTATTTTAAAACCTTTTTACAATAACTCACCCCTATATATCCCATGGGAGTAAGGACAACGTTTGTGTTTGGAAGAGTCAGTTCTGGTGGATGATGGTATCCACACAAGGAATTCATTTCTTACAAATCTTGATAATAAATTGGATTTCCCAACCTGAATCGCCGAGTAACACCACTTTGAACAAGTAATCGTAATTTGTGTATGACGACTCCGATTAAATACACATATGCTTTTACTGATTTGGGAGATATATATTTAGGCTGACATTGAGAAACTATTATTTGGATCTGTATAATATGAATGTGGGGCGGCGGTTTTAGGGTTTAAAAGAAATGAGAGAGAAAGAGTGATTTTAGGAAATAGGTAAAATACCATTAATACCCTTTTAAGTTTTATAAAATAATACTTCATCTTCTCATTATTTACGAAATTGCCATCACTAATTATAGCCATTGATCAACTAATCAAAGGTCCAGATTGAGTTCTCACAGAATTTTGAGTTCTCGAACGAATCATTCAATATATATATATATATATTATATAATTAATGAACGCATACTAACATCAACACTCAGACTACTTTCAATGGGTTAATTTGGATAAATAATTTTAATTTACTGTCTTATTTTATCACTCTATATTTTGTTTCCGAGTTTAGAGCGAAAAGAAAAGAAATAAGAAAAAAAAAAATTAACATAAAAGAAGAGAGGATAAGAAGATTATTTTTTAAAAATGTGTTATCGAGTTGAAAGTATTTTAAAAGAAAAAAAAAGTAAATTTATATCAATCAATCTATATTCAAAGATACAATATGATTAACTTTATAAACCCAACTAAAACAATTCAATATAAATAAAAATAAAAATAAAAAAATAAAAAAAAACCACCTTAACAAGACCGAACGAAATTATTGGAATGAATGTTTAGAGGGAAAAGTTGAACAATTTTTTTTCATAAACACAAGTAAAACAATTCGATATATTTTCTTTTCAAATCTCTTAATTTTAGAATGAATTTTTTGAGAGAAAAATTGAATAATTTTTTTTTCACTTCTTTCTATTCTTTATAGTTAAAAAAATCAGAAATATATTTTTATTTTTATTTTTTTCATTCTTCCTTTCTTTTCTTTCATTTTTTCAAAAAAAATCTATGAAATACGGTATAATAGTGAAGAAAGAGTCCATTTGGTCGTTGAAAGAATTGTTTAGAATCATTGACATGTCCAATGAGCGAGAGAAAATGGATAATCAAATCTCACGTTCACTGAGTGGTTTAAGGGACGAACCTTGTTTTGGAAACATTTTTTGTTTCTAGTTTTGTAGTAGTATAAAGATATATTTCTATTTTGAAAATATTGTTAAAATATTAGAATTATAGATTATGTTACTAATAACCTTATATATTGTTTTATCAACTAACTACATGTTTTGTTTTTTTGTATATTAATAAAAAAAATACTCTATGTATTTTGAGATTCCTAAATTCATTAGCAATGTATAACCAAATTATGCTCACGTAATTGTCTTAGTTAGTATAGAGTTGTGATGCTAACGACTCTATAGGTTGTTTTCAAACATAATTTTATTTCATTGGTTATGATCAGCAGTCAAAGTGCAAGTAAGTTCTACTGTTGGAAATATTTTCAAAATTGTTGCTCCAATTTCTTGTTTTTATTTTGGTTGATAGACAACCGGAGCCGATGGTTTTAACCTATTTACATTAAATTATTAAAATAGGTTGATTTGAGTTATGCTTTATATATGACGTGGAAAAATTAAAACTTAATTAAAATGATCATGTCAACATGTTAACATGACCCACATTTCAGAAGAAGAAAAAAAATGTAGTCAGGTTACTGTAGGATCGAATAGATATTCAAGAATAAAGAATCAAGATGTATGGATTTGAATATCATCGAAGAAAGAAGATATATCCCTTTCAAGCAAACAGAAATTTAACTATTACAATCAAAAGAGTTCACCAAAACTTATTCAAGCCTAGAGATCTAGTTTGGCTAAAAAAAATAAAAGAGAAAAGTGGACATAGGCAAGCTAAGAGTCTAAGACCAATATGAGAAGGGGCTTATAGTTTATTTAAAATTCATAGCAATGGATCTTACAATTTATCAAACCTACACATACCAAAAACATGGAATGTCATGAATTTGAAAAAAATTGTTAGGTTTGATTGAAAAATGAATCTGATTATATATCCCAATATTATCCAATAAAACAATAATTTTACATACTTATATCTTGTCATCGTGCACAACCTCAAACACATGACTTTTAAACAATATTCAGAAGCAAATTCAAAAAATAAACTCTCTAAAATCTATTTAACTGATAAGTCCGTTTAATAAGCCGAAACAAATTCTCCAATCTCTATGATAAGAAAATAGTATTATTAAGAATTAAGTCCGGGTTACCTAGATCATTCATTATAAAAAAAATTAAGTCAATAGTGAGTAAGTTATGGGTAAGAAGAAAGGAAAGAATTGCGTAACCAAGTCACACAGACAAGTGTCTATTACTCTAGAAGTTCATAATTCTAGAAGCTAACACAGCTTTTCTTAAAGTTCAGATATAATTATTAAATATGTCTATTGTTTAAATAAACATGTTTGGACAAAGATGCATTATAGAAACATAACAAATATAGAAATATATTTGTTATAGATGGATAAAAGTTGCTTGGCGTTTGTGGAAAAAATATAAAAGCCAATCAGATATTACTTTATCTATCATCAATCATTTTAGTCTCTTTTTCGTTTTAGATTGAAAATCATATTATTCATTTATTTAAAAACATACAAAAGGTATAATACTAATGAATGATAACTACACTATTGTTTTCTACACAGAGATTAATATAAGTTTTCTTTTATTCATGTTCGTATTTTTAAATCACGAGTTTTAGAATTATAATTATCAAAACTCTTATTCTTATAGAATGTCATTTAAAACATATTTCAAAGATAGGAAAAAACAAATTGGTCATATTATCCGAACTCTAAAAAAATTATTTGTTTCCACTCGTCGACCTAGTTTATTTTTTTACACCTCTTTGTTGTACATTTCTTATGATAGATACAGGGATGAATGAAAAACATATAAACCACGCCAACAATCACCAAATATAATTATATAATTTTTTGTGTGTGGAGATTCTCAAAATGTTTGATAAATAATTAATTTTATTATTGTGCCAAATGTCCTTATTTATGGGTCTAGTCACTAATCTACATAAATAATTAACTTAAAATTAGGGGAGGGTAGTTTTATCATGCAAGTGGGTCGTTTCAATTGTTTAGATTTTAGGATTATAACAAAGAGATGTGGTTCCAATAGACTACGTGTAGATTATTCATATATACACTAATGTGGTTTTCAAAGTAATTTAATTATATTATTGAAATGGGGAACAAACTTTTCTAATTGATGTTATTTGTACTAATAGGCTTAAGATATGTCGGTATGTTATCGCATAAGACCTACAACCTGAATGGCTTATTCTTTATTTTTTTATGGGTTGTTTGATATGTGTAGGCAATGAGGATTTTTCTAACGCGTATTATGATAAAATTTAAAAATACATATGATGTTAAATTAAATTAAAGTTGGTTATATTTATGATAATAAATTTCTATTTATAAATAATTAGACTTCATATAAACACTAAATTGATTTCGACAGTTGGAGGGTGGAATCACTTTGAATCGGCTTGGGATTCGGTTAAAGACAGTTGTTTCAGTTGAACCGTCATAAACTAAACGTAAGACAAGTTTTCTTTTTCTACCATCATCGGATCAGGGTCTCTATCTATATTAGGTTGAACTTGTTCTTGCAGCTAGTGTTTGTTTACTTTGACAATTACTATTACGCAACTCGGACGTAGACCATGCCACCTTTTTTGCACACAAACTCGGGAGTCGAATACGTTTTTACGATTTGAAAATGTATGAGATTGAACAATACAAATTATTAAAAGTAAAAGGTAAAAGTTTTTATTTTAACAAAATATTATATTCATCTTATTTAAATGTTTAAAAAAAATAAAATAATTGGGGTCCCATATCTTCCATAATCCTCATTATCATACAAAAAAAAAAACTCAGAATCATGATTTTCAATACCACGTCAGTAAAAGTAATCTTAGAATCACCTGAATCATGTTTATCATATCGTATGCTCTTAGGAGTGTTCAAATTCATCTACACACAAATTTAGATATTTGAAATTTCAGATAATAATTTTTACTATTTAAAATCTGAATCCAAACTTTTTGAATATTTCAACTATTTGAATCCGAATATTTGAAAGGCCAAAATTTATGAGAAAAAAAAAAATCTTTTCCATTTTAATACATATGTTTCATTCACGATCTTATATTTTTATAAACTATATAAAATCATCAACTAAGTCAACAAAGGATTTTATTAAATTAAATATTTTCATTTTGGTCCCTAAAGTTTTTCTAAAACCAATTCAACACTTAAATTTTTGAAGCTA
Organism: Senecio squalidus; assembly: GCA_910822075.1. Taxonomy (NCBI): domain Eukaryota; kingdom Viridiplantae; phylum Streptophyta; class Magnoliopsida; order Asterales; family Asteraceae; genus Senecio; species Senecio squalidus. Next base: position 47,604,170 of record CAJVGC010000060.1, on the reverse strand, counting down.
TTAAATCATTGATAGTAACTATTGAAAATATGCACTTTTCTCCCAATATTAATATACTTTTTTCTTTATACATAAATTAGGTAAACTCTATAGTATTTCTTTTCACCTAGTTACCATTTTTTTTTTCTTTTTTTCCTTTCAATCATGTTTGATGTTTATAATATTTTTTAGTTTCTCTTTTTAAATTACTTTATACCGATATGAGACGTAAGTTGCACCAAACAACCCTATAATAAGAGATGATCAAAGTGTTTTTTCTTGAACAATGAAACTATGAAAGTGTGATTTTGAACTAATAAAATCTGTAATAAACAAGCAAAATCGGATACATAAAAGAACCCAAATCGATCCATTAACAAACAAAATTAGATCTTCAAACAAAGAAATCATAGCCATAAACAAACAAAATTAGATCTGAAATAACATAATCATATTCCATAACCAAGCAAAATCGGTAAACTAAGCATACTTGGAACCAACCCAAGCCATGATTGTGCTAGATCATCTCTCTGTTGTCTACACATTGCTCCTTTTACAGTTAGATCCCAAGATATTAGTTTGGATATCATATCCATAGACTCTTCCATAGCTCTTACATTATCCGAATGAAGACATCTTTAACGTTGTAATCGAATTGGCAAGTTGTGTGACAATGTGACCCGTGTGATATTGATAGTAGGGTCCAAAATAAGATGATTACATGACTAGAAAATGTACAGAAGATGATCAAAGGAGGAATATGTCACACCCCGCTCAAAGCGGAACGCGGAGTGTTCCAGTTAAAGATATCAAGAGTCAAGGATTACAACATACAACCGTAAACAAAACATCAAAATATATTAATCATGCCTCGAGGTTTTAAAATACAATACATAACCGAATGTGAAACCAAAGTCAAGTACAAATACAATACAAATGTCAAATACTCGGATCATAAAGGAATTACATCAAACAAAACGAATTCCAAATACAATAAATAGATGATCCCAAAATAAGCAAGGCATGATCAAATAAATCCTCAAACTCCTGAAAAAGCGTTAAAAACGACATCAACACAATGTTGGTGAATTATTTGCAATAAGTAAATAAGATTTGACCCAATAAAAGATTTAATAAATATATTAAGTTTCAAAATCATATCTTGATGTATAACCCTAGTGTGAGTATAGATACCAAAGATTAATATACACTGAACCTGACCACAAATCCCCTAACCTAAGGCAATGCAATACCAAAGGCAACAAATAATCATACGGCCATAACATTCACTCGTAGGGATATCCTCTCGAGTAATGAGGGTTGGTCAAACCCATATAGATCTATATATATGCAACCGTGGGCAAATAGCTAACAAGTGTATGAGGGGGGCTTACCAAAAGCCTAAGAAGCATCCTAATCTAAGGTGATACTAATACACTAGGCATACAAGATATACATCATATAATAGTTCAAAAACGCTTTCCAGCCCAAAATAGTAAGAGAAGAGGGGCTACGAATAACTCACAAAATAAGCTCGGCAAGAGATCGGGTAATAATCAATAAGAAGCTAGTAATCCGCCGCCTAAGTGCCCTAAATCAATATAACAAAGTCTAAGTATCTCAATAACATAGTTCGGTTTAGCCTTGTCGGTTAAGTTTAGAGTTTAAGGTTAATTAAAGTATTCCAACGATTTCCAAGTCGAGTCGTGATGACGGTCCAAGGTGACGATGTTCCGCGCCGATAGAGACGATAGGAAAATATCGATAATTTCACGTCATAATGACTATTAGAAAGGAATAAGATTCCGAGCCGAATATCGACTACCAGGAACATCTGTTGAAAAGAATAATGTTACCAAAGTTTTATTAAGTTCGACCAAAGTCAACGTCAAAATGTTGACTTGGTCAAAGTCAAATATGTTGACTTGGTCAAAGTCAAAGATGTTGACTTGGTCAAAGTCAAAGTCAACTAAGAGTCAACGTTTAACGTTTTGAATAATCTTTAAGTAAAATAGTTAAAAATTGTCTTTATAAAAAGTTTAACGAGAGTTGACTTTAGTCAAAGTCAACTATACGCGATAACGAGTCAACGTATGAAGTATTTGACGAGAATATGTCATAAGAATATGTTTCAAAGTGTTTTAAGTTACAAAATTTATTTCATAAAGTGTCAACGACAACATAATACGTTTAACACAAAAGAGATTACGATTACGGTCGAGTTATAGGAGAAGTGTTTTTAAATGGAAGATTATATGTTTTTAATCAAAACCGTTATAATAAAAGTCTTATTAGAGATTATTATTTATTTTCAAAAACATAAAATAAAGGTTCGGGTCGAAAAATCGTGTCGGAAAATGGTTCGGTTGAAATTCTGGTCAAGCTTAAAAAGTCAAAAGGGTCGGGTCAACGTACGTACTCGGGAACAAGCCCCGACACCGAGAATGGCGGTCTGGTCGCTGGTCAGTTTCTCTTTGAGTCATTTCAACAAACACTTGGTGTGCATGAAAATGGACAACTAAGGTTTTTCAAAGTAGAGTAAAGCTATCCAAACGGTAACCAAATCTCAATATTTTTACATGGTTGGAAAGAGGTCAAACAATGCTACAATAATTAACAAAGTTTAGGTCATAATTAGCTCTTTAAGTTTACGAAAAACGGTCACAAACTAGGTACCCGAAGCTGTTCTTGAAACAGAAATGAAAAATGTCCAACTTTAAACTCGTTTTCCGGATTCGTTAGGCAACGAAAAAGGCTCTAGTTTGTTTCTATGTTTAGATTATTGGAATAAGAACAAAATGGGTCAAAAATATGAGATTTTACCTTAGTGGTTCGACGGGAAACTGAGCTCGAAGTAGGTCTCACGAAACTGAAATTTCTGAAGAAAGAAGAGAGAATGGTTATTTTCGTTCTATATAATTTCCGGTATGAAAAGGTTGTAATTTCAGTTTATTTTTCCAGATTTATTTAGGTTTCAGTTTCTATTTTTTTTAAGCTTTAAAGGTTAAAGAAAATGGAGGATTTAGAGAAAATAAGCTTACCAAATTGAAGGAGAATCGGGAGAGGAGGTGAACAATGATCTTTGCTTCGGTTTAGTGTAATTTCTTGACGAAAAATGGTGATTTGGGTGACGAATTTATGGAGTTTTTTGAAAGTTTTAGAGGGGAACAAAAATGGTGTTTGTATGAGTTTGTGTTTAAATGAGAGGGAAAGAAAAGAGGAATGGTGGAAAAAATGGATGAATGGGGAAGTCAACATGAGATCCTAATTACACTCACAAAAAGACAATCCTCTTTTAGAGGTGGTCCCCAAATTAACTCACATTGTTAAGAAGGACGAAAATTGTAATATTTTTACCGTTAAGTCCCGTTAAAGGACTAGTTTTGTAATAGATTTAGTTAGAGGACTAACTTGTAATAGATTAAGTTAGAGGACTAACTTTGTAATGAAATTTTGAAATATAAACTTCTTAACCGACGATTACGGCGTAAACACACTACTTTAATAACGTGAGTATACTAACTATTAGGCACTTAGGTGAATCTAAAGCTTCCGTCTCGAGAGACAAAGTAAACAAAACACATAAACCCGACTCAAATGCATAAAACGTGAGTAAAATAAAGCGAAATGCAAGGGTCCAAATCATTGCGAATAAAAAGAGAAATAATCGATAATTGAAATATACCTCGAAAAGACGGATTGTCACAGCCTCCCCAAGTAAAAAGAATTTCGTCCTCGAAATGACTACTGATCACTGCTACTGGTAAATAGATGGGGATATTTCTTATGCATCTCGTCCTCTCGCTCCCAAGTAAACTCAGCTCCAATCTTCGAGTTCCATCGGACCTTCACTATCGGAATCCGACTCCGCCGTAACCGTTTGACATCTCGGTCAACAATCTCCACCGGCTCCTCTATCACATGAAGCGAGTCATCCAATCGTAGTTTCTCCAGTGGTACAATCAAAGTCTCGTCAGCAAGACACTTCTTGAGATGCGATACATGAAATACATTGTGCACACCGCACAACTCAGGTGGCAACTCAAGACGGTAAGCCACTGGACCAACACGAGCCAAAATCCTGAAAGGTCCTGTAAAACGTGGACTCAACTTGCTGCGCTTCTCGAATCGGAACACACCCTTCCACGGAGAAACTTTCAACAATACCATATCCCCGACCTGAAACTCCAAAGGTCTCCGACGAATATCTGCATACTTCTTCTGACGGTCTCTAGCGGCTATCAGACGATCCTTGATCCTGAAGATCTTATCAGTCGTCTCCTGGATCAACTCGGGACCGGTAAGCTGGCTATCTCTTATCTCGGCCCAACAAATCGGAGATCTACACTTCCTCCCGTAAAGAGCCTCAAATGGTGCATAGTTGATGCTGGAGTGGTAACTATTATTATACGAGAACTCGACTAATGGTAAGTGTCGATCCCAACTCCCACCAAAATCCAACGCACACGCTCGAAGCATATCCTCCAAGGTCTGAATAGTGCGCTCACTCTGACCATCTGTCTGAGGATGATAAGCCGTACTCATATCCAATCTAGTACCCAAAGCTCGCTGTAAAGACTGCCAAAACCTCGAAGTAAATCGTGCATCACGGTCTGAAATAACTGATACTGGAATGCCATGTCTAGCCACAATCTCGTCGATGTACAATCTTGATAATTTCTCTACTCGGTAATCATCTCGAATAGGAAGAAAGTGCGTTGACTTAGTCAGCCGATCGACGATAATCCATATAGTATCATAACCTCCTGTAGATCTAGGAAGCTTCGTAACAAAATCCATCGTGATCCTCTCCCACTTCCACTGTGGGATCTCGGGTTGCTGAAGAAGGCCGGAAGGCTTTTGATTCTGAGCCTTGACCTTTGAACACGTCAAACACTTGCCCACATACTCGGCAATCGCCCGCTTCATACCAGGCCACCAATAGAACTCCTTCAGGTCATGGTACATCTTATCTGCTCCAGGATGAATGGAATAATTGGACTTATGACGCTCATCCAAAATCAACTGCCTAAGACTAACGGGAACCCAAATACGATCTAAGAAATAGGGCTAATTGTTTGGAAATGCATCGAACTTTACATCCAAAACTATTGTATGCATCCATCTTTAAATTGGTCTATTGCATTTATCTAAAATTCAAAAACCTCTATTGAATGTATCCAACTTTAAAAAATATGTTATTGTATGTATTCAACAATACGTGTCATCCATATAATGTGCCACGTAAGTTGCCACATCATCGTTTTGCTAAGATTTCATTGGTTGGATATATAAAATATCGATTTTTGAAAGTTAGATACATACAATAGACCAATTTAAAGATAGATGCATACAATAGTTTTGGATATAAAGTTCGATACATTTCCAAACAGTTAGCCCCCAAGAAATACAACACCCCGTCGTCCTTCGGCTCCAACTGTCTCGCTAAACTAAATAGTCCCTCATCCTTGAGGCGATCCTCGGTGAGAGCCTCCTGCTGAGCCTGAATAATACGAGCCTTCAAGCTCGACTGAATAGAAACCATCATAGCACGAATCCTCACTGGCTTAACCGACTCCTTGCGACTCAACGCATCGGCTACAACATTCGCCTTACCTGGATGGTAGCGAATCTCACAATCATAATCGTTGAGCAACTCAACCCATCGACGTTGCCTCATATTCAGCATCTTTTGATCAAAGATGTGCTGTAACGACTTATGATCGGTGAATACGGTACACTTAGTACCATAAAGATAGTGGCGCCAGATCTTCAAAGCAAAAACTACTGCGCCCAACTCTAGATCGTGTGTCGTCTAATTCTGCTCATGAATCTTCAACTGACGAGAGGCATAGGCAATCACTTTCCCATTCTGCATCAGTACACAACCGAGTCCCTTATGCGAAGCGTCGCAATATACTACAAAATTCTCGGTACCCTCGGGAAGACTCAAAATAGGCGCATCACACAACCGCTTCTCCAGTAACTGAAAAGCTTCCTCCTGTTCTTCACCCCAAACAAACTCCTCACTCTTCTGGGTCAATTTAGTCATAGGCGAGGCTATCTTCGAGAAATTCTCGATGAAACGACGATATTAGCCTGCCAAACCCAAGAATGACCGGATATCAGTGGGTGTCTTCGGAGCGACCCAATCTCTAACGGCTTCAATCTTGGCAGGATCAACGTGAATGCCCTCACCGCTGACCACGTGGCCAAGAAACTGAACCGCAGATAACCAAAACTCGCACTTAGAGAACTTAGCGTAAAGTTTCTCCTGTCTAAGCAACTCCAACACTAGTCTCAAATGCTCCTCGTGCTCTTCCCGGCTACGAGAATATATCAGAATGTCGTCGATGAAAACGATCACGAACTTGTCGAGGTAAGGACGACATATACGGTTCATCATGTCCATGAAAGCTGCAGGCGCATTCGTGAGACCGAAAGGCATAACCAAAAACTCAAAGTGACCATAACGCGTCCTGAAGGCGGTCTTCGGAATGTCCTCCTCCTGCACTCTCAACTGATGATATCCGGATCGTAAATCAATCTTCGAAAAGAAACATGAACCCTGAAGCTGATCGAATAAGTCATCTATACGTGGCAAGGGATACCGATTCTTCACCGTCAGCTTATTCAGCTCCTTGTAGTCGATACACAACCTCATAGATCCATCCTTCTTCTTAACGAAGAGTACCGGCGCGCCCCAAGGAGAGAAACTCGGTCTAACAAAGCCTTTATCCACCAACTCCTGAATCTGCTTCGATAGCTCTAACATCTCCGAAGGTGCTAACCGATAAGGAGCCTTTGCCACTGGCGCTGCTCCGGGAACCAAGTCTATGCGAAACTCTACCTGTCTACTAGGGGGTAAACCAGGTAAGTCCTCTGGAAATACATCGTGAAAGTAACGAACCACCGGCTTCTCCTCAATCTTCTCCGCGGAGTCTTTCTTCACAAGGTGTGCAAGAAAGAGTGTGCAATCCCGTTTGATGTACTCCCGAACCTTCAAACACGAAACGATCTTAAGGCGCTTCCCCGCCTTATTCCCCTGAACTAACAACGGACCACCAACTGGCAACGGAATGCGAATCATCTTCTCGAAGCATACGATCTCTGCACGGTGTGTCGCCAACCAATCCATCCCAATAATAACATCGAAACTACCCAGCGTGATAGGAATTAAGTCAATAGGAAAAGTATGATCCTCAAAGCTAATCCTACAAGCACTAAGTATCTCTGTGGCACGTAAATGCTTACCATCGGCTAGCTCTATCTCATAAGTAGGCACTAATGGTCTAGAAGTACAAGTAATCATGGTCCTAAACTCGGTAGATATGAAACTCCTATCGGCACCAGAGTCAAATAAAATAAAAGCAGGCTGATCACATATAAGAAAATTACCCGTGACAACGCTGGGATCCTGCTGTGCCTGCGCCCATAACAAAAGCTCTACCACGTGAGCCTGAACCAGAAGTAGTACCAGTACCGATCGACGCTAGCTTGGGACACCTGTCCCGACGATGCTCAGTAGACCCACACTCAAAACACTTGCCCTTCTGGGCACGGCAATACCTATCAGTGTGTCCTAACTTCTTGCACTTCTTGCACTCCCAACACTTCACCTCCTGAGAATGATGATTTCCGCACCGTCCACACTTCGGATACTTGCTCTGAGTATCCGGGGTCACCGCAGCATAAGACTGCACTACGTGAGGTGTATCCTGCCTCCTACTCTTCTTCCTCGAATCACTGTGACGGAATCCCCCACTCCGTTTCCCTCCGGAGTGATGCACAGGTGCCATAGGTGGTAATCTACCATCGCGGACCGCGTTATGAGTTAACGTGATCGCGAGCTCCACTGCGCTCTGAAATGTGCACGGCTTCGATGACATAACATTATCCCGGATCTCCTGGGATAATCCACGGATGTAACGACTGATCCTCTTAGGTTCCGGACGAACCAAATGTGGTACCAACTGGGATAAGGTATAAAACTGTGTAGTGTATCCCGAAATGTCTGACCCAATCATCTCTAGCCTCCAAAATACCTCCTCAAGCCTCTCTAGCTCTGCCTCAGGCACATACTCGGTAAAGATCAACTCCTTCAACGTATCCCACGTCATCATATCAGTCTCCATCCGACCACGGACTCTCACAATGTTATTCCACCAAGTCAATGCTGTACCCTGGAGAACAAACGTAGCGTATCGGACCTTATCCTCCTCTGCTCAACCAACTGTACTGAAAATAGACTCCAATTTCTCCATCCACTGAAGTGTCCCAATATCACCCTCAGTACCTCTGAACTCGGGAGCCTTGCACCCCATGAATGTCTTCAGTGAACATCCCCTCCGTGGAGTGTCGTCATGAGTACGACGGGTAGAATCATCCGCTCTACCTGATCCAGAACCTCCAATATGTATACCCGCCCCGGGTCCACCAAAACCAGTAATCACAACATCAGGACCACCCTGTCCAGAACCACCAGAACCAGTACCCGTACCCTCTGGACCTCCACCCGTAGCTATAGGCTCGGGGCCACCATGATCTGATCCTCCAGTACCCGTACCGTCACTGCTATGCACCGTACTCTCCCTAATCTGAGCAATAATAGTAGGTAGCATCTCCGCTATCTGCTGAGCAACAAGCTGAGCCAAATCTGGTGTAGTCTCTGGACCCGTACCATCATTCTCCGTAACAGGAGCAATCCTCGTGACTGGAGTAGGACCGCTAGTCCTCGCAACTGGGGTAGGACCTCTAGATCTCGTACTCCGGTTCACAACCCTAGCCTTCACGGTTGGTTGTACGCGTCTCGTTGACTTCCTCGTACCGGTAGTCCTCTTAGGCGGCATCGTCCTAAAAGTAAGAACGTGTTAAGCATGATAAGCGATAAAATGGAGTTAGATAACAAAAGCAAAACGAGAAATAATTAAACACGTAAGGCAAATAAAGCACACGTAGTAAATCAGAGAAAAATCGATTGTAAAGCCTCCGGTCATAGTCCAAGTGATTTCCTTCATAAAGCCACTTGGTTCGCTATAACCATTGGCTCTGATACCAATTTCTGTCACACCCCGCTCAAAGCGGAACGCGGAGTGTTCCAGTTAAAGATATCAAGAGTCAAGGATTACAACATACAACCGTAAACAAAACATCAAAATATATTAATCATGCCTCGAGGTTTTAAAATACAATACATAACCGAATGTGAAACCAAAGTCAAGTACAAATACAATACAAATGTCAAATACTCGGATCATAAAGGAATTACATCAAACAAAACGAATTCCAAATACAATAAATAGATGATCCCAAAATAAGCAAGGCATGATCAAATAAATCATCAAACTCCTGAAAAAGCGTTAAAAACGACATCAACACAATGTTGGTGAATTATTCGCAATAAGTAAATAAGATTTGACCCAATAAAAGATTTAATAAATATATTAAGTTTCAAAATCATATCTTGATGTATAACCCTAGTGTGAGTATAGATACCAAAGATTAATATACACTGAACCTGACCACAAATCCCCTAACCTAAGGCGATGCAATACCAAAGGCAACAAATAATCGTACGGCCATAACATTCACTCGTAGGGATATCCTCTCGAGTAACGAGGGTTGGTCAAACCCATATAGATCTATATATATGCAACCGTGGGCAAATAGCTAACAAGTGTATGAGGGGGGCTTACCAAAAGCCTAAGAAGCATCCTAATCTAAGGTGATACTAATACACTAGGCATACAAGATATACATCATATAATAGTTCAAAAACGCTTTCCAGCCCAAAATAGTAAGAGAAAAGGGGCTACGAATAACTCACAAAATAAGCTCGGCAAGAGATCGGGTAATAATCAATAAGAAGCTAGTAATCCGCCGCCTAAGTGCCCTAAATCAATATAACAAAGTCTAAGTATCTCAATAACATAGTTCGGTTTAGCCTTGTCGGTTAAGTTTAGAGTTTAAGGTTAATTAAAGTATTCCAACGATTTCCAAGTCGAGTCGTGATGACGGTCCAAGGTGACGATGTTCCGCGCCGATAGAGACGATAGGAAAATATCGATAATTTCACGTCATAATGACTATTAGAAAGGAATAACATTCCGAGCCGAATATCGACTACCAGGAACATCTGTTGAAAAGAATAATGTTACCAAAGTTTTATTGAGTTCGACCAAAGTCAACGTCAAAATGTTGACTTGGTCAAAGTCAAATATGTTGACTTGGTCAAAGTCAAAGTCAACTAAGAGTCAACGTTTAACGTTTTGAATAATCTTTAAGTAAAATAGTTAAAAATTGTCTTTATAAAAAGTTTAACGAGAGTTGACTTTAGTCAAAGTCAACTATACGCGATAACGAGTCAACGTATGAAGTATTTGACGAGAATATGTCATAAGAATATGTTTCAAAGTGTTTTAAGTTACAAAATTTATTTCATAAAGTGTCAACGACAACATAATACGTTTAACACAAAAGAGATTACGATTACGGTCGAGTTATAGGAGAAGTGTTTTTAAATGGAAGATTATATGTTTTTAATCAAAACAGTTATAATAAAAGTCTTATTAGAGATTATTATTTATTTTCAAAAACATAAAATAAAGGTTCGGGTAGAAAAATCGTGTCGGAAAATGGTTCGGTTGAAATTCTGGTCAAGCTTAAAAAGTCAAAAGGGTCGGGTCAACGTACGTACTCGGGAACAAGCCCCGTCACCGAGAATGGCGGTCTGGTCGCTGGTCAGTTTCTCTTTGAGTCATTTCAACAAACACTTGGTGTGCATGAAAATGGACAACTAAGGTTTTTCAAAGTAGAGTAAAGCTATCCAAACGGTAACCAAATCTCAATATTTTTACATGGTTGGAAAGAGGGCAAACAATGCTACAATAATTAACAAAGTTTAGGTCATAATTAGCTCTTTAAGTTTACGAAAAACGGTCACAAACTAGGTACCCGAAGCTGTTCTTGAAACAGAAATGAAAAATGTCCAACTTTAAACTCGTTTTCCGGATTCGTTAGGCAACGAAAAAGGCTCTAGTTTGTTTCTATGTTTAGATTATTGGAATAAGAACAAAATGGGTCAAAAATATGAGATTTTACCTTAGTGGTTCGACGGGAAACTGAGCTCGAAGTAGGTCTCACGAAACTGAAATTTCTGAAGAAAGAAGAGAGAATGGTTATTTTCGTTCTATATAATTTCCGGTATGAAAAGGTTGTAATTTCAGTTTATTTTTCCAGATTTATTTAGGTTTTAGTTTCTATTTTTTTTTAAGCTTTAAAGGTTAAAGAAAATGGAGGATTTAGAGAAAATAAGCTTACCAAATTGAAGGAGAATCGGGAGAGGAGGTGAACAATGATCTTTGCTTCGGTTTAGTGTAATTTCTTGACGAAAAATGGTGATTTGGGTGACGAATTTCTGGAGTTTTTTGAAAGTTTTAGAGGGGAACAAAAATGGTGTTTGTATGAGTTTGTGTTTAAATGAGAGGGAAAGAAAAGAGGAATGGTGGAAAAAATGGATGAATGGGGAAGTCAACATGAGATCCTAATTACACTCACAAAAAGACAATCCTCTTTTAGAGGTGGTCCCCAAATTAACTCACATTGTTAAGAAGGACGAAAATTGAATATTTTTACCGTTAAGTCCGGTTAAAGGACTAGTTTTGTAATAGATTTAGTTAGAGGACTAACTTGTAATAGATTTAGTTAGAGGACTAACTTGTAATAGATTAAGTTAGAGGACTAACTTTGTAATGAAATTTTGAAATATAAACTTCTTAACCGACGATTACGGCGTAAACACACTACTTTAATAACGTGAGTATACTAACTATTAGGCACTTAGGTGAATCTAAAGCTTCCGTCTCGAGAGACAAAGTAAACAAAACACATAAACCCGACTCAAATGCATAAAACGTGAGTAAAATAAAGCGAAATGCAAGGGTCCAAATCATTGCGAATAAAAAGAGAAATAATCGATAATTGAAATATACCTCGAAAAGACGGATTGTCACAGAATACAAATTCCTAGTCTTACAATGCTATACTATACCCGCGCAAATTCGGTCTGACCCAACCCATACCCGACAGACCGCCCAAACCCGGCCCAAAATTGCCCCGACCGCAATAATCAAGTCTAGCCATCGGGTCCTTGTTTTTCAATTTTCGGGACTTGATCCACTTCGGTTTGGGTTGACCTGTTTGCTCAGGCCTAGTTGATACTTAATATTAGTAAAATATTTCTACAATTAGAGTTAATTACATAAATCGTCCTTAAGATTTATTCAAAATTACGGGTTTCGTCCTTAAGTTTAAAACGTTGCATAAATCGTTCACTTTTGGAAACTAATTACGCCTTTCGTCCCTAATTTCTAACGGACGTCCATTTTAAGGACGAAATGTGTAATTAGTTAACGAAAATTTTAACGGAAAATTTTAACGGACATCCATTTTAGGGACGAAAAGCGTAATTAGTTTCCAAAATTGGACAATTTATGCAACGTTTTAAACTTAGGGACGAAAACCGTAATTTTAGATAAACCATAAGGACGATTTATATAATTAACTCCTACAATTATATCCTTCTATACATGTACCTCCGTGTACATCTTAAATTACTAAACTTGTATACGTTTCACCGTGATTATTGAACTTATTCGCTAAGACATTGAAATGGACAATCAATAAAATTTAAACAATACGAGGCTGATAGGCACGGAACGAGAAACGATATAAGAGGATGTTACAGAAAATGATACATTTATAAAAGTACATTACAAAACAGTTATATCTTAAACCGCAAGGTTTAGTCCTGTTTGTTGTCACAAACAATAGCATAGATTTAATCATTACCAGCATTTCGATGGAGATTAACATATGTAACAGTCCAACATAGTTATATAATGTTTAAATGGCAAAATTAATGGTAAAAATAATGACAAGATACCCCTCTAACCTATTCAATAACAAAGGAAACGATCAAGTAACTTTTAACAACCTAATAATACATATAACCATTTTTCTCATCCTCGATCCCTTTCGACAAGTATCAACCAAACTGCAAAAACAAAACAAAACAATATTATTAAACGGTACAATACCCGTAAATGATAAGTATATATGTTTGCAAATATCAATATTATCAGCATCTTGCTATCTGCTATAAAGAGATACAGATATAACTACACGTCAATCTGAATCATGAGCCAACTATTCAAATTAGTAAAATCGTGAGTCAGACCACGATCCGTTATGAGTCAGGTTGATCATATTATCCAGAATAGCATCAAAAAATTTCATATATTAGTTTTGGTAAAAACTTCGATCTATGCTTTTAAAAACGCAAAAGAGACAAATTTTAATGCAATTTAGAATCTTAATGTTCCTTTCAGGTTTTACATTTTTAACATAAATTTCAAAAATCTGGATAATGTTTACCAGATAAAACCGTAAATATCAAATAAAGAAATAGTCCCTGATGTTTACCTCGACTGAAGACCGGGACCAGAGACGTACTGATAACAGAGATAACACCTAGGCAGCTGCCTGCAAGACCATAATAATCATGTTTAAGCATCTTTTCATCCACAGGGGTGAAAAGGGATAACACTTCTTTAAATATACACGGGCGTTTAGGTAATTGAATTGATAAATATATTATCAGAGGTGATATAACGTGTTTTACCTTTTCATCCACAGGGGTGAAAAGTTCCTTGACTACTTCAAAAACTTCTCCAACGGGCTTGGCAGCATCAATCTAAGAGAAAAATTGTTGCATGTTATAACATTAACACAGCTGACACTTAAAGTCAAACATTGTCTTTTGTGTCGACAAGAGACGAATAAATGAAACTGAAAAGCTCTTATATTTACCTTTCGGACTTTCTCCTTGGAGTTGTAATATTCGATAACAGGGAGACTAGATTCCATGTAAACTTTAAATCGCTTCCTAATAGTGTCGATATTATCATCTTCTCTCCCCTTCATACCATAATCAAAAGGTTAAAAAAAGGAAAGTAAAACCAATATACATAGAACTCGGGGAAGTAAATGGTTAGAAGTAAATGTTTTATGACGTGAAATATATGCTTTGAAAAAACATGCAAATTAGGCGTTTTCCAATAGAATTAAACTGCTCATAAGTCTAACCTGATTGCGACTCAAGAGGCGCTTCTCCATCTCTTCCGCCGGGCAATCAAAAAATAGAACAAACTCCGGTTCAATTCCAGTCTATAAATCATGTAGATCATATGTAAAATACATTTTATTAGACACATCCGGTTTGTGATGATACAACTAGTTTATAGAATTAATAGAATGTAGATCTCACCACTGCCTCAAAGGCTGCACGGTTTTCCTCATTACGAGGGAATCCATCAATTAGAAATTTGTCATTGTCCTTTTCCATAATTGCTTTTTCGAGGAGCTTGATTGTTACTTCAGATGGAACAATTTTTCCTTCCTTGATCATGTTCTGAATCATGGTTCTATAATATATTATAAGAAAAGAAAAGTTGAAATTAACTCAGGAAAAGGATTAACATACAGTAATATTGACTTTCGCTACTATTAAAAATTATGAATAAAAAATAGAGTGATGCAAAGCAATTTTACCCATTTTCAGAGCCAGATTTTATTTCAGCCCGAAGAAGATCTCCAGCACTGAGATGGGTATAACCGAAATGCTCTACAATATTTGCACATTGAGTACCCTTACCACTGCCCGGGCCACCTGTTCAAGATTTAGTTAGATTGAGAATCATTTTCAAGTCAAATTCCAGAAGGATAGAGTATACATTTTGATTGGGGTGATTAGAAAATCTGAAAAAACACTATAAGTCAAATAAAACACTGATCAAGCTCTCACCTAGGACAAATACAACTTTGGGCTTCTTTTGACTTAGAGCACTCACAGTTGCTTCCTGCAATCAGATATATACGTAACTTTTGGTTACTTGTAATGGTCTCTCTGGAGTTGACAGAATAAGCACACGTGTGATGCTATATTTCCCAGCTTTAAAGCTTAACTAAAGAGGTAGAAAAATGAGCGGGTCGGACGGTTTGGCTAAAATCAGATAAAAGATTTTTAGAGTCCAAAAGGGATGACCCGTAAGAATCTGACACTTTTTTCCCACAATGTTTTACTTTTCATTCAAAAATAAAGTGTTAAATACAATCGCACAAAAAAAAAAGTTCGAATAATATGATTTATTAGGTATTATGCACGGAAAATACCCATTGCCACCACGGGCAATCTTTGACCGATTTGACCCGTTTCCTTTATTGCATTCGTTTTACCCATTTGACCCATGAAATCGCCACTTCTACTTTAACAAACTTGATTTTTACAATTTGACATTAATAACAGAAGTATATTCCATATCGAGTGTGTAATACCAAGGTATTTTAAAGTGGTAAAATTCTGTAAAACTACAAAATCACACAAGCAAATAATAAAAGCAATAATAATAAAGCAAAAAGAAACTGTTAAAACTCTTGGCAAATAATTACCTTGTTAGCGGCTTCAACAACAGTTCCCATGATTCCTGACTATAGTTTGTATACCTTAATTCTGCATCCAAAAAAAACCTTGAAATCAAAATCTTTGAACAAATAAAAAATATATATTTAAATGGCCACTTGATCTGAATATCAATATATTTTAGTTTACCTAGTATTCGACCCCTTTTAAGCAGGGAAAAAGAGTGGATATCGACTTTAATTAATCATAAATAAATTGTAGTCCCAAACAACTATATAATGACAACAACATAGGACAAATGATCCTAAAAGGACACAACAGCCGGTAAAAATCAATAAAAAGGAATAAATTCGAATCAATTCAATAATCTATATAGGCTAAACAAATGGCATGCAACAATTTTCTGCCGAAAAAAGCCCTATGAATCTCCCAAACCCAGGGGGCCCAAGTAACAGGGCACACCAAAATAAAATTGGGAAAAAAAACAAAATGGCCCTCGGCCCCTCGCACTTCTTTACCAAACACATTCAAATGTTACCCCAGTTCCGACTGGCATCATGAACATCACTTGTTGGCTTGCAATTCAGATCCATCAGATTTCAGGCATAAAGCCATCAGCTTTAAGTACATCAAGGTGAAATTTCAACTAATTGAGCATTTAAAAGATAAAGTCGAGCCACATGTCAAATTTGTATAGTGATACAAGCGATTAAAAGAGAATCAGACCTAAAAACACTCACCTCTACAAGCTCAACAAGATCTAAAAGTTAAAAGAAAAACAACAATATCTTCCATAGCTAAGACGAAAACATTAACAAGCACCTAGATCCAACGCGTAAACCACCAAAATCTACAACTCAAAACTAAAAAAAGAACAGAACAAATGTTTATCAAATAAGATCTCCGTTAGTTGAAACCGGACACAAACAAACCAGATCAACAATGTGTCATTTCCAGATCCAAAAACAAGAGTTTCAACCTCAATTACTACTCCATTACAAAATTGTCATATTTCGATATAAGTAACGAAAAATTAAATCGTTTTAAAATATTTTATAATCAGACAATCATGTATATATAGATCCAAGAATATGATATCACAAACGCTGAAATTATTGGATAAAAACATAATTAACCTAAAACTTAAACATTTACATATAATAACAGTAAATGATCATAACTTTGGTATTCATTTAATTACATCATATTTGTTAGATCAACAAAATAAACCATAAAAATTCAAAAAAAAAAAAACTGGTAATTTGATAATTGAATAAGATGTAATTGTGGCAGGAATGAAGAAGAATTGGAGGAAATCTAATCTAATATATGAAATTAAGCTTACCGAAATGAAGGAAGAAAAAATTGAATGGGAAAATGAAGGGAGAGATTGTGAGAAAGATCTGAGAGAAAATTACGTATGGACACCGTGTCGGTTTAAACTTATGTTTCGGTCGTTATTTATATACCCGTTTGGTTGTTTGTTTCATAATTAAAGACTCAAGTAAATTTATGGTGTTTGTTTCGGCTTATATTTTATATAATTTTTTATAAGTTTTTTTATAAGTTTATAAGCAATTTTGTTTTTTGCTTATAAACTTATCAAGTTGACCTTATTACTTTAAATAAACCCATTTAATAAGCCAAAACAAGCACCCCTTAACACAAACTACATTTGTTGGGTTTGTTTTCGGATGTATCTAACTTTTAGAATACATTGCGTCGACATTTTTCGTTCACAAAATATATAATGAATTGGAATGTTAAGAGACTTGTAATCTCTTTAATCATTTTACTAGAAAAACAATAGATTTATATATTATTATTGGTTGTAAACGGTACAAACACTTTTTAATCGACTAAAAAAATAATTAAAAATAGCTAAAAGATTTTATTTTTTTTAAAGTTCGGTGATATCCCTTAAAATAACGTTTAAAATCGTCTTATAAAATAAAATAAAAATTGGATTTTTTGGAAAAAAAAAACAATAGATGCATATTTTTTAGAAAAAACCGTCTATTTTTCAAAATAACTTAAATTTTACCTCAATTTTTTTGTTATATTAATAATAAGATTACGATTTGTAAACATTTTTTCAATCGACTCTTTTTGTTTGTACCGTTAGTAGGTTAATTTTGGTTTGTATATAGTGGTGGTGGTGGTGGGACGGTGGTCGGAGATGTGACGATGTATTTGAATTAGTGTATTAGGATTTCAGGTTTTGATTTTTTTTTATTTTTTTATTAAGGAAGCATGATGATGGGATGAAGAAGATGATAGTGATTTTTAACATGAAAATTGTTAAGTTTAACAATTAAGGACGATTTACGTAATAAAATAAGACACGTTAACGGAAACTTAACAGTCCATCCATATTAGGGATCATTCACGCAACAAAATTCAAACTTTAGGGATTTTCGATGAAATAAAAAACTAATAAGAATGACGGGTGAGATTTCTGCAAACCCTAGAAGCTAGCCATGTAATTAACTTAAAAAATATCTATGTCATTTGTAGTTTATTAAATTGAAAATGAAATGATTAAAAAATTTGAAGTATGGTTTAAGAGTAAATAAGTGCTACACTTTGAGTATAATATGCGGTTGAGTGATCTTTGAAAAAAGATGCATAAACTTAGCGTGATTTTTAATTTATTCACATAATAAACCTATAATATTAGCCAAAAAATTCCTTTCCTTTTCATAAAAACCAAACTTTATTTTATTTAAAGTGCTCTTAAAAATAACAATATGTTCTTTTACGAACTCAACTTTTCCCAACAATCTAAAAATTTTATTTTTCTCTGATTTTGATTTGAATAAATCACGTAAAATACAGTTAAAGAATATAACAAGATCTGAAACACTTGATTACCGTCTTATGTTTTATGTCTTCAACTTCTTAATAACGCACTATCAAACATTTGTATTTAGGGCTATAAACGAACTGAACGTTCAACGAACCGTTCATGAATCGTTCGACGGAAAAATTGTTTATGTTCGTTTATTTAATAAATGAACGAACACGAGCAAAAAAGTTATGTTCGTTTAGTTAAACACACGAACATGAACAAAGACCTCGTTCGTTTATTAACGTTCGTGAACGTCCGATTACGTTGTTTAGAAGTTATAATGTAAATATTAACTAGGATAATGATGTTATTTATTACTATATTATGAGATAATGATGTCTTTGTGATTATCGATGGAAGTAATAAATTTCTATATACGCTCGTTTATGTCCGCTTATGTTCGTTTATGCTTGTTTATGTTCATCTACAGTAAAAACTCTATAAATTAAAGCTTACACGATCACTCAAATTTATTAATTTAAAGAGTTACTGATTAGTCGAGTATAGAAATATAATGATTATTTGATTCGGAACTTGAAATATTATATTTTATTTAAGCGAGTATATTAATTAATTTCTATTGAATGTTCTTTTATATTTGTTAAATTATTCACGAACGAACATGAACAAATTTAAATTTTAATGAACGAACATGAAAAAAAAATTCGTCCATTTACGCGTTCGCGTTCATTTATTTGTCCAGTTAAAATTAAATGAACAAACACAAACACACCTCCGTTCATGTCCGACCAGTTTACTTAGAGTCCTATTTGTATTATATATGATATCATTTGGAACCAAGTAAGAAGATATCATTGAATTTTAAAATAATATAGGAACTGATTCCAATTTCTTCTAGATACACTACCTTTTTTTTTTTTTTTTTTATAAAAGATTGAATATGGTGACTCGATGAACTTTTCTATTTATTTATCCTAAGAATAGTTTATACGGTTAATTTCTTTTTAATTTGTTTAATAGGTTGAATAGAATGACTCACTGAAATATACTTTTTATATAATATAACAAGCACTTTTTAAAGAACAAAATTATTCTTGTATATATTAATTGGGTATTTTTATTAAAATCTAAAATATGAATTTGGAACTGAAAGATTAAATATAACAATTACTATTCGTGCCAAAGTTAGCTACTATTCGTGCCAAAGTTAGCTGAGGGACAAAAAAGTCGCTCTCCCAATAATCCGGAAACAAGAAATAATCTTCTAAAACAATTTTTTTATTCCGTACATAAAACTAAACACCATTACAAGTATAAATAAGCAATAAGCAATTCCTAAATATAACTGTAGTTTCGAAAAGTACTTTCATCTATGCCCTTGTTAACTAACCATGATCACTATCGGAAGTTCCAACTAAGTTCAGTGTGTTGTATCAAAATCTGAGCTTTAACTTGCCATAAGCTTGTAATGTCAAACCTTGTATCGAGTTGACTCAAATCACCCCGAAAGATCCATTTTAGATGAAAGTTTTACGTGGAGAAGAGAATTCGTCAGTGACCTCGGGCTTTTGAATGTCTAATCTTGTTGATTGAGATACCAGAAGCTCGTGCACCCTACTCTTCAACTACGGAACAGCACAAGAAAGGATTAGAAACATTGTATCTGCTCAAAATCTAAAAACACGATAAAGGATTAGATAAAAAAAAATTAATAACATAGTTTTTGGGATCCTATATAACACGTCACTTATTTATATAAAAAATAGGAAAAATAAACAACAAAGTAATTATGGGTCAACCCAACTCGACAAACCAGACTCATTCTGACTCATCATCCAACCCGCATGACCCGCCCATTTTGCCACCTTTATATAGAACAATTAAAACGATGATGGTCAAGTTTTTACCTCATTGATCCCAACGTTACTCATTACTGATACACGAAGGGCTCCGTCAGGTCCCATTTTTCGGTATTTTAGTAGTTCAGGATCAGCATCAGCATCTTCTGTAACGTACAGAACAGGAGATTCATGCAATAGATCGCACTTTGAGACGACATCGATCCATAGGTGACTGCTGAATCTTTCTTTAATTTCTTGGTAAATCAAATACTGCATTATTTAAGATAGATATATAAACCGAAGACTGAAAATTTAGAAGAAACTGCAAGTCCAGATAACTATTTGAAGAATTCGTCACTTAACAAGTAACAATGTAATACCTGATCCGAAGGAGAGGTCCCACATTCTCCAGTTAAATCATGAACGAATAATACGGCGGTAGGTAGATGAGCAAGTACAGCCAGTGTTAGTTTTTCCAAATTATTCCTGTCCTCTGCAGATCGATGCACATATTGTTTAAAAATTTCGAACTATTTATAAACAGATAAACATTAGCATCATTCGAAAACTGAAAAGTAGTACATATTATGAAAATCAGAGCATAAGTGGTTACCATCACGTCTCCTTAGGATCCCAGGTGTATCTGTAACCTGCAGACAAAAGTTAAACCCTTAGATGATTTGTTCGTTTTTTGTGTCCTGCAGTCTAATTATATGTGCAATCATTGACGTACCAGCTCTGATCTGGTTCCGTAAACGTTGTATAAAGGAAATATAGTGACTATATCTATATGTTATAAGGAAAATGCTGACCTGGAAATTCTGGTAGCTTAATGCAATATGTCCCATTAAAATTCCCCTAGTTGTAAAAGGGTAGTTACATATCTGCGTAAATATAAAAAGTACAATGTTAACAATTCATTTTACAGAATCAAAGGTTACATTCTTTACTTCGTTAATAAACTTATCAACATTGGCTATCTAGATGAGCAGTAGAACATAGAATTTGAGTATAAACTGAGTTGGGTTGGGAATCGGGCAATGTTTAGGTTCCACAGTAAAACAGGATCGTGTTTATCTGTAAATACTTTCTTGTCCATTTATAACTTTATAAAATATTAGTACATTAAAAGTTATCATTCTAATAATCTATTCTTTAGATAAAATAAGTTAGAAAGTTGTGACTTATAAGCATTTGAATACACATTAGGAAACTGTCGATTCGTTTGATTCTTATCGAACAACAAAATGCAACCCAAATTGACCAATTTCCTATGAATGGTATAAAAGTTAAACTAGACCATTTAACTGAAACGGATACATTTGCATACCTCGGGCTTTCCTGTTGAGAGTAAGCGCACTAAAGATGATTTTCCGACATTAGGAGCTCCAACAAGGCAGAGTGTCGGCATTTCAAGATCAACAACTGGCATTGCCCTCAAAGTCTGCAAATCAGAATATTCCATTGCATCAAAGGTCATTTGTGTTCAAAAGATAACATGTTTGAACCGTATTCTTTTAAATTTCAAAAACCTTAGCAATTTGCATCAACTCGTCAACAGCTTTTCCATCAGAATGAAAGATGTCTTCAAGTCTTTTTATTCCCTGCAGAGATTTTATAAAAGATAAGTATGACAGTCTTTATGGAATGCATTGAATAATTAAATGGACGGTTGCAGTTCAGTGATTGACCTCAGCTAACCTCTCCTCTGCTTCCTTCTTTGTC
The DNA here is from genome assembly GCA_910822075.1 of Senecio squalidus. Lineage (NCBI taxonomy): Eukaryota > Viridiplantae > Streptophyta > Magnoliopsida > Asterales > Asteraceae > Senecio > Senecio squalidus. The sequence continues at coordinate 47,582,335 of CAJVGC010000060.1, read as the reverse complement.
GTTGACTGTTGAAATTTGTTTGAAATTAGTTAATTGAAATTACACGTTATATATAGCAGTAATAGATGTCGATCAGTCCGTCCATCTATCATTTTAACAGAATATTAACTTGTGATAATTCAAATGTGAAGCCAATATCTCAACACACACACACACACACCAACTGTTTATTTGAAACTCTTATTGACACAAAAATAAAATAAAAAATGCCCCTCAAAGTTGTCAAAAAAAATTCTATCTAAAGAGCCCAATCATATCCACTCCCTATCCACCTAGAAAATGTCCACTTAGAGGTGAAAAAATGGTGCATTGGGTAACCCGTTGAAGCGGATTATTATCGGTGCCATAAACATTTTTTTCTTCCATATTATTATAAGTACTTAATGCATTAAATGTGACTACAGAACCATTCAACGGCAAATAATAATCTAATCTTTTTAGTATAAAACAATATAGGAGGTTGTAAGCATTAATGATACCCTTTGGGTGATTTTCATCCTATTTGACCTGGTACGGATAAAACGTAACTTCAAATCAACCCATTCATAAGTGAATGTGTCAAATTTCAAATTCTATCAATGTACACTATTTTAGGACAGAGTTCTGACCTGTGCACAGATTGATGCAAGTTCTTTTCCAACTGATACTACTTTCTTTCTTAGAGAATCAACTTTTCCTAAAACCTGCAATGACAGGATTTCGTAAGCAATCGAGTATGAACAAATTCAGTTAAATGCTTAAACAAAAACATTAGAAGTAAGAAAAATACTTATAATAATAAAAGCGTAAGAAAGTTTTAAGGAATTGCATGCTTATTAACAACCTCTTCATAATTTCCATCTCCTAAAGTCAACTCGATAAGAGACCGTTCATAAGGATGTAAATGTCTCTTATTTGGGAAGTTTTCTTTGTATGTCTTCAATGGCAGAGTGAGTTCCTAAAGATCACAAAAATAAGAGACATATATAGCAGATTCTATATAAGATGTTGACATGTCCGAACTCTAAAGCTGAACAGTTAGCTAATTTGGCAAAACAAGTTATGGCCAACACGAGTAACTTTTTGGTACACGTCAAAATGAGTTGAGTCGACTTGACAGATAATTAGTGTGCCAAACATTATTTCAAAAAATTAATTTAAAAGTAATCTGATATTTTGATAAAAGATTTAGAAGGTTTTGTGCATTAAAAGGCACTTTGGGCGACTTTCAACGTGTTTGTCACACATGACATGTTTCCTTTTAATGTCTTAGTTATTTTACCCATTTGACCCGTTAGAGATAAAACAAAACCCAAATCGAACCATTCATAAGTGAAAGGGTTAAAATTGACACCTCAACAAATTACCTTCATTAGGGCATCAAGATGTTTCGCTCCTTTGTTTTTCTCACGCTTAGCAGCATTTGTGATCCCTATGAATCATGCAAACTAAATTCTATAGTTAACAATCGATTTCCAGAAAACTATAAACCGGAGTCCAATTTATCAACTTTCTCTTAAATAGTAAAAAACACATTACTGATTACCCTTTGTAGGTGAGACCCTCCTAGCCTTCCTTAATGCTGAAAAAAGAATATCAACTGAAGGCATCACCATTGGCAGCTTTTGGAAGGCACCAACCGTATCAAGTGGCGGGGGTGCTGGATCCTAATAATGAGTAATATGTAAAACATTTCCAAAATAAAACAAGACAAAAGATCGCAACAAATACATAACGATTCCCTCTATTCGTAGATACTAGTTCAACGAATATAACTTTGTTGTGAAGTCGTACCTTTGTTTTCTTTTCCTGTTTGGTATTTAGTGTCTCTAAATAGCTTCCGTTCACAACTTCATAAGTAGTTGTTTGCATCTGTTTACTAAAGCACAGGGGATATAATTTCATTCTTGGTAACGGGTATAAACCTGCAAGACACAACCTTAGTTAGAAAACTAAAACATCTTCCGGTTGACTTTATACAATCTACTTTCACTGTTTTACGAGACGGAAACAGAATAAAGCAGCAAGAGAAGGCACTAAATATCATATATGTCGTTCAATTTGCCATTCCTAAATATCGCAAGTCAGTTCTTCCCTAACGAAAAAACTTTATTTAGACAGGCTTAATAACAATCCTAACTAAGACAAATTTATAGTCAAAGTAAAAATTAATTTTTTTATTTTTTTTGCAAGGCAATAATATATCTATAAATTAAATAAGTAGCAAAATGCTACAAATTACAACGACTCTAAATCCTCATGCAACGATCCTAAAACATCTTACAACGACCTTAAACACGGCTTATTGACCCTAATCCTCATGCACCGACCCTAAAACAACCTTCAACGATACTAAAATATGACCAAAATAATGATAAACAAATTCTAACCAACGACCCGAAAAACTAACAGCTTTCAGAATTACAACTACGAACACCAAGCAATCCAAAGATAAAACTTTCTATGATAAGGAAATGAAATATCTTAACTACATACATATGTAAACAACTCGAGCATACGCGAAAGCAACCGAAAAGAGCAAAATAAACAAGAAAACTCTATAATAATATCTCTATCTCTAAACAAAGTAATAATGAATCAATTTTGACAAATTAGGGTTTATAGTGAGAAATAAAAAAATGCAAATGAAAGAGAAGGAACCTTTGGTGCGAGTGAATAAGAGAGTGGAGTATGGGAGTTGCCATAGATGGTGTTGTAAACTAACACTTCCTCCGCTCATCCTGTCTTGTGTTACCAGGGCACATCTACCTCCATTTTAGCTAAACGAGTATTACAAGAATAAAGATACTTACATTGCAAAAATGGTCCTTTAATTCTTTTCCAATTTTAAAAAGTTTTGAATTTTCGCTAAAAACATATTTCATACACCGTTATATTGTTGGAAGTGACGAAACCAATATAAATTGTCATAGAGGTCTTATCGTGATGATGGGATGTAATAGATCAGTTAATAATATTTAAAATTTGTTAAAGAAAACATATATAAATTATTTTTATCGAAAAGATCGAGCACTCTTCGGTCCTCTTGTCTCCGTCACCAATTTATTAAAATACCTGTTTATAACACTTGTACCATACGAGTTTAACAAATTTTGCTAAATATATTTTACACAAACACTCTTAAAACAGGAATCCACAAGATCCAAAGTATAATCCAAAAGAAAACCATGGTTGGCTATAATGACTTCCAAAAAAGAGCTATGATTCATTTTGCAATCCCAAATATTTGGGAGAAATATTTACAAGAATGCCAGCTCTCACTACTTCTCTTCATCTCTTCCCCAACAATCCAATTTTTCCAAAATCAAATTTCCCAACTTTAATCCCATCTGCCTTCTCTCCTTCATCATCTTCTTATCCAATTAACAGGTTTTTTTCTTCTCAAATGCCTATGTTACGTTTAAAAAAACTCAATTTGAACGCGTTTTCTGTTTTCCAACGTTTTCTTTAAATAGGCCCTTAAGCTCTTGTATTTAATTTATATATATATATATATATATATATATATATATTTTTTGTTATTTAAAAATGTATGATTCTCTCCACAGCAATACCTCGTTATCTTTCATTGCTCCTCTAGAAGCAATACTTTTTGACATTGACGGAACTCTATGTGACTCGGATCCTCTACATTACTATGCTTTTCGTGATATGCTTCAAGACGTACGTAGTCCTTTCTATCATTTGAGTTTCGGTTTACATACATATAATTAAAATGAACTTATAGAGCATTTGTTTTTCATTTTCTAGATTGGATTTAATGATGGATCCCCTATCGATGAGGAATTCTTCATAAATAACATTAGTGGCAAGCACAACGAAGAGCTTTGCACTGTTCTGCTTCCTGAATGGGAGTTTGAGAAAGCCATGAAATTCATGGTTGATAAGGAAGCTTTGTTCCGAAGGTAATTTCTATCATGATGCCGTTAGTACTATAGATTGTAACATATGGTGCAACCATGTAAGGTTCGTAAAAAGTATGCACTTTTTAGCGTTGTTTGTCTATGAAATAACAGATTGGCAGCAGAACAGTTGGAACCCATAAGTGGCCTGGAGAATCTATGCAAATGGGTAGATAATCTTGGCCTGAAACGGGCTGCTGTTACAAACGCTCCAAGATCAAACGCCGAGTTGTTGATCTCAATGCTTAAACTTGAAGACTTCTTTGAAGTCATTGTTCTAGCTGAAGAATGTGCAAGACCAAAACCTTTTCCCGATCCTTACTTGAAGGCTCTAAGTGCACTCAAAATTTCCCCAGATCACACTTTCGTGTTTGAGGTATGAACAGAACTCACTCGTCTATTAAAGTAGCTGTGTTTCAGTACTTAATGTTGGGTGCTCTTAATTTTAGTATCTAATAGTTAACATTTGTGTTTTATGTTTCTTGATAAGGACTCTGTTTCCGGGATTAAAGCAGCTAATGGGGCTGGGATGCCGGCAGTTGGCATGGCTACTAGAAACCCAGAACAAATGCTACTTGATGCTGGGGCAACGCTCGTTATCAAGGATTATAACGACCCAAAACTGTGGGAAAATCTAGAGGAGATTGTACAACAAAAGTTACCTATTTGACCCAGATAAATCATATAAGAAACTGTGTACAAACTTTGTAGACTAGTTGGTTCCTTACATTGAAGAACCAATTGTTATTTGAAATTCGTGACAAGCAATGTAAACGAGCAAAGATCTAGATTTTTTTGTTGGTCACATTTATTTCTACATGTTATCGTTGAGGACGCCAACATGTACAATACTATGTCCGATATGATTCTTAAACATCCCGTAAAGACAATAAATGTACACAACCAATAATTGATAAACACCTTTTATCTCAAACTACCTGGCTAAATACGCCATCAAAATACATAGATATATTACAATACTCTTCCCTTTTCTCGATAAGAATCTGAAAGTTGGCTGCTATATGCACCATGTTTAAAAGCCAAAAGAAAAGTGAAAGCATAATGAAGAAACAATAATAATTCAACCACCAGAAAGAGCATGGTGATATATGTTACGTTAGACTGCAATACCAAATATCTTGAAAAAAGTATCAATATCGCACCCATGCTACTGCATCGATCTCATCTCTTGCTGCCTTGTATAGTTCAAGTCTTTTCACAATTTCTTGTCTCTTTGACATCAATGATGGATCTTCGTCTAGCAGCTCCGCCAGCTGTTTACCCTGTAAACAAACAAAAATATACATTACAGTCTAAATCCCTCTAATTTCATTTTCATCTCGTATTTTTCATGGAAAAGAGGGAATAATTAATTAACAATCACGTTAAGGTTTTCATAGACACAAAGCAAAAATGTAGAACAAAAGTTACCTCCCTCCTTCCGATTTGCGTATAAAAGTAATTAAGAAGATTTTGCTTGGCCTCTTTAACCTGGCAATAAACAACTGCTTTCGGAATTGTGCTCCTGAGTGAGTTTGACACCATACCGATATAAGATGACACGTTTGAGCCTATTCTCCTAAAATGTGCTTCTGCATATCGGTCTACTAATGGGTCAGGCAGCTTTCCATGGTCTCCAGGTACGGGAGCGGGAGCGGAACCCATTCTTTCTACTTCTTGGGGAAGCTTCCTGAAGAAATCGACAGTTAAGTATGAAGACTCCATGTCCACCATTCTAACAACTGTCTTCCTACTCTCGTCACGGAATTTTTCCAATGCTTCACCAGCAGCAACAGCTAGAGCAGATTGCAGGGTCGGAAAGCGCCTCAACTCCTGTTTTATTATTTCTTACCAAATTCAGCACTAAGATAACTTTTCATGTTGTGGGCTCAAAGGATGACAATGCACGACACCTTTTATAGTTTAATGTAGTTATAACTTATAACCAGACAAATTATAATCTATTTCGTTAAGAAGTGATTCATTTGACTAGAGGTGGCAATTTCAACTTTTTATTTCAAACGGGTCGATTCAAAACCTAGCTAGAGGGGAAATGGGTCAAACGGGTCGATGGTCAAGTAAAGAAGTCTATTGTTAATGCATATGTCCTAAATCGTTTTTATTAAAATCTTTAGATTATTATAGTAAACTTGTTGCTTTTGTAATTATAACTACCGTTTTTTTATTGTTTAAAAAGCTTTTCCAGTTGGCCCGGCTTGTTTCGACCCATGCTAAAAGCAACCAATTATATCCCTGACTTGTTTTGACCCGTTACCCAACACACCCACCCACCTTACCACCTTTATAAAAGGTTAACTCTTATTGTGGGGAGAGGATGTTTAACAAGTGTACTTCTCAATGTTCTGACCTCAGTTTCTCCGATTGACTTCCGCACGAGTTCTTTTAGGATGAAATGCACCTGAGGAGTCATCCTTGAGTAAGTTGCATATAAAATACAAACACACTATTAACTTTAAATAGTAGTTTGATGCTAAATTTAGAACGCATTAGAAAAGCGACAGCAAAAAGCTGCTTACTGCATCTACAGAAGCTTCAGCTGGTCCCCTGAAATAGTTCAGCGATCCATCAATAAGACGTCTATAACCTTGTTCAGGAGCGATCAAATGTGGCTGGTAACCATCTGCCTCTGAAACAATTTTCCTCACATTTTGAAGAGAAAGATGTCTATCAAATGGAAGTTTCCTTAAAGCAGCAGGAAGTTGGTGGTCAAACACTTCATAAATTCGGGCACCTCCAGGCCGACTGAGACACAACACCTCGTTAATTTATAATTAAAAAACAAACACATCTTTATACAGGGGAAATAATATGAGAAGGCGAAAGGACGCTGCTTACCCTCCATCTAGATGCTCCTTAAATATTTTGTCAAAAGCACGACAAAGTTCCAAGATGGTGTAAAGTTGAGCCTGAAAAACGATAATTAGGTGAACTGGAGAATAATGTATTAATGTCAAATTCAATGGTAAATTATTATAAGATAAAGTTGCTTACCCCCGCATCGATTGCAATTGGCCTCCCAAGATGGTCTAATTCTGCTTCCATCTCATCAATACCTTTGGTTATCAGCGAAACAATGCCTGGTATTTTAGCTTTGATTACAGACTCCAAATGCTGGTACACAAAAAGCATCATATGTGAGAAAACCATTTAAAAGTATCGTTTTTCATAATAGGTACAAACAGAATAAGAAAAATACTCGTGAGAGAAGTTTGGCCAGATACTCGGAACCCATTTTATTTGCCAGGTGTCCGTAGTCAGGACTTGTAGCAAAATATTCCCTCTCCCTCCGTCTTGCATATATCATATCAGTGTTCTTGTTAATATCAGCTTGGGATCTGTTTACAATTCCTACCCAAGGGTGCTGAAGACGATAAGCTCTTCCTTCAAGAACCTATACAATGTAGAGTACTTGTATCAATACGGAAAATGTTTACTTTCATTAATGTAGAAAAAGACAAAGAAAAATGATCTCACATCCAATGCATCAGTTCCTTTATCCATAAGATCAAGCTTTGTCAGCACCCCAAATGTGCGCTCACCTAGTCACGTTGAACAATTCATATACAAAAAGGTCAACATGAATGATTTTTACGAGAGAAAAAAGGAAAAACACTTTGGTAGCAAAAGATAAACATACCTGATGGATCCACCTCCCTGGCAAGCTTCATTGCATCAGATGTTGCTATATCTTGGTTTGCCGGAGAAATTGCGAGTATGATGGAGTTAGGCTGAGCAAAATCAAGCAATTTTTAATACCCAACCCTATGTTTTGCATGAGTTCATTAACAAGAAAGATAACAGAATTACAATACCTGGTCAACATAAGTTCGAACCATCTTTTCAATGTCCTCGACTATACTTTCCGGCTGTCCCTCTGCATAAGAAATAGGTCTTTGTATTAGATGAACCTCATAGCTTCGGATCAATAAGCCTAGTAAAGATCAAAGTTGAGAAAAGTACCAACAGCAACTTTAGTCAATCCAGGTAAATCGATTAAAGTTAAGTTGACAACTGAAAGAAGAGAGAAATCATGATATTGTGTCAGCAACATGTCATGAATAAAAGCATAGAAAAACAATTTTATGTTGAATTTAAACATTAACAAGAAACATACCATTTGGGGAATAGATACTAAGATGAATCGGGATTGGAGATATTTGTTTTGACTTCCCCGTGATCCTGTCTGTTTCATCTTGAATCTCCTTACGTACCAAAGCTATGAAAGAAATAGAAAGTTAACGTTGATTTCAAGCATTATTGAGCTTTTAGCTAGTATCAAAGAACCAGGTGCCTCAATTTTAGTTTGTCGCAAAATGCCCACGGTCAAAGAAGAATTATAAAGTGCCTATTCTAGTTAAACTTTATCACAAATTCACAAAATTGCATTAACTGAACATTTTTTTTTTAAATGTGTGCGTTTCACAAGGATAAAATTTACGTATAGCTATATATAATATAATGCATTATGCTAATTTTTTTCTTGTCTGACACTTAAAAGTATAATATATTCATCAACTAAAGTTAGAAATCTGAGTGAACATTTAGGCCAAATAAAATACCAAAATCAGTGAATCGCCTTCGTGGCAAATGTCCAAATTCCGCATACTCCTCTTGTCTGCCCTCTACTTTGTGTAGCTGCAACACCAAAGGCCTCCTTGTAACAATCCCTGAAATAGTCATACGCGTTCAGTATCTACCACAAATGTGACCAAAGAGCATTTACAAGTAAAGCAACTAACCAGATCCTCGAGGAAGAAAATCCCTCCCAACAATGCTTTCGAGAACCGAAGACTTTCCAGAACTCTATCGTAAAACAACATAGCAAGCAAAAGATTAGACACCATTTAAAGGTCTATATCCTTCTAAATTTAGCATAAAATTGTCATATTGATAACCTGACCGCCGACGACGGCGACGGAGGGAAGAGCGTCCCAGAGAGAAGAAAACGCGGTGTCTCCGCCGCCGTAGTCGCCGAGTGCAGTGCAAGCTTTCTGTATGCGGTTCACAAGACCAATAACGTCCACACCAAAACTCATTTTCACAACTCTTCTGTTACTCCAATTTTCGGCTATTTTTATGAGTATCGTTTCAAACCGTTAAATTCATGTTTTATGGATTTTGCTTAATTTTATATACTTTTTCAAATTATATTTGGAGAAAATCACCAAAATCCATGAATTAATATTATATTCTCGCTCATAGGTTTAAATTATATACTCTCGTGTTATATTTTTATACCGTTTAAATCGTGACATGTTCTCAGACCATTTTATTAGATATAATTCTTACGACGCAAAATAAATTCATGAGTTTAATAATTATTTTATATGGTTATTTTATACAAATGTTTTCGTGATTTTCTTTTATTTTTGGTTCATAAACTTTTCAAATATTTTGAAGATTATGTGTGATATCATAGTATAAAGCTTAATAATGTTGTACTTTTGAAGATCATCCCCATATTTGACATAATAGATTTTATAATTTAAGAAGTATAAAGTATGTTTGACAAAACTAGTTGTAAGCTGGAGCTATCAGATGTAATGGAAACTGGGGCTGTAGCTGAAAATTAGAACTTTTGTTTAGAATGAAAAGCTTCAATTTATATTTATAGAAGGTGTAAAGATAGATAGAAAATTGTAAAATTACTTCAAATGACACAATAATAAAAAAAATCCATATAAAAAAATAATTTTGTAAAAGTATACCGGTAATTTTACATTTAAAAAAACTTTAGCTAGTTTTAAAATTTTTGTCGATTGGCTTTTTATTTTAGAGCTTTTTTCTTTCCAAACAGAAGGGAACAACTTGTGTAACCAAACAAAGCGTTTAAAAAAAACTAAAAATTAAAGCTAAAAAAAAAAATTCTAAAAAACGTTTAAATAATTTGTGTCAAACATACCCATAATATTTAATTATCTCTAAAAATATTAACAATAGCTAGAGTTAAGATTAACAAAACTCATGCTCAAAACCTAAAAATTATCCCAACTCTTTGTTTTTCTTAAACCAAAATAAAAATCAAAAGTAAACTAAAAACTCATAACATAAAAGAAAGGGCTAAAGGCTTGTGTATGTTTCCAACTTGACACCGAATTCTATTGTGTACACCCGATTCAGAGCTGTTCTATTGAGTACCACCACGTGACTTTTTTATTCTTTTGAAGACACAAGTTACCTTCAATACCGGTTGCCCGTTCCATTTTGCCACGTAGGATGCCATCTCATTTTGGCTTACCAAAAATATGTTGACTTTATTAGTTTGACTATTTCAAAGGTTAATTTAGAAAGACAATTAATAAAGGTGGGCTCCACTTATCTACATATACATATATAATCATGTTTTAAAAAAACAAATTAATTACATATGATTATTCAGTAATTTTGAAATTTGAATTCATTTCAATTGATTTGGTAAGGTTTAAAATGAATTAAAACATATCCATAAAATCAAGCCTTTTATTTTATATTTTCTTTACAAATAATTCACTTTCCATAAAGTCAATTTTTTCCATATAGGGTTAAATTAACTCAAAACAAATTAGTACTTATTTTGATGCATAGGTTACAAGTACAATATGCATAACTCATTACAATTGGATCATCATCATCATTTTGATGCATAGGGTACAAGTACAATATGCATGAACTGGGTTTGTGATTCTGGTTGACACCACCACCGCCCGCCGCATAGTCTGACACCACCACCGGCCACCACCGTCTTACACACACCACCACCGCCTTCACACTACCACCGGCCACCACCGTCTGACACAAAAGGATAAGCGGTTGTTTGTCTTTCTAAAACAAAATCATGGATAATAAGTATGAAGATCACCAATAATAAGAAACTACTAAAAGATCATCGGTGTATTTCACCGGAAACCACCGCACTCCGCCGCCGGAAACCTAACAACTTTTCTCCTCCTCCTCCTTATCATCATCTCCACCACCGTAACCGCCCGTCCATTCGTTCTAGTCCTCCGAAGATCCTCCCTCCATCACCGATTTCGACGAGTTCACCGACTCCGATTCTAAATCCGACGACGAGTTCACCGTCTCTCACGAACTGTCGGACGTTTTCCGGCTAAAAGTACGACAAATTTCCGGAGAGATATCCAAGTGAACCAAGTTTTAGTATTTTTTCGACGAGGTTGCAGGTTCTCGACGAGATTTTGCAAGGTTTTTTGCCAAAGTTGCACGTGAGTTTACCGGAAAATTGATGTTCTTTGGTACTAGATTAAAACTGTAATTGGGTTACTTTTGGGTTTGAAAATGAAAACATAATATGAGGACATTAAAATGATGAAAAAGGAAGATGATGAAGTTATAACAATGGGTAGGTAAAACGGGTTGAAAAAATGGGTTAAAATCCGGGTTTTATTGGGTAGGTGGAAGCTTAGGTGGAAGCTTAGGTGGACAAAATTACCTACGTGGAATCTGAGGTGGATGGTAACTTGTTACACGTAGATTTTTGTAGGTAACCGGTGACCTTGTGTCTTCAAAAGAATAAAAAAGTCACGTGGTGGTACTCAATAGAACAGCTCTGAATCGGGTGTACACAATAGAATTCGGTGTCAAGTTGGAAGCATACACAAACCATTAGCCCTAAAAGAAATATCTATATTTGTTTTATTTATCAGTTAAAGGACCCCATATAATACTCTTACATGAGTCCTTGAACGCCTTTAGGCGAACATCTAAAAATCAAATATGCTTTTAGTTGCTTCTTAAACTATTTAACACCTCTAACATATCAATAGCAACATATAGAAGTTGGAAACAATGGTTCTTCCAAATTGCTTAATCATATAAGTAGCATGACGACGACCACCAAGATGACATTATGATGAGGTGTTCTTATGTCAATGGCTTAAATTCGGATATCTTTAGATAACATTTTAAAGGTTGCAAAAGAAATGGTTTAAAAACGGTTATAAATATTTGAGTTAAAATACCACAATATTAAAACTTTTAATCATATTCTTTTCTATGTTTTTATGACTTGAACACTTGTATGGTGTTGAAGTAAAAATCCTCGGGGATCTTGCACTTCGAATAATCTTCGAGTGGTCTTCTAACTGTGATCTGAAACACCAAGAAAACGTCTAAGCTTATCGGGGAGATTCCCCCGATAAGGCTCGGGCGTAAGAATCAGTGTTTGTCATAGAGATTTAAGGCTATTTATTGCAATAATTAAGTATTGAATGAGGTATTAAATGAGAGAATAATCAAGAGCATTTAATCAGAATGTTCTTGATTTAGAATATTAAGGATCAATCCCCTTTTCAGAAATGGGTCTTGCTCCTTTTATACTACCTTTGTTCTGGCCCCTTGTCCCTTGTGTAATAGGCTGGACCTTCTTTCGGCGCCCTGTACCCTCTTCTTTCAAATATCCAGTCCAAGTGCAGCAGCTTCGGTGCCTCCTATTATCCAGCGGGGTAATAGGAAGGTTCTACTACTCTTCCTGCCACTTCACGTGATAGTGTCCTTTTGGCCGCCTATGTCAGTACTTTATGTCAGGTGGCCATGTGATACCTGACACGTCTTCTTTTGATGTCCTCCTTTTATTTGGGGTTGACGTAGCTTCGGTAAGCTTCCGGAGCGGTGGTTACCGAAGCACAAATAGTGAGTAGTTACTTTTTTGGAGTATATCTATATATACTCCAACATGCCCCCCCCAGTCTAGTTTGACGGAGCTCTTAGCACCGTTACACTAGACTTTTTTAACAACCTATTTGCTTCCGTTGCCTTTTGTCGTGGTCATTAATGAAGTCATTTATGTGTCGTCTTGATAACCCCAAAGGGCAAAAAGTGTCTGCGTCAGTTATCATTACCTATGTCACTTCTCTCATAAATGCCGCCGCTTCTTTCTTCCTCACGCGCCCTAGGACTTCCTTTGACCATTATGTCTCTTCTTTGTCAGTTGCACGTGTTCCCCAAATTTCGGATTTCGCGCCTATCTTGCGCACCTTCGGCTATCTTGCGCTGATTTTTCCCTATTTAAACCCAAATCCCATTTTTTCTTTACCCATTTATTCTTTCTTCTTAAGAACCCTAATTTTTTTCCTATTTCTTTCTCTTACCCCCATCATTGCTCGCTGCTTTATTTATACTCCGCCCCACGGAATGGGTAAGTCCGATCTTTCGAGTTCTTATTGCACCCTTGTTCATAAGGAATTTCAGAAGTTCTGCGCTAGTTATGAAATTTCTGCCAATTGGGGCGCCTCTGAACCTCATATGAACAACACGGTGGTGGATTGCCCCACGGGGAAGATCGCCCTGTATTGTAAATGGTTTGACTTTTCGAACCTCCGTCTGCCATTTACTGAGTTCTTTCTTTCAGTAATTGAGCATTACCGGATCTCCCCTGCTCAGATGAACCCGGTGTTCTTCGAATTATGTCCTTTGAAATCTTATGCCGGGCGCTGGGTTTTGACGCTACTCTAAACTTGTGGCGTCAGTTTTTTAAACTAGCCCGTAATGGCGACTGGTTCATGGTGGAGCGCCAGGCAAGGAACGACCTGGTTGACAAGGATTGCTTCTCTTTCATCCCTACTGGACTAAAGAAGTGGAAGGAGTCCTTCTTTTGGATAAATGCTGCCGTTGCTCCTATTCCGATGGCCTGGCGATCCGTTACTGCTGGGGGCTTTAAGGATGATGCTCCGGCTCTTTCAGATGTGGAGAGGGGCCAAATAGAACTTATTTTGGCGAACCCCATTCATCTTCGCCCTTATCCTTCAGAGGTACTAGTCCTGGCTGGCGTGAGCCGAAACTGGATTCCAATGTGCCAGAAGCCCACTATTGCTGTTGGTAGTCAAAGTAAGTTTCCTTTCTTTTTCCGTTGCTTCTTCTACTTAGTTACATGTTTTTGTATTTACGTTTGCCCTGCTTTATTTTTTCAGCTTTGACGTTGCTCGAGTATCTGAAGCTTGGCGATGTGAGCAACGTTCATTTTCCACGAGTTGTGCTGGAGGCTGATGAGAAGGGCATACTTGAGCAAGTCGGCGGAAAGTTCGTGGAGCCTTCTGCTACCATCCGTTCGTTGCTTCCTGTTGCTGCAGTGACGGAGGAGGTGGTGGCTGAAGCTTCTGCTCCCAAGGCAAGAAAGAGAGCTAGAACCGAAGCTTCCAGTGGCAAGCCTCGTCGGCATAAGAAAGCTGCTCGAAAATGTACACATATTGACCTTTCTTCCGAAGAGGAAGAGGGATGGTCGGGCTCCTGCCGGATTGTTTATCCCTTTTTCCCTGTTTCACCCATGTCCTTCTTTCCCTTCGGTTATAGAGTTATCTTCCTCTTCTTCTGAAACCGTTCCTCGATCTGACTTTTGGTGCTCCACAGACTCCGTAGATCACCTATTGCAAATCCTCTCCTAATTTGGAAGGACAGAGTACCTCCTGCTACCTCTGCTTCTGCTCCTTCTGGTAAGAGCTCTTCTTTGCTTGTTCGTTGAATCCTTAGCAATGATTTCTTGCTGATATGGCCTCTTCTTGTTTTTCTTTGATTTGTGTAGATGGGGCTGGACCGAAGGTTGATGCTCCGGAGGTGACTGAGCCGGAGGTCACCGTTCAGGACCAGGAGGTTCCTTCTGCGACAGTGAATGAGCCGGAGGTCACTGCTGAGAATCAGGAGGGTCCTTCTGCTATGATGACTGAGCCGGAAGTCCCTGTTCAGAACCAGGAGGTTCTTTCTGTCCCCGTAATCGAGCCAGAAGTTACTGCTCAGGATCATGAGACTTCAACAGGCATCGGTGGCGACAGAAGCTGCTATAAGTGTGGTGAGGGTGGCCACTTAACTGAGGAGTGCCCCAAGGGCGATGGAAGTCATGGTGGTGGTGGTGCCGATGATCATTTCGTGGAGCAAGAAGTTAATCCTCCCTCTCCTCTAGCTCCGGACCTTCTCAACCGAAGGTGTATATGTTCCATCTTGGTCTGCGGTACCAAGCAGCAGCATGCAAGATGCCCGTATCTGCCGGAGCATGCTTGACAATTTCGCGACTCCGGCAGAGTTGGAGCGCTGGAGAAAGAAATCGGATGAGGCTGTGATGGGCCGGATGGATGTTATGCTAACTCAGTTAGCCGTTGGTGGTACTGAGCTGCGGGCCCGACATGATAGACTTCTGGATGAATATTCGAGGCTTCGGGAGAGTTTTGCTGAGCAGGAAGCTGAGATGAAGGAGAAAGATGCGGTAATTTCTTCCTTGGAAAGGACTGGCCTTTCTCTTTCTAGCAAAGCATCTTTTCACCACCGCCAACGGAAGAAAGTTTCTAAACAAGTTAAGAATTTGACTGTGCAGCTAGCTGATGCACTTTCGGAGTTGGATAGGGTGAAGGAGGAGAATTCTTCCTTAATAGAAGCTGCAAAAACTCCTGCCGTTGCTCCAGGTATGAAGATAGTGAGCCAATCTGACTGGGATTTGATGGTGGGAGAGTTGAGTAGATTGGAGAAGGTTGAGCAGGCTTGTAGGTCTCAACTGCAGAGTGCCGGAGCCGATGCCAAAAAGACTATTGACCTTCTTCAGGACGAGCTTGAGCAGGTTAAGGGGGCCAATACAGTTCTCCAATCTGACAAGGAAGGACTTCAGGCCAAGGTAGATTGGGTCTTGGGAGATGGGCTACAGATTTTTCTCAACAAGCTCCGTGCCAGTCATGAGTTTTCCTCTCCCTACGGCCAGGTGACTGTTAATGCCATTGCCTTGGGTTTTGCTGACGGGGTGAAGAAAGGGTATCAGCTATCAACGGCTTAGTACCCCTATGGATGCGGTTCCCTCTTTTGACCCCCAAGCTGAACAAAAATATGACGAGGCGTTACTGCGCTATCTCAGCTCTCCTTTCCTTACCTAGATCTTCTTCGGTCTAACTCTCACCTCTCCATTGAAGATCTCCAGGTGGATCCTGCTCCTGCTCCAAATTTAGAACTTTAGGTTGTGGGAAGATACATATTTGTTTTCTTTTGTAATGGCTTCGGTCAACATGTATTTAGTCAGGGCTTCGGCCATTTATTAATGAAAAATGTTTGGCTTTTCGCGATGTGTTTGTTTATTCTATGTTTTGAGTTGAAAATAATTATTCTGAGAAGCGTCCTTCGTCATAATAATTATTTTATTTTGTTATTGCCGAGTTAATTAGAGAGGTTACTCAACCCTACGGTACTAGGATATTCTCAGACTAGCACGGAGATATTTTTTAGTAGGCTGCTCAAACCTGTCTATGTTAGGATTAGAGTATCAGACTAACATGGAGTTTATTAGAGAGGGCACTCTCCCCTTCGACCTTCAAGAAGGTAACATTCTTAGGATTTTAATTACCATGAATCACTTGTTTTTTATAATTTACTCAATGGTCTTAAGAGTATTGCCATGTATTGAGAAAATTGTTACTCCCTAAACGGAAGCAACGGTGGTTTTTTGTATTATAATAAATAACCGGGCATTGCCCTTACATGCCTCAATAGGAGGTTTTACAGGTGACTTGGTATAACTATATGTAGCAACGGCGGAGGAGGTTTCCATGCCAAGTCCTGGGGATCATATCCCCTCCGACCATTTTTAGTTTGTAGGCTCCATTTCCATAAGCTTCTGCAACTTGGTATGGGCCTTCCCAGTTAGGCCCCAATTTGCCCTGGTTTTCAGCTCTACTAGCCTCATTGCTCCGGAGCACATAGTCTCCTGGTTTGAATGCAGTAGCCTTAACCCTCTGGTTGTAGTATCCTTCCACCTGTCTTTTGTATCTTTCTTCGTTGATTGCTGCTATCTCCCTTCTTTCCTCCAGGAGATTCAAATGAAGACGAAGGTCTTTGTCATTGGTTTCCGTGACTTGTACCCTGTGGGTAGGCATACCTATTTCTGTAGGAATAACAGCTTCGGTTCCGTAAGTCAAGCTAAAGGGGTCTCCCCATTGCTTGTTTTGACCATTGTTCGGTGGGCCCATAGTACATGAACCAGGTGATCCAGCCAGCTAACCCCCTTCTTTATCCAAACGGGTTTTGATTCCCTCAACGATGCTTCGGTTAGCCCGCTCTACTTGGCCGTTGGCCTGTGGATGAGCTACAGATGTGAACTTTTGTTTGATTTTCATTTCTTTACACCAGGATTTGAGAGGATTATCAGCAAACTGCTTTCCATTATCCGATATTAGTATCCCTGGGGAGTCCGAATCTGCAGACTATGTTTTCAAACACAAATTTTTTTATCTGTGTTCCGGTGATTGAGGCCAACGGTTTCGCTTCCACCCACTTGGTGAAGTAATCTATTGCTACTAACAAAAATTTGATCCCTCCTGTGGCCACCGGGAAGGGGCCCACTATGTCGATGCCCCATTGGTGAAACGGCCCATGCTGATGTGACAGAGATCAAGGAGTGTTTGGGTAATTTGGGCACTGGTGAGTATCAACTGATACATCTCTGGATCTCATCAGTTGCATCCCGATACATAGAGGGCCAATAGTATCCCAGGTTCATTATTTTTGCCACCGTGGCTCTTGGCCTGAATGCATCCTGCATGCCCCGTTGTGTACCTCTCTGATGATATAATTGGCCTGCATCGGCCCAACACATCTGAGTAACGGCATCAAGTATGATTTTTTGAAGAGGGTTTCCCGTCAAGGACATACATTGGGCTTTTTGCCCTGATTTTCTAGCTTCGGCTTCATCGTTAGGTAGAGAACCATTTTTCAGAAATTGGGCAATGGGCGTCATCCAGCAAGGCCCTTCTTCCTCTATGATAGCGTGTACTTCCTTGACATCTATCGACCTTTCTTTCAATGTTTCAACTAGCACATTCTTTGAAGTGTGGGGAAAGTTAAGTTTGTCAATGAGGCAAGTTTGCTAGCTGCATCGGCCTTCGTATTTTCCTCTCTCGGCACTTGCCTTATGCTGAAGCTCCGGAAAATTTGTCTTTAATTCGTCAACCAATCCTTTGTATTTGATCAGCGACTCTCCTTTTGTTTCGAAGTCTCGTTTACTTGGTTTGCTACCAAAGAGGAATCCACACTTACTTCCAAACGTTTAATTTTCATTTTTGCTGCTATCCGGAGGCCTGCCAGGAGTGCTTCGTATTCAGACTCATTATTAGTGCTGGGGAAGTTAAATTTGAGCGCGTAGGTGAATTCTGCTCCGTCAGGGTTGATTAGTAGGACGCCCGCGCCTGCTCCGGTGGCATTACATGCTCCATCTGTGAACAAAGTCCATGTTTCTTTTTGGATTTCTTCGTCTGGCTTCATCGTCTCTTCCTGACTTGGTTGCTTTTGTTGGGTAGGAGGTGGTGGCATTGGTATTTCTGCCAAGAAATCTGCTAGGATCTGGCCCTTCATTGCTTGCCTTGGTCGATACTCGATAGCGAATGCTCCTAGTTCTATTGCCCATTTGGCCAGTCTACGCGAGCGTTCGGATATCCTTAATTGGTAGTTCCGTTAAAACCACAATGTGATAAGCTTGGAAATATCTTCTCAACCTTCGCGCCGCATGTATTAAAGAGAGCGCCAGCTTCTCCATGGGAGGGTAATTTAACTCTGCTCCTTGAAGGCTCTGCTAACAAAGTATACAGGCTTCTGCTTCTTGTCTATCTCGGTGACCAGGACAGCACTGACCGTTTCTGGTGATGCTGCTAAGTAGACTAAGATTTCTTGGCCGGGTGCCGGAGCGACTAGCGTAGGTAGTTGCTGTAAGTATCCTTTCATCTTGACAAAAGCTTCTTCTGCTTCGGTGGTCCATTCGAAGTCTTTCAAGTTCACACACTTTTTCAATGTTTTGAAGAAAGGGAGAGACTTTTCTGCTGATCTTGAAAGGTACCTGTTGAGGGCTGCCAACTTGCCATTCAGGCTTTGCACTTCACCCAGGCTTTTGGGAGATTTCATTTCAGCTACAGCACGTACTTGCTCCGGGCAAGCCTCCTTTTTTCCGTTACAACGTGCCCCAGAAATCTTCCCTCTTCTACCCCAAAAGTACACTTCTTCGGATTTAGTTTCATATTGATTGCCCCTAAGATTTTGAACGTCTCGGCAATGTCGTATATCATATCCTCCTCCTGGTTACTTTTTATCACCAAATCATCCGCGTATGCTTCCAAGTTTTTTCCTATCTGGTTCCGGAACGTCCGATCGATGAGCCTCTGGTATGTGGCTCCGGTCGTTTTTTTATCAAACGGCATCCTTTTGGTAGCAGAAAAATACCGAAGTCCGTATAAAACGCCGTTTTATCCTCGTCTTCTTTCGCCATCTGGATTTGATGGTAACCTTGATATGCGTCTAGGAAGCATTTGTACCTGAACCCCCATCAGCGAGTCTATCTTCCAATCGATCTCCGGTAGTGGATAATTGTCTTTAGACATGCCTTGTTTATGTCTTTGAAGTCTATACACATTCTCCATGACTTATCGCTCTTAGCCACCAAGGTTTGGTATCTCACTTCTCTAAGGATGCCTGCCTTTGTTAGCTTGGTCACTTCCTCCCTGATAACTTTGGTCATGGCCGGAGCCATGCCTCTCTTCTTCTGCCTAACAGGCTCCATGCTAGGGTATGCTTTGAGTTTGTGTTCCGCTATGTTTCTGGGCACACCCGTCATGTTTGCGGGTTGCCATGCAAAGACGTCCAGGCTGTTGCTGAGTAGAGTGAATAACTGCTCCTTGCATTTCTGTGAGAGAGAGGATCCTATGGCCACCGTTTGTTCTGGAAATTTGGGGTTTATGATAACTTTTCTTCCGGGTTACTGATTCCATCCTTCGGTTTCATCAATGGCCGGACCTCGTGGCATTCTTTTTTATTCCTTTTGTCTGACCTTACCGTTGCTACTCCATGCGGGGTTGGAAATTTTAACGAGGAATGGAGCGGGGAGGCGACCGCTCCTAGTAAGAATAGCCCAGGTCTTCCCAAAATCACGTCGTATGTCGACGTACTAAAAAGGTCATCATCTCCGTTCTCATTCTGGGATACTGTCCTAGAGTGAGGGGCAAATCTATTTCCCCTATTGGACACGATACCTCCCCTGTGAAGCTTTGTAGATGGCCCCTGGTCTTCCGGAGTCCGGCTTGGGTTCCAAGCTTAAGTTTCCGGAAATACTGTTCGTATATTACTTCTGTTGAACTGCCAGTGTCTACATTTACCTTCGGCACTGGATAGTTTCCGAACCTCCCTTCTATAACAATAGCGTCTTGTGAGGGACAATATTCACTTAATGTGGAAAGCTATTGGCTGGTTCATCCAGTTGAAAACCTCCGGTCTTTCTTCTTCTTTCGTCTAACTCTTGGCGAGTTCTACGTTTTGATAATTGACCATGTGAACTTCCTTGGTTTTTCCTTTCTGCCCACCTCGGCATCTTGTCGGTTATTCTTCCCTCCGTTTTTGGCTCCTGCCCTACCTCTGTCAAGAGATGACGCAACTGACCGGATCGCACGGCCTCTTCGATATGCTTCTTGAGTTGGAAACAGTCGTTAGTGTTATGACGTTGCCTTGATGAACTCGCAGAGTATCGGTAGCATTCCTCTTTTCTGGGTTCCCTGGCATCGGCGGAGGAATGGGGAACTTTTGGCCGACAGGCCTCTGTAGAGAGTATCTCACAAGGAGTTTTGGTTAGCAGCTGAAAATATTTTTAGCCTGCCATCCGGAGAGTATGGATGTACAGCGGAGTGAAGGTCCTCTGCTTCGGAGGAGATCTTTCATTTCGCGAAAACCGGGGTGTCGCGCCTACCTCTCCTTTCCAATTGCTTCGCCTGTCTTCTCGTGCTGTCCTTCTTGAACTCCCTTCGTCTGTTAGGGAAGGCCGCTTCCTTCCCTTGATGAAGTCTTGCACCCTTTCCATCATATCTTCCACCGTTCTGGGAATTTGGTTGTTGAGTCTTTCGATAAGTTGTTTATTTTTGATTGCTGCATAAACCTGAGACCCTCATTCCCTCCCTCCCTTGATTTGAAGACTTTCCCTGTTGAACCTTTCCATGAATCTTCGGAGGGTCTCGTCCTCTCTTTGCTTTATGTTGTGGATTTCTACAGGGTCTTTTTCATACCTTTTTTGCTGCATGAAGTTGATTCTAAACTTCTGCTGTAATTCCTCGAATCCGCTAACACTAGCCGGCTGGAGGCTATCGAACCATAACCTGGCTGCCCCGATCAAAGTTTGCACAAACATGTGGCACCATACCGGCATGGACCATTGTTCCACTTCGGCAGCTCCGGCAAAAATACTGAGATGGTCATCCGGATCTTGGGTTCCGTCATACATTTTTACATTCGAGGGCATTTGATTTTTGGGGGGAATTTGAATTCCGCGATTTTCTTGATAAATTTCGCTTCTTTCTGTCGATGGTATGGCTTGGCTAAATCTTCGGCTTCCAGCGTTGAGGTGGTCATCTGGGCATGTTCCGGAGGTAAGGCCCAGATGTTGGGTTGTACTCTACTGAATGTTGGAACACTGGAGCTGGGGTGTCTTAATGAGAAATATGGCATTTCCACCCCTTGTGTGTGTCGTGGTGCCGAAAACACCCGGAGGTAAATCAAAAAACGCCCTGGGAGGTGGGAGTGTAGGGCTGCGGAGGCCTATAGCCCATTTGTGGTGGGGGTAACATGGCGCCCTCCCTCTGCCCTGTAGATGCCATTTGGGTGAAGGCCATTTGGTCTGCTCTTCCAAAGAGATTTCGTCCTTGTAACGGACTCACCTGCTCCTCCCTCTTTCCATTTGGTTCATCATTCCTCGTAATCGCCCGAAGTTTTTTACGACAACTCTGGTGTGATTACCTCGTTATCTTGAGGGCCCTGCCGTCTGCGTCATAGAGTTTAATAAGGATGATGATGGAGATAGCATGGGGTAGTGTAATAATGGCTGATACGGTGTTGCTGGATGTGGTTGAGATCGTGGTGGTTCCACAGCGTTAGTTGATGGCTGAACTGCGGGCAATGTCGTCCCTGAGGACTGGGAGATATCCATGCCTCTAAGTTCCTGCTCCAACTGTCGTTAGATCGTGGTCCCACGGATGGCGCCAAATGTTGAAGTAAAAAATCCTCGGGATCTTGCACTTCGAATAATCTTCGAGTGGTCTTCTAACTGTGATCTGAAACACCAAGAAAAACGTCTAAGCTTACGGGGAGATTCCCCCGATAAGGCTCGGGCGTAAGAATCAGTGTTTGTCATAGAGATTTAAGGCTATTTATTGCAATAATTAAGTATTGAATGAGTATTAAATGAGAGAATAATCAAGAGCATTAATCAGAATGTTCTTGATTAGAATATTAAGGATCAATCCACCTTTTCAGAAATGGTCTTGCTCCTTTTATACTACCTTTTGTTCTGGCCCCTTGTCCCTTGTGTAATAGGCTGGACCTTCTTTCGGCGCCTTGTACCCTCTTCTTTCAAATATCCAGTCCAAGTGCAGCAGCTTCGGTGCCTCCTATTATCCAGCGGGGAGGAAGGTTCTACTACTCTTCCTGCCACTTCACGTGATAGTGTCCTTTTGGCCGCCTATGTCAATACTTTAGTCAGGTGGCCATGTGATACCTGACACGTCTGCTTTGATGTCCTCCTTTTATTTGGGGTTGACGTAGCTTCGGTAAGCTTCCGGAGCGGTGGTTACCGAAGCACAAATAGTGAGTAGTTACTTTTTTGGA